>OZ023189.1:3646318-4306609 GCA_963995505.1 Hypericum androsaemum | reverse complement strand
GGCTGCACCTCCCGGGCCTCACCAAACCGAACAACGACCAGTCCCAAGGAGGAGTCCCGGGAGACGACGATCGGAGGGAGAATCGAAAGATCATGGGTAGAGGAGGGAAAGATGCTGTGAGGAGTTGAGAGAAAGGCACGAGGTAGAGCATGGAAAGAGAAGGATGATTTTGAAAAAAATATAAACGAATATGTGATTAATTTAAAAAATTTTATCATGCCAACTCAATAATATTTGCAAAAATAATCCCGAGTGATCATAGCCGAGTAACTTACTATAATTCAGTGACCATAAAGAGAAAAAAAATAGGTTAGTGACCATAGACAAAAAATTATCAAAGTTCAGTGACCATGGGTGTTTTTTACCCCTAGACTACCATGACAACAATGAAATAACACAGAACAAAGAAAAGAGAAGAAAGAAAATATCAAGCACTTCACTCCAACAAAAAAGAGAGGGCGAATACCATAAAATTACTCCCCAAAATCACCAACTAATAACCTCAACTAAGAAAATAGTAAAATTTGGAGGGTTAGTTTAGAAAGAGATGGAGGGCCGATTCTGGAAAAAAGGAGAGAGAACTTTGAATTTGGAAGATGGAGAGAGGGTGTGACTTTGGATTTGAGAACTAGAGAGAAAAAGGAAGTTGTGACTTTGGGAATTGGGGAAATTGGAGAGAGAGAAGGGGCTTGGCATTAAAACTTCAAAAAACTGGAGAGAGATAGAGATAGAGATAGAGATAGAGATAGATTTTTTTTAGGATATAGAGAGAGAATTTATTTTTATTTTTAGAATAGATAGAGAGAGAGAGTTGGAGATGGAAAGGTGAAGAGTCCACCTAGGTCCACGAGATTTCTGTGGGCTCTTGTTCAATTCACGTGGATTCCCTATATATAATACATATATTCATAATAATAAAATTTTGGTTCGACTGATAGTTCGACCGGTTAGACTATCCGATCTAGAGGATGGGAATAATCCCGGGTCAGCTTCTGGGTTATTTTTCAAAACTATGTTTCCGAGTTACTATTTATTTTTGTTAGTTATAAATGATCTAAATTCCTAATTAAAAAATCTGTTTAATACTGAGAAACTATCACCATCTGTAAAATTCGTTTTTAAGGGCAGTGCAATTTTGCGCGACTCAAATCAACGATTTTTGTTTCATCTCCACCAAATTATCCAACCGTTGCCAAATCAGTGACTATTTTCGGTTGGTGGGATCCCATTACATTTGAACTTGTCACTTGTACACCTTGATCTACATTATTCGATGTACTTGAAATGTTGCAAGCATTACATTTTAGATTCTCTTTTGAATCAGTTAGATAACATACTTGGCAAACCAAGTTTCGAATCTGCAATATTTTCAAGAGTTCTGTGCATAAAACCTCAGAATGGAGTTGAAGTAACCCGTAAAAGATGTTTATTTCATGTGCCTAAGCGATTACTGGTAAATTAGTCCTCTGTTTCGGTAATTGGTCCGTTCCCTTGACCAATTAATGAGCCAATTACTTGGTCCGTTCCGTCTCAGTAATATCTAATTAGTCATTCTGTTGCTTTATTGTGTTGGAAAATCGTGAAATTAGTATTTTAATTAGTGAGAAAATTCTCGTAATAAAGTTGTTGCGTTTGAAAAAATTAATATTTTTTATTAGGTTAGAACGATCGAGTTCAGTTTTAAAAATGTCTTTTTTTTGAAACTTTTTTTTTGAAACACAGTTTTAAAAATCTCGATCATAGTTCGAAGTACTGGAAAGCAGAAATTGGAAGTTGTGCTTAATTCGTCGGTTCAAACTAACAATTTAACATGAAATTTAAAGGAACAATGAAAACATTATACTTTTTTATTCATTCGATTTAGTTGAAACTTTTGAGAAAATAAATATTTCAAGTACCAAACTCATATTTCTGTTTTCTACAATTTCTTATAAAATTTAACTCTAAACTTTTTTAAAACGTAAAAGTATTAATAAATTTTATAAAATAATAAAAGGTTGATTTTGATCTAATAACCTCATAAATTGGCAGTTAAACTGTTGTTAGCCGTAACAATAAATTTTGAACCTTGACTTTACTTTTTTGGCCTCACCTCACGTTACTTAGCAAATCCCCCAATACAATAACTCAGACTAAAATATTTCATGAAAAAAATACGCAATGTACTTTCTTTCCAGATTTTCAAAATTGTGGATTTTTTATGGAGACCACTAAATAACACAAGAAACTAAGTGTCCTTAATTCTTTACAATTCTATCAGTTGGGAGCTTCTAGGAATCAACTTTACTCTTGCTCACATGTAACACATATTAAACTGTCAATTAACTTTAGCATAACGAACTGTTGAGTGGAAAAAGTGAGAGAACGTCGATCGATGCGGAGTGGTCGTACTAAGGTCGGTCTAACGCTACGAGTTATAAGGGTTGGCCGAAGCCGAGACTAACCAACTTAAACTAAGATAAAAGCCGAAGCTTGAAGAAATATTTTGTGTATGATTTGTGTGTGATGTCCTCTTTCTGCTCGCCCCCCTTTGCCCTGCTTATATAGAAAAGTAGACCGCCTCGGCCTCACCCCAAGTCGTGTTGTAGTCCAACTCGGAGACTTCAAAACTTACCCTCGCCAATTCCTATCCATATCCGGATCGGGTTTGAAGATCCCAAAGCCTATCTGATCTCCTCGCGCTTATCCTATCTTCCTCAGGGACTTCATGCTTATCCTTACCTCCCATGCATTCGAATGCACCGAGTGTCCTAGAGTTTCTCCAACTCCTTCAAGAGTCATCCTCGAACTTGATCTCTTTGTATTCTCGTCCCCCTCGATGTAGAGTCTGCGTTGACCCGGTCTCTTCGACCTTATCTCATGTACACTGGGCACTTCAATTGGCACCAGGTTTGGGTGCCTTCACTAGGCGCCCTATTTGGCACCTTGTTTGGCGCTATGTTCACTTCAAGCGACATTCAAGCAAAATTTTTGACATCCCTCTTCTCTAAATTTGAAGAAGTCATAAACTGTAAAGTTATAGCTCTATGTCTTATCTTTACACAATAATTTAAATCGCCTTAATCTAAGATTCGAGTCAAAAGATACGACCTGGCGCCGAATCTGCTTTCTCTACTTGGCGCTGGGTTTGCTGCCCACAATTGGCGCCAGTTTTAAAAATTCTTCAACTCTGAATTGGTAAAAGTGATGAACTAAAAAGTTTTAGGCCTATCTATTACCTTTCTATAGACTTAAGAATCAACTTAATCCAATGTCCGAGTCAAAAGTTATGACCATTTTACCATAGACAGCCGATGCCCCCTTCAACCGCCTTTACTTGCCGCCAGACTTGGTTATCTCACTTGGCGCCGGGTTTTCCTTCATCCACTTGGTGCCAGGTTCACCTTCCCTCAGTCGGCACCAGGCTGTCTTTCGCTCAATTGGTGCCAGTCTCACCTTTGCTCTGTTGGCGCCGGGCTTACCTCACCTCAGCTGGCGCCGGGCTTGCCTCTCCTCAGTTGGCGACAGGTTTGCTTCCCTCACTTGGCGCTAGGTCTTGAACTTTCTCCACTTCGAATTAGCAAAAATCATAAACTAAAATGTTGTAGATCTATGTATTATCTTTCAATAGCTTCAAGAATCACCTTAATCCGAGGCTCGAGCACCAAGATATGATCAATTTACTAACGATAGATATTGTGAGGCAGCTCCCTCAAGCCAAGGAACGTCCGGCCTCTCCAAGTGAGTGATCCGACTTGAGAAAGGCCTTTTATCTCTAACAAGTGTATGACCTGACCCGAGGGAGTTCTACCTCACTTGAGGCTAAGGGTACCCAAGCCGACTTGAGGTCAGGGGTACCTAGGTCGCCTTACCCTGAGTGTACCTAAGGTGTTTTATGACTGAGAGTGCCCAAGCTGATTCAAGGCTGAGGGCACCCAAGCTGACTTGAGCATACCCATCCAAGGTAAGTTGACGTCCAAGTCCAGGTACTTCAATGATTGCTCTAGTTGACTCCGGGCTTCCAACACATTATTTTTGTACTTCAACACGAACAAAAGATCTGTTACATTATATGTGGTGACCCAGGAAAAATGGTGTTATGAATTCAGCAACTAGAGAACAAACGCACAAAGAACACGGACGCAAGAAATAACGTGGTTCAGCCTAATGCCTATATCCATTGAGAGAAATGAGAACTTTTATTGATGAGTTTTCGAGCCACAAAGTCATACAAAACCTTAGGATAACATGCCTTTATATAGAGGAAAACCCTTGGTGTACAAGTAACCTATCTAGGTCGGATTAGGAGTCCAAAACCTAGTCAGAATAGGAATAGGAATAGGAATAGGAATAGGAATAGGAAATAAGTCTTTCCTATTTCTCGCCATCCCAACAATCTCCACCTTGGCGAGAAATCATCTCGTGGAAGAACTATGAAGCTCCACCCGAACTTCAACAACCTCCACCTTGATAAAATACCACCCCATGAAGAACCATGAGATCTTGCAAAACCAATCCGACTCCACCGATTCTATCTCAGACCATAGATAACTGCATCAATAAGACCATCTCAACTTTCTCTTCACCTTTTGTTCAATCACTTGGAGCTAGCCCCCAAACTCGAGCTTCTGAGCTTGCTTGGCCTATTCCCTCCAACCTCTATCGAACCCCAACTAGCGAGTCCACTTTCTGAAGCAACCTTGCGACCAATAGACGTATCCTCTATTTTTTGATCAACCCTATGCTCCGCAACCTCGAACCGCTCTTCCGTTGGACCTTTTTGCCTCAAACTAATGCTACTTGCCATAGCATACAAAGGGCAACCTTTTGTTCTACCAAGTAGAACCCTCGATATGCCACGAACTCTACCGTTCGGCCTTGAGTGAGATACCTGATTTGCCCGTGGTGCTACCAACGGCTTCGTATTCCCCATGCAAAAGCTACCCAATACCTTTGACGTGTACGTCTCTTTAGACAACCATAGCAGGAACTTGCTAACTTTGTCTCCGCGAATCCCAACTCCACTCAAACCATTCATGTCAAGCTTTCGCTCCATCACACAAGAGCTTTTCTCCCCTCTATTGGAACCCAACGATGTGACTCCACCTACAACCGTGTTTTTCACTAACCTATAGGTGTTCCTAGCATTTCTTTCACCCTTCATCACCACCACAGTATCCTTCTCCATCTCCATTAGCCCGCCTACAACATTATAGTTGTACCCACTATAATCCAAGGCTCCTAACGAGATCAAATTTCTCTCTAACTTCGGAACATGCCTAACCCCACACAATTTTCTCTCAACACCATCCCACATCTTTATTTGGATATCACCTATGCTAGCAATTCTGCAAGTAAAACCATCACCCATAGTCACCATACCTGAATCAATGAACTTGTAGGTGTCGAACCAACATCCCTTAGGCGTCATGTGGAAAGAGCAAGCGCTATCCAAAATCCAGGAATAAGAATACTTTGGGCTTGACAAAACAGAAAAAAGATCACCATCTGACCTGTCCGAATGTGAGGCCACATTCACGGAACCTGATCTTTTTTCCTCGCGATCCCGAGTTCTTTTTGGATAATCCTTCTTCACGTGCCCTTTTTCTCCCCACTCGAAGCAATTTTTCTTGAACCTCCTTGACCACGACTTGGATCCCTTCCCGTCTTTTGCTCCACTACGATCACCATGGCTACCCCTCACAACCAGCCCTTCCGCTTGTTCATCTCCAATTTTCCTTCTTTGATGAAACCCTAGCAGAGCACTTGTGATATCTTCCAACACCAGGGACTCCTTCCCCCAAGTTAGAGTTGTAACCAAATTTTCGTAGGACCCAAGAGAAGAATTCAGCAGCAACAATGCCTTGTCTTCTTCCTCGAACTTCACATCAACCTTTCTCAAGTCGCTCACAAGTTGACTGAAACCATTAATGTGTTGGCTCAAATCCGAGTCCTCCTTCATCTTGAGTCCGTACAATATTTGCTTAAGATAAAGCTTGTTCGACAAAGACTTAGACATATACCTTGCCTCCAATTTCTTCCATACCTCAGCTGGTGACTCCTCATCCATGATGTGATACATCACATCACCCGCCAAGCACAAGTGAATTGTCACCACCGCCTTGGCCCCCATCTCCTTCTACTCTTGCTACTCCATCTTCTCGGGCTTCTTTTCCGAGAGCGCGATGACCATCCCTTGTTGCACGAGGAGATCCTTGACACGCCTTTGCCATAACCCAAAATTCGAAGAACCATCGAACTTCACAAGAGCAAACTTTGCGCCGTCCGTCATCCTCCAATCCAAGCTCTTGATACCAATTGTTATAAATTCAGCAACTAGAGAACAAACGCGCAAAGAACACGGACGCAAGAAGTAACGTGGTTCAGCTTAATGCCTACATCCACGGAGAGAAATGAAAATTTTTATTGATGAGTTTCCGAGCCACAAAGCCATACAAAACCTTAGGGTAACATGCCTTTATATAGAGGCAAACCCTTGGTGTACAAATAACCTATCTAGGTCGGATTAGGAGTCCAAAACCTAGTCAGAATAGGAATAGGAATAAGAAATAAGTCTTTCATATTTCTCGCCATCCCAACAAATGGAATAAGAAACAGAACAAAAACAAACTATTCAAGTGAACAAATACAAAGTTCCAAGCTTCTATGAAATATATTCTCTAGCTTTAATCCAAATGATCAGTGTTCACCAAGCCTTCTAACCAATATTTTTGGTATCTCCTAATAATTCACTGTCATCGTATAGTTTGATGCCGTAATTCTCCTCACAGGCCCTATAAAAGCTGCTCACATTCAGGCTCTGGCTACCACCACTTTGGTCTTCCACCTTGCAACTTTGGTTAGGAGGAGCTTGTAAACAAGGCTCCATTGACTTGGCCCGAATGCAAGGCGGATCCGGGGCGGCCCCGTTTTCGGGCTTGCTTAGTATCCAAGGCCTCAATCCCCCCAAGCTATTAGCAACATAGCCAAACGAGGACCAGGAAGTTGTGACCAACACATCACTCATGCTGAGCAGGTACATCTCAGACCAGGCCTTCATGTTGTGCATGTTGTTCCCGGCCTGCTGGTGATCCTCGTGGCTCGGTTGGTGGAACGCGACCGCCTCCATTGTGACCGTTGGTTCCGCCAGGTACTGATTCCTCATGTGCTCGTAGTACTCGGGATACAGCGAAGCAACTAGAACAGCTTTCAGGGACTTGTTGTTGTTGTAGTCCGAAGTTGGTGATTCTTGAGTTGTCAATGCAGGCAGGATGTTCTGTTTAACGGTGCAGGATTCTATCTGCTCCATAACGTGGGGAAGCGGGTCGGTCCCTCGATGATTGAATATCCGTATCTGGATGCCAACAATTTCATTTGCCTTGGCCAAGTATGCCTTGTAGAACCTGGTGATTAGCCCCCATACTTGGTTAGAAGGGAGTACAAGGTAGCGGCCCAAGTGGTGGAAGACAGTCTCTTTGTTTGGAAACATCATAGAAAGCTCCTTTTGGAAGGATGGAACCGTGAACAGAGGAGGGAGGAAGTACAAGTTGCTCTTGAAGATCAGCCAGGGGACATTTCTCAAAGGCGTTTGGTATTCGTCGCAGAAGAATCGCTTGTCGTGGTAGCTGTAATCATGTAGTAGATGGATGTAGAGAAAGGAAGGTGGCCAGTCAGGCGCGGAAGTGTTAACCTTGTTGCTCCTGACTAACTTCCCATAGGCATTGTCATGTCCCTTGCCCAATTCGTTTAGTCGAACGGGGAAGTCATTCGGAAGTATCCATGATGAGTTGGGAAAGGGTTCGCAGAAGAGGTTCACCATGTCGGGTTTCTGCTGAATAAGGAAAACTCTGTTTGTGAGGAAGGCGTAGAGGAATGCAGAGGTCATGGATATGATCTTGTTTCCTAGGCCACTGCAATCCAACCAGATCGCATAGTTACAATCCGTGGGGCTGCTGGCACCGGTTTTGCCTGATCTAAGTTGATCCAATGTCATGTTGTAGGACTTCGTCTGGGGCCCGCAACGCCTGTGCAGATCTTCGTAGCTGCGCAGCTTCGTAACGAGGTATCGAGATGGCTGGTAAGGCGAAGGCTTACGATATTGTGCGGATTGGTACCTGCTGGTGCAAGTCTCTTCATCTAGCCCTGCAGCCAGCAGTCCTCCGAGCAGCCTCTCCTCATCGGTAATTTCGCGTTCTGGTACATGATCGTCAAAGAAGTAAATCGGAATTAGACACCGCGATAGAAGTGTTATACCGGCAGCTCAACATTTGAAGTCAATAGATCCATTGGTGAAACTCTCACCTGGAGCAGGAGTTGCAGAACTTAGAGATGATCCGCCTCGGAACACGGCCTTGCCGAACTCACCAACTAATCTGAACCTCGGTGTTCCGTCAGTTGTCAAGACCAGGACCAGCACAATGAATGCGATCAGACAAGCAAACATGATAGACATGGATCTTGCTGTACTTAATTTGAACATCTTCATTGTTGCTTGCTATTAAGAAACCTCTGCTTATAAAAGTCAAATTTCCAGTTAGTGAGCATTTCCGAATGGCAGTGAGATCCAATTCAGCGACCTTTTTATTTTGGTGTTCTGTTCAAGTAAGTAATAGTGGAAATTATTACACTAGTTTGTTTGTCTGATCAGGATAACATCCTTTGTAAGTTTTGGTTTGAAGTACATTTACTAGATCCATCTAAGCGTATTTTTTCTGCGGACAATTAATCTAAGTTTATATGTTTATACTACACTGACTGAGCTGATCGAAATGGGTAGAACTTTCATAGGTAGTGAAGCTCTCACAACAATGATTTTTAACACTAGTGTATTCTCGAGAACTCGAACTCTTGACCTTTTGGTTAAACTAGAACAACTATCTCACAAGTTTATCTACCTGTTTGTTGGTATCTATCTAATTGGAAACTAGAAATATTAGGCATCTTGTCCTTAATTGAATGCAACATAAATGATTTGCAGCAACCATGAAATTGAGAATAGAAGTGGTAAATAACCGAGACAAGAGGATTGATTCATAACCAACTAATAGCTAGAGTTAAAAAAAACAGTAACGTACCTTTCCTTTCCTAAACGTTCAAGATGAGAGGAGAAGGGCTCTTCTATTCATCTGCTTTCCTCTCCTCTCTCCTGAATTTATTTAGCCTTCTTATTTGTAGGCTTCCATGGTCAAATTACTCTCCGATATTGATATTGGAAAAGTATACCAAATTGAACATGGCAAACAATAGACTAGAGCAGTGAAGTAAAACTTACTTATCTATCATTATTCAAATATATTTTTTTGGGATCACCACAATGCTATTATATATTTTTTAACATCAAGTCCATTTACACTATCAATTCTAGTTAGTTTAGTAATCTATGTTTCCAAAAAAAAGTCTACTTAGTTTAAGTAGTAAGGGATTATTTAAAAAAAAATTCAAGTTCAAATCTTACGAATAGAAAGAGTCTTATTAACCTCTAGTGCCGCCATACGACACGAACTCTGAATTCCAGTTAAAAAATGTCAATTTATTAACTTAAAAGTTTTTTTACTAAATTATTAACTTAAAAGTCAATGAGCTTGCGTGAAAAGGTCTATAAATAAAGGGATTTGCTTGCGAATTAAATATCGGAATCGAGTTGGTTCATTAAAGTGAACCGTGAAATTGGTTTCTCCATGTGCCGGAAGATGAACTCCTAAGCATTTCAGGTAAACGAGTCCTTAATTTGTTCATAAAACAAAAGGAAGAGATCAATGTTTTAAATATTCCTTCAATCCAGACCTGATTATGGGCCGTGCAGGGCTTTTATTTTTACCAATGGCAGTCCATATTACCTGAACAAAACTTTGCCCAACCTAGATCCGTTAATTAATTTTCAGTTGTTGACTTTAACCGAAGTCCAACCCATTCGAGCTCGGTTTGATTTTAGCAATCAGATTATCTCAGGTCAGGCGCCCTTTGTGGGTTCCTAGAAATAGGGGTGAGAAAAAAATCAAGAACTATAGAAACATACTAAACCGAATCAAAAAATTTAGTCCTGAACCAGAACCAAAAAAATTAGTCCGGATCAGTTTTTTTTTCTCATTCTCAGATCTCATTCCAAATTTTTTTGCAGAAAATTGCAAAGATCCAGATCAAACTGTAATTTTTTCATTAGGTTACAAGGCCACGCGCTAAAATAATCCAGCCGTATCTATTAGACTTTACAAATTTTTCAAGCTAGAATTTAATCTCACATAAAAGTTATAGATGCACATTTTTTTTATAGGTAGACGGTTCTTTTTTATAGCATTTAATTATCTCATTATGAGTTCACAAGGACATGGAAATTTGGACCTTATATTTTCAAGGACTTGATGAAATTATAATTTATAAATTTTTTTTTATAGCTCATTTTTTAGATGTACGGATTTTTTTGTTTAGTAGGTTGTCTATTCACTAATATTTTTATGGTCCTCGATTTCAGAACTAATTTTTTTGGTTCGGTTCTAGTCCGGATCTAAAACTTAATCAGATTAGTTCGGATATATTTTCTCTCCTTTTTTTGGTTCTCAGTTTCTATGGTTTGTATCGGTTCGGTTTGGCGCTCACCCCTACCTAGAAGAATAGTTGGAGTAGAAAAAAAACACTGGTTACCATGATATATACTTTGTTCGTCTTGATCCATACATTACTTCTAGATAGGAAGAATAGATTGTGTGTTACTTCTAATAAGGTTCGGAACACGATTGAGTCTTGAATTTGAACCCATAATTGTAGGGAAGGAGACGTGCTTGACATCAAACATATGGGAGCTTCACACCGGAGGGCAAATACATTTTTTTTTTGTATTGGAATACATGCTCTCCTTATTCTCTATGCCTCTCTGAAACCCAAATAAAATTGAATAAAAAACACTTGCATTTTTTTCCTATCTAATTTATTGGAAACCCATTTTTTCTGCCACCTTCTCTCTTCCTCCCCGAACCCCAAATAATCCAATTTACCTTGATACTAATATTTAATGTGTACTATTATTCGGTGCATGATGTATAATTTTCTACATTATGTACCATTATTTGTCGATGAGATATTTGAGGATTTCAGGTATACTTGTAGTGGACAGTGGTACACAATGCGGTAAATACTAGTACATGATGCGATGAACACGTATACATCATTCGTTGGACACTGGTACACTTTTCTTTAAGTACAAAATTCCAAAATTACCTCTACACATCTATATTACAAGTTTGGAATTTACGAGCGCAAACCTTTTTATGTTGTTCAAGTAATGTTGTTGGGCTCTCATATAGGAGGTAGTTTGGCGAGCGTGCCATTTTATATTTTCTTACACCATTGGGCCATGGAACTGAAGAAGTTCAATAAAATACTTTCTAGACTTGGTTCCTAAGACTCAAACAAGAGGTGACACTAGCAAAAAGAGGTGATCTTGTATCTTTGGATATCTACACTTGCTGGGAGATATGGAAAGCAAGAAATTTGGCTATATTTGAAAGTCATTTTCCCATAACTTGCATCAAGAGGAAACGAGCCTTGACTGATGGGAAGAGTGGACATCTCTAAAGGCAAGTTCAACTACCACAACAACAGAAAGTATGGTAGAGCACATATAGCAACCACCCAAAGACCAAGAGGTGACAGCCAATTGTGACGCAGCGCGGTAGCTGGAAGATCAAAGCTCAGGTTTAGCGGCAGTGACTAAAATCACATAGGCCAAATGATAGGCGGTCAAAATATGGTCTCCACAGCTTCCTCGGCAATGGAAGTGGAAAACCAGGCAATTTAAATGTTCAGGCCCAAAATGTTGTCTTCTTATCTAGAATTTCTTTAGCTAATTTACCGAGATGTAATCTTAGCTTTACTCCGAGAGGTGCTAATGGTGTATCTAATTGGACCATAACAATGTCGAGATCTTAACTTGTTGCCTTCAATTGGTTGACCCATTTACCCCCGGAACAAGGATCGCTTTTGTTTAGTGACTTTCCAATTTAATATAAGTGACAAACTGGATGTTCTCCAAAAAAAAAAACTTTTAAATATGCAAAATGTAGGATAGCTAACAAATTTAGCAGTAATTTATTCTAAGATACTAAATCCAATTAAATAACAAAAATTGTTCAAAAAGAAATATATTGTAATATAGCCAATGTAAATATCTTAAAAATTAATATTAAAAATATAATATGTATATATATATTTATCTAATAAATTGCAAATAAAACTAAAATTAAGGCAAAACTTTATGCCACTCCACTAACTATGGTACACTCTCTATTTATTCAAAGAACAAAATCAGTTCTTTATGGATTAAATAATCATGAAAAACAATGTTTTAAATACTCTCTTGAAAATGTTGCAGGCAAAACCTTAGCTTTAAATAGGTTTAGTTTAGTTTTACAATTTAGTAATTAGAGATAAATATTAATTATATTAAGAAGTTGTTTTTGATGAACTATTTTCTAAAGAATTACAATAATTTTCCATATTAATCCAATACACTCCAAATTATGTAGAATATAATTAATTAGCAAAAAAAATATAGAATATAATTATATACAAGGTTAAAGAGCTTATACAGTATAGCGAAGGGTAAGAAATATAAACATGGTGGTTGATAAAAGGAAAGGACTTTGACAGGTGCTTTTCTCCTCTGATGGAATAGGGTCACACGGAACTTCATCAATAATAATCCAACGTTGTTCAATGGGTTTGATTCGAATATGACGATGTCTGTGCCCTAATTACTCTTAAGTCAATATTCGAACAACGAGTTTGCAGTTAATGTTTCAGATTTCTCAACCAAAAAAATATATTTCAGATTTGACTAATATGTACTACAATGGCAAAGCGTGGAGGGCTTTCTAGTTGCAAAGAATGTTACTCGCTATTCTTACATAAGTTGCAGAACATAAGTATGTTACACAAAATTTAAAATAATTAGAAGATAAGTTTACAGAAATCTGAAGATGAAAATGTAAAATTCCAGAGCCAACTGTGAAATATTACTAATACAATTGTTTTTAAAACCAGGTCATAGTTTTTAATATTTTAATGAAGTGTACAGATATTTGAATCAAATTAACAGAATTAAAAAAACTCAAAGTGTATTTAGCCCAACGACACAAGGTGTTGTCAAACTTAGGGAGGTACAAAGTTCAAACTCACAAGTGTATACATAAAAATTTATTTTTAAAAAATAGAATTTAAAAAAATAATGAAACTTTAAAGAAAATTACCTAACCTTATCTTTGTTAAGAATTTTCTTGTGAAGATTTGGGAACATTAATATGGCAATCACGAACCATGATTTGGCATTAATAACTCTACTTAACTGTAGTAGATACGGAACAGTTATAGAGATCAAGCATTTTCTTCCTATCTAATTTAATGGAAACCCATTTTTTCTCCCCATCTTCTCTCTTCCTACCCAAACCCCAAATAATCTAATTTACCTAATATTTAATGCGTACCATTGTTCGTTTCATTTGTATTATTGTTCGGTGCATGCGTACCATTGATCGGCGCATGGTATACCATCGTTCGCTGCACGAATGTACCACTGTTTGTGGTATAGTGTACTCGATCGCGCCAACTTAAATTTTTTTATTTTTTCCTCAATAATAATACCACCATTTGAACCATTATAAAAAATAGAGAAACACAAGTTAATTGTTTGATTTTCTCTAATGGTTTCACGAGACAACTCATCGAACACGTGATAAGCAATTCACTCCCTAACTAAAATTAGTTAACTAATAATGTGTACTATTTTTCAGTGCATGATGTATAATTTTCTGCATTGTATACTATTGTTCGACCCATTAATATACCATTGTTTGTCGATGGGATATCTGAGAATTTTAGGTATACTTGTGGTGGACACTGATACACAATGAGGTAAATAATGGTATATGATGTGATGAGCACTTGTATAGAATGTGTTGGACACTGGTACATTTTTAAAAAATACAAATTTCCAAAATTACCTTTACGCCTCTAAAATTACAAGTTTGGAATTGACGTGCACGAGCCTTTTTATGTTGTCCGAATAATGCTGCTAGGCTCTCACATAGGAGGTAGTTTGGCGCGCGAGCGATTTTATAGTTTCTTAGACCATTGGGCCATAGAAATGAAGAAGTTCAACAAAATACTTTCTAGACTTGGTTCCTAAGACTCAAACAAAAAGAGGTGATCTTGTCTCTTTGGGTATCTACACTTACTTGGAAATATGGAAAGTCAGAAATTTTGCTATATTTGAAGGTCATCTTCCCATAACTTGCACCACGATGAAACGAGCCTTGACTGGATGGGGAGAGTGGACATCTCTAAAGGCAAGTTCAACTACCATAAAAACATAAAGTATGGTAGAGCATGGATGGCAACCACCTCAAGACCAAGAGGTGATACTCGAATGCAACGTGGCGTGGTAGATGGAAGATCAAAGTTCGGGTTTAGCAGCAGTGGCTAAAAATCACATGGGCCACATGATAGGTGGTCAAAATATGGTCTCCACAGCTTCCTCGGCACTGGAAGCGGAAAACCAGGCAATTTGAATGGCGACTGAGCTGGTTGAGAGCAAGTTGGAGACTTGAATGTTCAGATTTTGTATGATTGTAAGGTGGCAGTAGACAATAACAATAACAATTTCAGCAGTAATTTATTTTAAGATACTAAATACAATTAAATAACAGAAATTGGTCATAAAGAAATAAATTTTAATATAGCCAATGTAAATATCTTAAAAATTAATATTTAAAATATAATATGTATACATATCTTTATCTAATAAATTGCAAATAGAAATAAAATTAAGGAAAAACTTTATGCCACTCCCCTATCTATGGTACACTCTCTAATTTTTCAAAGAACAAATTCAGTTCTTTATGGATTGAATACTCATGAAATACAATGTTTTAAATACTCTCTATTGTTCAAGAAATGTTGCGAAACAGGCAAAACTTTAGCTTAAAATAGGTTTAGTTTAGTTTTACAATTTAGTAATTAGAGATAAATATTAATTATATTAAGATTTTTATCGATGAACTATTTTCTAAAGAATTACAATAATTTTCCATATTAATCCAATACACTCCAAATTATAATAATTAATTACCAAAATATATAGAATATAATTAAATACAAGGTTAAAGAGCTTATAAATTATAGCGAAGGTAAGAAATATTAAAGTGGTGGTGGATAAAAGGAAAGGACTTTGAAAGGTGCTTTTCTCCTCCGTTGGAATAGGTTTAGGATCACATCGAACTTCATCAATAATAATCCAACGTTGTTAAATGGGTTTGATTCGAATATGACAGTGTTTGTGCAGAATAATAATTACTCTAATTCAATATTCGAACAACGAGTTTCTAGTTAATGTTTCAGATTTCTCAACCGAAAAAATATATTTCAGATTTGACTAATACTACGATGGAAAAGCATGGAGGGCTTTCTAGATTGCAAAAAATGTTACTCGCTTTTCTTACATGGGTTGCAGAAAATAAGTACGTTACACAAATTTTAAGATAATGAACAGAAAAAGAAGATAAGTTTACAGAAATCTGAAGATGAAAATGTAAAATCTATAGTGCAAAGTGTGAAATACTAAAAATAAAATTGTTTTTAAAACCAGTTCATAGTTTTAAATATTTTAATGAAATGTACAGATATTTGAATCAAATTAACAGCATTAAAAAAAACTAGACTTTCAAGAAAATTACCTAACCTTATCTTAGGTAAGAATTTTCTTCTGAATATTTCGGAACGTTAATATGATAATCACAAACCATAATTTTACATTAATAATTCTACTAAACTGTAGATACGAGATAGTTATAGAGATCAAGCATTAAACCAGAAGGCCGTGTATTCACACATGCATGTTCTACAACTAATCATCGAAAATTATAATTCATAATAATCTAACAACATTGATCAAACAGGATAATTATTTGAAATTTGAAACGAACTTTCACACAAGCCCAAAAGCAGACATGTATATTCAAAGCTTGAGCGTCAAATCGAGTCCTGTCGGATCTAATGTCTGATCGTTGACCTTCTCGGTGTTTGACGCAGCAACACCAACCTTCCTGAGCAAATGGTCCTCCTCTATCTTTGCAGAAGACGAGGGTGATGATCCAGAAGCACCAATTAGTGCACCACCATTATTAGCAATATTCAACTTTTGCAGCCTTAGCCTATCAATAGCTTGCCTTGCCCACCCGCCATGGCCATAGCGCCGATAGAGAGGCGACGATGCCGCCCATGGACTGAAAGGAGGGGATGGTGATGAAGACGAAGAGGTCGGATGTGGCTTCTGAATTGAGGAGTCCGTCCTTATCCCAAACAGTGAGGGTCTATTCAAAGTTTCATAGTAGTTAGGATAATCATAGGAAAGGCTTGATGATGAATAACTTGGGTAGTATGGGAAATGGCCAGAGGACCCAATAACCTCGTGCCCTTGGCGCCTCTTGGCCAGTGCACGCTCTTGCTTGTGAGCGTTCTGGTGGCCACCAAGCGCCTGCGAGGTGGAGAATTCTCTCTTGCAATAATTGCAAGTGAAAACCCTAGCCTGATCAGGTTGCTTATTGTCAAGAATGGTCTCATCGGTTGACTCGTTATTAGCATGCGCAGGGGAACCCTTATCAGTGACAGGCCCGAACAGGCTCAGTTCAAGCTTTGATCCCTGAATGGGTTCGCGTCTAGGGAGCATCCAGTTAAGGCGGGCTGGGTCGGGTCCCCCCGGGGCAGATTTCTCCTTCATCTTCATCTTGGAAGCGTCCTTCTCGTCCCCGGTTCTTCGAAGAGAGGCCGCGGATGAAGGGGAGATGCTAGAGGATTCGGAGAGGCACGTTTCGGATCCGAATGTTTCCATGGGTTAGAGGAACCAAATAGGTATTTGAGTTTGTTGGAGAATGGAGGAAATTAGACAAGGGTTTGCTCTCTTTATATCAAGGGTTGAATAAATGCATAATCTTTTCAGCCAAGGAAGGAAATCATGCGTTAAAGTAATTGCATATCTTCATTTTAGCAAAGTATTGAAGTTGATAACTAAGCTCTTAGCGGATATTTTGTTCTCTTAAAGAGGCTGACCAGGCAATCACACTTGGTATCTTGTCAAGTTTCCTTCAGAAATGTGGTCAGACTACTTTGGTCAGATTTGAACTTTCTGTAGTATCCACTGCTTTCGATGGCAATGCGTGTATTTAATTAAAAAAATTAATTTTTACACCAATATTACATCTATCATAAATTAAATCATGAACTTCCGTTAATTTATAAGTGCCCTTTGTCATGAGTGTATTTACTTGCAAAGAAGCTTCATGTTTGATTTCCATAATTCGAAAGCAAGGAGGTTACTATATCTAAAACAGTGGCCAGTTGTTGAAGAGATATGTTATTACAAGGATATCATGTCCATTTTGGTATGCTATCTTAGTATTGAAATCACAGTGATTTTGGAAGTACAGCTAGATGCTTTGTAACTACACAAAGATATTAAAACTTGCCGCCTAGGACTTAAATAATACGATCTCGGTTACTTTTTATTTAGATTAGTTTACATGAACTATTTTTAACGAGGCATGCATCTGTATTCTTATTTCATAAAAATACTTTTGGGTTAAGTTTCACAGGATTTTCGGGACTAAAAACTATAAAGATGCAAGCGCTTTCTTTTGGGTTAATTTTATTTAGAGTTGTTTTTATTGGCTTTTTTTTAAAGGGGAAACAGACCAAATATATTTAAAAAAACTTAGGTAGGAAAGTCAGTGAAGATGAGAACGTCGAGCTCAGCCGGAAAAACTACAAGCTAGTCCCCCGGTAACATACCCAACCTACAAGCTTTGCTAATCCAATCAGAAACCAAGTTCTGGGATCTAGAGATGAGAAGTAATCTACAATTTGGTAAATCAACCAGAAGGGACCTAATCCTCAGCACAAGAGGTTCTACATGCCAAAAGATTAGGGACGAAGGATCATTCACGAAATTGTAGGCTAATAAGCAATCAGTTTCAATCGAGGTAGCTCGGGCATGAAAGTTCACCCTGACCAGTTGCACAGCAAGTTCCAGTGCGAGGAGTTCAGCCTCCAAAGGCGAAGCTGCACACCTCACTAGCGTCTGACCTTCAATGATTCGGCCAAGAGAGTTTCTTGCAACCACAGCCATCCCAGCAGGAGAAGAAACATCCTTCCAGGAGGCATCGCAGTTGAGCTTCATGGCATCCGGCAAAGGAGCATCCCATGAAGCAGGAGGAGGACCTCTGGCGCCAAGGTTTTGCAAACCAAGACCAGTGACCTGCAAAAATTCCAAACAGTAATGAGAGGCAAGGTCTCTAGTTGCAATCGGATCAATAATCTCATTTTCAAAGAGGAACTTATTCCTAGCAAGCCAAATATTCCAACAAATGGTCATAGCAAGAGCAATGAGATCAAGATCCCCAGAAGATTGCAGCAAGTCTACCACAAAGTTCATCCAAACACAAAAAGTAGGATGTAAATCTGGCCTAAATTTAAAACCAAAAGAACTGGCCAGCCAAGTAGCCATAGCATGAGGACATTCAAAGATCAAATGGATGACAGTTTCCTCGGCACTAGCACAAATTTGACAGAGAGGAGAGTGAGATAGGTTTCGCCTAAAAAGGCTGGCAGCGGTAGGAACAGCATTCCGAATCAGTCTCCAAACAAAGTTCTGTACTTTGGGGGGAACTTTCAACTTCCAAACCCGCTTCCAAGTACTTGGGTCAAAAGGGGAGTTGTTAGAGTCAGAGACCATGATATTCAAAGAACGAAAATGGTCATTTTTGAAAACGTGGTACCCTCTTTTGACAGAATACTGGCCATCATTACTAAATTTCTAAATTAAAGAGTCAGGAGAATTAAGGTTGTTTAGGCAAACATTAGCAATGGCCCTGGAGGAGAGAAGAAGTGGTTAATTAAGTCCACCCTCCAACAACCAGACGACATAGATATTAGGTCAAAAATAGTTTTAAGGCAACTGGGGCGAATAAACCTGAAATCCAACTGTGCATAAAGTAAAGAAAGGAGCCAGGGATCTTGCCAAATATCAACGGTCTTACCATCACCAATTTTGTAAAAAAGACCTCCCTTAAGAGCCTCCTTACCAGCATAAAGGCTACACCAAATCCAGGAGGGTTTAGGGCCTTTAGGAGCATTTAACAAATCAGAATTACTAAAGTAAAGGCCCTTGAGAACTCTAAAACAGAGAGAATTTTGATTCTGGAAAAGCCTCCACACCTGTTTTGCAAGAAGAGCCAAATTAAAAATCCTCATGTCTTTGAAGCCCAAACCACCCTGATCTTTAGGACAAGTCAATTTATCCCAACTGAGCCAATGCACCTTCCGCTTATCTGCATCACCAGACTACCAAAACTTAGCAATCAGACTGTTAAGTTTAGCACTAAAAGACACAGGGAAAAGTAAACACTGCATAATATAACACGGGATAGAGGAAAGGATAGATTTAATCAAAGTCTCCCTTCCGGACATGGATAACAACTTTTGTTTCCAACTCCTAGTCTTAGCAAGCATCCTTTGAAAAATGAATTGCAAGGCATCCTTTTTTGATCTCCCCCAAAAAGAGGGCAAGTCTAAATATTTGTCATCAGGAGGCATCTCCTGCATTTGAAGGATGTCAGCAATAATTTGACGTGAGGCAGGGGGTTCACATTTGGCAAACAAGATACTAGACTTATGATAATTAATAGATTGGCCAAAAATGTAAGAGAACGAGTCCAAAATGGATTTGATGCTACGTGCCTAAATGTTTTTATTGGCGTTCAGTTGCTCGCTTTTGCAACTGCTCGCCTTACAGATGTATTATGTGCCCATGGTGATGGTGCATCCTGTTTTGGGAATAAAATCAACCTTTTAAGAAAAACTTATATGAATTAGGGGACGGATTTGGTGCTATTGTTGGTCCTCCAACAATACCAATATGACATGAACTTGGACAACACATTTGTATCGTTGTTTAAGTGTGTCGTTATACTTGGACGACACAGTTTACCAAAAATAGTATATCAGCCAAAGACAATGACACATCAATTTTTTAAAGTTTAAAATATATGGGCACATCAATTTTCAAAGGGAAAAATACATTTTATACCTTGTAGTTTCGCAGTTTTTGAGATATGATCTTATAGTTTAAAAATGACCATTTGAATCCTGTGGTATATACCCTCGTCTCACTTTTAGGCTCGAATGGCTCCCTGAGCCAAATTCGACTCCGAACCAAAAAATGGGATCGTTTGGCAGCTGAGTTGGCTACCACAGTATAATTTTTTATCTAGTTGACAATGTTAGGTGTCACAAAATTGAATATTTGTTTCAATCCTATATATTTTTATGGTTTAATAAAAAATCCATCCTCTCTATCTGTCTCCCCTCCCTCCTCCTTCCTCTTCTCTCTCTCTCTCCCCTTTCTTCTTCTTCTTCCTCTTCCCCTCTCTCGAACGTGAAGCACCAACCTTTCAATTTATTTTGCTCAAGCTCTAAACAAAAAACTTTGACTTTAACAAAAAAAATTTCCATCTTTGACTTCCCAGATAAGCCTAGCAAGCCTTCAACCAATTTACGATTAGCAAGTTTGGACAATATTCTCATGTTAACATGTCCCAACTTCATGTGCCATATCCAAATTTCTCCTTTTTTTACTATTAAACATGTGTTATTTGCATCAAGACTCTTCAGATTAACTTTATAGACATTGACTCTTCTATGTCCTATCATGTATAAACCTTCAAAATTTTTGACTTTGCAAATATTTTCTTCAAAGGTGACATGCTAAGCAAGTTATCCTTTAAACTATCAACAAGCAGCACATCTCTTATAGGAGTGGTAGATGAATTACCAATATTACCTTGACTTATAATTGTGCCTTGTCCATAGTCTCCGAAGGTGACCTTCCCACCTTCTTTTTTCTTTATACTGGAGAAGAACCTTCTGTCTCCAGTTATATGTCTCGTGCATCCGCTATCGATATATCATTCCTTGTTCTGCTAATTGTGCACTCCGAGATATTCCTGTAAGAGCAACTAAGCCTTTGATTTTGGTACCCAAAACTTGTTGGGTCCAAACTCGTTAGATAAAATATAAGTTCCTTTAGGAACTCAGACTTTTTTGATTCTAGCAATTTTTCCATCTTGATAGTTTCTAGCTGGATGTCTAACATTGCCGCAAGTATAACATCTTTTGTTAGTCCGATGAGGACTTCTGTGTTGTCTATTACATGGGCGGCTAGTGGATTGTGTTGGCTGAGACACACGAGTTGTATCAGGAATAGTCTTTTTAGACTTCAGCCCTTCCAACTCTTGTTCTAGAGCTTTGATCCTTCCATCTCTGAAAGTTAACTCATTTCTGAGTTTGATCTTTCAATCATAGCTTCTCTCGGTTCACCAACAACTTGATCAAAGGCATCAAATAGCTCTTCAAAGGTAAAGTCAGCAAAGTCATCATTTACTTGAGAGAGTTCTCCTAGCTCAATCGTCATTAAGCACAGCTGTGCTTCCTCACTCTCATCTGACGTGGATGAGTGATATACACAAAATTGAGAATAATTAAATGCACAAACAAATAATATAGTAGAAAGTAAGGTTCTTGAACTGAGGGTTGGAACACGAAATCTAAACAATTAATTATGTGAAGCAGAAAAATTAAAGGTTTATAAGGTTGTGAAAGGTTGCAAGTAAATAAACAAAATCAGAAATATAAATAAAAGAGTTATAAATTCAATGGAGATAAACGAACACGATACCCTTATGGATTAACTACCTATTTCGAGATTATGATTTTTGTGAAGTTCTAACTAGTACCCGGAGTGTTCTAAAGCATCTCCTTAACACTTTCGCTTATTAGAGTGACAAAATCAAACTAGCGAAGACCTAGGTTACTAATTAATACTTTCGCTCATCAATTAGACCTAGCACTAGACTAATCCAATTATAAAGATTCCCCCTAACGGGTTACCCTTATGATATTAAGATGTCTCATTAATATCTAAGAATATGCTAATTAGTTCTTTCCATTAACTCAAGTACCTTTCGGTCCACACTTACTAACTCCAATCATAATCTAAGTGGCTAATTTAGATTAAACATTAAGCATACCAACTAACAACTAATGCCAAAGATATTCGAATCACAATCTAACATAGATAATCAATCACATAATTAGGGCATCGCACTCACAAGAGAACTACTCACTAAGCATAATCATAAAGCACATGACATTAATGGAAGACATAATAACGAATAGCATAAAAGATAGAGATAGAGAAAGCTTAGTCATTCGAGCAAGCCTCGCCGAGATCCTGCACGTAGCTACTCAAAATCGTGACTTTATTAATGATCAAAAGTAGTCTCAATATAGCAGTAGAAGGTATATGTAAACCTAAGAGACTATGGCCTATATATAGCCAAATGATTAAGCTAGAGAATAAAAAAACCTAGAGGAGTTTAACCTAAACGAGAAGACTTGCTAGCCACGTAATAAGTAAAATGTTGAGTTTGACGAGGACAAAAGTAAAAAAAAGAATTATTTTCCTGTTTTGTATCAGACTCCTAATTTGACCTAAATAGATTACTTGATGTACAAGGGTTTGCCTCTATATGAAGGCATGTTACCCAAGGATTTTGTATTGCTTTGTGGCTTGGATCCATCAATAAAAGTTCTCCTTTCTCTCCGTGGACGTAGACATTAGGCCGAACCACGTTATCTATTATACATGTGTTCTTTGCGCGTATTGTTCTCTAAGTTGCTGAATTCCTAGCAAGTGGTATCAAGAGCTAAGGTTGGAGGATGTCGGATCACGGTGTGAAGTTTGCTCTTGTGAAGTTCGATGGTTCATCAAATTTTGGGTTATGGCAAAGGCATGTCAAGGATCTCCTCGTGCAATAAGGGATGGTCATCGTACTCTCGGAGAAGAAGCCCAAGAAGATGGATGAGCAAGAGTGGAAGGAGATGGAGGCCAAGGCGGTGGCGACAATTTTCTTGTGCTTGGCGGACAATGTGATGTATCATGTCATGGATGAGGAGTCACCAGCTGAGGTATGGAAGAAATTGGAGGTAAGGTATATGTCTAAGTCTTTATCTTAAGCAAAGATTGTACGGGCTTAAGATGGAGGAGGACTCAGATTTGAGCCAACACATTAATATTTTTAGTCAACTTGTGAGCGACTTGAGAAAGGTTGATGTGAAGTTCGAGGAAGAAGACAAGGCATTGTTGCTCCTGAATTCCTTACCAGGCTCCTACGAAAATTTGGTTACAACTCTAACTTGGGAGAAGGAGTCCCTGGTATTGGAAGATATCACAAGTGCTCTGCTAGGGTTTCAACAAAGAAGGAAAACTTGCGATGAACAAGCGGAAGGGCTTGTTGTGATGGGTAGCCATAGTGGTCGTAGTGAAGATAGAAAAGGATCCAGGTTGAGGTCAAGGATGTTCAAAAAAACTTGCTTTGAGTGTGGAGAAAAAGAGCACGTAAAGAAGGATTGTCCGAGAAGAACTTGGGATCGCGAGAGAAAAGGATCGGGTTCCGTGAATGTGGCCTTATATTTGGACAGGTCGGATGGTGATCTTCTTTTTATTTTATTAAGTCCAAAGCATTCTGATTCTTGGATTTTGGATAGCGCTTGTTCTTTTCACATGATTCCCAAGAAAGGGTGGTTCGACAACTACAAGTTCATTGATTCAAGTATGGTGACTATGGGTGATGGTTCTACTTGTAGAATTGCTGGCATATGAGACTTGAGAATGAAGATGTGGGATGGTGTTGGAAGGAAATTGTGTGAGGTTAGGCATGTTCCAAATTTGGAGAGGAATTTGATCTCATTAGGAGCCTTGGATTGTAGCGAGTACAGCTATGAGGTTATAGGCGGGCTAATTGAGGTGGAGAAGGATGCCGAGGTAGTGATAAAGGGCGAAAAGGATGCTAGGAACACCTACAGGTTAGTGGAGAACACAGTTGTAGATGGAGTCACCTCGTTGGGTTCCAATGGAGGGGAGAAAAGCTCTTCTATGATGGAGTGAAGGCTTGACATGAATGGTTTGAGTGGAGTTGGGATTCGCAGAGACAAAGTTAGCATGTTCTTGCTATGGTTGTCTAAAGGGACGTGCACGTCAAAGGTGTTGGGTAGGTTTTGCATGGGGAATGCGAAGCCATTGGTAGCACTACAGGCGAATCGGGTATCTTACTCAAGGTTGAATGGTGGAGTTCAGGACATGTCGAGGGTTCTACTTAGTGGAACAAAAAGTTGCCCATTGTATGCTATGGAAAGTAGCATTAGTTTGAGGCAAGAAGGTCCAGCAAAAAAGCAGTTCGATGTTGCAGAGCATGGGGTTGACCAAAAAATAGAGAGCGCATCTATTGGTCACAAGTTTACTTCAGCAGGTGGACTTGCTAGCTGGGGTTCGATGTAGATTGGAGAGAAGATGCCAAGCAAGTTCAGAAGCTCAAGTTTGGGGGCTAGCTCCAAGTGAGTGAACAAAGGTGGTGAGAAAGTTGAGATGGTCTTATTGATGGCAGTGTATCTATGGTCCGAGGTGGAATTGATGGAGTCAAATTGGTCTTGCAAGATCTCATCTCTTCATGGGGCGGTGTTTCGTCAATGTGGAGTTTTGTTGAAGTTCGGATAGAGCTTCATGGTTTATCCACGAGATAATTTCTCGCCAAGGTGGAGATTGTTGAGTTTGGCGAGGACAAATGTAAAAGAGGAATTATTTTCCTGTTTTGTTTCGGACTCCTAATTTGACCTAAATAGATTACTTGATGTACAAGGGTTTGCCTCTATATAAAGGCATGTTACCCAAGAGTTTTGTATTGCTTTGTAGCTTGGATCCATCAATAAACGTTCTCATTTCTCTCTGTGGACATAGGCATTAGGCCGAACCACGTTATCTATTATGCCCGTGTTCTTTGCGCGTATTATTCTCTAAATTGCTGAATTCCTAACTTAAAATAATATAACTTAAGTCCTAAGGCAAAAACAGGAGGCCAAAAGTCGAATATAACTAAAAATAATTGAGTTTTCATCTTAAAAAGGAAGTCTGGAATATCTGCCATCAAAGACTTGGTGCCCACCAATGGAACTCCCAGAATTTGACTTGGCGCCCGCCAATGGTCTTGGTGCCCGCCAGGTGAATTGGTCAGCCTTGTTGCTTCTTCGTATTTTAACTTTTTGGTCATCTTCAGCTCCAAATTTAGCTTTGACTATAAACGACAAAATATAGACCTCTTTTTAATCTTTCCAACGGTATCTTATTTGATAAAATCAAATACTCGGGCAGAAAGTTATGGCTCTTGCAATATAGTCTCTCGAAATCACTCCTCCAACAGCCTTCATTGAGCTTCATTTTCCTACAAAATATGACAATGGGTAGAAATCTACTCCTGAACACAAATGCACTACAATGATCACAAGACGTGACATGAGATGATGAAAACAACTAAAATAATGACTAAACACGTACAAAACATATTATAAAATATGAGCGTTTACACACTCATCACACCCCCACACTTATTTCCTTGCTTGTCCCCAAGTAAGGTGCATCAGACACACCCTGAAATTTCAAACTCTTATCAAAAGACTACCCCATGAACTAGTAGTGTACTTACCTAAGCACAAGGAGTAAGAACGTGTAGACACCACATCCTTGATGGTTTAACCCAGTTTTTGCACTAAGTAGATTACACTAGAGGGTTGACCACTTAGAGGTTCGGAAATTTAAGCTCACATATATGAGTAGTCAACTACCTATCACTCGCTTCAATAAATTTAAGCCCAGTAGTGCCTCAATAAATGTGGGGCTCATGATCAAGGGGACTTTTCATTGGGTTGTAATGGGGTTAAGGACATGTGAGGATAATATATGTGGGAAGTAGCTAAACCACCCAGCCGAGGAGTCACAAAAATGTTCTAGCTCTCGTCTATTCTAAACACTTCACACTATAACTAATATGAACTCATTCCAAGATTACACCCAAATTCTACTGACCGCATAGCCGTGCCCTTCATTCACTTTGCCTTATTCATAACCACTTTCCAACCTTTCATCTTTCCCAACTTTCGACACTTGTTCTTCTTCAAACTTTCTCATTCCGTTCTCAGCACTTTTCTTTTATTTTTCTTTTTTTCACATTTTTTTCTCTTTTTTTCCTTCACTTTTCATGCTTCTTTTTTTATTACTTTTTACCACTCACATCATCCACATCTATACATATCTAAGACAGCAGATCTCGTTCTTTGTTGGCCTCAATTCTACCCATTCCCCCATTGTTCATTCCCGAGCTATTCTACCAAGTGAACCCTTACAATAATACCCCAAAGATTAAGACCTAATGCATTCTCGGACCAAAGTGATCAAAGGTGGGTAAGATTGCAGATATAAGGCTTACATATAATATTTTAAAGAAAAAGGTTTAAGCTCGAGGGGTTTAAACAAGGGATATAAAATAGTTTTCCGGCTCTAAGGCTCTAGGCTAAATATCAAAGATGGCCCCCATCCTCTCACTTACACCCACACCACCAAAATGATACCAAGTGATGGCGTGAAACCCGATGACCAAAATAATGTAGGCACCTCATGCTATGCGGAGACGGTTGTCTCCTCCTTCGGCTCTAAAATCTCACAAGGTCACTCATCAATGCCGCTAGTATAATCTACCAAGTACAATCACTAACCTAAACGACCAAGGGTGTTGCTCCTATACATTCCTACTCATCGTACTCAAGCTTGATTCCTAACAAGGTATGGGGTTTAGCTTCTAACAAAAATTCAAAAATTCGAGGGGGAATTTCATCATCTGCTTTTGACACCATTTCAAACTCAAGCACACTCATACTACCAATCTAGACCTGATCACATTCTTCAAAACAAATAAAAACATACGTTTGACACCCCCCACACTTATTAAACACAGTGTCCTCAATGTGGAGGAAAAACACAAACAAACATCACAAGACATGAACATGAACATAAATAGACTTATAGCAGCAATAAAAAGAGGAGAGGACTGGTACTGCCCTGTCAATCTCGAGAAGGAGGTGGTAGAGAAGGTTTGTGGTGTTTTGCTCTAACTGCCTTTTTGTGCATTGAATTTTCTATAATGACTGGCTAATTCTGCTTCAGCTTGGTTTTCCTCTTTTTGAAGCCTCCTGCAAAGGCCACTAAAATACTAAATGAACATAACGATACAAAAACAAACAAAAACAAAGAAAAATTAAATACTAAACATGATAATTTAGAGTCATTAGCTTGACTTTGTTACTCTCTTTGGCACTACGGTGGACAGAGGCGCTTATCAGTTACTTGAAACTCTATTTCATCTGGGCCTATGCGGAGAAGTAGCTTGCCATTGTGAACAACTACCATTGCATGACTAGTGTTGAGGAATGGATGCCCCAGAATCAGTGGGTAACTTTTATTGGTAGCATAGTCCAGCACCACAAAATCTACGGGCGTGAGAGACTTGTCGACTTTGATTATCACATCCTCCACGACTTCCTTCTCCGTCTTTCTAATTGTGTGCCATGGCTTTGGCTTGGTCTCTCTTCTCACGCCTAATTTCCCTTTCGAGTACTCCGATGTCAACCTCAAGTACAGCGTTTGTGTCAAGGTCTAGTCCTTTACTCTGGGTTCTTGGCATGCACTAGAGAATCCTAAAAAAAGAGCACAAGAAGTTAGCAAGTTTGTAACACAAAACTAATTGATTTTGATTTTATGTCCTAAAATCTCAGTTCCGTGTTGACGGTGCCAATTTTATATACGCAATGGGGTATCCTAATGGGTTATCCTTACGATATTAAGACGTCTCATTAATATCTAAAAATATGCTAATTGGTTATTTCCATTAACTCAAGTGCCTTTCGGTCTACTCTGGCTAACTCTAATCATAATCAAGCATTAAGCATACCAACTAACAACTAATGCCAAAGATATTCGAACCACAATCTAACATAGATAATCAATCACATAATTAGGGCATCGCACTCACAAGAGAGCTACTCACTAAGCATAATCATAAAGCACATGACATTAATGGGAGACATAATAACGAATAGCATAAAAGATAGAGATAGAGAAAACTTAGTCTTTCGAGCAAACCTCGCCGATCTCCTCCACGTAGCTACCTGGAATCGTGACTTTATTAATGATCAAAAGTAGTCTCAATGTCGCAGTAGAAGGTATATGTAAACTTAAGAGACTATGGCCTATATATAGCCAAACAACTAAGCTAAAGAATAGGAAAACCTAGAGGAGTTTAACCTAAACGAGAAGACTTGCTAGCAAAGTAATAAGTAAAATAATATAACCTAAGTCGTAAAATCTGACTTGGCGCCCGCCAATGGTCTTGGTGCCCGCCAGGCAAATTGGTCAGCCTTATCGCTTCTTTGTATTTTTACTTTTTGGCCATATTCCATTCCGAATTTAGTTTCAACTATAAAAGATAAAATGTAGATCTTTCTTCTAGCGTTCCAACGGTATCTCATTTGATATAATCAGACACACATGAAGAAAGTTATGGCTCTTGTAATATGGTCTCTCGAAATTATCTCTCCAACGGCCTTCATTGAGCTCTATTTTCCTACAAAATATGACAATGGGTAGAAATTCACTCCTGAACACAAATGCACTATAATGATCACAAGATATGATATGACATGATGAAAATAACTAAACTAATGATTAAATACGTACGAAACATATTTCAAAATATGAGCATTTACACACTCATCAATGAGTCAGAGTCGGTGACATCCCAAAGGGCTACGCGATCCTTGTCTTTTCCTCTCTTCTTGTCATTGCCTTTCTTCAGATTTAGCTTAGGACATTTACTTCTGACATGTCTAAGCTTGTTGCATTCATAGCACCGAATGGTTTTTTTCTTCTTGTTCTCCTCTTTCTTCTTGAGGAACTTCTTGTTGGGGAATTTTCTTCTCTTGAAGAACTTGTTGAAGCATCTTGCCAACATGGAAATGTCATCATCTTCTTCATCAGTAACACAAGAATCAACTTTTCTTTCCTCAACCTTTAAGGCTAGGTTCTTTTTTTGGGAGTTTATATTTTCCTCAATTTCCTCATTTGACTTGTGGATCATCTTGATCTCACGAGTGAGCCAACGAGTTCATCGATAGTAAGGATATTGAGATCCTTAGCTTCTTTGATAGTAGTGACTTTTGATGACAAAGACATAGGCAAGCTTCTCAATAATTTACGTACAATTTTGTAATTAGTATAGCTTTTACCTAGTGACTTTAACCCGTTTACTATATTAGTAAACCTTGTCACCATTTCACCAATGGTCTCATCAGGTACCATCTTCAAAAGCTCATACTTATATATTAACATGTTTATATTAGACTCTTTCACTTGGTTAGTACCTTCGTGAGTAACTTCAAGTTCATCCCAAATCTTTTTGGCCGAAGCACACATAGAGATTTTATTAAACTCTGAAGCATCTAATGCATAATGTAGCATAAGTATAGCTTTACAATTAACTTGTACCTTTTTCACCTCTTTTGGAGTCCAAGTATCTTTGGACTTGATTACTCTCTCATCTTCCTTTGTCTTGTAGGGAGTGAAGGGACCATCTTTGATGGCTCTCCAAGCTTTCCAATCATTGGCTTGAATGAAGATCTTCATTCTTGCCTTCCAAAATGAATAATGAGCTCTACCAAACAAAGGAGGTCTCGTGGTAGATTGCCTTTTAGCAAAGGTAAGGTTTGTTGAGGTTGCCATAATTTTTTTCCTCGGATGATAGTCCTGCACACTTAATCAAAAATGTCAAATGTATAGTGTAAAGTATGGGACCCACTCTGATACCAATTGTAGGTCCCATAAGCAACCTAAGAGGGGGGGTGAAGTAGGTCTCAATCAATTTTTCCAACAATAACATAAACAAGAATAGGGATAGAGAGAATTGACACTAGATGTATAGTTGTTCAGCTCGGTCCACTTGAGCCTACGTCCACTCTTCAACCGTCCTCCTATTTTTTATTATCCCCAATAAAAATACAAGAATACACCACAAGTTTTACCAGGTTCACTTGTAAACCTCTCACCACTAGCTTCATAGACTCCAGCTAGCTACCATTCTGTAGTTTTACCAGGTTTACTAGAAACCTCATAATACACTAGCTTTCACAGGCAACAGCTAGTTACCTCACTCTAGATTTATAAGATCTCTAGAAACCATGAGCTTATCATTGCTCTTACAAATATACTTCTCACACCTTCACACAAAAGTTGAGCAAGTATCCTAAGACAAAAGTATATCTAATACGCTATTTGTCTTAACCACTTTGTGATCACAGCTTTTCTCTCTTGAATGTAGGAATTTAGCTTGAACTAGATTTCATCTTTGAATCTTGATCACTATCTTTTTCTCTCGAGTTGTCCACCTTTGTCTTTGTCTTGATCTTCTATTTATAGGATCTCCCTTGCATGTAGCCATTAGCCTTTTCTCTCCAAGCAAGTCTTCAAGCTTGTTCTCCACGTATGAAGTAGCCATTGGATGAGAAGCTTTCCTTAGCTATCAAGATAGCCAACTTTTCTTCCTAGGCTTGACTTGAGTAGACTTCGACATGAGGGTTCATTTGATCCCTAAAATAGTTGTTACAAAATAAATCCAAAAGAACTTCTGAAACCTCTTTTGTATGAGGTTATGTTATATCAACATAGTCAAAATTTAAACATTTGTTCCTTGGAAAAAAGAGTGAATCGTCTAGGGCAGTCGCCAATGAAGTGGACTTGTTCAAAGATGATTATATAACTCTTCCCAAAGTTTATCTATCTAATCCATAGAAGAGTGCTTTAACCACAAAGCACCAAGCCGTGGTGAGGCACTTATACGGTGGGTAAAAGCCTTAATCATCTTGATCTTGGCACGATTCAAATTCAAACTTGCCTTAGGATAAATATCTTGATCATTTGGTCAAGCTTCAACTAAAGTGTGTAAGTGTAGACTTGATCTTGACTTAGGAGAATTCTTAACAACCAAACTCATAAAACAGTCTTTGTGACCCCCTGTTAGAATAAAGTTAGTCTTAACGAAAAATCACTTACCTAACTTGTAAGTGAAGTCCTCGTAGCTTATGACCGATCTCTCGATATACTTCTTTATCCTTTTGATCATGACTAGCATTTTATAGTACTTAAAGATAACTGAATTTATGATTAGTGTACTACTATGCATAGCCTTTTTCTTGATCATACTTAACTTAATTCTGATATACACTTAATCAAAGCACTAAGGAATTTTCAGAATGTGACCATTCCTTGCTTCTTGCTCTTCCATGTCGCTAAATTTCCTTCTATAAAAGTACAAAACCACGAGTTGGTCTTCTGTTGTCAACACAATCTGCCTAGCAAACATTAGAAAAACTAAATATTCTAATCTGACCAACTTACTTCATAATTAAAACTTGTCTAAGGTTAGTTTTCAAATACTGTAGGATTCTATCATCAATGGCTTTGTGACTTATACTAGGTTTATGTATAGTCTGACTAATAAAGCTAACAACATATGAGATTTCTGGTCTGGTTATAGTAAGGTAGATCAGTTTTTCTACCAATCTTTTAAATCTAGGAACATTCTTGAGTAAATCACCTTTCATTAAAGAGAACTTAGTTCCTTATTCAATAAGAGTGGTGGCAGGTTTAACATCTGACTTCAATGTTTCCTTTAGCAGGTCTAACAGATATATTCAATGACACAAATGAATCCCCTTGTCTGAATAAGCAATTTTTTTGCTTAAAAAAATACTTCAGCTTTCTAAAGTCTTTTATATTACGTCTGCATTTTAGGGTTTGCTTCAGATTATTTATGCCTTCCAAATTATTTAGTGGTATGATGAAGTCATCCACAAGCATACATATCACAACCTTTCCTTTGGAACTATCAAGAGTAAACAAAGTATAATCAGCATTGCTCTTTTTAAATCCCAAAATTACATGTTCTTTGCTCAATCTATGATATCAAGCACATGGGAACTATTTTAAACAATACAAAGGCTTTCTAAGTTTGAACATCTTACTTGAGAACTGAAGTTGGTGACCTCCTGGAAACTCCATATAGATCTCTTCCTCCAAGTCTCTCTGGAGGAATGTATCTTTCATGTCCATTTGGTACAAGGGCCAACCAAAATTAACAGCTGCAAATATAATTACTCTTATTGTGTTCATTTTTTTAACTACTACAAATGTATCTGTGTAATCAACTTCTAGAGCTTGAGTAAAATCTCTAGCAACAAGTTTAGTGTTGTGTCTTTATATACTTCCATCATCGTCATACTTGATTTTAAATAGCCATCTGCTACTCACAAGTTTCTTATTGTCCAAGTTCTATTTTTCTCAATTGTATCAAGCTCTTCCTTCATGGCTTTCTACCATATACTAGACTTCATAGGTTATTCAAATGTTGCAGATTCTTGTTTAGATTCAATCTTACTCAAGAAAGTTAAATGATTTGCAGAGATGCATTTGTAAGATACATAACTGGTTATGGGATATGAATTGACATTGTATACCTTATACTCATTGAATCTTGATGAAAGCTTGTGATTTCTCTGAGATCTTTGAGGTCTACTCACAATCTATTTCATTTCTTGCTGATCTTGATTATGACCAGCATCTGTGTTTTCCTTCTTCTCATGAGTACCATTTTGTGAGTCTTCGTGAGCATTATCCTCTCCGGTAGATCTAGCAAGGATTTGCATGTTGTTGTTGATGTGCATCTTAGTATTGCTTCTGAGCTAGTTCCTCTTGATCTTTACCTGCATTCTCAGATGAGCTACGGTACAAATCTTCATATTGTATTCTAACTCTAGATTGATCAAAATATTTAGAATGATGTTGAAAATGCCTTAGTATTTTGATTAAGTGCATATCAGAATTAGGTTCAGTATGATCAAGAAAAAAGACTATGCAAAGAAGTACACGGATCATAAATTCAGTTATCCTTCAGTACTACAAAATGCTAGTCACGATCAAAGGGATAAAGAAGTATATCGAGAGATCGATCATAAGCTACGAGAACTTAACTTCCAAGTTAGGTAAGTGACTTCTTTGTTAAGACTAAGTTTATTCTTACAAGGATCATAAACTTTACTATCGTGTGATCATTGATTTCTCAGTAAAATTTGAGTGGTCGATGAAATCTATTTTGTGAGTTTGGTTGTTAAGAATTTACCTAAGTCCAGATCGAGTATTCACTTACACACTCTAGTTAAAGGTTGACCAAATAATCTAGATATTTATCCCAATAAAAGTTTGAATTTGAACTTTGCCAAGATCAAGATGATTAATGCTTTTACCTGCCGTATAAGCGCCTTGTCATGACTTGGTTGCTTGGTGGTTAAAGCACTCTTCTATGGATTAGAGAGACTAACTTTTGGAAGAGTTTTATAATCATCTTTAAAATTCCACATAATGGGTGACTACCCAAGACGATTCACTCTTTTGTCCAAGGAATAATTATTTATGTTGATCTAACATAACCCGATACAAGAGAGGTTTTGAAAGTTCTTTTGGCTTTGTTTTGTTACAGCTATTTCAGGGATCAAATCAATCTCATGTCAAAGTCAACACAAGTCAAGCCTAGGAGGAAAAGTGCTAACTTGAAGACTTCTCATCAAATGGCTACCAACGGCTACTTCAGACATGGTGAGTAAGCTTGAAGGACTTGCTTGGACAGCAAGGGCCAATGGCTACATGCAAGGGAGATCCTATAAATAGAAGATGAAACCAAAAACAAAGGTGGACTACTCAAGAGAAATAGAAAGTGATCAAGATTCAAAAAAGAAATCTAGCTCAATCTGAATTCCTACATTCAAGAGAGAAAAAGCTATGATGACGAAGTGGTAAAGAAAAAGAGCGTATTATATATACTTTTGTCTTAGATACTTGCTCAACTTCTATGTGAAGGTGCGAGACGTATATTTGTAAGACCAACGATAAGCTCAAAAGTTTCTAAAGATCATGTGAATCTATAGTGAGGTAACAAACTAGTGCCTGTGAAAGCTACTGTATTGAGAGGTTACTAGTGAAAGGAAGGGTTTTTACACCCCTCTTGCAATGAAGAGTAAGTAAGGTATTGTCGTCCCACAAGGACTAAGCTGGGCCGCAAACTTGACTCTACCACTAGTTTAGGACTATAAGGAATGGAGGTGTCAATTCCAAACACGATATGCTACTTGAAATAAAATTGCAACTAAACAAGGCTCTAGTTTAAACACTTAAAACAAGAGTGAGCATGGTACCAATGACAACCTAAATAACTAAATGGCTTATGGGGTTTATTAAGTTCATGATATGGTCCGGATGTTTCGAAGGCAACTAATCAACGCTCTCGCGACAAACTAGTCTAAATCGATTCTTAATTAGACTTAGAAGAACCAACCACGCTCTCGCGACAAATTAGCCATCTAATCTAACTAATCACCAACTATAATCACCATCCTTTGGACAACTAGTCACCTAAGGTGATCTCTCATCAATAGGTTTCTACTCAACTAGTTAAATGGTCCGTCAATCCTAACCCCTCTCGGCGATTAACATTAACCAAGTTCATCATCAAGGTGATCAAACGAGATAAAGCATTAAGCTCATTAACTAGTACACATACCTTAGCATTTTAACCCCACTAAACCATAGGCTAAATAGATGCCATCAAGGCACCAAACCCACTAAACAACTACTCACACATATCAACTACACAACTAAACACATCCATTAAATGAAGCAACTAAAGCATGAACATAAAAGAGATGGTTAGAGAAAGCTCAAGATGATCTTCAAGCTTCCAAAAGTTCTCCTTCAAGTTCTCTAAAAACTCCAACAATGGTGAGCCAAGTTTTCTTCCAAAAGAGAGAGAGAGAGTGGAGTTGGTGAGTGAATTTAGGAAAATATCTAAAGTGTCTCTAAGGGAAAGCCAAGCAAAGGCTTTTATACAAGGTTTTTCCCCCCAAAATGTCTCAGCCACGAAATTACAATTAAAGCCCAAAATGGGCCCAAAACAAGTCTTCAAATTCGACCCACTTGTGATAAAATCTTGACAGAATTGGACCACGATATTGAATCCAGCGTTCTCCCCTCTTCGACTCCGAATTTGAAGAAGACCATTAGAAACAAAGTTGTAGCCCCGTATGTCTTCTTTCCAGAGCCATCTCACTTGTCTCCATCGGACTTCGGATGAGAAAGTTATCAGCATTGTAGTCACGAGAGGTCCACCTTGCCCACGCCTTCGAGGTCTCGATTAAGCGTCCTTCCTCCCGGCAAATCAAATCGCATACGATGACCCAAGGTGACTTCACTTCCTCCACTTCACCTCACCAAATCTCCTAGCATGAAGAAAACATAACAAAAACATAAGACTACACTGAAATAAACAATGCACGATAAATGACAATACGACAATGAAGAACAAACAAAAGCAATAGAAACAACGGTAAATCTACTCTAAAATAAACACAAAAGATGAGTGTTTCCACACTCATCACACCCCCACACTTGACTCATTGCTTGTCCCCAAGCAATACTCATACAATCACAATCACATAAAAAAGAAAACATGATAAGGACAAGACTAGGCATGATAAATTCACAATTTAACTCCCCTCAAAATCTCAAACTCACATCAAAAGTCCTCCCCACTACCTAGCTAGTTCATCAATCCAAACACAAAGAGTAAGACCCGGTAGACACCTCACCACTCGGTGGTTTAATCAAGTGTTATCACTCTGTAAAAGATACTAGAAGGTTAACTACTCAGAGGTTCGGAAATTTTTAGCTCACGATTTGTAAGTAGCCAACTTCCTATCTCTCGCGTACATGACCGATGTCTTTCAAAATATCATACGTCATACTCAACAGTGTCTCAAAGTCGTGTGGTTGCTCGTGAACAGAGGGCTTTCAATCGGGTTGTAATGGGGCTAAGGTATTGGTAAGATAATATATATGGATAGTAGTTAAACCACCCAATCCGAGGACTTGTTGCCAAAGCATTCTAGTCTCTCGTCTATTCTAAACATCCTCACCATAAATAATTAAAGCACACTCTCAAAATTCACCCATTTCCTAAGACCGCGTAGCACGAGTTATGCCAATAATTAATGCCTTATTCAACCTTCACTTCCCTTTCTTTCTTTTTTTTCTTTTCTTTTTCATCCTTTTTTTTTCTTTCTTTTTTTTTCTTTCTTTCAATAAACACAAACTTGGCATTTTCTAGGCAAAAACTCGGCTTCTTTGTATGGCCTCTCAACTACCCAAATTTCCAATAAATTAACCCACATAAACACTAAGCTACCAACTAATCCCAATACATAACATCCCCAAAAGGTGTAAATCTATGTGTCCTCGGATTGGATGACCAAAGGTCGGGAGGATGGTGGATATAAAGCTTAAAGTTGGTTTTACATATAATATGATCAAAGAATGGCCAGGTTCAATGGGTTAAAACAATGGATATAAAGGTTCTTGGCTCTAAAGCTCTAGGCTCAATTTCAAAGGATTAGCCCCCGTCATTCACTAACGCCACACAACCAAGACCATGTCAAGTACTAGTAGGATACCTCGATCAACCGAACTTAAGTAGGCACCTCATGAATAAATGAAGACGGTTGTCTCCTCCTTCAGCTCAAAGTTCCTCACAAAGTTCACTCGTCAACCCTCTAGTCTAATCTACATAGCGAAACCACTAGTTTAAACAACCGAGGGTGAAGTTTCTACAAGTTCTTAGGCCTTGTACTCGAGTTCATTTCCTAACTAGGTGTGTGGTAAGCTTCTAACACAAGTTAAAGAATTTTGAAGAGGGTCAAATTTTTAAAATTCATGCCAAATCAATGCCTAACAAAACAACCTAGACTTAAACACACAAAGGATTCCTAAGTGGAACCACACCCCCACACTTGAAAAACACATTGTCCTCAAGGTGTAGGGAGCACAAAAACATCTAAACAATTAAGCTATACTAATAAATGCATTAACAACCAAGCATGAACATCAATCAAACAAGAAGAACAAGACATCACAAAGACATATAGCAAACTCAAGACATCACGAAGACAACAAAATAACCAAAGAAAAACAAAGTGCTAGGAGACTGCCCTTAGTCTTGAGTTGGAGAGGGTGGCGGTGGTGGGATGTTGTAATGAGAATGCATCCACTCAAATTGAGCTTGTTGCGCTGCCTGCATACGAGCGTTGTATTCGTTTTGCCATTCCCAATAGGCTGCATTTGTAGTTGCCAGTTCTTGCACTCGCACATCGATGGCAGCTACACGATCTACAAGTTCATTAAGTTCAACTTGGTGTGCCGGCACTCTGGTCGGAGCATCAGCCTTGAGGCGGTCTTTGACAGTTTTGCGGTCCTCCCAAGCCTTGAACGAGTACACATCTTGACCATTCTGCCTGATCTTGTTAAGGAGTTGATAGGAGCACACACGTTGTATGTCCATGTATTACAAATCTCGCATGGGACCTTTGTAATCTGCAAATTCATCAGGAAAGAAGTGCTCTGCGAGCAGTGAAACAATATTTCCAAGATATAGATACTTCGTTTGCGGAGGTGTGATGGTTCGACGAAGCACAGACATTAATAAGGCAAAAGTGCTAAACCGTTTCTTGGTTCGCATGCAATGAATGGTGTACAGTTGAGTACGAGTTACCTTACTCTCCTCAAACTGACCATTAACGGCTAAACACATAAAACGATGTAGCACACAAATATAGGGTTCAAAGATTAGACCAGCAGGTGCTTCACCGGATAAGTAATGGTCAAAACGAGTGAGTGCTTTCCATTCCTTATCTGCTTCCCCATGCGTGAGAAAGTCTAATTGATTCCCATCCGACTTACGAAGGCCTAAAATTTTGATCATGACATCTTCATCTGCCTTAATGGATTTACCAAATAAACGAGCAGTGAAGGACGAGTTGTCCTCAGCTATGTTCAAAGTGCAGTAAAATTCAAGTGTCAGATGCAGACAAGTGGGAATTTGATTATTTGCAAATGTTTCCCAACCCAAATGTTTTATTGCGGCCTTTAGCTTCACATCAATTCCTAAGGTGCTCATATGAACCCAATTAATAGCTGCATGCGGGAATTGATCAAGGTTTCAGAAAGAGGTATACCTGTCGCCCTCGTGCCCAGAATATATCTTGAAGGGCACCCCGAATTGGGCAGCCAAGTCTTCATGCGGTGGAGGCGGAGGAGGTGGCAGAGGGTTCAGACCAGTCGCTCCATTCCTGTGTTTAGGAGCGGGTGTTTTCCAACCTCGGCGGCTTGAACTTGCTTTGGTGGCCATTGCGGTGTGCGGAGGAATAGCAAAAAATTCTTGACGAGCGGCGGCGGCGGCGGCGGCTGAACTCTGGTGAGCGGCGGCCGGTGGTGGTGGTCAGAGCAGGTTGGCTCGGTGTATAGGCCTCGCCTTGATGGTCAAGTTTGTCCAAAGGAGCATGCATTTTTTAAGCTCCGTTTGTCGGGAATTGACTCTAGAAGAAAAAATTAGGGTTTTACCCTTTGTAGCTCGGAGAGGAAGCGGCCGGCGGTGGCTGTCGGAGGGAGCTGGTCGGAGTTGCGGGAAGGCGGTGGCGGTGTTTTGGTTGAGCGGGATGTTGGTCGGGCGGGATGGTGGTCGGGCCGGATGGTTGGGTCGAGGTTTGAGAAGAGGGAGGAAATAACATGGTACTACCACATGATTCACCATCATCAGAGCTTCATCTGGAAACTCTTCTTGAATCTCACCATGAGTCTCCATTCCTTCGCTATGTTCTAGCCGAGAGAGATGATCCGCGATAACATTTTCACAGCCTTTCTTATCCTTGATGGATAAGTCAAATTCTTGGAGCAATAAAATCCAGCGCATGAGTCTAGGCTTGGCATCATTTTTAGAGAATAAATACCTCAAAGCTGCATGGTCAGTGTAGATGATCACCTTCGACCCAAGTAGGTATGGCCGGAATTTGTCACAAGCGTATACAACAGCCAACATCTCCTTCTCTGTGGTTGTGTAGTTAAGCTGGGCGCCCGCCAATACTCTACTAGCATAGTAGATGACATGAAGCTTTTCCTCCTTCTTTTGACCAAGCACACATCCCAATGTAATGTCGCTCGCATCACACATCATCTCGAATGGTAGTGTCCAATCCGGAGAAGAGATAACCAGAGCTGTGACAAGAGCTTTCTTCAAAGTATCAAATGCTTGAATGCATGGCTCATCAAAATTGAAAGGCACCTCCTTAACCAACAACTTGGTGAGCGGCTTTGCTATAAGGGAGAAATTCTTGATGAATCTTCGGTAAAATCCTGCATGGCCAAGAAAGGCTCTCACTCCCTTGACCGAAGTTGGTGCTCCCATCTTCTCTATTGCTTCTGTCTTAGCTCTGTCAACTTCAATACCAGCTTTGGAGATCTTATGCCCAAGAACGATCCCCTCATCTACCATGAAATGGCACTTCTCCCAATTTAGAACAAGGTTCTTCTCTTCACATCTCTCCAATACTCTGTCCCAAATTGGCCAAGCAACTATCAAAGGATTCTCCGAACACCGAGAAATCATCCATGAAGATCTCCATAATCTTCTCATTCATTTCCTAAAAGATAGCCTCCATGCATCGTTAGAATGTTGCGGGAGCATAAATCAATCCAAAAGGCATTCGTCGATAGGCAAAAATACCAAAAGGATAAGTGAAAGAGGTCTTCTCTTGATCTCTTGGGTATATTGCAATTTGGTTATAGCCCGAGTACCCATCCAAAAAGCAATAGTGAGAATACCCGGACATTCTCTCTAACATTTGATCAATGAATGGCAGAGGAAAATGATCCTTACGTGTGGCATCATTCAACTTCCGATAGTCAATGCACACTCGCCATCCTGTCACCGTCCTTGTGGAAATGAGCTCCCCCTCATTATTGATCACAACAGTCATTCCTCCCTTTTTCGGGACACAGTGGATCGGGCTTACCCATTCACTATCGGAGATGGGGTAAATAATTCCAGCCTCTAGCAGCTTGATCACCTCCTTCTTTACCACATCTTTCATGTTGGGATTCAATCTTCTTTGCCGATCTACCCTCGGTTTTGCTCCCTCTTCCATGTGAATATGATGCATCACAATTTCAGGACTTATCCCCTTGATATCGGATATTTGCCAAGCCATGGCCTTAATCCGGTTGTTCACAATTTTCAGCACTTTCTCCTCTTCCTCCTTAGAGAGCTTGTTGGAGATGATAATAGTGAGTCTCCCTTCATCCTTCAAGAATGCATACCTCAAATGCGAGGGTAATTCTTTTAACTCTAACTTTGGAGCCTTAACAACAGATGGTGGAGTGCGATACTTCAAGTTAACCTCCAAATCCTCATGGAGACTTTTCTTCCCATCTTCATCCTCAAAATCTTCACAGTTGTCCACTTCTTGCTCTTCAAGAATCTTATCCTCAATACTTGCCACGATCTCCTTGCCAAAATCATGGACGCATCCCTCCACCAGATCAATCTTCATGCACGTGCCCTCATCAAGATGGTGACGTATTGCATCAGACATCTTAATCACCACCTCTTCGTCTCCTACTCGAAGGATCAATCTTCCACCATGCACATCAACATAAGTATGGGCTGTGTTAAGAAAAGGTCGTCCAAGAATTAATGGACAACTTTTATCCTCGACAAAGTCTAGCACCACAAAGTCCACTGGGAAGATAAATTTATCAACCTTTACCAGGACATCCTCCACGATCCCAAATGGTTTCTTTATGGTTTGGTCTGCCAATTGGAGTAGCATCGATGTTGCTTTCACCTCACTTAAGCCTAGTTTTCGAAAGATGGACGAAGACATCAAGTTGATACTTACGCCTAAGTCACACAAACACTTTGGAAATTCCACATCACCAACAAGACAGGGGATAGTGAAACTCCCAGGATCTTTTAACTTCGTTGGAAGATTCTGGGAGATAAGAGAACTACAGTTAGCCGTTAGAGCCACCGTCTGCCCATCCTCCCACTTCCTCTTTTTAGTGATGAGTTCCTTGAGAAACTTCGAGTATTGCGACAGTTGATCCAACATCTCAAGAAAAGAAACACTGATCTGGATGTTCTTCATCTTCTCCATGTAGCCAATAAACTTGTCATCCATCACATTCTTCTTCTTCACTCTTTGAGGGAATGGTAGTCGAGGAGCTTTAGGTGGTGGTGGCACGTAGACTTCTTCTTCAGCACTCTCAACCGGTGGACTTCTCTCTCTCTCTGCCTCTACTTCTTTCTCCTCCTCATTGGCTTCCATAGGATCGTCATTGTTCTTCTGGGTTGCCTCTTGAGAAGCTATTTCCTTACCACTCCTCAAAGAAATTGCATTCACATTTCCTCGAGGATTTGTTTCTGTGGAGCTTGGTAGGGAGCCGGAAGCTCTATGGGAACTCGCCTTTGCAATTTCTCCAAGTTGAGTCTCCATATTATGCATCGCGGTAGCTTGTCCCTTGAGAATTTGCTCCAAGTTGTTCTGCCGTGCACCTTGTTGTTGTATGGCTGCCAAAATTTGACTTTGTTGGCCAACCACACCTCTAACTTCATGCATAAACTTATCCATCTTCTCAAACTTCTCCTCCATAGCGCCCATTCTATCTGTCAAGAACGCACGTGGTTGGAAACCCGGAGGGGGCCCTTGAGGTTGATACCGAAGAGGAGGTCCTTTATCAGGGACCATCGCCATATTTTCGCTACTATTTCCTCCCTTCCAAGAGAAGTTTGGGTGATTTTTCCACCCCAGATTGTAGGTAGAGGAATAGGGATTATTTCCCATCCTATTTGCCCCTTGACCTTGGCCTTGTCCTTGGCCACCAATGAAATTTACTGGCTCCATAGACGAGCCCAATATGGCACACTCGTTCATCTCATGGCCTACATTGCCACACACTTCACAATTTGTTTGCACTGCCGCCACATTGCTTTTGTTCAAGCTTAGATCATTAACTTTCTTTGCCAACAAAGCCAATTGAGCTTGAATAGAGGAGGCAATATCAACATCAATCACTTCTACGTGCTCCTTACTCGGTTGCCTAGCTCTCTCATTGGCCATTAGAATGTTTGTAGCCACCAACTCCTCCAAGATGTGGTGGGCATCATCCCTATCTTTTCTTAAGAAGGATCCGTTGGAGGCGGCATCGACCGTGCCCCTTGTTGAGGATCCAAGAGCAAAGTAAAATGTTTGGAGTAAAGACTCCTCCGTCAAGTTATGGTGTGGACAACTCCTTTGCAATCCTTTGAATCTCTTCCAAGCTTCACTCAAAGACTCATTCTCAAATGTTGAAAATTGTTGATCTCCTTCACGAGCCTATTCATCTTTGAGAAGGGAAAGTACTTTTCAAGGAAGGCACTTGCTAGCTCCTCCCACGTGGCTATCGATGTCCCGACCAATTGCTTGTACCAAATCTTGCCCTTGTCTTGCAAAGTGAATGGGAACAACCTAAGTTTCACGGCATCATCGGAAGCTCCATTATACTTGCATGTGTCGGCTATCTCCAAAAAGTTAGCAATATGGTCGTTGGGGTCTTCATTCGGCAACCCATAAAATTGGACCGAAGATTTGAGCATGTGTATCACGGCCGGCTTGATCTCGAAGTTGTTAGCTTGGATATTTGGCCTAGGGACTCCGGACATTGCCCCTCTCAAGGTGGGCCTAGCATAGTCCATGAGAGACCTTCGAGGAACTCCAACTCCTTGCGCATCGCCTTGCGGAGCCCCTTGTGGAGCTTCTTGCACATGAGGTTGTTGATTCATCCTTGCTTGTGTCCTTCTCTCTTGTCGCAATACCCTTTCCAAGTCTCCAATGTCAACGTCTACTCCGATCAGAATGTGGTGCGTTGAGCGAGTTGAGCGCATGCGACAAATGAGTACCTTGTAAGACAAACAACAAAAGCACTAAGTAACAGTAACCAAGTAAACAAAAAAAAATATCCCAATCCAAGTTCGTAAGCCAAATTAAGCGTCTAGTACTTAATCCCCGGCAACGGCGCCAATTGAAAGCAAGGGTAAGTAAGGGATTGTCGTCCCACAAGGACCAAGCTAGGCCGCAAACTTGACTCTACCACTAGTTTAGGACTATAAGGAATGGAGGTGTCAATTCCAAACACGATATGCTACTTGAAATAAAATTGCAACTAAACAAGGCTCTAGTTTAAAACACTTAAAACAAGAGTGAGCATGGTACCAATGACAACCTAAATAACCAAATGGGTTATGGGGTTTATTAAGTTCATGATATGGTCCAGATTTTTCGAAGGCAACTAATCAACGCTCTCGCGACAAACTAGTCTAAATCGATTCTTAATTAGACTTAGAAGAACCAACCATGCTTTCGCGACAAATTAGCCATCTAATCTAACTAATCACCAACTATAATCACCATCCTTTGGACAACTAGTCACCTAAGGTGATCTCTCATCAATAGGTTTCTACTCAACTAGTTAAATGGTCTGTTAATCCTAACCCCTCTCGGCGATTAACATTAACCAAGTTCATCATCAAGGTGATCAAACGAGATAAAGCATTAAGCTCATTAACTAGTACACATACCTTAGTATTTTAACCCCACTAAACCATAGGCTAAATAGATCCCATCAAGGCACCAAACCCACTAAACAACTACTCACACATATCAACTACACAACTAAACACATCCATTAAATGAAGCAAGAAAAGCATGAACATAAAAGAGAGGGTTAGAGAAAGCTCAAGATGATCTTCAAGCTTCCAAAAGTTCTCCTTCAAGTTCTCTAAAAACTCCAACAATGGTGAGCCAAGTTTTCTTCCAAAAGAGAGAGAGAGAGTGGAGTTGGTGAGTGAATTTAGGAAAATATCTAAAGTGTCTCTAAAGGAAAGCCAAGCAAAGGCTTTTATACAAGGTTTTTCCTCCCAAAATGTCTCAGCCACGAAATTACAATTAAAGCCCAAAATGGGCCCAAAACAAGTCTTCAAATTCGGCCCACTTGTGATGAAATCTTGACAGAATTGGACCATGACATTGAATCCAGCATTCTCCCCTCTTAGACTCCGAATTTGAAGAAGACCATTAGACACAAAGTTGTAGCCCCAGATGTCTTCTTTCCAGAGCCATCTCACTCGTCTCCATCGGACTTCGGATGAGAAAGTTATCAGCATTGGAGTCACAAGAGGTCCACCTCGCCCACGCCTTCGAGGTCTCGATTAAGCGTCCTTCCTCCCGGCAAATCAAATCGCATACGATGACCCAAGGTGACTTCACTCTTCCACTTCACCTCACCAAATCTCCTAGCATGAAGAAAATACAACAAAAACATAAGACTACACTAAAACAAACAATGCACGATAAATGACAATGCGACAATGAAGAACAAACAAAAGTATTAGAAACAACGGTAAATCTACTCTAAAATAAACACAAAAGATGAGTGTTTCCACACTCATCAACTAGTGAACCTATTAAAACTAGAGATTGGTAGCTAGCCGGAGTCTGTGAACCTAGTGGGTAAGAGGTTTGCAAGTGAACATGTTAGAACTTGTAGGTTTGTAAGTGAACTTGGTAAAATTTTTTGTGTACTCTTGTGTTTTTATTGGGGATAATAAAAAGTGAGAGGACGGTTAAAGAGTGGACGTAGGCTGAAGTGGATCGAGCCAAACCACTTTACATCTGGTGTCAATTCTCTCTATCCCTATTCTTGTCTACGTTAATTGACTATGTACCAACGAAAGTTGAGAAAATCGATTGAGACCTAATTTACCCCCCCCCCCCCCCGCCCTCCCCCTCTCCCTCTCTTAGGTTGCTTATTGGACCTACAATTGGTATCAGAGTAGGTCCCATGCTTATTGGACCTAATTCAAGCCAATGATTGGGAAGCATGGAGAGCCATCGAATATGGTCCCTTTACTCCCTATGAGATAAAGGAATATGTGAGAGTAATCGAGTCCAAAGATACTTGGACTCCATAAGAGGTGAAAAAGGTACAAGTTAATTGTAAAGCCATAAATATGCTACATTGTATATTAGATGTTTCAGAGTTTAATAGAATCTCTATGTGTGCTTCAGCCAAAAAAATTTGGGATGAACTTGTAGTCACTCATGAAGGTACTAACCAAATGAAAGAGTCTAAGATAAACATGTTTGTATATAAGTATGAGCTTTTTAGGATGCTACCTGATAAGACCATTGGTGAAATGGTGACAAGATTTACTAACATAGTAAATGGGTTAAAGTCACTAGGCAAAAGCTATACAAATTGCAAAATTGTACGCAAATTATTGAGAAGCTTGCCTAAGTCTTGGTCATTAAAAGTCACTACCATCGAAGAAGCCAAGGATCTCAATGTCCTTACTATCAATGAACTCGTTGGCTCACTCATGACTCATGAGATCAAGATGATCCAAGAGTCAAATGAGGAAATTAAGGAAAATACAAACTCCCGAAAAAAGAACCTAGCATTCAAAGCTAAAGAAAGGGAAGTTGTTTCTTATGGGACAAATGAAGAAGGTGAAGACGTTGCTATGTTGGCAAGACGCTTCAACAAGTTCTTCAAGAGAAGAAAATTTTCCAACAAGAAGTTCCTCAAGAAGAAAGAGGAGAACGAGAAGAAAGAAGCCATTCGGTGCTATGAGTGCAACAAGCCTGGACATATCAGAAGTGAGTGTCCAAGCTTAATCTGAAGAAAGGCATTGATAAGAAGAGAGGAAAAGACAAAGGTCATGTAGCCCTTTGGGTTGACACCGACTCCGACTCATCCACCTCAGACAAGAGTGAGGAAGCATAGCTGTGCTTAATGGCGATTGAGCAAGGAGAACCCTCTCAGGTAAATGATGACTTTGCTGACTTTACCTTTGAAGAGCTATATGATGCCTTTGATCAAGTCGTAGGTGAACTGAGAGAAGCCGTGATTGAAAGATCCATGCTCAGAAATGAGTTAACTCTGAGAGATGAAAGGATCAAAGCTCTAGAATAAGAGTTGGAAGGATTGAAGTCTGAAAAGACTATTCCTGACACTACTGGTGTATCTCAGCCAATATAATCCATTAGCCACCTAAGTAATAGACAACAGAAAAGTCCTCATCGGACTAACAAAATATGTTATACTTATAGCAATATTGGACATCTTACTAGAAACTGTCAGAATGGCAAGATTTCTATAACAAAGAGAGTCTGGGTTCCAAAGGTAACTTATGTTTTATCTGACAAGTTTGGACCCAACCGAGTTTTGGTACCAAAATCAAAGACTTTGTTACTCTTGTAGGTATATCTCGAAGCGCATCATAAGCAGAACCAGGAATGGTACATTTATAGCGGATGCACGAGACATATGACTGGAGATAAAAAGTTCTTCTTCAGTATAAAGAAAGAAAAAGGTGGGAAGGTCACCTTTGGAGATAATGGACAAGGCACAATTATCGGTCAAGATAATATTGAAAATTTAACTATCACTCTTATAAGAGATGTGCTGCTTGTTGATGGTTTAAGGCATAACTTGCTTAGTGTGTCACAACTCTGCGATAATGGATTATATGTTAAATTTGAAGAAAATGTTTGCAAAGTTGAAAATTCTAAGGATTTTTGCATGATAGGACATAGAAGAGAAAATATCTATGTAGTTAACCTAAAGAGTCTTAATGCAAACAACACATATTTAATAGTCAAAGAAGAAGAGAGTTGGATGTGGCATAGAAAGTTGGGACATGTTAACATGAGAACATTGTCCAAACTTGCTAAGCGTAAATTCGTTGAAGACTTGCCAAACTTATCGTTTGATAAGAATAAACTCTGTGAGGCATGTGTCAAAGGGAAGCATGTTAAATCATCATTGAAATGAAAATATTGTTTGTCTACTTCTCGACCATTGGAGTTGATTCATATAGATTTATTTGAACCAACTTGTATACAAAGTATTGGAGGAAAACACTATGGTTTTGTATTTTTTGATGACTACTCCAGCTTTACTTGGGTATTCTTTTTAAGATTAAAAAGCGAAGCAACCAATGTATTTGTCAAGTTTTGCAAGAAAGTGTAAAATGAGAAAAGTACCACAATCATAAATGTAAGGAATGATCATGGAACAAAATTTGTGAACGAAGAGTTTGAGAATTTCTGTGATCAAAATAGAATTAGCCATAATTTCTCTACTCCTAGAACACCACAACAAAATTGGGTTGTTAAAAGGAAGAACAGAATATTTGAAGAAATGGCTAGGACTATGAACTGTGAGTATAATATGCCAAAGCATTTTTGGGCAGAGGCCGTCAGTACTGCCTGTCGAAGCTCAAATCCATCCTCACGACGTCGTCCTCGAGTGCCCTCTCCTACTTGATCCCCAGTTTCAGACTGACACGGTCACCGCGGCCCATTTTGTTCCTAACCGTTGTTTCCCCTTCTTCTACCTCCAGCTTATACTCAAGGGGAAAATGACCACCACTGCAACCGGCGAGAACGACCAGTGCTCTACTTCCTCCTTCATCTTCCCTTCACTAATTTATTTGCTCAACCTGTTCAATTTCTATGGGTAATGGGTAAGGGTCCCTTTCAATTACAACAGAGGCAGCCAAGATACCCGATTTCTTCCTTGGATATGGGACGGCCGGTGCTCGTGTCCTCCCTTCATTGCTTTTCTTATGGGTAATGGGTCCTTTCAATTTCCTTTTTTATTTTTGTGGGTTTCGTAAAAAAAATATATGTTTGCTTTAAAGTTGGTTCCTTTTTTATGTGGGAGAAGGATCGACAATGGATGTAATGGTGGGTGTGTTCAGTTTGATTTTTTGATTCGAGAACATCGTTATGAATCTGGGTTTTGTTCTTTTTTTTCTAAAGAAGAAGATTGAGGGACAAATATTTTTGATTCCGGCGAGAAGGGGATGACTTTTTGTTTATTTTTAAGGGTATTTTTGTTATTTCAATGAAAAAAATGTAAAAAAAATAGTTGCTGACATCAGCGAAGGACCCGAACGTATAATAAAATTAAACCCGAGGGACGTGTTTTCACGGGAAAGCATCTCTCGCCTCAGGAGTTTGGAAAGACTCCCAACATAAGGAGTTTTTTCTTTTGACTATCTGCAAAAAAAAAAATTTTGTCACGTCAGACGTAGTTGGGTGCAAGGTGTTTTCAAGCCTCAAGAACCACCCAAGAAGAAGAATCTAGTGGATTCTTGGTTGAAAGAGAAAGAGAAGGCATTGGGTGCTTCTACTAAAGAAAGGGGCGAGTCCTCTAAGTCCAAACCCAAGGTCAAACTCCCTTCGAAAAGAAAAACTCGCCGCTCTCCTAGAAACCAACTAGAGATGGAGGAAGAGAGGCATACAGAGGAGCAAGAGGAGGAAGTTCCACCTCCTGTGCTCATGAAAGAAGCTAAAAGAAAAGCCCCCATGGTCGAGCCACCAGAGAAGAAGGTGCACAAGAAGAAAGGGAAGATTGTCAAGTTGGGCAAGCGAAAGCTATCCTTTTTAAAGGGCAAGCTCAAGGCAAAGAGGGTCAAGCCCTCCTCAGAAGAAATGGATTCTTCCTCTTCAAGGACCTCCAAGAAATGGGCAGTTCCCGAAGAAAAAGATAATGAAGATGATACCGAGGCCACTATGATAGAGGACACCTTCGGGAGAAGGTGTACACCTAAATCTCACAAACCGGTCGTTAGTGGACAAATAATAGACTGTGGTAATTTGTTGCCCAAAGGGTTTGGTGAGAGGGCCAAAGAATAGTTGGAAGTGTCTGGTCTATTAGGTCTATCGATGATAGGCTGCGGGATCAATAGGGATGGAGTGAGAGAATTCTATGCTACCTTACTAACCCATAGAAGGCTAACTCCTAAAGCAACTAGAGGATCTAGGTATAATGTTAGGGCCTTGCAATGGATTTATGGGAAGGATTTCTACATGGTCATTGCTCAGGATTTAGAGGAGATGTTCAGAGTTACTTGTAAAGGGCTAAGTTTAACCAAGTTTGAGAATAAGAGCTGGCAGGTCTAGAGACGTGGAACAAGATCAGTGGGATGGCGTTCAAAAAAGTTGAAGTGAACTATAGAGCCACCATGATCTATGATGCTGAGTTCAAGATGGTCCAGTATTTTATCTCCACGACTATCTTTAACAAGCCCTCCAACACTAATGCCATATCCAATAAAGAGTTGAACCTCCTTAAACATGTGTGGGCCAAGGACAAGATCAATGTTGCTGAGTTTTTGATCTGCAAGATCAAAGCAGAAGTAAAAGACCCAAATAGTTCTTTCCTTATGGGAGGATCATATATTATATCCTTATTATGGTTGGAATATGTGAACCTCTAGACAAAAGAGCTATGCCTATGGATGTTTACAATTGTGCAACATCGTAAAGCATTGGGGTGAAGGAGAAAGATGGGAAATGGACGAACAAAAATAGAAAGAATATCATTATGTCCATTAAGAGAAGGGCTGCTCAGTTTGAGAAAGGCAGGGAATCACTCTCAAGGGTTCCTCCAACAAAGTCCTCTTTTCCACCTATCTGAAGTTGAAATACCCAAGACAACTGAGTAGAAGATGAGAAAGGATCTACTTGCTTTGAAGAAGCAAGCTATGAAGTTGCAGAAGAGATACAAGAAGATGCAGCATGAGATTATGGTGATGAAGGTCCAAGCTGGTCCCCTCCAATCCAGCGCCTTCTCCTCAGCCTGAGGATATTGGCATCCTGTCAATGGATAACACCAACTCCTCTCCTCAGAAATCTGTAGATCCTACTGAAGAATGAGGCCATTCTCCTTATGTCAGTACCTCTCCAGATCATTATGTACCAGATGAAGAAGAAGAAGAAGTCACTGCTCCCGAGAAAGAAATCCAAGAAGAAGTTATGCAAGACAAGAAATCCTCTCCGCCACTTGAACAAGTGGTTGACTCCTTTGTGGGACTTCAAAAGTCTCCAATCCTTACACCAACACCAGTATCACCAATTCTTCCCTTCGCTCCATGCTCAAAAAGCACTGATTTGTCTAAGAAGACAAGGAGCAAGCTGTCTATCACCCCAGCAATACGTAAGCTATTTGCTGAAGGTAGCCTTTATGAAAAAGGCACCTTAAGGGGAGAAGAAGACATGGCTAAGAGAAAGGAAAGTGAAGAAGAAGCTGCAATAGAAAATATTACAGCAGAACAAGAAGCAGAAGAAGCTGAGAAAGAAGCTCAGGAAGTTGAAGTTGTGGCTAAAGAAAGTCAACCTGCAGTCCTCGACACTACTGCTGCTGCTGAACAGATTATCATTGAAGTAGCTGATGAGGATGCAAGAAAAAGAAAGGGCAAGGGCATTTTCTTAGCCCCAAAGAAGAAGTCTGGCTCAACTTCAAAAGTCAGAACTTCATTGACAGAGAAGCCCGTACAGAAGAAGAAGAAGAAGAATCTCACTAAGACTCCACCAAAGGCCAAAAAGGCCTCTGCCTCTGCTGTCACGAAGAAGAAGAAGAAGAAGAAAGAAGCACCCACTACCTTATAAATAGTCTTCTTCGTAGGTAAAGATTGGGACAAGAGTTCCCCTAAGTCAAGCGAAGATGATGTCTTTGGCCATGACTCAAATGATGGAAGAGGTTATGGAAGAGATGCCAGTGATATTGATTCTTATTGATCTACTCCACTCCTCAAAACAAACACTTTTGAAGATCTGTTAATCTTTTGAGCCTAGGATGAAAAACTCTATATATTTCTATGGCTATTATGTTTGTTGGATAAATGCTCGGTACTTTTGTCTATTCTATTAATGCTACTTCTACTTATCATATTCTACGTTGGACACATATTTTTTATGGACTTGCGTCTTGCATAAATGTGTTAAATACTAATAGCTCTTGATGCACTATGCTTAAACCAAATTTACGATGGCTCATGTTTGTCATGGACTTAAGCTTATCCCAAATGATCTAACATGGTTGTTGAGTGCATATAGATAGGGGGAGCACGATAAGGGAGGAAAACTTAATCGACAAATGATTAAGGGGGAGCCTTAGCCAAATTCTGATAAGAAGTTGCCGTTATCAAAAAGGGAAAGATTGAAAATACCTTAGTATTTTAATTAAGTGCATATCAGAATTTGGTTAAGTATGATCAAGAAAAAAGACTATGCATAGTAGTACACTGATCATAAACTCAGCTATCCTTCAGTACTACAAAATGCTAGTCATGATCAAAGGGATAAAGAAGTATATCGAGAGATCGGTCATAAACTACGAGAACTTAACTTCTAAGTTAGGTAAGTGACTTCTTCGTTAAGACTAAGTTTATTCTTACACGGATCATAAACTTTGCTGTCGTATGATCATTGATTTCTCGATGAAATCTGAGTGGTCAACGAAGACTATTTTGTGAGTTTGGTTGTTAAGAATTCACCTAAGTCTAAATCAATTCTTCATTTACACACTCTACTTGAAGCTTGACCAAATGATCTAGATTTTTATCCCAAGGCAAGTTCGAATTTGAACTTTGCTAAGATCAAAATGATTAAGGCTTTTACCCATCGTATAAGCGCCTTGCCATAGCTTGGTTGCTTGGTAGTTAAAGCACTCTTCTATGAATTAGAGAGACTAATTTTTGGAAGAGTTTTATAATCATCTTTAAAAGTCCACGTGATGGGTGACTACCCAAGACGATTCACTCTTTTGTCCAATGAACAATTGTTTAAATCTTGATTATGTTGATCTAACATAACCCGATACAAAACAGGTTTGAAAGTTTTTTTGGCTTTGTTTTGTTACAAGTATTTCAGGGATCAATCAATCCTCATGTCGAAGTCAACTCAAGTCAAGCCTAGGAGGAAAAGTGCTAGCTTTTGTTAGCTTGAAGACTTCTCATCCAACGGCCACCAACGACTACTTCAGACGTGGTGAGCATGCTTGAAGGACTTGCTTAGGGAGGAAAGGCCAATGGCTACATGCAAGGGAGATCATATAAATAGAAGATCAAGCCAAGAACAAAGGTGGACCACTCGAGAGAGAAAAAAGTGATCAAGATTCAAAGAAGAAATCTAGCTCAAGCTAAATTCCTACATTCAAGAGAGAAAAAGCGGTGATCACGAAGTGGTAAAGACAAAGAGCGTATTAGATATACATTTGTCTTAGATACTTGCTCAACTTCTGTGTAAAGGTGTGAGAAGTATATTTGTAAGAGCAATGATAAGCTTCGAGGTTTCTAGAGATCCTGTAAATCTATAGTAAGGTAACTAGCTGGTGCCTGTGAAAGCTAGTGTATTCAGAGGTTACTAGTGAACCTCGTAACACTAGAGAACGGTAGCTAGCCGGAGTCCATGAAGCTAGTGGGTAAGAGGTTTGCAAGTGAACCTGTTAAAACTTGTAGGTTTGCAAGTGAACCTGGTAAACTTGTGGTGTACTCTTGTATTTTTATTGGGATAATAAAAAGTGAGAGGACGGTTGAAGAGTGGACGTAGACTCAAGTAGATCGAGCCGAACCATTATACATCTGGTGTCAATTCTCTCTATCCCTATTCTTGTCTACCCTAATTCACTAAGTACCAACGAAAGTTGGAAAAATCGATTGGGACCTAATTCATCCCCCTCTTTCTTTTGATAAATGAATTCACCCCCTCTTAGGTTACTTATTGGACCTACAGATGTGTTTCACAAAAATGCACCCCCGAAACTCATCATTCTAACCGTCAATTAATTTGTGAGTGTAGTAATGTAAAATAGATGATTATTGGAATAATATGACTTGACTTTAATAATCTATTACTGTATAGCTATCGGAGGACGGGAACCTATGTAATTAGATTGGTTAACAAGGGGCGAAATGAATTGTAGCGATGTGAACGCCAAGATAGGAATTTATTTATCGAGTTATTCTTCCTGTTATAATTTTTTCACAATAGATTTTATCAGAGTAAAATTTTAACGAAACCGATAGTCACAACCTTGTCTAAGAGAATTCCTCTCTAGAAAAATTATAATATTAGAATAAATATACTTCTAAAAAAACTTAAAACTTGATAGGGAAGGCTTATCCTTGACAAAACAAAATAACTCGAAATCACAATAATATTTCATTAAGCACCACTCCTTAGCAATCAACAATGAAAGACAGTTTTGTAGTATGACAATATTTAATATTTGTAAAATATATAGACAGAGATTAAAAATCTCTTGAAAAACTCTTCCTGAGCAAAACACGCATATTATATTCCCGATAGCATTTGGGACACCTAGGGGCACGCAACTGGATGCCGTAGATGGACGCGTGTAGTACACGTGTCACGATCTGGCTCATCAGCGGGCCGAATACGAAGAGAACCCGACGGCAACAATAAATAAATCCCCCAGAAATTGCCAAAAAAAAAAAGAGCGAAAAGGAAGAAAAGCTATTAGTCTCTCTCTCTCTCCAGATGAAAGTGAAGCCCTCGTTGGTGGTTATCGCTATATCACTTGTAACGCTCGGCCGGGCGTGGTCGGAGTACGGGTCGGGTTTGTGTGGAGGGGGAGATATGGCCACCGTGCTCGGAGGAGTCCACGAGCCCCGTGGAGGAGGAACCGGCAACAGCCTCGAGGCCGACGCCCTCGCCCGCTTCGCCGTCGACGAGCACAACAAGAAGCAGGTTCGTCTCTTGTTCATTAGAGAGGAAATTTTGGATAGTGCTAATCAGACTGGTATCTTAGGTGCGCTACCCTTGATATAATTATCTTTGGCGGATTCATTCGAGCGCAATATACATTTTTACATACAAAAAATAATAATTTGGGAGTACTCTGAGGGAGTGGCTCCCTTTTTGCCAAAGGGCATTTAGCGTCCTTGCGTTCGCTTGATTGTGCGGGTATAGTTGGAATTTCTATTTTCGATCTGTGTGATTATCTCCGCGGGCAGCGATTAATCTAGGGATTCGAGTATTGTGGAATGTTTATGCTTGGTGAAAGATGTTGGCATGGTCCTGGATTGTTTAGTGGTTACTTTTTTTTCGTGTTTCTTCTAAAGAATGATGCTGTGCTGGATTTCGTGAGAGTCGTTGAAGCAAAAGAGCAAGTGGTGGCTGGTACCTTGCATCACTTGACTATTGAAGCGATTGAAGCTGGCAAGAAGAAGCTTTACGAAGCAAAGGTGTGGGTGAAGCCTTGGCTCAACTTTAAGGAGCTCCAGGAGTTTAAGCATGCTGGGGATGTTCCCACATTTACTTCCTCGGATCTTGGGGCAAAGCAAGGTTTGTCAACAACACATTTTGAAATACTATTATCTTTTTCAGTTGTGTGCAAAATTTTATATGGCTTTTTATTTGTCACGAAGACCGCTTGCCTCAGACCAACAGGAGTTGCTCTATATGAGGCCTGTTTCTCATGAGGATGAAGCGTGTGTAGCCGCCTCTGGGCACATAACTGCAGTTATAAAGCTTTGTATTAATGTGCTAACTTGCATGTTGGTTTTTTTTCTTGTTATTTCTCCTCTCCCAATTTGTTGACCGCCCCAGGTGACTGGTGAGGAGTTAGGTTTTCGCCATATCTACATTGCTTTCTTGAAGGATAAATTACCAATTTACTTCTGGTTTGGGTCTTGTTCTGGTCCGCACATTTGATGGTTGCTCCTAGGAGCCTACAGCGATAATTATTTCGCTCTTTGCTGGCTGTCTTACGTATGACTATCTATAGAGTATCAGCAGCTTCTTACTTGCTTGTCACCCATCTACAAAAGCAGGTGACCACGCAACTGGATGGCGAGAAGTGCCGTCCCATGATCCTGCAGTCCAAGATGCGGCAAATCATGCTCTCAAAACTATTCAGGAGAGGTCTAACTCTTTGTTCCCGTATGAACTCCAGGAGGTTGTCCATGCAAACGCAGAGGTAGGGCTATCTGTTACATATTGTTGCCTAGGTTTCTGGATTTTTCCATTTGATGCCTGTATGAATTGTGCACAATGTATATCTGAATTTTATCTTGGAATTGTCAGATGAGGGTTTTCAGTGAATTAAAAATGAATTGAGTATTCGTAAATGTGTTTTGTCTCATGGTTGGTTCATAGCATGGGGCAACTTATAGTTAGCATTCGCTTGAGTACGAGACAGACGCACACCTCTGACTGCTTGTGGTTGTGGTGTTGAAATATGAATCACAATTACTGGTAAGGCTGAATATTACTTGCTAGAAAAGACCAGGGAAGGAAACATGCAACTACGATCTCAATTTTGTTCGAGTTAGCATATAAATCTTCGAGAACTGTCTTTGACCCATTTACTGACATTGTTATTTCTGCTTCCCACATCACTAAACATGGTGCTGAATTGGTATGACTGGCAGTTGGTGGATGAATCTGCAAAATTCGACATGCTTCTCAAGGTCAAGAGGGGTACTGCTGAAGAGAAGTTCAAAGTTGAGGTGCACCGGAATCTCGATGGTGCATTCCATCTCAATCGCATGGAACCACACAACTGAGGCACATTAAGTACGCGTTGAAGACGGCAACTTGCTTCACTGAATAATCACCGAACCGAAAGTTGTATGTTCGGCAAAAAAAGAAGAAGAGAGTTGTATGTTGTTGGCATGTGTTGTTGGATTTAATGTGTTCTTGGTTGTCTGTAAATATATCTGAATGTCCTAAATCAGACTTATGTTCTGGATTCAGGGGAAACATCTGTGGCCGTGAAGGGCAATACTGGCATATCAAAAATTTTAAACTTTGGTCTTTATTTAAGCGCCAAATATTGACGTATATACAACCCAAAAAATACATTAACGGGGCTTAGCTACTTTGACAATTTCGGTATTTTAGTTCGATTTTTTTTTTGTGTGTGTTAATAATCAGGATTCGCTTGGGCTAGCTTTGTTGTTCTGAAGGCAAAAATAACTAAGCTTTTCTCCAGGCTAAAATTTGGACAAGGCGGCAAGATCTGGTTCTTTAAGCGACGAGCTTCATGTCGGGGAAAGATCTGTAACCATTACTTTTGCCTAATTTCTTTCTTTGAAATGTTGTTGGATAACTAGTTTCGCCTTGTTTTATATTATTTAAGTTTTTGTGCCACCATTATTTGAACATGCTGTTTCGTCATTCTTCTGTGTTGATGCCTAAAATCATTTTCTTCTATTAACATATTTCGTGCTGCTATCTTTTCCCTAGAGCATCCTACTAACATTTTCTTGAGCTCGAAAAAGGGCGAGCAGCACCATACGGACAAAAAAAAAAGGCGCGTTATAAGGGGCAATCCTGAGATATCATCATTTTGTGTCGACATCTTATATTTTTCCTCTGGCTATTGTCGCCCATGTGGTCTGTAATTATTTCAGGATGTGTGGTAACATTTGTATATTGGAACCGGAAAAGAACTTTATTCTCGCAGTGGTGCTATTGGTAATATTCTATCCCTGCTGCGACTTTTTCCCATTAGTTTTTGTCGTATCAAGGTTTAACAAGATCGGCGGCCGTAAGAGTGCGATTTCTCCTTCTAGAAACTATTATAATTATAAATAAAATTTACTTCTAAAAAAAAGAATGCAAGCATATAGTACAGATCATTCTTGGATGGGAAATCCTAATAGGTGGTCAATCTTCTTCCTACATTAAGCAGAGCTAACATTTTACAGAATTACCATTAGAGAAGGTAGGTTGCTAGCAGATGGTATGGAATGATAACCAACAGACAGACGGTACACAAACATAACTAGAAGCTTAAAAACTGGTGAAACTTTCATACTCCAGAAAAAGGAAGGAGCATAACTGCATTCCTTTGCCATTCTGATGTGAGGTCAGCCTTCTTCATCGTAGTCCTCGTCCTCGTCTATTTTTGCACCCAGCTGAGCAAGCTGAAGGGGATCGATTGCCATCTTGTCCATCTCAGACAGCGACCAGCCCGGATACTCTTCAGGTTTGGGTTCGGCAGCTAGGGCCTCTGCTGAGCTGTGTGCTGCTGTAGTTATTGCTGCACCTGCGGGGGGAGCTGCGGTCTTTACATCCTCGTTATCAACCTCAGCGTTCAAATCAAAGTTCCGTTGCGGTGGATTGTTTATGGCAGCTACAGCACAACTTTCTTCCGGAGATTCCTTTACATCTGCACTCTCATCGATATCGGCTCCCGGAATTGAGCAATTTGTCATGGTTGGCGGAGGATTCTTAGTTTGTTCTGTTTCGATTTCACGATGAGAAGACTCTCTTTCTACATTTCTGGAACCTCGACCACGACCACGTCCTCGGCCACGGCCTCTACCTCTCCCACTGCTGCCTGTATGACCCATTTCTTGCTACAGAAAAAGGAAAAAAATGGAAGTTTCTTCATGCACGATCTTGTCTTGGTACAGGCAACTATATGACAGCCTAAGACATTGCTTCTACATGATTAATTTTACTTAAAGGTTCAGGAAAGCCAAAAAAAATCACAGCCTTTGCATCTCAGTGCGGATAGGGGAGCTGAGTTGTGGTGTGTGGATCTTGAGGAAATTGCAGAGCAGATTCGTTATTGAAGTTTGTCGAAATAACTTGAGCAAGCCAGGGGAGAACGGGACAACAGGGTCTACTACTTGATGATCGATTAAAGGTGCACTAAGGTCAGTATAGATTTGTGTCCGCAACTATAGAAGAGAGCATGCAGCTACTGGTTGTAACAAGAACTTGGTAAAATAGAAGAAACCAACGAGGAGAGACTTACCATTCGGCTTCTCTTTGACTCTTCATCACTGTCATTGCCATCGTCACCAACAGGCTTCCTAAAACAACAAAAGCCAGCAACTCGAATCAATACGCTTTTTCTGCTAAAAAAATAAGAAAAAAGGAAAGTCTGGGTTAGCCACCTCTTTTGAAGGCTTCTATGATCTGCCGAGGTATCAGAATGGCCATGACCATAATCAGGGACCTTGCTGACAATTTCCCTCAGAAAATCAAATACGTTGTAGCTTTGCACACAATGTTTTCTGCAAATTTACACGAGTTCAATCAGATCCTTTATTTAGTATCATCAAGCTTAAAGTCTTCTCCATAAAAAACAGAAGAACTCCAACATGGCAAGGCAGTTGCTTCAAAACTACTACATGCGCTTGATAAAAACAAGAGTCGTAAACTCAATGAAATCCATGCCACTGGCAAAGAAAGAACCTATGCACCAATACATAACATTGCCAGAGTACAACAGTTTTTAGAGGTTCATTTTACAACTGTTTCAAAGAAAGTATTTAGTAATCCTTCTGCCAGCAATTGACTAGCTCGTCAGAGATGACACTCAAGAAGCAAACGAAAACAGTTCTCTCGACAACTTGCTTGCCCATATGAAATTCATTAAAATCTTTCACAGATGGTTGTAGAAAGAAAATAGAAGAGGAAGCAGCCAGCATAGAGCTCATGTTACCATAATCTTTATAACAATCACTTACAAATGTAATGAACTCATAGTCTTGGCTCCTCGCTGCAGGGTGATTTCATATGTGCGATCGCATAGGTCTTGTAAGAACAATTCCAATGCTTTTGCTGCATTTGAATAGAGAAAAAAAGGCATAAGCTACCAAAAACATTTGGCCAACTCGATAGTTTTCTGCAGTTACTTACAGACTAGAACAGGCACTGCAAGTGCTATCTTTCCTACATCTTCATCAGCTTGCATTATCTTTTTTATACGAGCCTGCCACAATAACTTCTCTCGTCAGATGACAGTTAAAACAAACAAGGAACCCTTGGTTCAAAAGTGCTTAATGAGAAAGGCAATTTAGGGGTGAGAAAAATGGGGACATAACATAAACCAGGGTAATATACTGGAGATTATCAATTAGGCTAGCACATTTTGGCACCAGTTCACTTGTATAAGTAGATCTCTAAATCAAGGCTCAAGCATAGTCTGGCAACGAGTATCACTGGATTAACCAGAACAAGGTTGAACAGAGTCTGTTTATCATCTAAACTTCATCACAACACTTGCCAAAAACCAGAACATAAATGCCCAAACCAAGAATACGCATAAATGCGAAACCATGAGAATGCATACATGACGCATGGGTACTTGTGAGAGTACACATCACAGTACACATACTCATACACGTTCCAAGAAGAAAAAAAATCACACACATGCATCATTACAACACATATGCAAACAGAAGCATGCAAGAACAATTGTGCACCCATACACGCCGTACGCACATAACAGTTCATAAAACGTAAAAATGGGTTAGTTTGCATGGCTTTTGAGACTGCGTGCAGGTGAGTGTGTCACATAGATGCAGACAGAGTCAACCAGAAGGTCAAACAAGAACCTGCTATTGTGGTACTTCTACACACCCTAGCCTTTTCCTAGAACATCAAGGAGCCGGCTATACCGGTAACCCCTTAAACAATCAACCATTCACAGTAAAGTTAGGTATAAGCTTCCCAAAGAGGTGCCAACGGCATTATGCATATAGATAGAATGATGACCGATATCAAAAATTTTTTAATCACCACGACTAGCACCTTGCTCAAAACCAAAGTATAGAACCACAACCCTTACCACACAAAGCAAAGAAAAGCATGACCTAGACCGAATTCTACACAATACCCCACCCATACTCTGATTATCGGGTAAACTACATCATCAACCACCACCATGCAAACAGAACATGCTAGAAGCAAACAACAACATACAAAACCCTCGAGCCCACGTTCAGTGCTTTATCCACCTTGACAATAGCCAGATGAAGAAAACAAAGTTCCACACATCACAAACTGCAAAAACTACCCAGGAATCCCATTTCGCAGACACAGTAGTAAGCTCATTTAAAAAAATCCAAAAGCTCAAACCCTAGGCCCAGATCATGGCACACGAGAAGTAAACAAACCCTAGAAAATGAACAAAAAGAAGCAAACCCAGATCGGCTTTTTCCATATTAACGCCAAAATCGAAGAACCCACAAGCCAATTCCCAATAATCTCTTCAAAGCAGAAAGTCAATCCCAAATTATAGAACATCAGAACCCATAACCAAAAATTAATCATAGGGAGCTCAACGAAGAGAAAGATTCAAACTTTAAACGAAAAACTTACTGCCGGGAAACGGGTATCGAGCTTTTTCCTCATGCTGGGTCAGATTCGGACGATTAATTAATTAATTAATTAAACCCTCCAAAGTCCAAACGGATAAACTAATAGAAGGGGGAAGAGAGCAGGAAAAACAAAAGAGGATAAAGAAGGAGAAGAATCAAGCAACTCTAATCATTGGATCGAAGCCATCGACCAAGGGCAGGCAGGTCTATTTATCTTTGTATTTGGGTTGATTTATCTTCAGATCTCATCTATTTTCAGTTTTTTCTCATTTTTATTATTTTAATGTTGTTTTTTTTATAAGAGAGAAGACTGAAGAGGTACTCTTTCCGCGGAATATCCGTCTCCACGACCTCGAGAAATTTTTATTTCAAACTCAATATTTTACTTTTGGAAACGTTCACTTTAGTACCATGAAGTATCACAAATTTTCACTTAACTACTCTGTAGTTTAAAAAATATATAACAGATCCAACATATTTCAATTTTTATCAAAAATAGGTACCGGGAAGCTGCTTGCATTTTTTTTTCAAAACGACGCAGTTCGTTTGATGACATCAGTAGTTCATAGGATGAATTTTTAATGACATGGCTTGTGACAAATTATCATTATAGTACGACATTTGTTCCTCCTCTTCGTTGTAATAGCCCATTCCAAAAATTCAACCCAATCAAAGCTAAATAACTTATTCCTCCATCTCCATCCAACAAAACTCATCAATCCAAAATCCAAATTATCTGAGACCCACAAATCAAACACAAAAAAATAACCAAATTTTGAAGACGAAGCTCGTCGATGGGGCGGTGGGGCTCACCTGCGTCTGCGCCATTGGATATTCCTTCTCATCGAGCTTACATGAGTTTTTTCAGGTGGCTCGTCGATGACGCAGAAGCTACAGCGGGAGGGTCGTCGCTTCGATCGGAAGAGAGGTGACAGATCCGGGTTGAGCGAGCAATGCCGGAGAGATTAGTGGGCTTAGGGTTTTCAATGGTCGAGGGAGAGTCGGGAGGAGGGTCGAGGAGGAGGGTGGCGAGGGAGGGTCGAGAGGATGTCGGGAAGGAGAAGGAGGGTCGAGAGGACCTCTTATTGGGTTTCTCCACCGTCGTAGCAGAAGCAACCACCATATGGGTATCTAAAGAAGAGGAAATCAGAACCCGAAGCCTCATGGGCATTTTGGGTACTCTATATTGGAAAAACAAAGACGAGCCCTTGGGAGACGAGGTAGGCAAAACTGAGATATGGGTTTTGTTCAAGAAAGAGGTGGAGTTAATTGCAAATTTTGGTTGGTGATGGAGGAGAAGGAGGCGTAGGGAGATCATGAGATAGAGAGAGAGAATAATAGGGAAGAGAGAGAATGAGATAGAAGGGATTTTCTAAAACTTATAAATATATTTGGTACTATTTTGATAATTTACCTAATACCACGTCAATATCGAATCATCCTTGTCACTACTTGTCACTACCAACTGGGCAGTCCACGTAGGTATCAACACTACGTTGTTTTGGAAAAAATTCGTGGGCAACTAGCTAACCGGGCTGCCCGGGACCTATTTTTGATAAAAATTAAAATAAGTTAGACCTAAACTATGCGTTTGAAACTACGGGATAATCAAGTGAAAATTAATTATTTTGCAAGGTACTAAAGTGAAATTTTCCCTATTTTTTAAAGAAAATTTGTATTTTCTTTGCCGACCACATTTTTTTTGAAAAAATCTACTTTAGTACTAATTGACGAATTAACATATATATGTTTGTGGCTTGAAACTCATCAAGAAGCTAGTCGACTCCCTAGAACCTTACCACGTCGGTACGTCGTTGTCTTTTGACCTATGTTAGGATAATTTCTTTTCCAATACTCTAGTTTTAAAAATGGTAGGGCCCAATTCTTCACAACAAAAATCAGAAGTGGTCCGAACTTTAATTGTACGCACTTGTAAAGAACTCAAACGTGACGACGAATACAGGATCCCGTTGCAAACTAAGTCCAGTTCTGTTTCCCACAATCACTAGCTAATAGGTTTTTCTCTTACGCATTTCTTCATTCATTGATCGATATTCTGGTGTCCTCGGCCCCGATAAATGAAATAAAGTGTCTAATATATAGATTCTTATGGATTTCATTCAACCCCCAATACTATTAGAATGAATATTCGCTAGAATCGTCTAGAATTCGAGTCTATATGATTAAAAAAAGTTGACAAAGGATCAAAATGGCCAGTTATTAATAGAATTTCTTGTCTGCTCTCTGAAAAATATTCATTTGGACGAGGACTTCCAAATACATCGTAAGCTAAACCCCAAATTCGTGATTCATAATATACACAAATTCTGATTGGAGCGTTAGTCGTTGGCTAATTTAACTAGTCGAACAGTTAAAATAAATGTCCAAATAAATTTCTTTTGAAAACCCAAATATTTTATGATTTTTTTTAGAACACGAATATTTTTTTAAGAAAAAAAATAAAGTGCATGTGTTTTTCTTATCAAAGACCATGGATGTAACAACCTGCTAGAGTTTCCATGAATCAAGCATTAGAATAGAGAAAAAAGGTAGAAGAGAAAGAAAGAGAAAGATAGGTTTAAGGAAATGTTGGTGCTGTGATTTTTGGCCACTTTTTGTGTTGTTTGTCGGAGGTGGTGTATTTGATTAGGATCTTTTGTAGTCGAGGCAAGAGTTTGACTCTTTCTCCATAAGATGACATTGCCCCGTATTCAGTGCTTACGGCCTGCGACAATCGTCTCCAAGATACAACGACTAGGCTGCTTCCGAGTTTGTAGCACAACGACCCTCGAAACTTCAGGCGAACCTCGGATATTCAGACTTTTTTGTGAGAGAGGGAGAGAGAGGAGAGAACTATTGCTTATGAATGTTTATGCAATGAGTGTTTGGAGTGATTTACAAATGAGGGGGAGAGGCCTATTTATAGGCAGCTAGATGGGAGGGAGGCAGGCAATCCGAAGAGTTGCGCCCGTTTGGCAATCAGGCAGGCTGCCCTTCAGGCACCCCTTCGCTAGTCAGAACGATCGTGCCTCTTCGGTGGGCATTCTGGATAGGCCTTATCACCAGGCAACTCGCGTCCCTTCGCTTACCAGATTGTTCTAGCCTCTTCGCGTCCCTTCGTGAATATCCTAGAGGGCGCTCGTAGCTCCTCGTCACTTCGGTAGATACGCAGCTCTCTTCGGACTCGGGCAAAAGTCTTAAGGCTCCTCCAGCTCTTCGCGATGATGCGCACGTACGAAGTGCCAAGTGCGCTACAAAGCACCCATTACGACCTGCATCTAATATGCCATACGCACGTGCGCGAGTGCGAGTGCGTGCGCGTGCTCATGCTCATGCTCGTGCTCGGATGGTGCTTCACACCATCCTCGTAGTAATTCGAATTGGCTATCCAGGTGGTCAACTTATTTCCTTGTCAATCAGGAAAATCTCCTTATAAACTTAAAAATCTTTCTTGTTGTTTCCAATGTGGTAATGCACTTTCCATTTTCACTTTTTGCCTTCCACTTGGGCCTTCCACTTTGGGCTTTTGCATTGAATCTTTATTCAATTTTTCCAACAATCTCCCATATGAATGATGATTAATGCATGCTGACACTTTTAAGAAAAGTTCCGACGAAATATCATTGCATCAAGAAAGGTAGCTTACGGCTTTGAATCTTCCCTAGTAAAATACTATCGGATTTACTTGCTGCTCAGTGAACGCGATGTCTTGAACTAGTCAGCTTTTTAATGTAAACCAAGACAATAACATTCACACAATGATATCTCTAATATCCTTTGGTTCTCACATTTTGTCTGTTTCGGCAATGGACCATATCTTGAATTCATAAGTATTTTTTCTTTTGAAGTGGCCTCACTTCACACTTATATAGGTGATCTTCTATCGAGAGTATCCTGCCATACCCTACCTTATTTGGTATATGAATCATTAAAAGTATAGACGCTTAACCTTACCACACCTTTGTAGGTTAGTACTTGGGCAGCTTCTAAGAATGGGATGGGTTCAAGTAATCATCTGAACCATCCATACCTTAGTTCTCTCATTGAACCAAGTTTGTGGAATCTCCACTTATCATGGTTGAGTTACCGCTATGAACGTTCTTTAATGTGTGGGTTTTAACCAAAATTCTCCTTACTGCATTATACATTTGATCTCTGTTGATTCCTTTCATCAAAGGATCAGCTATGTTGTCCTTAGACTTCACACAATCAATGGTAATTATACCACCAGAAATTAATTGCCTAACGTTATTATGCCTCCTACGGATGTGTCGAGACTTACCATTGTATATAGTACCCTGTGCTCTCCCGATTGCTGACATGCTATCACAATCTATCAATACAAGGGGCACAGACTTGTTCCAACACGGGATATCCTCTAGGAAATTTCTGAGCCATTCAGCTTCTTCCCCAGCTTTGTCCAGTGCTATAAACTCTGACTCCATGGTGGATCGAGCTATGCACGTTTATTTAGAGGATTTCCAGGACACAGCTCCTCCACCTATGGTGAACACATAACCACTAGTAGATTTGGAGTCTTTAGTGTCCGATATCCAATTTGCATCAATATATCCTTCCAATACAGCTGGATACCTTGCATAAAGTATGCCATAGTTCAAGGTATATTTTAGATACTTTAGATTCCTTTCCAGAGCTAGCCAGTGATCATTTCCTGAATTTCTCGTGAATCTACTAAGCTTACTGACTGAATACGCAATATCAGGGTGTGTACAATTTGTCAAGTACATCAGGCTCCCAATGATTCTTACATACTTCAGTTGAGATACTTGGTCTCCTCTATTTTTAGCTAAGTGTAGATTCAGGTCTATTGGAGTCTTAGCAGGACGTTTGTAAAAAATATCGAATTTTTTGAGTACGTTCTCAACGTAGTGAGATTGTGACTAGATAATTCCTTCAGTCGTCCTAGAGATTTTAATCTCTAGTATGACGTCAGCTAAACCCATATCTTTCATGTCAAAGATTTTCTTTAACATGTTCTTAGTTTTCACAATAAGATCATTACTGCTTTCCGTGATTAGCATGTCGTCTACATACAGACATACAATCACATAAGCATCAAGTATGCCTTTAATGTATACACACTTATCACACTCATTGATCTTAAAGCCATTTGATATCATTGTTTTGTCAAATTTCTCATGCCACTATTTCGGCGCCTATTTCAGCCCGTACAGTGACTTAATCAGCTTGCATACTTTATGTTCTTGTCCGGGGGCAACAAACCCTTCAGGTTGTTCCATATATATCTCCTCTTCCAAATCTACATTTAAGAAAGCTATTTTTACATCCATCTGATGTATCTCGAGGTTATAGAGTGTTACAACAGCTGTGAGTACTCTAATAGATGTGATTCTTATGACCGGCGAATACGTGTCAAAGAAATCATATCCTTCCTTCTGTTTGAATCCTTTAGCTACCAACCGAGCTTTGTACTTATCGATTGATCCATCAGCTTTGTATTTGCTTTTAAGGATCTACTTGTAACCTAAAGGTTTACAACCTGGTGGGAGATCCACGATTTTTCACATGTGGTTTTGCATGATGGATTCTATCTCACTATTGATAGCTTCTTTCCAGAGAGGAGCATCTGGACTAGATAATGTCTTTTGGATTATCCCAGGTTTATTTTCTAACACGTACTTCAAAAAATTTGGACCAAATGACTTGGCTGTGCTGGCCCTTTTGCCACGTCTAGGTTCCTCAGCAACTTGATGAGAATCTTGAATAGCTTCATAAGCTCTTTTATTAGAGCTTGGGTCTTTCCTCTCCTTGTTTGGAAAGATATTCTCAAAGAATGTTGCATTCCTTGATTCTATGGCCATTCCCTTGTTGATTTTAGGATTTTCAAACTTGTGTACTAGAAATTGGTATGTGCTACTGTTGTGGGCATATCCGATAAAGATGTAGTCAACGGTCTTGGGTCTTATTCTCACCCTTTTAGGTGGAGGTATTTCTACTTTAGCTAGGCACCCTCACACTTTAAGGTAATCGTAGGAAATCTTTCTCTCTTTCCATAATTCATATGGGGTTTTGTCCCTTTTCTTGTGAGGCAATTTGTTTAGAATATGATTAGCTGAGAGCACAGATTCCCCCCATAATTCTGGGGCAAGCCTGAGCTAATCAACATAGCGTTCATCATCTCCTTGAGAGTTTGATTCTTACGTTCAGCTATGCCATTTGATTGAGGTGAGTATGGTGCAGTTGTCTGATGAATAATGCCATTTTGTTGGCAGAATTTCTCAAACAGAGCTACATATTCTCTCCCTCTATCACTTCGAATCATCTTGATTTTAGTGCTAAGTTAATTTTCAACCTCATTCTTATAACTCTTGAAAGTTTCTAGAGCATCGTCTTTTCCTTTCAAGAGGTGTACATAACAGTACCTCGTGCAATCGTCAATAAATGTGATAAAATACTTTTTTTCACCTCTAGTTTGCACTTGTTTCATATCGCATATGTCGGTATGAATTAACTCTAAAAGTGTAGTACTTCTTTCCACTAAATGAAAAGGTACTTTGGTCATTTTTGCCTCTACACATACTTCATATTTATTGTTTGGGTCAAACTCCATTTTAGGTAATAAATTTAAACTTACTAACTTTCTTAGTGAGCTCGAATTTACGTGTCCTAATCTATCATGCCATAAGTTAGAACACTCAGCCAAGTAAGAAGAATTAATAACTTTATTAGGTCCTTCAAAGGCGTGTTTGACAGTTATTACATTCATCTTGAAGAGTCCCCTCTCGAGGTAACCCTTTCCTACAAAGGCACTAACCTTGGTCAGAATAAACCTATCAGCCTCAAATGCTAGCTTCATCCCAGCTTTGCTTAACAGCGAGCCAGATACTAAATTCTTACGAATGTTTGGGACATGCAGCACATCCTTAAGGGTCAGCTCTTTTTCAGAGGTCAGCTTCAGCACCACCTTGCCTAGTCCAACTACGGAAGAAGTTGCAGAGTTATCCATAAATAACTTCTGTCCGTTGATCAGGATATAGGTCGAGAACATCTTCTTATCTGAGCAGATGTGTCGGGTTGCCCCTGTGTCGATAAACCAATCTCTCAGGTTATCCACCAGATTGGCTTCAAATACCATGGCAGATAAGTCTAGCTCAGACAAGTCTTCGGCCAGATTAGCCTTCTTGTGATCATCACTCTTTGGCAGGCGATAATCCTTTGCCATATGACCGTGCTTGTCACAGTTGAAGCAATTGCCCTTAATCTTCTTAGCCTTCTTTTGCTTTGGCTCTTGCTTCTCCTGCTTATTTATAGGCTTCTTCCTTTTTTTTCTAGTACCACCTTTGGCGAGGTGTACCTTAGCCTCGCAGTTGGTCATGCTGGTCTTGACCTTGGACTTTCGGTTGTTCTCCTCGATCCTCAATCTCACAATCAGGTCTTCCAGCCCCATGTCCTTCTTCTTGTGCTTGAGGTAGTTCTTTAAATCCTTCCATGGGGGGGGGGGGGGGGGGGGGGGGGAGGGGGGGGGGGGGGTAGCTTCTCAATTAGAGCAGCCACCTGGAAAGACTCGCTGAGTTGCATGCCTTCGGCGTGAATCTCATGTAGAATCAGCTGTAGCTCTTGAACTTGGTCTATGAACCATCAGGAAGTCGAGGAATCTCCCAACGATGAATTTCTTCATCCCGGCATCCTCCGTCTTGTACTTCTTCTCCATGGAATCCCACAATTCTTTTGCAGTCTTGGCACCTGCATAGATATTGTAAAGAGTGTCGTCTAATCCATTCAGGATATAGTTACGACATAGGAAGTCACTGTGACTCCATGCATCCAGGGCATTGATCTTCTATTGATCAACCTCATTTTTTGCTACCTTCGGAGCCTCTTCCTTCAAGAATCAGACCAGGTTGATCGTCGTCAGGTAGAACAGCATCTTCTGTTGCCACCTCTTCAACTCGGTGCCATTGAACTTGGCTAGGCTTTCGGCGTGGACAGTTCTTGGGACCGTCGGTCCAGAGCTTGATGATGACATCTTCAAGTTCACTGATCTCGTCTTACGATTGTTGTTTGTCGGAGGTGGTGTACTTGATTAGGATCTTTTGTAGTCGAGGTAAAAGTTTGACTCTTTCTCTGCAAAATGAGATTGCCTCGTATTCAGTACTTACGGGCTGCGCCAATCGTCCCCAAGGTACAATGACAAGGCTGCTTCCGAGTTCGTAGCACAACGACCCTCAAAACTTCAGGCGAACCTCAGATATTCTGACTTTTCTGTGAGTGAGAGAGAGAGAGAGGAGAGAATTATTGCTTATGAATGTTTATGCAAAGAGTGTTTGGAGTGATTTGGGGGAGAGGCCTATTTATAGGTTGCCGAATATGAGTGAGAGAGAGAGAGAGAGAGGAGAGAATTATTGCTTATGAATATTTATGCAAAGAGTGTTTGGAGTGATTTGGGGGAGAGGCCTATTTATAGGCTGCCGAATGGGAGAGAGGTAGGCAATCCAAAGAGTCGCGTCCATTTGGCAATCAGGCAGGCTGCCATTGAGGCACCCCTTCGCTAGTCAGAACGAGCGTGCCTCTTCAGTGGGCATTCTGGATAGGCCTTATCACCAGGCAACTCGCATCCCTTCGCTTACCAGATTGTTCTAGTCACTTCGATAGCTACGCAGCTCTCTCCGGACTCGGACAAAAGTCTTAAGGCTCCTCCAGCTCCTCGCGATGATGCGCACATACGAAGTGCCAAGTGCACCACAAAGCGCCCATTGCGACCTGCGTCCAATGCGCCGTGCACACACGCTCGTGCACGCACGTGCGCGTGCGCGTGCTCAGCAATCCGAATTGGCTATCCAGGTGGTCAACTTATTTCCTAGTCAATAAGGAAAATTTCCTTATAAACTTGAAAATCTTTCTTGTTATTTTCAATGTGGTAATGCACTTTTCATTTCCACTTGGGCCTTCCACTTTGGGCTTTTGCATTGAATTTTTATTCAATTTTTTCAACATTTTGCAGACCGATGTGGCCAATTTCCTCACAGTCCAGCCGACTGTGTCACGGTGTGGGGCAACACCTATGGTGTCACAGTGCGGCGGTAATTGATGATCAGTTTGGCACTCTGAACAAAATCAGAATTTTTTCCAAACAACTTAGGCTTTGGCCCAAAAAAAATTTCCAAACAAGAAATTGTTGATATTGACATTAATTTGCATTCAATTAGTTGCCGAAGACAAGCTTCAAATTTCAAATCTATAAACTTGAATTATAAAATATTGATAAACAATATTCTACAATTGTCAAAATATTCAAGCTTCAAATCATTCAATCTTGAATTACAAAAGTATAGCCTACAATTAAACACAAGTGAAACCTACTGTTTTCTCAACAAAAAAAAGAAACCTAGTGCATAAATTAAATATTCGTTTTTCAAGCCTCAACCTGTCTCTTTCAAAATGCATACCATAGGCAATAAGCAGTAGCTGCATTCATCGAGAAAAAGTAAGGCCAAGTTAGCACAAAAGTAAGGCAAAATTTTCCGTCATAAATTTATAATTTGGAATTTCTCTAATTCGTAGAATAAAACAAAGAAAGGAATCAACAAACAGAAAAACGTCCAGGAAATTTCCATTCATTAATTAGAAGCAGGATTCATTACACTAGAGAAAGTAAGGAAAAGTTCTCACAAATTAAGCCAAGCTCATAGTCGAGAAAGTTCCACAAGAATACACAATAAAAAGTTATTTTTTATAATAGAAAAAATTTCAAACGACTCAAAAAAAATTATGATCCATCAAAATTTTGGTTATTTTTGCCCCAAAATTTTGGCACAAAATCACTGATAGCAGTGATATGAACGCGTCAGAGCGCTCGTCAGACCTGCAGCCATTATCCGTCCCGAATCAACTTCTCCTATAATCATTCTACCACTTCTCCTCCTGGATAACTTACAGATTATTAGGGAGGCTATTAAGGATGGATACATTATGGAAATGTTAAAATTTATATCCAAACAGTAAAAAATAAACACATCATCTAGAGAAAAATTCATGATACTTTTTTGTGAGTTTTTAAAACTCAAGTATTTCTGTAAAGATTACCATTAAGTGTACATAAGTCTATCAAAAGGGGATTTATTTATATTTGGCAAGGAGATTGTAGAATACATAATAGTTATCTCTTCATTGATCCACAATTAGGAAAAAATGTCTATCTCGACGTTGTACTAACATCAAAACATACTTACAAAAAAAACTAACACCAAAACATGTCAAAACACGTTAAATTTGATAACTTGTGTAAAACTAAAGGTTTATGTTGATTATCTTATATTATCATAATTACATAAACTATGAAATTAATAGCCATAATTAAATAATTACCTCTTGAAGTGTCGAATCCACTTAATGCATTTTTCATAAGTTCTTCACAGGATCTTAATGGAACCTCGTCACTGGTCAATTCCTACTCACGTATGAACGAAGCAGGGATCGGATTCCACAGCCTAAAAGCATGTACTTTTATCAGAGAGCTAGAGAGAAAAGAGCGTTTCTTTTCTCTATATTTTTTATCCATATTTTTTCTCTCCTCCTTCCAATCCCTTATTTACGCCTATAAAAGGAAAATCCAGGGAGAGATATTAGGGTTGAGTTGTTATCTCAATAACGAACTCTACCCTATAAAATCTCTATTTAAATTAAAAAATTTCTCATATCTTTTTATTTAATCTTTGGATAATCATTGGTGGATAAACTTACATCTCCCACTCACACATAATTGACCATAATCAATCTATTCTCTCATTTTCACGTTTGGCAGATAGGCCATGCGACCATTATACATTGAGTGCACTTAGCTAAACCCAAGAGCACATAGCGGCCACTTGGATGATAGCATCTCGATTAGCACCTCCATCATTTAAAGTTTGTCTTACCCTAGGTCTTATCTCACATTCATTGTTTCCACATGTGATTTTTGAAATAATATATTCGTGTTCACTATTGTATTACTCTCAACACAATAGGTGCACCAGTGAACCACGAAGCTTCAAGAATGTGATCGATAGAGAACCTTCTCCTTTAACGATATTTTTTCCATCATGATCCATCCTGCTTTTCCAGTCAGCCTTGCCAGGTCGAATCTAAACCATGACCATTTTAAAGACTTTCCAAGCTAGCAGCACTGAATCATACTTTTAAAATACGTTAAGGATCTTAAGGGTAGAGTTCTGGAAACTATAGTTTTTGGAGTTGGTCTCACACCAGAGAAACTAAAATCACTTTTTAATTAAATTATTTTTCCATCCATAGGTCAAAAGTACACATGACAAGAATCATGTCTTATGGTGTTCTTTCCTTCGAAAGGAGCGCATGTTTTTTACTAATAATATCATACTAAAGTGATGGCCACGATGTATACTAACAACAGCTTTAGTCTACTCAAAGACCACTCCAGGCTATCAAGACAGAATTATGGCAAGTTCTACTAGCTTCTTACCATTAGATTCCATATAATTCTACAAGTTCATAAACTTATGTAATGCAACATATATTGCTTACACCATTGCACTTTAACAAGACTTTTTCTTGTAGTTAAGCAAGAAGGCGTACATATTTTAGAACATGCACTCAATAATTAATAATTTTCTAAAATTATCTCATCTCATTTAAGAATCAACTTATGATTCCCACTGAGGTAAACATCGTGTGAGTGGGCTACTTCTCTATCCGACATGTATTATAGTAAATATTACTCGAATTAACATTCACATTCGTATTACCAAAATAATATCAATCTTATTGAATAACAAATTCAATGTTCATGATATGAGCATGACAACACTTTTCCAAATCTTGGGAGCTGACATGTTTCTCAAAACACCTCTCTAGGTACACCTTAGTCATTGTATGTGCTTTCATATCTCTCATAGAAATGTGTTTCATGTTTATTTCTTTACACACAACCATATCGCAAAAAATATACTCACTGGTTCTTCTAAGGTAGTTAGAGATAAAAAGTTTAAGACTCTCTTCAACCATACTGCTTCTTGCATAGCAGCTACAATAGTTACATATTAAGCTTTCATAGCTATCATGGAGACAAACACAAGTATGTTTCTTGCTACTCCACGAGATAGCAACTCTATTTAGCAAAAAAATATATTCCATTGTGAATTTTCGTTCATCCACATCTAATGCCCAATAGGCACCAGTATAACTATTTAATATTAGGTCTTAACCTTGATAAAGCAATCCTTCATCAGAGCTCTTCTCATGATTGAAGAAGTCTTCTTCTTTGCTTGTCTTTTCTTCTGAGTTATCCTTGACTCTTGGTCTTGAATTGAGAAAAAATGCTGATGAGCGTAAGAAACGCTCATTTTAGGATCATTTAAACCCAGTTTTGAGTCTGTTTGAGTCATTTTATGCCATTTTTAGGTCTGTTGCCCAGAATGGTTTCAAATTTATGTTTTCGTATCTTTTGGAGGTGGGTTTTGCAGGGACGCGATGACCAAGTGAGAGGGGGCAGGATTTGGTAGAATCGGGCCGAAAGATAGCTAGCCAGAATAAAACTGCACCCGTTGAATGATAAAATTTGCATTGACCAGTGTCTCTCATGTAGGCACTCGCCTAGTAGCGCTCAATCCGACGAACGACAGGAGGACTTCATCCAGATTTTCCTAAAACTCCAATGTCCTACCGTGCGGTGCCAACTTCCTGCCGAGCGGCACCAGAAGAGAGTGAGGCAAGCATTTTCACAAAGAAATAGCTGACCGGTAGAATCGCCCGTTGGTCGGCACCCATATTGCTGCCTGAACTCCGCACTCGTCGGTCGGCACCCAAACCCTAGAATCGCCTGCCAACTCAGCTCACCGGACGATGCCGCTTGCAACAGACAGCATTTTTTCTAAATTTTGCTTGGGAGAATTAGATATTTTGAGGGCATTCCAAACTTTTAATCTCATTTTAGGGTTGAGGGGGAGACTTCTGTATAAATACCCCCCTCAACCCATCAAGTTGTAAGCTTGGACACTAAAGACTAAAAATTAGGATTTTAGTATTTGAAGGAGGAACTCAAGGAGCGAGAAGTGGATGATGGGTTTGGATCGAGCGGCTCTTCATCGAGATTAAGCACTCTCTTTACTTTCTCTTTATTGCTTTTGTGACATTGTTCCTTTGAATGCGTTGTTATTTTATTTAAATACTATGCGTTGACATTGTGCTTGGTCTCGAATAGGCATAATCTTTAGAGCAAGTAGCAGTTAGTTGGTGTAATGCATTGGGTAATGGACCTCTATTGGAACCTAATGGCGAGAGCATTAGTAACGACCTAGAGTCCTTCCCAATCGATTATAGCATGACCTGAAGTACTTAGCAATGAAGGGGAGCGTAGAAAAACCTAACCATTAAACTGTACATTTATCCGACAGACTTAGCTATAAAAATGGACTTTGCTAAGAATGGTAGTGTGTAGTTGGCCAAAAGGTGGTGTTTTAATGAGTGAGGTCTAAAAGGGGAAAGTTGTGGTAGTCTCAACAACTAGGTGAGGTTAACAACTTACCAACATTAGGTGTGAGTGACGGTCTCGGTCGGACCCCCTTACCTTCTTTATGGTGTGAAGTTCTTAGCCATGCCATAGTTCACCTATGCCCACCATGGACACAAAAGCCCAAGAGAGACCAAACACGTAGGGATGTGTGAAGGGCACCTAGCCCAATTTCCTTTAAATTATCTTTACACCCTTTCAACTTAGTCTTGTCTTTGCTTGCTTTACCCAACTTAATTCATAAATTCTTTTCAACCTAATTTTAGTTGCAATTTGCTCGGAATATCTTGAACCTGCTCCTTGTGGTTCGACATTACACCTGTACTCCTTTTATTATAAGGTGGACCCAAAAATCTACTCTTCAATTGGTGCCATTTCCGGGGAGTGACATCTCCCAAGGAATCCTTGACATTTGCACTCTAGTTTAGGTTGATTGCTTTATAACAACATTTTCTACACTTTTAATCTTCCCCTTGTGACTAGTGAAAAGAGGTCCCTCAGAGTATAAGAAGGAGGAGGAGTAAGAGATAAGCAAGAAGATGGAAGGGAGAGTTTAAGGAAAACATTCTCGACGGGGATACATGGGACCGAACGAAGATCGAGAAAATCAAGAGACACTGAGGAGCTGGAAGCAGGAAGCATAAGGACTAGGAATTTTGGCCATCATCGACCATGTCAGGTCCCGTTCGTGATCTGTGACGGAAGGGCCCCCATCAACCTAATGCCAATGTGCTTGTGGAAGAAACTTGACATTGTCGAGTTATACCCATTCCAGTCCGATATCAATCTCGCACACGGGTAGCTCATCACCCGCCTTGGACAAGCAAGAAATGTCCGAATCTATATACAAGTCGAAGAAGTGGTGGAAAACTTTATGGTGGTAGAGTATCCAAGCTGAATTCAACTAGTGCCCATATTCGGAAGTCTATTCCTCTCCAAAATGCAAGTAATTGTAGATGGTCAAGAAAGGCTCATCACCCTCATAATTAATGGTGCCAAGACTATGATCCAGGCTGTGAAAGTGGGACATGATAAATAAACTATGAAGGGACCACAAAACCTTTTTGGCCCACCAATGAGAAGCCCTATGAGAGGATGCACATCTTCTCCTCCACCGGTGACTTAGAGGTGTTTGATCTTGAAATTGTTCAACCTAGTGTGGCACTGGCCAAGGGAACAATTGAAGTACATCTAGAGAGCATCGGGGTGGCCGATCACAGCAAGGTTGAAACTGACCCAAGCGAGGGCAGCATGCACTCAGGTTTGAGCATGAGAGGAGGGGAGGATCTAATATTTCCCCGTCTGAGCATCTGAAAGAAGAACAAGGTCAAGCTAAAGACCAAAAATTAGCACATTGTGTTTATTTTTATTCGTGTAGGTAAAAGATGTCCCCCCATCTTGGTGGTCACCACTCTTCTAGTGACTATGTAATTTTGTATTAGTGACTGCCCAAAGTCATCAACAGTCGAAAAGTGAGCTAGAGAAATGGTGGTAAATTTCCAGAATCCGTCGGGCAGCAGCCTTCTCTCATTGAGCGACGGTAGATACAGGGGAGCAATTTTGCTCACTTCAACTGCGCCCCCTAACCACAACTCGGCAAATTAGGGAAGTCTTCTATCTCTCCTTCTGAGTCATGATCATGTTATCATTTTGCATTTGTCTTCAATCATCGTATTCATTATGACCACAGATGTCATTATATGTGCTTTTGATTGATTAGTATTTGAGACTTTGTTGACCATGGAGGTCATCAATGTCATCTTTTTTCATTGTCATTTTCTTTTCCTAGCTCTTCCCACATCGAGGACAATGTGTCGTTCAAGTGTGGAGGGAGTTCTATGTAGGAACTTGCATGCTTAGGTCTAGATTTAGTTGTTTAGGGCATACTTTTGACAATTTTGATACCCCCATAAATTTTTGATTTCTTTGTCTTAAGAAGACGCCCGCACTTAGTAGGAATCTTACCCTGGTTGTAAGATATAGGAGGGCAGAGCCTTCATACCCTCGCTTGCTTAAACTTGTAGTTTCCCAAGTTAGGTAGACTTAAGGATCGATGAGCAACCTTGTGTGAGCTAGTTTTGAGCAGAAGGTGGAGACACAAAAGCCCAAAAGAGACCAAGCACATAGGGATGTGTGAAGGGCACCTAGCTCAATTTCCTTTAAATTATCTTTACACCCTTTCAATTTAGTCTTGTCTTCGCTTGCTTCACCCAACTTAATTCGTAAAATACTTTCTAACCTAATTTTAATTACAATTCACTCGAGATGTCTTGAACTCGCTCCTTGTGGCTCGATATTACACCCGTACTCCCTTTATTGTAAGGTGGACCCAAAAATAAACTCTTTAAATGCGTACTATAATAGGGATAGAGCTTCATTAGCTTTCCTCGTGGTGGTGCCGACTTCTTCTTGGTCTTTGATGGAGCCTTGATATGGGTTAGGCTATTCTTCTTCAGTTCTGCTTTTACCACCTTGGCCCTTGAACTTAAGCTTTCTTGTTACGGGTAATGGCTTTGCCTTTATCCTTCTTCTTCCTTACTTCCTCTTTAGCTACTTGCATTATGATATGGGCAGCAGCAGCAACATCATCTTCATCTTCTTCTTTTTTCTCAGCCTTTATGGCTGATCCCTCTCCCATAGGTATATCTACTTCTTCTCCCCCTAAGTTGCTCTTATAAAAAGGCAACCTTCTGCAAACAGTTTATGTTTTACAGGGGTTATAGATAGCTTGCTCTTTGTATTTGCAGGCATATCTTTGCTATGTGAGAGCAGAGCATTGTGAGGAAAAGGTGAAGCATGCCTTGGAGTAGGCAGAAGGGATCATTGGAGGGTCACAAGAGAATTCATCCACTAGGTCTAGTGGCATAGATGGTTCTTATTCATGGACTTCTTCTTCTTTTTCGGTGAAAGATGGAATAATATAAGCTGGTGATGCATTGACATGAGGAGGTTAAAACTTCCTCTGGAGTAGGTGCATATGACATCTTGACTAGAGAATTGAAGTTCTCCTCGAGCAACTCTGCTTCTTCATTAGATATAGGATTTGAAGGACCATGGATGACCTTTAACAACTTAACATCCTTGATTATCTTCTTGTATTTCATCTTGATTTTTACAACTTGCTTTTTTAGAGCAAGCAACTCCAGCCTAACTCCTTTTTCATCCTTCCTTGTCTTCTTTAGTCTTGGACATCTTGGAAATAAGGGTTCATTGGTGGAGCCCTTGAGGGTGAACTCCTTCTTTGCAAATCTTTTGGCACGCCTATTAATGGATAGGATGGCAAACTTCTGATTCCTGTTGATCCACTTCCCATTTCTTTCCTTGAGATTGATGCTCTTCTGGGTTATAGAATTATAAATTTTCTTGGATTGGGCACTCTTGTCCATAGGGTCACACAAACCAACCATATTGAGGATGGTGTATATGATCTTACCGTAGGGCAGTTGTTGTTGAGGCTCTTTGGCACCTACATTGATTTTTGCAATCAAGAACTTAGCAATGTTTATCTTCTCTGTAACCGATACATGCTTCAGAAAGTTCATCTCTTTGTTGGAGATAGTATTGGCATTCGATGGCTTGTTGAAGATTGTGGTTGTAACAAAGAGATGTACTAGCCTAAACTCAGCATCACAAATGGTAATAGCTCTGTAGTTCACTTCAACCTTCTTAAAAGCGGTGCCACTAATCAAGTTCCAGGTCTCTGACCCCTGCATCCTCTTGTTCAAACTTGGCTAGACTGAATCCTTCATAACTAATAGGAAACATCCCCCTAGATCTTTGGGAGTCACTATATAGAAGTCACTGCCATGAAATCACTGTAGGGATTTTGCTTCATATCTGGACCCACCTGTGGATCGACGAGCAAGTTTTCCATTTGTCAGTAGTGTAGTATAAATCTCCCTGTCCTTATCAATGTTTATCCCACAGCCTATTTCGTTCAATCCTAATATGCCAAAATTCTCTAACCATCCTCTTGCCCTTAGGCCATATCTTCTAGCAAGTAACTCATTCCATTCAATAATTCATCCAGTAATGACTTTCTTAAAATTGAACTCGTTGAACCTTTTTAGAAATTTCTCATGCTTGAACCTAAAATTCTCATAAACAGGATGTGTAATTACCTATTTAGAGAGCTAAGTTGAGAATTTCCTCCCAAAGGCTTCATTGGAGTGAGAATCCTCTTCTTCTACTTCTTCACCTTCACTGTCCTTTGACGGTTCCTTTTCTTGAATCTTCTTCTTCCTAGAAGGTCTTGGAGAACTCTTCTCAGACAATTTCTTCTTATTGCCCTAAGAGGAGGGCTTTACTCTTTTCACCGATGGCTCGTACTTGATAGAAGATACAGTCTTCCTCTTGCTAAGCTTTAGAGAATCTCCTTTCTTTGTGGCATTCTTCCCCAGAGGCTTGACCATAGAGTCTTCTCTTTTCTCTTCACTTGAAAGCATAGGAGAGGAGGTCTCCTCTGCTTATTCTTCAACTGGAACTTCAGTGTTCTCCATCACAGGTGGCTTGACTTGAGATTTGTGAGTTTTCTTCTTTGGTAAGGGTTTGGATTTTGGCTTAACTGTTGAAGACTCGCCCTTCTAAAAAATAGGGAACTTTGATGCCTTCTCTTTTTCTTCCTTAATAAGAACCACTGTATTTTCAACAGAAGATGGGTCTTGGGAAGGCTTAGAAAGAGATTTGAGTCGATTTGATTGCCTCATCTTTCCAAATGAGAGAGTGAGAGAGAGATAGTTGGAAATTCTTGAGAGAAATTAGGGTTGTTATCGAAGAAAATAGGACAGAGAGAGGTAGAGAAACCCATTTTTAATTATAATGGCTACTTTTTCTGTCGAAGGGATACTAGGAAAAAAGTAGCCATTATAATTTGACCTTCTCTTTCACAAGTAAGCCCAAGTTCTTTCATTATCCCAATAAAGTCTCCTTCATTTAAGAGTTTAGTAAATATGTCCACGAATTGATTTTCTGAGCATATTAAATGTAGCTTTATATCACTCTTTTAGACAAGATCTCTAAGAAAGTGGTGCCTAATTTCAATGTGTTTGGTGGAAGAATGTTGCACCGGATTATTTGTAGGACATATAGCACTAGTAATATCACACATAATTAGCATTTAAATGAAATTCATTCCATAATCTTGGAGTTGTTACTTCATCTAGAGAAGTTGAGAATAACAACTTCTAGCCGAGAATTATTCGGCCTCAACCGTTGAAAGAGCCACAAAATTTTGCTTCTTGATATGCCAAGATGTAAGCATATTTTCGAGCAATTGGCATGTACCACATATACTCTTTCTATCTAGCTTACAACCTCTAAAATCAGCGTTAGAATATACAATTAAATCAATTCCACTTTCCTTAGGGTACTAAATATTCGTGTTGGTTGTTCCCTTTAAATATCTAAAGATTTATTTCACAGCCATAAAATGAGTTTCCATGGGGTTAGATTAAAATCTAGCACACATGAAAACATGGAATAGTATATCAGGACGAATGGAAGTTAAATAAATCATGGATCCGATCAAACTTTGATACTTCTTTTGATCAAATGTGAACTATTTCTTAGCATGCCTATTAATGGACAAGATAGTAGACTTCCTATGTCTATTGATCCATATCCTGTTATTCTCCTCCAGACTAATGCTTTGTAATGTGGGAGAGTTGTAGGCTACCTTGGATGGAGCACCCTTATCCAAAGGATCACATATACCAACCATGATCAGTATGGTATATATAATCCTTCCATAGGGTAACTACTGTCGAGGATCTCTAGCACCAGTCTTGATTTTTGTAATCAAGAACTCGGCTAAGTTTATCTTCTCTTTGATCCATTCATTCTCAGGAAATCATCTCCTCGTTGGAGATGGTGTTGGTGTTGGATGGCTTGTTGAAGATTGTGGTTGCAGTAAAGTGTTGAACTAGCCTGAACTCAGCATCACGAATGGTAGTAGCCCGGTAGTTCACTTTAACCTTCTTGAAAGCCATCCCACTAATCAAGTTTCACATCTCTAGCCCTTGTAACCTCTATGCACGTGCTTGGCCAAACTTATCCCTTCACAGCCTGTCCCAAATATTTCTCCCAATCTCTGGGAGAAACAGTATAGAAATGATTCCTATAAAACCATTGCAATGACCTAACTTCATATCTAGATCTAGCAAACTTCCCATTGGTCAGTATTGTAGCATAGAATTCTCTAACTTTATCATCATTAACTCACTAAGACCCAATATACCAGATTTGTCTAACCACTCTCTTGATCTTTCACTAAAAACTCTAGCCAACAGATCTTGCCAGTCTATTATCCTTCCAGAGATCACCTTCTTGAAACTAAGTTCATTTAAATGCTCAAGGAATTTTTCATATTTGAAACTGAAGTTCCCGTAGGCAGGATGAGTAATTACCAGCTTTAAGGCTTTTGGGTGAACTTCCTTCTGAATGCATCATCGAAGGAAGAGGTCTCTGAATCATCTCCATCTTGCGATGATTCTTTGTCTTGAACCACCTTCATCTTTGAAGGTTTTAGAGAAATCTTCTCCACAGATATCTTCTTAGTGCCCAAGGCGGAGGGCCTTACCTTTTTCGCTCAGGGTTCATCTTTTAAAGAAGACCTTGTCTTTTTCTTTCGCAACTTTAATGAATCCTATTTCTTCTTTGTAGCCTTCTTCACCGTAGGCTCAATCATGGGGACTTTTCCTTTCTCTCCTCTAGAAAGCACTTGAGAAGTGCCTTCCTCAACTAGCTCTTCGACATGCATTTCCATATTTTCCATCTCTGGCTTGGTTCGAGTAGAGTGGGTGTTTTCTTTTTAGGAGAGGGTTTGATTTTTGGCTAAGATTTCGAGGACTCACCTCTTTCTAAAATAAGAGCCTTAGAAGTCTTCCCTCTTTCCTTCACTTCAATAACCAACAAAATTTTCTTGGTGGACAGATCTTGATGAGGTTTGGAGAGATCTTTGAGTCGATTAGATCGCCTCATATTTCCAGAATAAGAGAAGGAGAAGGTGATGTGAATCCTGTTACGGATCCACGTAGAAGTCGGATCTATCTACGTTCAAATTGATGGAAATCTTGACCCATTGTTTGCGCCTCTGCAAGAACCTCGGTATGAACAACCTCGACCCACTACTGTAGGGAAAGAAGAACTTTGATTTGATGAAGACGCCACAAACGGTGATGTAGATCCACTTGATAAGTCATAGGAGAACGAACAAAATCCCTCCGCTGTGTTCGAACAGTTCCAAAGAACCAAGAGAGAAACGCCCACATTTTTGTATCGAAATTATTCTTCTTATTCTCTTTAATAATGCCTCTATATGTAGGCAGAATGTTACAAAGAAATTTCTAATGAAATAAAACTTCTAACTAGGTAAATATGACTTAAAAAGGAAATTAATATGAAAAACAACTCTACTCCTCCTAAGAATGCTCAAAAATGTGATTATCACATAAGCAACTTCCTAAATAGACTAGAACTCTTAAAGAAATAAAATTCTCACATAATTGACTTCCTAAATAGACTAGAACTCCTAAAAAATAAAATCAACACATTATTGACTTCCTAAAGTGACTCGAAAATATCATAAACAAAATTATAACTAATTTGGTATTCTTCCAGATATGATTCATGTCAGAAAGGGGGGGGGGAGGGTTTCTAAAAAACTCTTGGGTGAGAGAAGTAGGGATGTTACCGAAGAAGAAAGGAGAGAGAGCAAGAGGGTGATTATGAAAATTTTAATTTGCAAAATAGTATAATCTCTTTCTTATATGGACTTAAGCAAGCCTGAATGAAAATGACACAAAATTATAGCCGTTGTGATGTGATATCTAGCAGTTTTGCCCATTTGTTCTTCGCGACAGTTGAGAAGTTTTCTTAGTATATTATAGCGTTTGGTTTTAAACTTCTTTTTTGCATGCAAGTCATAGTTCTCTCATAATCTTAATAAAATCTCCTTCACTTAGGGGTTTGGTAAATATGTTGGCTAAATGTTTGCTTAGACAAATATGACTTTTATTATCACACATAATTGGTATTTTATTAAAATTCATACTGTAGTCTTGGAGTTGTTGCTTCATCTAGAGAAGTTAAGAACAACAACTTCCGACCGAGATGTATTCTGCCTCAGCCGTTGAAAGAGCTACCAAATTTTGTTTCTTGCTATACCAAGATATGAGCATATTTCCAAGTAATTGGTATGTACCTGATGTACTCTTTCAATCTAGCTTACAACCTCCAAAATAACTGTCAGAATATCTAATTAAATCAAATTCACTTTCCTTGGAGTACTAAATACCCATATCGATTGTTCCCTTTAAATGTCTAAAGACTTGTTTAACAGCCTTAAAATGAGTTTCCACGGGGTTAGATTGAAATCTAGCACACATGCAAACACTGAATAATATATCAGGATGACTGGCAGTTTAATAAAAGAGGGATCGATCATAACTCGATACTTTTTTTGATCAAATGGAATAGCTTCCTCATCTTTTTCTAGCCTTGTGCTAGTAGCTATAGGAGTGCCCATTATATTAAGCTTCAACAGGTCAAACTTCTTTAAAATTTCTGTAATGTATTTAGTTTGACATATGAATATTTCTTTTTTAGATTGATTAATTTGTAAACCGAGGAAATATTTCAATTCTCCCATTATACTCAACTCAAACTCTTTTTGCGTTGCCTCTGAAAACTCTCTGCACATTAAATCATTTGTTGCACCAAAAATAATGTCATCGATATAAATTTGTACAAGCAACAGGTTTTTCTTTTCTCCTTTAATTAATAATATTGTATCAACATTTCATCTTTTGAAGCCTTTTTGAATGAGAAAACTGCTCAGCTTTTATACCAAGCTCTAGGAGCTTGTTTCAAACCATATAAAGCTTTCTTTAATCGAAAAATATGATCAGGTTTGTCAAAGCTTTCAAAACTAGGTGGTTGTTCAACATAGACTTCTTCTTTAAATATAACATAAAAAAATTTACTTTTAACATCCATTTGGCAAAGTTTGAAATCCATGTAACATGCAAATGCTAAAATTAATCGAATGGCTTCTAATCTAGCAACAGGTGTAAAAATATCTTCATAGTCTATTCCCTCTTCTTGATAATTACCATGTACAATTAGTCTAGCCTTATTTTCAATCAGAAAAGCATTTTCATCCAATTTTTTCCTATAGACTCATTTAGTACCTTTGACAGGATGATCAGGTGGTCTAGAGAAAAGAGTCCACAAACTACTTTTCTTGAATTGATTTAACTCTTCATGCATAGTGGTCATCCAAAATTCATCATCTATAGCATCGTTAATATCATTAGTTCAACTTGAGATAGAAATGCAAGACGAGCGCAAGTAATATGAATTGCTCTTCGAGTAAGTATACCTTCCTATCGATTACCTATCATTTGAGTGAGGGGATGATCTTTGACGACTTTACACTCCCTGGTGGCTGGATGCTACCTTCTTGCATATTCCTCCTGTTCATTGTCATTGTCATCGATATGCTGCTCTTCAGCCTTTTCCTCACCAGAAAGGCTAATAACTTTCTTTCCCAAATTCAAGGCTTGTTCATCAAATAAGACATGTACAAATTGTTCTACCTTGCTACTTTTCTTGTTGTATAATCGATGGAATTCTGAGTTATTTGAATAAACCAAGAAGATAGCCTCATCGCTCTTAGCATCCAATTTGCCAAGGTGTTCTTTACCATTAGTATTTTGACCCAAGAACATGGAAGTAACCAATGTGTGTCTTTCTTCCCTTATACAGTTTATATGGAATCTTTTAGAAGAATGATCTAATTGAGATCATGTTAATGATATGACATAAAGTATTGATAGCCTCTGCCCAAAAAAGCTTTGGTAAATTATACTCACAAACCATAGTCCTACCCATTTCTACTAATGTTTGATTTTTCCTCTCAACCACCCCATTTTATTGTGATGTCCTAGAAGCAGAGAAATTATAACTAATCCCATTTTGATCACATAATTTTTGAACTCTATGTTCTCAAATTTTATCCCATGGTCACTCCTCGCATATGTGAACATGGTGCTCTTTTCATTTTGAACTTTTTTGAAAAATTTGAAAAATATATTGGTTGCTTCACTCTCACCCTAAGAAAGAATACCCATGTGAACCTGAAGTAATCATCCATAAACATGAAACCATAGTGCTTTCCACCAAGACTTTGTATCTCAGTTGGTCCAAATGGATCAATGTGGATCAACTCCAAAGGTCTAGAAGTAGACAAGTAGTGCTTTAGTTTAAAAGATGACTTGACATGCTTTCCTTTTGCACATGCCTCATAAAGTTTATTCTTATCAAAAGATAAGTTGGATAAGCCTTAAACTAATTTATGCTTAGCAAGTTTGGACAATATTCTCATGTTAACATTCTCCAACTTCTTGTGGCACAACCAACTTTCCTCTTCTTTGGCTATTAAGCATGTATTGTTTGCATCTAGACTCTTCAAGTTAACAACATAGACATTTCCTCTTATATGTCCTAGCATGCATAAGCCTTCAGAACTTTTAACCTTGCAAACATTTTCTTCAAATTTAACACATTTTCCATTATCACATAGTTGTGATACACTAAGCAAGTTATGTTTCAAATCATCCACAAGCACTACATTATTTATAAGTGTGGTAGAGGAGTTACCAACATTACCTTGACCAATAATTGTGCTTTATCCATCATTTCCAAAGGTGACCTTCCCACCATTCTTTTTCTTTTATATTGGAGAAGAATCTTCTATCTCCAGTCATATGTCTCGTGAATCTACTATCGATATACCATTTCTGGTTCTCCTCATGATGCACTCTAAGACATACATTTAAAAGCAACTAAGTCTTTGACTTTGGTACCCAAACCTTGTTGGGTCTGGCATTGTCAGCTAATACATAAGTTTCCTTAGGAACCCAAAATTTCTTTGTCCTAGAAACCTTGCAATTTTGACAATTTCTAGCTAGGTGTCCAAATTACCACAAGTATAACATCTTTTATTAGTCCTATGAGGACTTCTATATTGTCAATTACTTTTATGGCTAGTGGATGAAGTAGGCTAAGACACATAAATAATGTCAGGAGTAGTCCTTCTAGACTTCAACCTTTCTAACTCTTGTTCAAGAGCTTTGATGTTTTCATCTTTGAGAGTTAACTCATTTTTGAGTTTGGATCTTTCAATCACAGCTTCTCTCAATTCTCCAACAACTTGATCAAACGCTTCATACAATTCTTCGAAGGTAAAGTGAGCAAAGTCATCATCATTTACTTGAGAGGATTCTCCTTGCTCAATAGCCATCAAGCATATTTGAGCTTCTTCACTCTCGTCTGAGGTGAATGAGCCAGAGTCAGTGTCATCCCAAAGGGCTACGTGACCCTTATCTTTTCCTCTCTTCTTATCATTGCCTTTTTTTTATTGAGCTTAGAACATTCACTCTTGATATGTCCAAGCTTCTTGCACTCTCGACACGTCCTCATCCTTTTTCTTAAGGAACTTCTTGTTGGGAAATCTCCTTTTCTTGAAGAATTTGTTGAAGCATCTTGCCAACATGGCTACATCTTCATCTAATCACTAGATTCAACATCCTTTCCTTAGCTTTGAAAGTTAGGTTATTTTTTGGGTGTTAGTATTTATTTTTATCTCATGAATGAGCCAACAAGCTCATCAATAATAAGGACATTTATATCCTTAGCTTCCTTGATGGCAGTAACCTTAGATGACAATGACTTAGGTAAGCTTCTAAGCAATTTACACACAATCTCATAATTAGTATAGCTTTTACCTAATAACTTTAACCTATTTACTATGTTAGTAAACCTTGTTACCATTTCACCAATAGTTTCATCAGGCAGCATTTTAAAAAGCTCATATTTAACATGTTTATTTTAGACATTTTAGACTTTTTAACCTGATTTGTACCTTTTGAGTAACTTCGAATTTACCCAAATTTCTTTTACTGAAGCACACACAGAGATCCTATTAAACTCAAAAGCGTGTAAAGCACAATGTAAAATATTTATGGCTTTACAATTTACCTGTACCTTCCATCTCAGATAGAATAGATGGACCACCTTCAATGGCTCTCCATGCTTCCTAATCATTAGCTTGAATGAATATTCTCATTCTTGCTTTTCAAAAAGAATAGTGAGCTCCAGAGAATAAGGATGGTCTACTCATAAACTACCCTTTAGAAAAGATAAGGTTGGATGTGGTTGCCATGATCGTTTCCCTCAGATGTTAGTCCTGCACACTTAATCAAAATGATTAAACATATAGTGCTTAAAATAAGGGGCCTGCTCTGATACCAATTATAGATCCAATATGCAACCTTTGGGGGGGGGGGGGGGGGGAGGGTTGGTGTGAATTAGGTTTCTAACAATGTTTCTGAAAATTTTGGTACTTAGTCTAATATTGTAAACAAGAGTAGGGATAGAGATATTTGACACTAGATATGTAGTGGTTCAGCTCGGGTCTACCTGAGCCTACCTCCAGTCTTCACCCGTCCTCTCACTTTTTTATTACACCAACAAAAAATACAAGAGTACACACAAATTTTTACAGCTAACTTGCAACTTTACAACTACTAGTTTTTACAGACTAAGGCTAGCCACCAACTTTCTAGATTTGCAAGTTATCTAGAAACCTTTGCTATCATGGCTTTTACAATTATACTTCTCATCACTTCATTCAGAAGTTGAGCAAGTATTCTAAGACAATGATTATCAAAATTGCTCATTTTCTTAACAGTTGTTGCAGAAAAAAGGGGTACAAGAATGTCAAGTAAACCCAAGACGGATCCAGATCGGTCATCCTAAGGTCGGCCTAACGAAGGAAGAAAAGATCTACGGGCTACGCTAAGCTAGGTCTAAGCTAAGAGAAAGATAGGGAGGAGGAAGATAGTGGTAGTTATTTTTTGTGTTGGTTATGTCATCTTCCTTGCCCGAGTTTTCCTTATATAGAATGCCTTGACCTAGCCCTTTGCCTTCAGAATAGGAAATTTCAAATCGCCTTCAAGACCTTCAGCTCCAAGTTGCAAACCTGAGAAGTCTGCTTCAAGTAATTCGTCCCTAATGTAAAAAGATCTTCCCAGCTCAGTATTGGAAAACATAACCCGACTTACCAAAATGAAGAGATCCGCTACCCCGAACAAACACGATAGATCATGCGTTCTAAGAAACCTTGGCCTATATAGAATATTCCAGACGCTGACCAAATCTTGGAGATCCCGTCTTAATATAGGAAAACCTTAACCACCGCCAAGCATCTCAAACATTATTTTTGAACGTCTTCGCCAAGCGAATGACCCAAAATCATGAACTCGGCCTGGCATTCTCGGCCTGGCATCCTCCAACCCGGCGTTCTCCAACGCGGGCATTCATGAGGCAGAACGCCATGCGGGCATTTGCCAGCCCAGCCCATACAGGTGGGCGTTCTCAACCTAACACGGGCGTTCAACCAGCCCAATGCGTACGAGCATTCTCATGCCTGAGTGCGGGCATTCGCCAGCCCAAGTGCGGGCATTCTCAGTCCTAGAGGGGCATTCTCAAGCCTGGAGGGGCGTTCGCATCCTGGATGGCTATTCTCAAGCCTGCACTAGCAATCGCCAACCCGAATGGGCATTCTCAAACCCAGACGGGCGTTCGTCAAGCCCAGACAGACGTTCTCGAACTCTGGGGCGTTCTCTGAGCCCAACATTCTCCAAGAATGGGCATTTTCAGCTTTACCTACATATTTGACTTTCTTCTGCTCTGATTCTAAAAATGTTGTAAACTACAAAGTTGTCGATCCACGTCTTAGATGTCCATATAAACTTAAATCATCTCAATCGGATGTTTGAGGCAAAATCTATAGTTTTTCTACCAAAATATGATAGTCCTTGACGAGGCAACCAACACCAAAATTTGAATCCTCATTTTGACCCTCCTCCATGTATATTTAGGCAAGACTCTTGAAATATAAGTTAGAAATCTATTTCTTGGCTTGTCATGGTAATAAGAATCACTCCATTCTGAGGTATGGGTAGAGTGTTACGGCTAATTTCTCAAGGATAGACGTGGCTGCCTTAGTACCTACCATGTGCTTGTAGAAATGCCAAGGCTCTCTTCCCTGACTTCTTGCTAGGAACCGACTTCATGACATGGACCTTAAGCCAAAGCTCGACTCGAAAGGAGTGGACCTCGTGTCAAACCTCGCTTCCATGAATGCAAAATATTTGACCCACAACAACGGTGATCTCAGGTTTCTCTCGTATGAATGTGTGAGTTTAAAGTCATACTAACTAACTTACCTTTATTCCAATCTGTACTCTTTTACATATTTTTATCTTTACAAATTCCACTATACTCAATATATTTCCAATTAAACCAGTATAGTCTTATGCTCCATATTTTATTATCTACATCTACTACACCATGCCTCTTGAGTTTCTGCATCGATATATCAATTTTAACATTCAGATTATTTACCTTCTAGTGTTGATTTCGATAAAAGCTTAAAAATTTGTGATGCCTTTAATTTCCCTCATTTCCTTAACCAATTTAATACAATCATTTATTCTTAAGTACTTGAGATACATGTCCTAACAAAGAGTGACTATCACCGTACTTATAATTAAGCAGTCAAGCTAAACGTACTAGAGATAAACTTACCTAGAGCCGATTCAAATTTTACCAATGTTTGTTCCTTGGTCGCCTCTTTCATTCTCTGGGTTCTTTTTTTTAAATATATTCTTGTTTATTGTTTTGGTAAAAGAAAGAGCAACTTACCCATTAACCAAGTTATATACTTTCACCCTCTCGACCAAGATAACTACACCGCCTCTTTTTATACTTTTAACTTTGGTGTTGTTGGAGTGGAAAAAATATGAAGTCTTGGAGTTAGGGGTCGATTAAGACAATCCTTAAGATACCCAAGTTTGGAAGTCAATTTTTTTTTGGTTTGGTACACTCAGATAAGCTTGGGTTCTCTCAACCTCAAGTGAGTTTGGGTACCTTCAACCTCAAGTCAGTTAGGGCTCCTTAACCGCTGCCTAAGATCAGGCCAGACACTTGTTAGGGTGGAAGGCCTCGCTCGAGTTAGGTCAGATACTTGGAGAGGTTGAAACGATTACACCAGGTTGGGTACTCATTAGGCTTGAAAGAGCTACCTCGGTTCGGTACTAGTAAGTTCTCGATAAGCATCCATCATTAGTAAATTGGATGTTACTTTGCACTCAAGCCTCAAGATGAGATGATTATTTTGGCCATTAGAAGATAAGACACAGATCTACAACTTTTTAGTTTATAGCTTCTTCTAGTTTGGAGTGGAAGAAGGTCCAAAATATGTTTAAGCCCCACCCTACATCGATCGTCTGCTAAGCTCAAGCCTAGGCCAATCATCGGCCATTGGTAAATTGCCCATATATTTGGACTCAAACCTTGAATTGAGGTGATTCTTGCAGCTTTTGAAAGGTAAGAGATTGTCTACAACTTACTAGTTGATGAATTTGTCTAATTCAAAGTGTAAGAAACCTGTTTGAAGTCAACCCTAGGCCGATCGTCGGCCAACTCAACCCTGGGTAGATCATCGGCCATTGGTAAAATGAGTGTATCTTTTGAGTCAGACCTTTGATTGAGCCGATTCAAGTTGTTGTGCAAAGATAAGACATAGATCTACAATGTTATAATTTATGTAGTCTTCAAATTTGGAATGTAAGGTTATCAAAAATGCGTTTCAAGTTACCTGATGCTAGATCATCAGCCAGCATGACTTACTTTGAATCGTCGGCCATATGAGTTACCTTAGATCATCGGCCAACTCCAACCCACCCTAGATTTTTGCCTCCGGCTAGGCCTGGATCATAGGCCAACTCCTTGTGGCCTTGATCTTCGGCCAAGTGCAGGTGGCCTTAATCATTGGTTAGGTCCAAGTTGGGGTGATCGTTAGCTAATTTACTTAACTCAAGGGAAGATGGTACATTTGGCAGGATAGAGACTCCGTGTTAATACTAGACTCGGCATTGATGAGATTTGAAGAGGCTGTGCTAGGATGGACTCGAGGGCACCAGGTGTACCTGAACTCTCAAGAGTTAGAGGCGAGTATGGATTCCACATGAGATGAGATAGACTCAAGAAGACCTGATGCATTCAGACTCTAAGGTTCGTAAGCAAATACGTACTCGAGGAGGCTTGAAGACGTTGGAGATGGGAGAGCTTCTGGAAACTGAAAGGAGTCTGAGTCGAATAAGGATAGGGGCCAGTAAGCATATGTTTTGAGTATCCGAGTTGATTGAAATACAGCTTAGGGTAGGAGGCCGGGTCAGTTTTCTTTTTCTATATAAGCAGGGCATGAGGCATACGCACCGGACATCAAAATTCACACACAAATACCCCTCAAGCTCAAGCTTTTATTGTAGTTAGTAGTTTCGGCCTCAGTCTCGTTCTCGTTCTTCCCATAAGAATGATTCTGACCCATCTTTTTTCTCTCCCGTATTAGACCGACCTTGGAACGAGCACTCCGAACCGGCGTGAGATCGATCAATATTCTCTCAACTTTTTCCATCTAACAGGTGTCCAATTGAACTTATCTATACCACATAATGTCGAAGGAATTGTGTTTTGGTGGCCTTTTAATGTATTGCCACGTTTTACCTCTTGCTTAACTTGCCACCTTTTACATGGACTTGCCCCCTTTTACATTATAAGAGTGAGTTTGGTAAATATTTTACAAGCTGCCACGTTTTCCTCTTTTCTTTAACTTATCACACTAATAGCATGGTGGACAACTCAACATCCATGCTCCTAATTTAATATAGTTTAAGTTGTTTTCATTAGATGCCAACGTGTTTTTTCCAACACTCATATTTAATTTAATTTTGGTCATGATTTCAAACTAAGAATGTGTGCTTCTATATTCTATTCTTTTCAAAATTAATGTCACATCCAAAGCTTAATATACTACTTTAATTGATTTGTCTCCTTTATTATTACTAACACGGCAAATCATAGGTCAATATTGTATTTATTAGTTTCAACTATCAATTTCTATAGATATTTCATAACATAATATATTCTTATCTTATTGAATGACTTAGCATACTTAATTAAATTTAATTAAATAGAACTCACAAAATCGGGTATTACTATTTAGCTCTTGCTTGATTTGAATCTTTGAATTCTGATCACCTCTCTAACAACGTCACTTTGTCTTTGTCCTTGCCTTGTATTTATAGGATCACAATGGCTTCTTCTTCTTTAAGCTTGTGCTTGCTTTCCATGAAATTCTTCGAACTCATTGAGTCCAAGTTGGATATAGCCGTTGGAGGGAAACCCTTTATTAGTTACCTAAGTAGCCAATACTTTTCTTCCTAGGCTAAGTCAATTTGACCTTCGAATTAGAGTTGATTTGATCCTATAAAATTTGTATAACAAAGACAAAACAAAGCTACCGATTCCTCTATTTCATCGAGTTGTGTTAGTTCAACATAATCAGAATATAATTAAATGTATCATGGATAATAGAATGAATCTTTTTGGGCATGTTTCCATCTGCATAAATTGCCGAGATGATTATAAAAATCTTCTGAATGTTAATTATCTTTTATGCATAGAGGAGAACTTAATCCACCAAACAATCAAGCTTAGCGAGGCGCTTATACAGTAGACAAAAGACTTAATCATCTTTCTTTCTTGATCTCGACAAAGTTCAAATTTGAACTTGCCCTTGGGATAAATATCTAGACTTTAGTCAAATCAAGCCCAATTTAACTAGAATGTGTAAGCATAATGACTTGAACTAGACTTAAGAAATATTTGACAACCCAACTCATAAAACTATCTTTGTTTAGTTCGATTTCCAAATTCTACCAAACTCAAGAATGAGGGAATACATGAAAGATATGTTTATGACTTTGTGTCCGAATAATCTTAGTCTCAAGAGTAAGTCACATACATAACTCATTAGTTAAGAGAACATAACTTATGACCATTCTCTCAATGTACTACTTTATCTTTTCTACATGGCTAACATATACTAGTACATAAGATAACTTAGTTAAATGCTCGAGTACTAATATGCATAGCCTATTTTGACTAATCTTAACTAAATTCTGATGTACACTTAATCAAAACTATAAATATATTTTCAGCCTTAATCACCTTAATCGAGGCAACGTTCAAATTTGAACTATTCCTTGAGATTATGTAAGCTAATGACTTGAACTGGACTTAAAAAATATCTGATACCTAAAGTCACAAAATTGATTTTGTTTAGTTTGATTTCCAAATTCCACCTAACTTGGGAAACGAGGGCTAGTGCCTAACTTAATTAGTAAGACAAGACACAGCTTATGACCGATCTCCTGATGTACTTAGACCTATCCCAAACAAATGACTAACATACTCTAGTACAGATGATAACTTAGTTAACCATCATCGTACTAGTATGTTTAGCCTATTAAGCCAACTTCTGATATGCAATTAATCATAACACTAAATGCACTTTCAAAATTTCAACATAATTTTCTTTGAAAAAGACCAATTTATCTAGTCATAAGCTTTCATTAATCCAATTTAATAGCAATAGAAATATTTCACTTCATAGCATTGGTTTTTAACTGGTCAAACACTTCACGAGCAATGATTATGTTATCAAGGATACACCTATTACTAACAAAAGCATCATGGCTATCTGAGATCTTGACGTGAGCAATGAGGTCTCGACATGACTAGCATTGTCTCAAAGTGAACGGTGCAGTCTCAAAGTAACCGATTTGGTCTCGAAGCGAGCGGTGTTGTCTCAAAGAGACTGGTCTCATATCATTGGTGATCGGTCTCAAGCCTTTGTTATCAGTTTTAAGCCTTACTTATCGGTCTCATGCCTGGGTTCCCAGTCTCAAGTCTCCTCAGTGATTGGTTCCAAGCCTCGGTTGTTGGTTCTCGGTCTGTTGACATATCCAAACCTTGTTCCCAAAAGGCCAGTCTGCTCTCAAAGTGACCCATTTTGGTCTTGCATTGGGTAGAAACTATTGATGATCTCCCCTCGGTCGAGAGCAATGATGATCTTCCATTGGTCGAGACTGACGACGGTCTCCCCTTGGTCGAGTCGGGAGCAATCGGGGGTGGAAAGTGTTTGTCCATTTGGGTCCAATTTTCATGGTATGGTTTGGCTTGCCCTTTCTTGTATCAGTCCAGCTTGCACTTTCATGGGTTTGTCTGCCTTGTGTCTCATTTTCCTCGTAAGATCGGATCATGGGCACATTCATAGGTTGGTCGAAATGTCACTTTTTAAGATCAGACCGACGATCTCTTTTTGGGCCAGTCAAGCGGTCTCTTTTATGGCCAGACCGACAGTCTCTTTTATGGCCAGACCGATGGCCTTTACTTTTTCCTCTTAGGCCGGTCCGCTTACCTCTTTCGCTCTTCGTATGTGCGGGCCCAAGATGTTTGCTTCTCCGAAATGAGTTAAGGGCGGTCCGCTTGGATGAGGTTCACTAAGGTGGGCTTGGCTTATTTTTATTTTAAGCAGGCCAGATGTATTAGTTGGACTGGCTCACTCTAAAGGAAAGCGGATGTCGGCTTAGGTATTTCCTAGTTGGAGCCAGGATTGCTTGCTTAACACGACCTCAAAGTTCCTATTTGAAGTCAGATCTCTCTGTTTTGAGAGTCAGTCTAGGTTATTCCTAATCTAGGCCAAGTTGAGAGCTAGTTTAGATTTTTCTATTCTATGCTGCTGAATGGGAAATAGCTAAAAGGAGTTTTCCTATTCCTGAGATCAGGTCTAGGTCGAAGGCGTCTATATAAGGAGGGCTTGGGCAAAAGAGAGAACACCAACAAATAAACCCAACAATAACTTTACTCTTTATCGCTTTTCCTTAGCTCGTAGCCTAGTCTAGCACTTTTTCCCCCTCTTCATTAAGCCGACCTTGGGACGACCACTCTGGATCTGTCTCGGGAAGTCTTTCGTTCTTCTACCCCTTTTTTCTGCAATAATTGTTAATTAAGTTTGAGGTGTAGTGCAAATATATTCGTAATCAAGGAATATAAGCAACAAAACAATATCTACACTTTCGCTTCTATCTACCAAAATGGATAAGAATGTATTCGAATGATTCATAGTCTTTGAGAGACTCTAACAAAGCTAGTACTACTAACAAAGTGGTTAAGTTCTATGTGTTAGGTATGAAGCCTGAGTATGAGTGAAGTATTCGAGTGGCTCGAGTGAAGAGCCTCGAAGATGGTTCGGGACTTGATTGAATGGATTCAGTACTCGGGGATGCTCGAGGGATCATTCGGATCAAGAGACGGGTAGAGAAACAAAGCAAAATGAAGAAGTGACAGTAGAGTTACTGTTCACTTAGTGCCTGCCAACTACTGTTCATCCAAAGGCTATAGACTTGTTCTTTGGTGCCCGCTAGAGAGCTTGAAAAGTTGGCATTTTGGAGGACCAAAATGCCCCTCCCGACTCTAAATAGTTGCCTAGGTTGTGGGAACTATAAATACCTATTGTTAGCCTCCAAGAAGGGTCGGCAAAGAGTTGACCACTTCTTCAAAGAGAAAGAGAGAAGAGGGAGGAAGAAGAAAGGCTCTTTAAGTGAAAGAAAGGCCAAGTGCCCACTCCTCCAAGTGAAGGAGGAGAAAGTGAAGAAAGTGTGAACCCGTAGAGAAAGGGTAGCCCAACCATCCAAGTGAAGGAGGGTGGTCCATGGCAAAGTGAGAAGAGGGAAAGAGGAGGAGATGCTCTCTAAGAAGAGGAGAGTGGCCCATTTCCCCCAAGTTGCCCAATCCAAAAAGAAGGGTTGCCTCCAAGTGAAGGAGATGGAAAAGAGGAAGAAGACCTCCAAGTGAAGGAGGTGCAGGAGAAGAAGACCCAAGAAGAAGGGTTGTCTCTAAGTGAAAGGAAAACCCAAGAAGAAGGGTTAGCCACTCTGAGTGAAGGAGGTGGTGCTCTTTGAGTGAAGGAGAGTTGTCCAAAGTCTTGGTAGAGCCCAAGTCCAAGGGCCTTACCAAGAGAAGGGTTAGCCATCTAAGTGAACGAGATGGTGCCATCTGAGTGAATGAGGTGGTGCTCTCCGAGTGAAGTAGAGTTGCCCGAAGAGTGGGTAGAGCCCAAGTTCAAGGGTTTTGCCAAGAGAGTGAGCTCCCAAGAGTGTGGGTAGCCACGGTGAGAAGAGGAGGAGAGTGAGTCAAGCGAGGCATCCATTATTATGAGAGCAAGTGAAGCTCGAGCATGAAAATAGTGGAATCTCTCCTGGTTTGGACTCCCCTGGATGTAGATCATTGTGGATTAAACTGGCTAACCAAAATTGTGTGTCCCTCCTTGTGCTTTCTTTGTGCTTTAAGCATTGTACTTCTTGTGGTATTGTAGTTTGCTTGTATGTTTTTTTCCTGTTGCGTTGCTTGGGTCCACGGAAAGTGGGTAATTTCCCCAACAACTAGTATCAGAGCCCGGGTTGGGGCGTGGTGAGAGCAACCATAATGGGTGAAGTGAAATCGTCCATGGAGAACTTCAATAATATGAAGAAAGAGGAGTGAAAGCTCCTAGACTGGAAAGTGATGAGTGTGGTGTGCTTGTCCTTGTCTAGGAGTGTGATGACCAAGGAGCGTGTGTTATATTCTATGAGGAAAGCCCATGAGAGCATTTACCTTGTGAGTGCGACGGAAGATGCAGAGTAGTATTGTCCACTTGGCCATGTGTGTGAGAAGAGGATGAGGGTGCTTTATTCAAGAGGAAAGCTACCAAGCTTGAAGATCATAGAGTTAGGTCTTCATGAGCCTTGTGGTCTTGGAGAGCAGAGAGTGAGCTCTTCGAGGGGTAGCGATTTCTAAAAATATGAGAAGCTTGAATTAGTCTAAGTGAAGGGACCGGCACCAGTGGCATCCTTGGGTGATTCGTGCTACAAGACCTCCATTGAAAAAAGGATCTTAAGGTGTGCTTGAGATAAAAAAATGGCGGAGAATACAAGCTCCAAAAGTTCAAGAAGTATTGTGAAGCAATTGGGAGTCGCATGAAGAAGACAGTAGCTGAAAACCCCAAAGAAGATGGCATTGTTGAGAAAATGAACATGACAACCAAGTGAGAGCCATGCAAGTAAAGTGTGGGCTATCGAAGGTGTTGAGGGCGGATGCAGTGAACACCGCCGCTTGCTTGATCAATAGAGTACCATCAAGCCCTTTTGGAGAGTGTGATATCGGAGGAGGCTTGAAGTGGGAAGAAGGTTGATCTAAGTCATCTTTGTGTGTTTGGTTGTGTGTTGTTTGTTCATGTTTGATGGAGATGAGAAGAGCAAGCAAGATGCCGAGTCCGTGGAGAAGGATGAGGGGAGCTTTGCTGATGATATGGGTTCTAGCAGTGAGATGGTCGAGCTAGACACTTCAAACTCGGGTGGGAGCAGGAATGTACTGAATGGCCAGGAGGCCAGAAAGGAGAAAGTGAAACCAAGTTCTCCACCGCCAGTGGTTTCACAGTGGAGTTCCACAAGTGAAGGTGGTTCATCGTAGGGGTTCTCTCCCGCCGACTACTATCTCTTGTCGATAGGTGATGAGCCAGGAGATTATGCAAAGGCACAGTAGAGTGAGCTTGTACATGAGAAGATGCTTGCAAAGAGTGAGAAGATGAAGTCGTTATGTGCCAACGAGACTTGGGAACTAGTCAAACTCTATAGTCATAAGGCATGACATAATCAGGAGGCTAAAAGAGTTGGTATCGAAAAGAAGAACAAGTGTTGCAAGGAGAGAGCTGATTAGCAGAGGACTACAGGTGCTTTCACAGGTGGTCGTGTGAGGTATGCAAAGGAGCATACAAGACTAGTGATAGAGAATCCAGTGGAAGTTGTGAGAATGCTTTTGAGAAATCCTGGAAAGCAACGTAAGAGGACAAAGAACTGGATGCCCATCCACTTGACAAGCTTTGTAGAGGAAGGCCAAAGCGCCAATTAGGATGAAGGTCACCTAGTGGCGGGTAATTGATGAATAGATTAGTCACAGGGCGAAAGATTGCCTAGTGATGAGAATTGCCTATTGAGAGGTGGTTCATGAATGTGGTTAGTCTCCGGGTGGGAGATTGACAAGTGAGGATCGCCTAGTGATGGGTGATTCGTGATGTGGTGAGTCTACGGGTGGGAGATTGCCAAGTAAAGAAGACAGTTACCTAGTGAGGGTGGATCGTGTGGAGGTCAGTCTCTAGGTGGGAGATTGTTGGGTATGGAGTCTGAGTACGAGTGAAGTATTCGAGTGACTCGAGTGAAGAGCCTCAGAGATGGTTCGGGACTTGATCGAATGGATTTGGTGCTCGGGGACACTCAAGAGATCATTCGGATCAAGAGACGGGTCGAGAAACGAAGCAAAATAAAGATGTGGCAGTAGAGTTGTTGTTCATCCGAAGGCTACAAACTTGTTCTTTGGTGCCCGCCAAGTGTTTGGCGCCTGTCAGACAGCCCAAAAAGTTGCCTAGGTTGTGGGCACTATAAATACCCACTGTTAGCCTCCAAGAAGGGTTGGCAAAGAGTTGCCCACTTCTCCAAAGAGAAAGAGAGAAGAGAGAGGAAGAAGAAAGGCTCTCCAAGTGAAGGAGAGGCCAAGTGCCCACTCCTCCAAATGAAGGAGGAGAAAGAGAAGAAGGTGTGAACCCCTAGAGAAAGGGTCACCCAACTCTCCAAGTGAAGGAGGGTTGTCTATGGGAAAGTGAGAAGAGGGAAAGAGGAGGAGAAGCTCTCCAAGAAGAGGAGAATGGCCCATGTCTCCCAAGTTGTCCAACCTGAAAAGAAGGGTTGCCTCCAAGTGAAGGAGATGGAGAAGAGGAAGGAGATCTCCAAGTGAAGGAGGTGGAGGAGAAGAAGACCCAAGAAGAAGGGTTGTCTCCAAGTGTAGGGCAAACCCAAGAACGAGATGGTGCCATCCGAGTGAACGAGATGGTGCCATCCGAGTGAAGGAGAGTTGGCCTGAAGAGTGGGTAGAGCCCAAGTCCAAGGATTTTTCCAAGAGAGTGAGCTCCCAAGAGTGGGTAGCCACGGTGAGAAGAGGATGAGAATGAGTCAAGAGAGGTATTCATTGTTGTGAGAGCGAGTGAAGCTCGAGCGTAAAAATAGTAGAATCTCTCCTGGTTTGGACGCCCCCGGATGTAGATCGTTGTGGATTGAACCAGGTAACCAAATTTTTATATCCCTCCTTGTACTTTTTTTGTGCTTTGAGTGTTGTGCTTCTCGTGGCATTGTGGTTTGCTCATATGTATTTTTTGTTGTGTTACTTGGGTCCACGGGAAGTGGATAATTTCTCCAACACTACGAAGATGAAGGTAGAGGGGAGCGATGGTGGGAAATTTTTTTATAGTTCTAAATAAGGTATAGTCTAACTAAGCTAGTCGGAGTTAGTAAGATAACTCGTCTAAATGGGTCTGGATTGAGACCGGCCCCGAAAATACCGTACGGCCAAAGGTCTTGACTTCTGGGATAATAGAATACAGTGACGCACGTGATAATAGGGTGATAATAGCGTGATAAAAAAAAGGTCATTGGAAATATTAAACCTCTTATTGGCATCTGTAAATTGCAACTAAGAGAATTAGTGTTAAGGGAGAACACTGGGATTCCGAGGGCCTGTTCTACGCCAAGGATGATGGCTTCACTTCAAATGAGACGATTAATGCTGTGAAATCACATGTTAGAGACTCTTTGTATTATCATCTAGTTATGGGTTGAGATTAAAATAGCCCTTCTTTCGCAAGCCAGTTCAAAAAAGCTAGCAAATTCATATTGTCCTCAGAGAATTAGGTCCGATTCTACACCTTTAGACTCGACGAAGGAATTGTATATAGCACGGCAATCGGACATGAAGTGAATGATAATGATTTACATGTAGTGATAATGGTATATATTGTGAAGTGATAATGATATAATGATTCAAACTCTGATTGTGACAATTTTCTAATGTTGAAGTACGAAAATAATTTTAGTGTTATGCCTCGGGTATTTTGGTTTAGCCATAACGTTCCGGTTCATGTGTAGTTGCCGGTCTCAATCTCAGTGGTTGGTCTCAGCCTCAGTGGTTAGTCTAAGTTGTTGGTCTTAACCTTAATTGCCGGTCTCAACCTCAGTTGTTGGTCTGAGTCTCTGTTGTTGGTCTCAGCATGTTGACACATTCCGAGTTTGATAAAGACCGCTTCTGGTTTCGAGTTTGGTGGATATCGCCTATAGTTTCCCCTTGGTCAGGACCGTACTATATTCTTCCCACGGCCAAGACCGACAATGGTCTCCCTTGATTGAGATCGGCGATGGTTTTTCCATGGCCGATCCCACAGTCAAGACAGACAATGGTCTCCCTTGTTCAAGATTGGTGGTGGTTTTCCCACGGCCGAGATCGGTGATGGTATCCCTCAACCGAGACTGACGATTGTCTCCCTCTGTTAAAACTGCTGATGGCCTTCCCTTGGCCGAGACCACTTATGGTCATCCTTGGTGGAGACTACATTGGCACATAGTCTTCGGTACGCCTTGGCATGTTGTCCTCGGTCCAACTCGGCTTATCGTCCTTGGATGACAGACTTTCATCCTTGGTAAATTGGCTATAACATTGCACTCGTAGCTTGGAATGAGAAAATTCTTTCAGCCATGGATAGATAGGACCTATATATATAATTTTGTATATATAGTAGTGTCTAATTCGGATCAGAAGAGGGACTAAACAAAGTTTCAAGTCTCGGTGTTAGTTTGCTCACTCAGTTCTATCAGACTTCGGTAGACCGACCATATCTTTTGACTCGAGCATCCGATTGTGTTGATTTCTCCGGCCTTGAAAACATATGACAAAGATACACCTTTCTAGTTTATGACATCTTTAGACTCAATACCTAACAAGGTAAAAATATCTATTTGATACGAGCTCGCCCGGTACAACAATCCAGCTCGCCTCAATGAGATTGAGAGCGAGCACAAGCTCGTCTTGGCATGGTTGGGATTGCGCTACTTTCCTTATAGTGGTTGGAAATGCATCTACTCACCTATATATGTTAGGTTTGGTTGCTTGCCACGTGCCTACTCGTTTGCTCACTTGCGAATGTTGGCCTCACTTGTCGGCCAGCTTATGTGTTCGCAAGCGCGCTCGCTTTCCGTATTGGGTTCACTTCCCAGCCTACTCATATGCATGCTTATGTGCTACGTTGGGTTCATTTGCTAGCCTACTTGTGTGTTCGCTTGTGCAATCACTTACCGTATTGGGTTCTCTTGTCTGCCAGCTCGTGTGCACGCTTGCATGCCGTATTGGTTTTGCTTGCCAGATATTGACGGTCTAAATGATCTTGGGGTAGGTCAGAGAGGAACCTTCCTGCTTCATGCTTGCCCACCTCATCCTCACCCTTATTATGCTCACCTAGTGATGAGTGTGTAAACACTCATATTTTATTATGTGTTTCGTACGTATTTAGTAATGTTTTTAGTTATTTTCATCATGTCATATCAAGTTTTGTGATCGTTTTCATACATTTGTGTTCGGTAGTGAATTTCTACCTTGTCTTATGTTTTGTGGTAGGTACTTGGAGTAGTCCACAAGCAACTGGTGCGAAGATGGGACAAAAAGGAGATTCGGGTTGAAGCATGAGAGTAGACAAAAGCTCGAACTCGGCGCGCGCCATGCATTTGCCTGGCATTACTTCTAGATTTTTCCCAGCTTCCTACTTTTTCAGATATTCGACCTAATTCGAATTTTTAGGACTTCTAGTTATGTTATTTTCCTTGGCTGGAAAGACTTCTAATTTAGGTGAACTCTCCTAGGTTTTTCTAGTTTCTAGTTAGTTGGCTTGGCTATATAAAGTCATAGTCTCTTAGGTTTTAAACATACTTTCCCAGCAACTTTGAGATAGTCTTTGAGGCTTAATAAAGTCATAATTCCATTTAGCTATGTGGAAGAGATTGACAAGGCTTGCTTGAACGACTAAGCCTTCTCTTTCCCTATACTTATGCTTTTCGTTATGATGTCTTCATTTATATCTATTACTTTGTTGCCATGCTTAGCGAGTAGATCTCTTTAGAGTACGATGCCCTAATATGTGATTGATTATCTATACGAGTTTATGGTTTGAATATCTTGCGCATTAGTTATTAATTAGTGAACTTAATGCCTAACCTTACTTGAAAGTAGGTTATGATTATAGTTGATAAGAGTGGACCGAAAGGCACTCGAATTGATAAATAAATCAATTAGCATATTCTTAGGTATTAATGAGACGTCTTAATATCGTAAGAATTACCCGCTATGAGAAATCTTCATAATTGGGATTAGTATAGTTCTAAGTCTAATTGATGAGCGAAAGCGTTAATTAGTAACTTAGGTCTTTCTTAGTTTTATCTCTCTAATGAGCAAAAGCATTAGGGAGATGCATTAGAATACTCCGGGTACTAGTTAGAGCTTCGTAAGAACCATAATCTCATCATAAGTAGTCAATCCATAGGGTATCGTACTCGTTTGTCTCCTTTTGATTCACAACTCTTTTATTTGCGTTTCTGATTTTGTTTATTTACTTACAAACTTTTACAACCTTATAAATCTTTAAATTCCCACTCTTCGCATAATTGATTGTCTAGATTTCGTGTTCATCACTCAGTTCGATAACCCTATTTTTACTATACTATTTATTTGCGTGTTTAATTGCTTGTCAATTTCTTGTATATCAAATTGGCACCGTCGACAGGGAACTGAGATTTAAGGACATAAAATCAAAAGCAATTGGTTTTGTATAGCAAACTTGCTGATTTTGTGTGCTTTCTTTTTCAGGATTCTCTAGTGCATGCCAAAACCCAGAGCGAAGAACTAGACCTTGACACAAATACTGTGCTTGAGGTTGACATTGGGGTACTTGAAAGGGTAATTAGGCATGAAAAGAGGGACCAAGCGAGATCAATGGCACACAATCTGGAAGATGGAGACCATCTCTCTCATTTTGAAGACATTTGCAACATCATAAAGTTCCAAAATGTCAATGATGATTTTTTAAAGCTACATCTCTTCCACTTTTCCTTGAAAGACCGAGATCATATTTGGTACAATAAGTTGAAGGGAGAGACGATTCAGAGTTGAAATGATCTGGCCCATGCTTTTCTTTGAAAGTTCTTCTCGATGGCCAAGTCAACTAAGCTCTTACGGGACATAAACACCTTTATACAAGCTGATGGGGAGAGCATCTATGAGGCTTGGGAACAGTTCATGGATCTCCAAAGTTCCTTCCCTCAATATGGTATAACTCAGGAAAAGTTCATGAAAATCTTCTACAATGGGTTGGATGGACCATTCCGTGATCATATAGACACCTCATCTCAAGGGGTGTTCTTGAGGAAGACTGTTGATGAAGATGCTCGTTTGATGGAGGAGATGGCAGAAGTCAATGGTATGTGGCCAACTGAGCTCCTTAAGCAACCTCAAGAAAATTCTAGGCTGGAAGCTAAAATAAAGGCGCTTACCAAGAAGTTTGAGGAGCTAACCAATGGCAAGGCTAAAGCAGTTATAATATAAGACAAGTGTGAACTAGCAAAAAAGATGATTATGTCACTACAGACTGCCAAATGATGAAGGAACTTCAGGCAGTTGCTGATAGACAACCACCAGGATAACCTAATGCTCAGCTAAATTTTTCTCGATTTGGCCAGCAGGCAAATAACACTGGTGCCCAGTAAGATCCCAGGAAGCCATATCAGGGAGATCAAGTCAAAGTAATGGGTGAGAAGATCGATCAATTAGTGGGAGACCAAGTCAACATCTTCTCCAAGATTGACCAATTGGTAGGGGTGGTCCAGCAGTCCATCCAGCAACAAAGTATTACTGTGCAGCAAATGGATCATTATGAGGCATGTCAACAAGAGTTTGAGACATACCTAAAGGAGCAGGCCATACAACTCAAGAAGATGGAGATCGAACTTAGAAATTTGACTACAGCAAACACTCGAAGGTCAACTGGTTCCTTACCAAGCAACACGAAAGCCAACCCTAAGGGAGATGTTAAAGCCATCACCTTAAGGAATGGCAAGGAGATTGAAGGAGCCCTCAAGAAAACCAAATCACCTAAGGAAAAGGAGCCTAAAAAGGAGAAAAAACTGTGCAAATCAAAGAAGAGGAGGAACCCTATGTTCCCCTGCCACATAAGGTTCCACCACCATTGTTTTCTCAATGACTCAAGAAGCAACCAGTGCAGACGAAAGATTCTTTGGCTTTATCAAAAAGATGAAGGGCATTCAAATCAGTATTTCCTTCTTAGAGATGCTAGATCAAATGCCACATTATGCCAAGTTTCTCAAGGAGCTCATCACAAAGAAGAAGAAGTGGGACAAGGAAGAAACAGTCTCTTTGATTACAAACTGCATCTCACTCATATCCAAGGACTTACCAGCTAAGCTTAAGGATCTAGGGAGTTTTACTATACCTTATTATATTGGCGATGTTGAGTTTGCTAAATGCCTTTGTGTTCTTGGTGCCAGCATTAACATCATGCCTTAAACTATTTTCAGGTAACTTGGACTTGGAGACCTCAAACCAACGGAGATGCGCCTTCAGCTGGCAGACCAAATGGCCACGAGGCCATATGAAATCGCAGAGGATGTGCTAGTCAAGTTTGAGCAATTCTTTGTTCCAACAGATTTTGTGGTCTTAGATTTCGACTTCGATAACAATGCCCTCTCCTTTTGGGGAGACCATTCCTCAATACTAGTCGTGCTCTTATCGATGTCAATGGAGGGAAGTTAACTCCACGAGTTGGTGACAAAATAGTAGAGTACCAAATGGCCAAGGCGATGCAACACCACCAAGAGAATGAAGCTTGTATATGCATCGACTTAATGCCAGATGAAACTTTTGGCTTTGAAAAAGATGAGGAATCTCTTAAACAATTGCACCAAGTTGAAGAAGTCAAAAAGGATGAAGAAGTAGACAAGGAGGAGGCCAAATTGGATCTTGAGCTCTATAGGGAAGCACCCACACCACCATCCACCATTAAGGCCCCTAGCTTACTCAAGAGCAAGGTTTACCTTTATGGTTGAAAGAATTGCATCCCCACTTCCTATATATCTTTTTGAAAGAAGGAGGAAGGTTTCCCATTATTATCTCCAACAAGCTTACTCAAGAGCAAGAAGAGCAAGTCCTTACCTTGGTGAATAAGAGGATCAAGCCCATGGGATGGCAAATTTCTGATATCCAAGAAATTAGTTCAGATATTGTGATGCATCACATCAACATGGAGGAAGGAGCAAAGCCTAGGGTAGACCATCAACGAAGGCTCAATCCTAACATGAAAGAGATTATGAATTAGGAGGTAATCAAGCTTCTTGATGCTGGAATTATCTATTCTATTTCAGATAGCGAATGGGCGAGCCCTGTTCAATGCATGCCTAAGAAAGGAGGTATGATAGTACAAACCAATGAAAAGGGAGAGCTCATCTCCACAAGAACAGTTATCGGATGGCATGTATGCATCGATTACAGGAAGCTCAAAACCGCCACTTGGAAGGATCACTTTACTCTCCCCTTCAATGATCAGATATTAGAGTGCATAGTGAGGCATGCATACTATTGGTTCCTTGATGGTTACTTTGGGTATAATCAGTTACTCATCTATCCTGGAGACCAAGAGAAGACAACTTTCACTTGCCCATTTGGCACTTTTACCTATAGGAGGATGCCTTTTGGTCTCTACAATGCTCCTACCACATTTCAATGATGTATGATGGCCATCTTTTGGGGGATGAATGAAGACATAATGGAGGTGTTTGTGAATTATTTTTCCATCTTTGGAGATTCATTTGAGGGTTTCCTTCACAACTTGGATATAGTGCTCAAGAGATGCGAAGAGAAGAGACTTGTGCTTAATTGGGAAAAGTGTCACTTTATGGTAGAAGAAGTCATCGTATTGGGTCACAAGATCTCCAAAGAGGCAATTGAAGTTGATCGTACCAAGACCAAAGTGATCAAAAAGATGCAACTACCCACGATAGTCAAAGGCATCCGCGCCTTCCTTGGACATGCCTGGTCTTATCAATGCTTTATTAAAGATTTTTCTTCTATTGCGAAACCCTTGACTAACCTGCTAAATAAGGATGTTCCTTTTGAATTTGATGACGCTTGTTTGAGTGCTTTCAAGAAATTACAGCAGACATTGGTCACCACCCCAGTCATCACTTCACTATCTTGGGACCTCCCAATTGAGCTCATGTGTGATGCCAGCAATGATGCCTTAGGTTATGTCCTAGGACAATGAAAAGAAGGGCGCTTATATATCATCTACTACGCAAGTCGCATCCTCGCTAGAGCATAACTCAACTACACTACCATGGAGAAAGAGATGCTACGGTGGTGTACGCTTGTGAAAAGTTTAGGCCTTACCTATTAGGCTCTAAAGTCATTGTCTAAACCGACCACGCCACCTTGAGGTATCTCTTTACTAAAAAAGATGTAAAACCCCGACTTATCCGTTGGATTTTATTTTTGCAGGAATTTGACCTAGTGATCAAGGATAAGAAGGACACAGAGAATGTGGTAGCTGATCACTTATCTCGATTAGAGAACAACGAGGGAATGGACAAGGAATGGACGATCCTTGAATACTTCTCGGATGAAGCATTATTTTACATATAGTCAATGCGCCCTCCATGGTATGCAAATTTTGCCAACTACTTGGTAAGTGAAGTCATGCCCGAAGACTTGAGCTACTCCCAGAAAAAGAAGTTCCTCAGCGATGTTCACTTTTATGTGTGGAATGAACCATACCTCTTCCGTCGATGTGCTGATGGCCTGCTAAGGCGATGTATTCGAAATGAGGAGATACTAGCGATTCTCCAGGAATGTTGTAGATCATCTTAGGTTAGACACTGTAGAGCAACAAGGATAGCTTCCTTGTTTTCTTTAATTGGGAAAAGTGTCACTTTATGGTAGAAGAAGTCATCGTATTGGGCCACAAGATCTCCAAAGAGGGAATTGAAGTTGATCGTACCAAGACAAAAGTGATCAAAAAGATGCAACTACCCACGACAGTGAAAGGCATCCGCGCCTTCCTTGGACATGCCAGGTCTTATCAATGCTTTATTAAAGATTTTTCTTCTATTGCGAAACCCTTGACTAACCTGCTAAATAAGGATGTTCCTTTTGAATTCGATGATGCTTGTTTGAGTGCTTTCAAGAAATTACAGCAGACATTGGTCACCACCCCAATCATCACTTCACTATCTTGGGACCTCCTAATTGAGCTCATGTGTGATGCCAGCAATGATGCCTTAGGTTATGTCCTAGGAAAATGAAAAGAAGGGCGCTTATATATCATCTACTACACAAGTCGCATCCTCGCTAGAGCATAACTCAACTACACTACCATGGAGAAAGAGATGCTACGGTGGTGTACGCTTGTGAAAAGTTTAGGCCTTACCTATTAGGCTCTAAAGTCATTGTCTAAACCGACCACGCCACCTTGAGGTATCTCTTTGCTAAAAAAGATGTAAAACCCTGACTTATCTGTTGGATTTTATTTTTGCAGGAATTTGACCTAGTGATCAAGGATAAGAAGGGCACAGAGAATGTGGTAGCTGATCACTTATCTCGGATGAAGCATTATTTTACATATAGTCAATGCGCCCTCTATGGTATGCAAACTTTGCCAACTACTTGGTAAGTGAAGTCATGCCCGAAGACTTGAGCTACTCCCAGAAAAAGAAGTTCCTCAGTGATGTTCACTTTTATGTGTGGAATGAACCATACCTCTTCCGTCGATGTGCTGATGGCCTGCTAAGGCGATGTATTCGAAATGAGGAGATACTAGCGATTCTCTAGGAATGTTGTAGATCATCTTACGCTAGATACTGTAGAGCAACAAAGATAGCTTCAAGAGTGCTAGAGTGTGGGTTCTATTGGCCTACCATTTTTAAGGATGCAAGAGAGTTCGTGGAATGCTGTGATTGATGTCAAAGAATGGGAAATATCTCTCGAAGGGACGAAATGCCTCAGTCAAGCATCCTGGAGGTTGAGCTATTTGACGTGTGGGGGATTGACTTCATAGGTCCCTTTCCTCCATCTAAAGGCAACAAGTACATCATTGTAGGAGTCGACTATGTCTCCAAGTGGGTGGAGGCATGGGCTACCCCAACCATTGATGCCAAGGTCGTCCTACGCTTTCTCAAGAAGCTCTTTGAGCATTTTGGCATTCCTCTTATTATTATTAGTGATGGCGGGTCGCATTTTTGCAATCACCCTTTTGCCACTCTTCTCAAGCGCTATGGTGTCACTCACAAGGTAGCCACTCCTTATCATCTTCAAACTATTGGCTAAGTTGAAATTTCTAATAGGGAGTTGAAGAAAATTCTAGAAAAGACGGTGAGCTCCGCCCGAAAAGATTGGTCCTTAAAGTTGGACGATGCATTATGGCTTACCGCATCACTTTCAAGACCCTTATTAGCACAACACCTTATCGGTTGGTCTATGGCAAAGCATGTCACCTCCCAGTGGAGCTCGAACATAGAGCATTTTAGGCAATCAAGGCATTGAACTATGACTACAAGCTCGCTGGAGAACGCCGAGTCCTACAGCTCCAACAACTTTAAGAAATCTGTGCCAGTGCCTTTAAAAGTTCAAGGCTTTATAAGGAGACCACGAAGAAAAGGCACGATGCTCATATTGGGAATAAGGACCTCCAGGTTAGACAACAAGTACTTCTCTACAATTCTTTCTTAAAGTTGTTTCCCAGGAAGTTGAAGTCGAGATGGAGCGAGCAGTTCGAGATCATCGATGTCTCACCTCGAGGAGCAATTGAACTCAAGAATTTAGAGGGGAAAATGTTTAAAGTCAATGGCCAGTGGTGAAAGCTATACCTTGGGAATGATGTGGAGTGCGCTCGAGCTGTGCACACAATGCTCCCACCACCGCACCTTAGTCTCAAGGAGTATCAAAATTAGCACGTTTAGCAGTTTTAATTCTATGTGCTTTTATTTTCTATATTTTTGCTTTAGTGACCTAATCTAATTATATGTATTTTCCTTGTAGCCCAATTAAAAAAAACCAAAAAAAAGGGTTACAACCCGACGGCCGCTAGCTATATGGCTGGCGCCAGGTTCGAGAAGCAAATGGTACCCAACGGGCACCAGGTCCATGGCAGGCAACGCCCATGCGAGGAGGAGGGATATAAAAGGGACCCATCTCTTTCCTTTCCCCTCCTCTCTTCTCCTCTCTTTCTCACATCCAACATTCACACCCAATAGATCAAAAGCAAGAAAGAGGACCCGACCATCCCACTCAGTGACCGAGGAGCACCACCACCAAACATCACTGTTCGCCAGCCAAGGTGCACCTCCTAGAGCTAAAAAGGGTAAAACCCTAATTTTTTTCTTCTCGAGTCATTTGCCAGAGACCGGAGCCTCGGCGCCATACGCTCTTTTGGACATTATTGATCACTAAGGAGAGGCCTACCAACTGAGCCCACCAGCTCTGACCACTGCCACCGGCCGCCGCTCGCCAAAAATCATCGGCCGCTCACCAGACTCGGGCTTCACCAGAATTTTGCTATGAATTCTCTGCTCCCTACCATGGCTACCGGGTCAAGCTCAATTGAATCTGCCATCAAATGCCATCACAGAGGTACCCCACTACCGCCCCCTCCTCCATCCATACCTCCTGTTGACTTGGCTGCCATTTACGGTGCGCCCTTCCCGATCTATCATGCATAGGAGGGTGACAGGTATACTTCTTTCTATAACCTTGGTCAATTTTCACATGCATCAATTTATTGGCATGATATGGAGACGTTAGGGATTGATGTGAAGCTAAGAACTGCCTTGCAACATTTAGGTTGGGAATCCCTTGCAAATACTAGCATCCCTTCTTGGCTGGATTTTACATGCGAGTTTTATAGCACATTGATCTTGGCTAAGGATGATGCCTCTTTCATAGCTAGTTTGTTTGGTAAACCCATTCGGGTAGATGCAGCTACATTGGTTAAGGCTATAGGCATTCATAAGGGTAGTGGTTCAATTGTCTTTGGAAGGAATGTGGAGGCGGATAGTGAATGGCTGGCTATTAGTCATTTTTCCAGGTATTTGGTTGGTGAGGCACCTACTTCACTCATTGAGGAACCCTATATATGTGTGCTACATCATTTCATGTGTTTCGTATTTAATGGCCAGTTTGAGCAGAGTAAGGTTCTAGTTCCCAACTGTATGCCATTCATTGCATGAGAACTAAGAAATCGTTTAGCACCCTTGCCTTGCTAATTTCTGTGTTTCACCGGCATCTCAAGACTCGAGACCTACTAGCTTACTTATACTTGGGGTGTATTATTTTACAGCTCGCCGAGCATTTCTTTCCTGATGAGTATGCAGGTTATGACGGTCCCAAACGTGGGTGAATCGCAAAGCTATATTTTCCTTCAAAGCGTGAGCGAATAGAAAAGCTATCCAGGACTGTCTCAAGAGCAATGCTCCTATCCAGGTTCTGACCCACCAAGTTGTGTTGAATGAATTCGCAGAACACTTTGATGGTATGCACGTTCAGATGCGAGAGTAGGCCCGTATAAATGAGGCTCATTGGTAATGGTAACAAGAGTACAATGCTCGCATGGAGGCTGCCCATAATGCTCAATTCGTCGCACAAGCAATCTATCACCAGGAGCAGCGGGCGTACAATGCTCGAATAGAGGAAGCCCACCATGCTCTCTTTGCTGCTTAGCAAACTCAGTTTGAGTGGATACGCACTCATTATGCCTACCCACCACTACCACCGCCTCTGAGCGACGATTGATAGGGTGGTACCAGTCTTCTTCCCTTTCTCATTGTCTTTTCCTTTAGGGTATATTATGTCCTCGTGGTTGGTGTTACTGTGATGTTATGTTTGTGTGTGTCTTGTCTCCACATTGAGGACACTGTGTTCCATAAGTATGGGGGTGTCAATATGCATTTGTGTTTCCTTTGTGGTGTGTGATTGAGTCTAGGTCTGAATTTAGGAGTGTTTGTGGTTGATGTGGAGTCAAAAGTAGATGATGAACTTCCCCCTCAAATTTTGAACTTTTGTTAGAAATTAAACCCTATACCTTTTTAGGAATCAAGCCAGAGTACGATAAGTAGGAACGTGTAGGAACAGCACCCTTGGGATGAGTGCATATTAGATGTAGTGTGAGTATTTAGAATAGACGAGAGATAGAACACCTGACCCTAACCCCATTACAACCCAATGAAAGTCCCCTTGATGATGAGCCCCATATTTATCGAGGCACCACTGGGTGAGACCTATGAAACTTTGAGACCTCAGACATGTACGCGAGTGATAGGTAGTTGACTACTCATACATGTGAGCTTAAATTTTTGAAGCTTTGAGTGGTCAACCTTTTAGTGTAATCTACTTAGTGCGAAAATTGGGTTAAACCATCAAGGATGCGGTGTCTACACATTCTTACTCATCGTGCTCAAGTAGTGAACTACAAGGTCGTTGGGTGGTCTTTTGATAAGAGTTTGAAATTTTGGGTGCATCTGATGTGCCTTACTTGAGAACAAGCAATGAAACAAGTGTGGGGGTGGCTTTTCTTACTAGCCTACATTGCCTTTCTCTCTCATCTCTCCTCGTGCTCGCCTGCCTTACCTTACTTGCTCGCATCGCCTTGTTCGCTCATCTCGCCTTGTGCTCGCTTCCCTCACCTTGCTCGCCCATCTCGTTTGCTCACCCAAGCTCGCCCGAATTTGGTTGCTCGCTTGGGGTTTGTCCTCGTCTCTGGTGGAGCCAACCTTGCTTTCATCTTGTAGGTTGAGCTCGCCCTGGGTTGGGGTGGAGGAATGACTCGCTTGGGTAAAAGCCCACACTGAGGTTTCTTCGTTCTTGGTCGGCTTGAAGTTGTTCGGTTATGGCTGGTGTTTCCCTAATTGGAGCTAGATTTTTTGATATTCGATTACGGTTTGGGTTTTTCCTATTCTGAGTCGTGTTTCCTAAATTACAGGCTAGAGCTGGGCTAGTCATTAGGGTTTTACTATATAAGAAGATCTCGGGTACGAGAGCAGACACCACAAAACATATACAGAAAACCCTAGCTTTTAGGCTCTTTTTACCTTTGTTGCATTTTTACCTTTCGTGTCAATTCCTTTCATTTCCATAATAAAACTACCTGCTTCCCCGAGTTTGTTTACTTTGCTTTACTTTGTGCATTACAGCCACGAGTTCGTTGGATCACTCTTGATTGATCACTCCAGATTTGTTGTGAGTTTGTTTCATGTTCTTTCAACCCTTTTTACCGCAACACCTACTTATTAAAAAATAATGCTGGGTGGAAAAGTGGTAGAACATCGAACTAACCTAGGATGGTTCGAGACATGTCGTCCCAAGGTTGGCCTAACGGAGTGGGAAAAAAAAGGGCTTGGAAAGGGTTCCTAATGCACGTAAATGAAAGAATACAAAGTAAAGCTAGGGTTTTTGTGTGTGATTGGTGATGTTCTGCTCTTATGCCTAAGCTCTCCTTATACTGAGAAGCCTAACCTAGCCCTGTCCCAATATAAAAATACCTAGGTCATCTTCAATATTGAAAAATGGCCATGTTCAATATAGGAAACCCTAACCTCGGCCTAATGTAGGAAAAGCTAACATGGTCTCGTCGACTACCTAAGCCATTTTTTGGTTGGGCTCAGTCACCTGAAGCTCATCTCTATCTCAACCCAAACCCATATCAGCTTGAGGAAGTCTATCTCAATCACTCTTCAATGCACATCCATCCTTCTTCAAGCCTAATACCACCAAGTCTCATTGAGCTTTAGGTCACCTCAAGCCTACTGCCACCAAGACTCCTTAGCTTCATGTCACCTTGATTGTCATCCATATTCGGTCTCCACGAGGTGTCTGACCTTGAAAAAATTCTTAGCAACATCTTATGTCTAACCAATTCCAAGGCACAAGAGCCAAACTCGAGACCACATCTTCCACGCGAGTACAGAACACCTCGTGAGTGTCTTATAAAAATTGAGGCACAGAGCTCATAGCCATGCCCTCATGGGCGCGTGCTACCTTACTAATGCCCAGGGTGTGGAATGCCCCCTCGTCGCCAGGTGTGGAGGCGGCGGGGCACCATCTAAGTGTCCACGTGTGAAGGTAATGGAATTATGGTTGGCACCAAAGGTGTTGGCAATGTAATTATGGTCAGCACTGAAGGTGCTGGCAATGGCACCATTTTGTCACCTAATGCCATTTTGGCACCTTTTTCATTTCGAATTTGAAGACGTGGTAATCTACAAAGTTATAGCTATATGTCTTATCTTTACAAATTAATTTGAACCATCTCAATCCAAGATCGGAATAAAAATTTCAAAAGTCTGATGCCTTTTGTTGCTCGAGGGGCATAGGGGACCAACACCATTCTCGGCGCCCATGGTGTGGAGGGCGTTGAATTCTTCATGGTGTGGTAGAAACTATCAAGGTCTTAGCTTCTCATAGGCGCAAGAATCACCTCAATCCGAGATCTGAATCAAAAGATAAGGTCGATTTACTAAAGCCCGACAACCGTTGATGAGAAAAATAGCACTGAGGCTTCAAGCATATTTTGATCATTTTCCAAGCTGAATTAGGCGACGCCTCTGAGATACAAAGTTGGATATAGGAGACTTAGCTATCTATTGCCTCAAGAATTACCTCATTCCAAGGTTGGAGTCAAAAGTTAAGACCGAGGATGGGCGTGGCTACCATGATGCTCACCGTGTGTTTGGGGAAATATTGAAGCCCTTTTCCTTAGTACTTTCCTTGTGTGCTGCCCTTTCTTGCACGCCTAGATGACACCATGGTAGCAAAACTAAGTAGACCAAGTAGACTCATAAGAACATGTTGTTACCCAGCCTAGGCCCTCTTCGGGGGCACCGACTATGGACGTCGATCGTGGGTGCAGACTCCGTGGACATGCACCTTGAGGTAAGCCTCTCCCTCGAGGACATGAAACTATAGATGGACTTCGTGCTAGGCCTCGACTCCATGGGTGTGGACATCGAACTAATCCTCTCCTTCATAGACGTGGACCTCATTTCAAGCCTTACTTCCATCCATGGACACAAAATATTTACACTCCAACACTTACTTACTACCAAAGGGCTTGTAACCTAGCGGTACAAGGAGTTGTAAAATTTAAGGAGGTCCAAGGTTCAAGCCTTGGTTAGGTGTAAAAAATTTACTTTTCAAAAAAAAAAACTCCAACACTTACTAATTTCTAAAACAAGTTTATACTCACATCATGCAGACTGGGCCATGAAGATCCGTACCCAATCCAGCCCCTTTTTAAATATTGGACGTGTCACGAATTAATCACTTGGAGGTGTTACTTCTGTATCATCTTCAAACTTATTAAAACATTACAATCATCAATAGGACATTCTGAAATGATTATTCTAGGTTATATGTTTTGGAGAATCGGATTTGTTAAATGCAAATCTATCCCCAAATTTTGCATGTCAATAATAATAAACAATTAGACTATTTCTAACGATATATTAAGCCGATATGTAGTGATTATCTTTAAGATTGCTGATGGGGTATTAGCATCCAAACAACTAAAGTTTTTTTTAATCGGCAAAAGAATTTCATTCATTAAATATAAAAAAGGAAAAAGAGTTTACATAACAAAAAGGAAAAAGTTCACTAAAGTATCCTTTAGTTTCATGCTTTTTTACCTTAGTATCCTGTGGTTTGACTTTTTCTTTTTAAGTGACAGAGGTTTCAAAAATTGACACTTTTGATGACAAATTGTTAACCATGGTTGATTTTTCTAACCAGACCATACACATAGACGCCATGTCATCGCCACATCATATTTGTATATCCTATGTGGCGATGATGTGGTAAAATTATAAAATCTCAATCCCTTTATTTTTCTAACCCTAATTATAAAAATTTTGGCGATGTGACAATTTTATAATTTTGTAATTTTGACTTTTGAGATTTTATAATTTTGGCACATCATCGCCACTTAGGATATAAAAATACGATGTGGCGATGATGTGGCATTGATGTGTATGGTCAGATTAGAAAAATTAACCCCAGTTAAAAATCTGTCACCCAAAGTGTCACTTTTCGAAACCTCTGTCACTTAAAAAGAAAAAGTCAAACTACAAAGTACTATAGTAACAAAGCATGAAACTACTGGATACTTTAGTAAATTTTTCCTAACAAAAATCTCGCAGACCCTGCAACTAGCTACCCCACATGCGGACGGTAAAGTGAAACCTAGACTAAGACTCCAGCTGATGTATAGGCCGGGTAGTCAAGAGGAGTGCACTCCAACCAGCAGGCCAAAGCAACGCACAAACCTATAACTAACCTCCATCTCACCCAAACAACTAAACTATTAACACGTTTTATACAAAAACATTGCGAATCCTAATCACTTTCAACCTAAGTGTTATCCAATCGTTATACATTCCAGAGAGAAATAATTGATATATGGTATGAACATATACCTTCATAGAAAAAAAAATGTAAATTTCGGCCCCACGAGTCATTTGCAACTGGCCAAGGGCAGTATATTTTATAACAGATGCGAAATTTGACTCTTGTTGGCACAACATTCGAAAGCTATTGGATCCGAAAAACTATTTTATGAATATTGTTAAAGCAACTTGTAGATGTGAATTAGTGCGTATATATATACTGATCATGGAACAGTACCAAGTTCAATTTTTAACCGATAGGCAGGATAAAAAATAGCGATGAAAGAGTTCATGAAGATTTTCGTGAATCCAAGTGATAAGAGACTTAATTTATTAGGTTCATCTTATAGGAATAAGTATTATATTATTGAAAGATATCTGAGAATATTTGACTTTGAATAATATGGATTTAAAAAATCATCCGGTTTAGAAACAGAGAAATATCAGCGCGAGGAAAGTCATGCACGTAAAGAGAAATTAGCTACAATTATTGATTAATACTAGTGGATTGCACTAAAGATAGGCTTTTTAGATGGTTGATTACGATTAAACGGGACCTAACTCGGTTATGTGGAGAATCGTTTGTCCATTTTCATATATTAAATCCCAACAAAGACAGGCTCATTTTGGCTGAAACAGTACAGCATTAGTGTCTGATGTTAGTGGGTTTACAAGGTGTTTGCATTATCTACGTTTAGTTGGAATCATTTTCCTGTTCTTTAAGTCACCATTGAAAATGACTGCCGCCTCGCACAGTTCCTTAATAAGCGTTTTTTGCTTTGATTTCGCTCTTTTTTATGGGGGTTTCACACAATTTAATTAGCGAAACAATCAACAAGCGTGTATACTAATATGATGTTATACAAGAATAATCATTGCTCTCGAATTCAAGAATATGTACGGACACGGGTTTGGTTTAAGGTATTTAAATTTAGGAAAAATTCTACTAGGTTCAGCCAAAAGAATCACTAGCTTACGCTTTAGCCCGAATAGCATGGGGCACGAAGAGTATCCAAATTATTTATTGAATTCGAATCGAAATGCTATTTTAAATTCATTATTGCTATCTCAGCTATGGACTCCGCTATAGAACCTTCATTTCTTATTTTAACATATTGAGTTATGCTTATCTATTATTTATTTTTTATACATCTATTATTTATTTTGCATCGACCATCCATAAATCAATTTTCTTCTCTATGTGTTTGATTCTCAATACTAATGTTAGTTGTTACTTTTTCTATTTATGATAGGACTATACCCCACCAATTCGTTATGTTATGTATGGATGAGATTCCATTGATACAGAGCGAATACAAAGTTATTCTAGGATAACAGGCTAATCTTCCTCAAAAGATCACATTGACAGAAAGATTTGGCACTTCGATGTTGGCTCTTAGCTACCTGGGGTTGTAAGATGTTTCTTGTATTTGGTCGGTTCTTCTGTTTGAAAAAATATTTTTCGGCCCCTTCTTTTTTATTCAATGTTACTCTCAAATTCTTCGCTTAAGTTACGGCTAATCTTATTATATTTTAATCATGGAAATACCTATTATACTGTTACATTTAAAATCCGCCTCTCTTAAACGGCCTCGATGATAAATTCAGCCCCTATGAATATGTTGAAGGATTAACGGAGTTTTCAAAAAAAGTTGGGAAACATATATTCAACTTATAGAAACATGGACAATATGTATATACACATACCGTCGAGTGAGCTCTTGATAGTGTCCTCCAAAAATTTGATTTGTGCCGGTTATTTTCTCAAATAAGAAATAGATCTTCGTTGAATTGTCACATATGAAACTAAGAATTTTGCAAGGAAATAGCCAATTTTTAACTCAATGAGATATTTTAAATTCAAACCATAGTAATATAATTGTATCCATAAACACATAGTGATGTGTGGCTATTTTGATAACAGAGGGGTACATGATTTTAACGGATAACACAACGGCTACATGGATTTGACCCCATAATTTATGGATATATAACTTTTTATTTTTACAGATAAGTGGAATTATTTTATAGCATAAACACAAGTACAGATTTGTTCGGTTGGACACACTCAACAACGTCGTCGAGTTTATCTTCCGTGAAGGTTTGTTCTGTATCTTCATGGTACAAATATTGAAAGATATTCAGGTTATCATAAACTATAGATATTTAAATTTTGACACGCTTCCAAATTATTTTTGAATTTACCTTCTTTAATGCTTGATCCGCTTATCTTACAGAATGGGACATAATGATGGAAGTAACTAGAAAAAATATTTTGATACATCTGCTCGATTTATTAAGAAATTAAAGACTTTTCAAACTATTTAGAATTTAAGTAAATGTTTTAAGTTCTGAGTAAAGTCCATCAGTTTTTTATTCTGAATACAAAAGGTTTATTAAAAAAAATGAACTCATCATCATTTTGTGATTTTACATGAACAAAAAAACCAAATTGATAGAAAGTTAAATGTAATTGCTTCTCTTGCACGAGAGCAATCATGTTGAATAAAGCTTTTTGTCATATCCGGCTGCTACTGTTCATAACCAAGTAATATTAGTTTTCCACCGTTACTTTACTTGTACATCGCATACAAATAACAAAAGTAACAAGCAATATTCCACCACAAAACAACAACAAAATAATGTTTTAACCATCGAATATGTGGTTTGTGTACATCTAGGAACCTGTTGTCAATTCTTTTGGTTTATATAACATATGTATCTGACCTTTGCATCTTGGTTTCTATCGGGTGAGATTTTTGAAAAATGACAAAAAAATAATAAATAATTAATATTGTTACATTCTCAATGATTCGAACTTGAGATCTAATGAATCAAAATAACTATCTCGCTAATTCATCTTAATGTTCGTCGATTATCGTTAATTTTGTTTACACAAAACATAAATGAGAAAACGTATCCATGAGCTAGCACGCTGTAAGATGGGTACAAGACATCTCGATGCCTAATTGGGAGGCAGCCAGTAACAGTGGCACTACTACGCTTAGTGGAAGCAGCCACAATTTCCAATTTAGATGCCATTCGAACCCTGCCTCTCTCTGTTCCATGTCCACCGAATAGAATCAATAGCCAACCGTGATTTATTTGTCAGCAACCACTTAAAAATTCTGTAATCCTCTAAGGTTTCCTTTACGATAACCGAAAAGGTAATTTGAATCTGGTACATTTCTTTATAATGAGAAGGCTCATTGATTAGCTCAGCATTCAACATCATTTTGATTCAGTACTGGAATGTACTGTTGAATTTATAATTTCGGAAATATATAATAGGCCAATGCGTTGGATGAATAAAACAGCCAAACCAACTAATTGTACTTGGTCCCAACAATGACCTCATGCTTCTCCTTCTTTGATTTCGTTACCAATGTTCCTTCATGGCTTATCCTAGAACAATTAAATCACACAAAATTACATGACAAAAATCCGATTGAAATTGCCTAGCGCTATCTTGCCTCGTATTAGTGCCCTAGATGCCAACTTGTTTCATATCAGCTTCTGGGACGCTAACTTGCTTCATATCAGCGTCTGGGGAGTCAACTTGCCTCAGCTTCAGTGTAGCGCCGGCTATTTCTGGGGCTAGTAAGGTAGTAGCACCTTTCGGCGCCAATTCAAGGCGGGTGCCTTACAGTGCTAATACGGGGGGAGCGCTTTACAACGTTGTTTCTTGTAACAAACTAAGGACTATAGTGATAGTAGGAACTAGCGGCAGTGACTGATCTGTAATATACCATAGTATAAGTAGTAGCTTAGTCGTATTTTGTAGGGGCATTATCGACATTTTATATCAATCTATTGATTTTTATTCTTCTTCCCGATTCTTTTTTTTTGAAGCGGTAAATTTTATTAATCACCTTAACCTTGATTACAAATACACCAACTTGCCGTTGCAAGGACAGTAACAGGCAAGGAAAGCAGCTCCCCAGCTTAAGCCACAAGCTGGAAGTCAAGGGAGTTCTCCAAATAGCCAAACACAACCCTGTCTATTAGTCCAACCGACAAGAGTCGAGAACAAGTGACAAATTTTACCCCTGAGTGACGCTATGCAGTCCCGCCCAAATGCACCACTCTTCAGTACTCCTAAAAATGGATTTCATCAACCCGCCAACATCCCCTTGTTTCTTTTCGAATATGCACTTGACTCTTAAACCCTAATCCCGATTCTATTATGTTCCTCCCTCTCTCTCTCTTCCCTTTTCTAATTCTTCTCATTCTTTCCCCATTTCTATCAAATTCTTATCAATCTTGAACCCTAATCCCGATTGGGTTCATAACATTTCAACGGTACCGTAGACACTCCGTGGCACTGGCAGGGTGTCATCGTCCTATGTAGCTAAGATGCGGATGGCACCCAGAGTCATCTCTACCAAGGGTTGAAGAGTTCGAATGAGGTCGGTTTCTTGCAAAGAAGATTGGATGAGAATAGAGTTCGAAGAAATCGGGTGAAGATAAGCTCGAAGAAGTCAGATAGGCATTGTAGTTCAATAAGAGTTGGACCTCCTGAGCGGATGTGAGTTAGAGTTAGATGATGATAAATGCGAAAATAGACTTTGACTCCGGCTAAAATACGATTTAGAGTAGGATGCTGGAACTATTTTTTTTTTCTTTATAAGTAGGGCATCAAATCTTTATCACTTTTTCTTCTCCCCTCTCAATAAACTAATTCCTACACATTTTTTAGGTCTTTTTTTCCATTATGTTACACCGACCTTTGGACGACCATTCTGATTTTGTCTTAAATTCTTTCGGACGTTCTATCATTTTTTCCCGCAATTGACTACGCATCTGAATAACTTCTTGAGAAACCGTATTATCACCTTGTTATCATTTGTTGAGTTTCCCTTGCCTCTACCCACTTGGAAAGATTATCAATTCAACAAGAATGATCTTATTGCCCCTAGAAGATGGGAATGGTCTAATGAAGTCGAGTCCCCAAACTCCGAAAAACTACTCAATGGGTGGTGCCAAATCTGGCACATAGCGAGCGGGGCCTCTACTAGGATGCGTTGACACTAGGTATGACTGGTGGTGTGACAACGACGGTGTGATGCCAATAAGGTAGGTGGCTTTTTTCTGAAGAGAGAAGAAAAGGAGAGAAAAAAAGGAATAGAAGAGAGGAATTAAAGTGGAAGACATGAGAAGAAATAGCTTCTTTAATGATGTTTTGAAATTTTTTGCAATTTTAGTTAGTTAAATACAAAATTGGCCAGTTGGGTAGGTAGATTTGCAGCCAAATTGTCAAAAGTGGCCACAATATGACTCAATGTAGATCACTAATCATAAAGAAAAAAAATTTAATAATCACGAACAAAAATTAGTAAACATGCGCATTTTTAACCGTAAAATATAACATTACTTTATGCGTCATCTGTCATGTTCATATCGTCGCTCACTAACCCATCCTTGGTAGGGCCTCTGGTTTGCCACCTGCATTTTTTCCTAGCTAATAAGGGGATTCAGAATGTGTGTTATGTTTAATAGGGAACATAGGCGGACCATGCAGAACTCAACTAGCCCAACAACCATTAACAAATGCCAACCACTACCATCCTCGGTGGAATCTGCATCGGACGTCAGCACCCAAAAAGAATTAAACGTGTCGATATTCCGCATTCTTAAGCCACATATTTAGTTGCCATGGGTATTTTCAATGTGGAGTTGTGTGTGTTTTCTTTATGTTAAAACACAAGTACTGTTTTAATTATTGCCGTTTGATCTTTTGTACTACTGATATAGATTAGTTAACTAAGATATTAATCATGTATATGCTACACTAATTAGATTTGACAATTATGATTCTCGTTGTGAACTCCGAGAAGATCGTCGTGAACTTTATTATATTATGAATTTATATGATTATTGTGACAATAAAATGGAAATTGTCCATGGTGATCATGAGATAATCAAAGGTTGTCTATCATTGGCATCCGTACTTGTCCATAAACTTAACTTTTCAGACAACATTATGGCACAATAAGGGAGAAGTTAAAGCGCAACAAAGGGGTTCAAAACTATGGAAAATAGAAATTGTAAAGCGACCGAGGATGACAACAAAATGGTGGATGAAAAGACAAAAAGGCCCATCCCAAAGACATCCTTTGTGCAGTTAGACTCGAGGCTCCTGGCTGGTTTTCATGGCTGTTTCTGTAATTGGCATGTTGATGGCAACAGCTGGCAACTTGCTGTTGGCTTCTGCCTTTTCGAATTCGAGTTGATTGGCTTCGAGGTCCATTACTGCTAGGGAATTCCCATTAAACCTTTGATTGGCTTCCTTTACAGGATCCGGAATGTCATCAAACACTTCCATTTTGTCCTTGTGCTTTCCCCATAAGACCGAGTAGAGGCCTACTACTATCAAAGCGGATCCAATAATCCTGCACATATAATCCAATAATGAGTGCATGTACTACATGATGATCGGGAGATATACGAAGCATTACACAAGATTACAAAACAAGATTGTTGGTTACGATTAGTAGGTAGTGCATGTACTACATGATGCTTGTTTTTGGTAAAGATATAGCCCACTTATAGATACGTGAATATCATTTCCTCCAAAAGTTCTTTTAAGTATAAGATATAAAGTTTGAGCTTTATATGTTTGTATTTTTTTAAATAAAGTTTGAGCTTTATATATTTGTATATACATGTTTTAGATAATCACCACTTCCCGAGTGATTCTTGGGACCCATGATCCGAAGAAACGACAATATTCTCTCTTCCTACACACAGATTGATTTATGAACCATGCATTTCTATTTGGCCAGTGTTGTTTTTTTTTTCTTTTAATGATCAAGTGATATATAATATTTAGAGAATTAATTAAATGGGAATTTACCCTCCGAGGAATATCTTCTCAGCCAAGATGAAAGAGCCCATGATGGCTACAATGATCATCATCAAGGGGCTGAAAGCAGTAGCAAACACCGGGCCCTTCTTCTTAATCACAAGTCCTTGAACATAGTACGAGATACTGGACGTCACAATTCCCTGTCCACGTACCCCAAATTAAACATAAGTCAGTTTAATGGCTACACAAATCAACTAAAAAGTTGGCCATCTTAAATAATTCTGGTTGAGAAAGGTGGTTCTTACAGCGTAGGCAGCTGCAAGTAGGTTCATGTCCCAGCCAATGCTCCACACAGAGGGTTTGTGTTCCATCACGAAGGTCACGGCGATCGCTTGCAAGGTTCCGATGAAGCAGACCATCGACGTTAGAGAGAACTGGTGGTTCTTGTACGTCTTCAGAGCTTTGGTCTATATTCATATAATATCAAAGAATATTAAGTCAGTCAATTAGATGGTCTTTATATCTTGACATATTTTATTATGGGATCGATGTGAGGACTCACTTGTAGAACAAAGAGAGAAGCCCAAGCGAGGGTGGCGATGATGAGGAGGATGGAGCCCTTGAACCAATCCTTGTCGCTGGTGCCGGCCGTGTCGGTGGAGTCCGACTTTCCGGCGTGGGCATGCTTGGACCACACCATCTCAACGATCGGACCTTTGTACAAGGTCATCAACATTGCTCCCGCCACCGTCACCGCTGTCCCAACTAGCTTTGCCTGGGTCCTCACCGTCTTCATTTCAAGTTTTTCCATCCTGAAATCGGATTCGTTTGTAGGTTCAGTCTTCTGGAGCTCTAGTGAATGTCTATCTGAGAGAAATAATTAATATATGGTCAGCTTACCTGAAAATGACTGCCATCACAAAAGTCATCGCCGGCAGCATGTTGCTCATCGCACACGAGAAGGTCGGCGACGTGTACTTCAACCCAGCGTAGTAGAAGTTTTGGTCTATCACCGGTCTATAAGATCATAACGTTTTAGTTAGTTCAAAATATACGTAAAAACACTTAACTCGGAATCTCTTATAGAAGTATGAAACATGCATACTAACCCAAGTAGGGCGAGGACAAACAATTGCATGAAGACCGAGAAGGTAATTCGGGGCTGACCCTTCCTGGAAACAGAACAATATACGTAAAAATTCAAACTCGGTACTTTTTGTAGGAGTATGAATAATTAACTGTAGTGGTGCAATTTTGGGTTCGAGTTCGAACCTTTCGAACATAAAGGCGAAGGGAGCAATGACCGCGGTGGCAATGGCGTGGCGGTACACGACAAGGACGTAGTGGCTCATCCCACGGTTGAGTGACACTTTGGTAATAATGTTCATGCCGGCGTAACCAAATTGCAGAGCTATCATCGCAAAGTAGGGCTTGGACGTGTCAAGGAACTTGATTAGCCCTCCAAGCTTCTCCATCTCAATATTTTGTGGGCGGGGATTTGGGAAGTAGTTAGGTTATCCTCAGGGTACAAAATTGGTTGAAGAGGTGGGGGAAGAGAATAGCACTAGAGAGGGAAGAATGACCAATGAAGGTTTGTGTTTTTCCCTAAGGAATGAAGGTGTATTTGCCACCCTATTTATAGTGATTCTAGTGGGGGACTATCCGTTGATTTGCTAATAACCTTAATGTTGCGATGCGTACGTCAAAAATGAAATGAAAATCTTTGTTCTGTATTTGATAATAACCTTAAGATTTTATCCTTTTTTATGGTGTACGCTACAACATTAATTTTCTGTTTTATGAATTTTATTTAAAAAATCAATATTCCAAACATTTATTTGTATGTGTTGATCACCATTAAATTACTTTTTAAAAATATTTGTTAGATTGCCAAAAATCATATAGCCTAACGACATAAAGTGTTTAACAAGTTAAAGGAAGTTAAGCGTTTATGTGATACCCCGTAAATGATTTGTATTGTCTCAAATGCTTAAGTGATTTGATTAGTACTATCAATATCAACAAGGTGTACTTTCTTTTCCGGCACACATCTTGAGAAAAATCTAAGGTTAAACACGACCGGGAGTAGGATCAGGATGGGTGACCTCCTGAGAAGTTTCTGAGATACGTGTGAGTGAGGACAAAATACGCTGAAAAAGACATGTGTTGATTTGTAGAAACAGTCGGTCAAATCACGGGACGTTACAATTTAAATCCTATTAAGTGTAATGCGATCAAAATTTACCTATCAAAAAATATTTGTTAGATTGATATAAGAAGGAGGTGGATTACGCGTGGCAACAAACAAGTGGGCATCCGAGTCACCCCGTGGATGTTTGGTGATGTGAGCTTGTAGTGACAAAGAGACCACAATGATTTAAATTTTGGTTTATGATAATATTGGGAAATTATAGGAAGAGGTGTAGTGTGTGACAAGGTAATTAAGTAAAGTGGTGCGGCCACTTTCTTACCTATGCAATTCTTTTTTATAGCTAGCTAAACCTGGTTGGTTTAATTTCTTTTTTCAAGCTGATTCGTACACCGTTGGATCACGAAAAGACATCAGATATAAGAGATTCATTCCTCAATAGAACAGAATATATAAGATTCATTGTAATCATATATGCGTCGGAATCTCTTGTCGCGTCACTTCATCCAAAAAATTTAACGATGAGGCTTTAAAAAATATGACATCATATTACTTAATAGAATTTATGATGTACGTGATTTATGGTGAATTCTAAAGAATTTATTTTCTATTTACTAATCAAATATTCTTATTTAATACGTAGGGGTCAGGTCACCGAAAATTACACTCGATGAATCTGTAGTATGGGAAACGAATCAAAGCTCACTCGCTTCCCCAAACTATAACATTAAAATTCAGATATTGTTGTCGGGCAGTATATATTCTTGATGTTGAACACTTGCATTAGTTTTTTCTTAATATAACACTTGCATTAGTTGGATGCTGCACGAGCTTCACAAAACAAAGTGGTAAAAGTCAATTTTAATATTCTGTAAATTGATCAATTTTTACACTATTATTATTTAATTTTAAAAATACCCAACCAAATGACAAAAACTTTCTAATTGAAATTTCACCATTTGAACAAATATTTTGGAGAAAATATCCTGAGTGTAATGAAAAACATCATATAAAAATATTAGGAAAGAGGGAGAAAAGTTCTTTCATGTTATTTTTTAATTATTTTCTAAAAAACTAAAAAACCAAAATAATTCCAATTATGTTTGGAATTATTTTTTTCCAAAATTTTTATTCAGATTGTGGAATATAGAAAAATGGTGTCACTCGGCTGCCATTTATTTATTTCCATTTGACACGTAATAATTATTAAGAACGTGTTTCAACATATCCCGATGTATGAAAAGATTGGGTGAAGAAAACCATACAAAGCATTGGGCGATTTTTTACTCCTAAATTATCTAGCCAACTTGCCTCTTCTACATGTGCATAGTTTTGTAATTTTCCTAAAGCCAATTTCATTATTCGTAATTTTAGTTAAACTTGTCATAAATTTTATTACGATTTTAAATATTTTATACCGGTTTTCAAAAAAATTCACTAGTAGTCAACAATTTGCATCAATATCCGGCACTTTGCACAGATAGCCAACCTAAACTTATCGTTTTTTTCAAAAAAAAATTGGTAACGTTATTTTTTCCCAGTTATGGAATCAACTTCTTCCAAATTTGAAGTTTCTGGGCATCCCTCCAAGAAAAAAGTATGCCTATTTACCATCGCTGGGTGAGAAAGCAAGCAAGGGCCGCTGCAAAAGTTTACATGACATTCTATTTGCTCCATATTTTCTTTTGGAAAATTATGAAATATAACATTTTCAATAAATTATTTGAGAGCAAGCTCTCATAAAGGCTGTAGCAACGTAATTTTTCGTTTATTTTCTTTCCACAAATGAAATATAACAGAAAGTTGAAACATTTGTCCCAGTCAACTTCTAGATCTATTAGTGGAACCCTGATGCTAGGTTCTCCCAACTTCCATGCTTGGTCGGCTCTTCAGAATCTAAAGCCAGGTTAGATATATATACATATGGTCCTTATGTCAGGTTTAACAAAATGTCAAATAAGGGAATCAGCATAGATTAAAAGGGAGAATAGGGTTTGAGAAACTCGAGCATCATTTATTCTGTGATACTGTTACGGGAGTGCGCTTCCCCATACCATTGTATTCTGAAATAGTTTTTTATATACAATTTTCAGATCTATAGAAAAAAATTTCACACTTATAAAAATGTTTATCACTTTCATAATTAGTGATTTGGTTATGTCAGATGGAATTCCATCCTCAGTAACACTGTAAATGTAACACTCTGTGATCTGATCGGCTATCTCCACAAACTAACACAGATCTTTTTCAGCGTGTTTTGTTCTCACTCACACGTATCCCGAAAATTTTTCCAGGAGGTCACCCATCCTGATCCTGCTCAGGCCAAGCGCGTTTAATCTTGGAGTTCTCTCAAGATGTGTGTCGGACAAGAAGGTGCACCTTGTTGGTATAGATAGTACCAATCAAATTTCTTAAGGATTTTTCAGAACAGATCAGTAACAAGGTGTTACAGTAAATATTTAAGCTAGAATTTATGACAAATCATTACATATCTTCACCATAGACCAAATTTCAAAATCTATTTTTTACTCAAGTTTCTACAACTCATCTTCAACATCAGACAATCTTCACAATGTGCCTTAAAGTGGAATCTTCCAGAACAAGAATCATCTCAACATATAATCATCTTGAGTCTTCAACTCCAAAGAACCAACACGATGATACGTGAGAGTCCCAATATGTCTAAATCTCATAGGCCAGCTTCAATCCTAGAAGTTACATCACAATCACTACTTCTCCCGAGTATGGTGTACTCTTACAATGTAACCCTCACACCAACATAATACACTCATATTCTATCAACTAATAAAATAGACCTCCACTTCCACTGAAAATCTTCACTTTCATTTGGACACCGACCTATTTTAGTTGAAACATCCTCATGGGTAAGGAGGAGATACACTTCAAAATATGTGAGTAAAATATAATAGATAGTTGTACTAAATATGTGCCTTCATCAAAGAAAATAAACAAAGCTCAATATTTTCACATGATTTATCTCATGCTCCAACATGAAACAAACAGCCCATGGCCGATCTTCATATGTATTCTCACTACTCTCAACCACACACATATCTTTACTATGTGTATATGAGAAACTATTTGACCCAAATAACATAATTTGAGTCAAATACCCAAATAATTCTTCCCGATGAACCAAATCCATGACCGATCTTTAATTGTGAATCAACCTGACAAGAATAATCCAACTTAACAAGACCAAATCTAACCTTCACTTGGTCAATTTCATCAACTCGGATGAACAAAACTTTATGCCAATCAGCTAGACCGTTGACTTTCAACCAAAATTTAAAAAATAACCCAAATCTGGTCAAACACTTGACTTTTGGTCAATTGGAACCAAGGTTTTTTCAACCCAAAAAGTCCCAAGGAAGTCAAGCTGAAGCGGCTTGAGCCTCACACAATAATATCAGACATCGGGCTTGAATGGCAGATGATTTAAATAGGTTACGGTGGGCGGGCCTTAATAGAGCGAGTGGGTTCGACTCCACTTCTCGCACAACTGAGAGCTCACACTAAATATAAAAAAACTTAGAAAAACCAGAATATAAATGATGGGCAAGCCAACCACTTGAACGCAACCCTGCTAACTAAGTTTCTCTTGGGCTCCTGGCAGTTCTAAGTGAATCTAGTACATGGTGCTTCACTATCAGGTACCTCACACCATAAAGTAGTCCATCGGGTTTAGTGGCATATCCCAAGCACTCCCGCATCTTGTGAGTTGTCAACCTCACATGAATTTTTTCCCGGGCAATTGCTAAAAGCCTTCAATCCTACTCGTCATCGTACCACCCTAATGACAACTAGCATCTGCACTTTACCATCATATACCTCGGGTTCCACTAGTCAACTAGTCGGTTAGCTCCATGGCTTCCTATCTCAACCAAGTATTTTAAGTTTCCACTAGAGCAATTAGCTAAATCCTAGGCCCTCAATGATTCCCTCCTAAGAGTTTAGAGCTTGAACTAGGGTATAACACTACCACTCCCCTCTCGAGGCTCTTAGGTGTATTTAAACATTAATACCACATGACCAAATTAAAGACATTAAGTTTATCCAATAATTCGCACAAGCCCATTCAAAACATAGGTCGTTAGTAGCATTCAAGGGTTCCCAGCCCGTATATAACTACTCATACATCCACAAACTCAAACTTAACATCAGTAAAGTCAAAACCATTGTCACAAGCATTAAATTAAAGAGAAAATGTTAAGAAATCTCAATGAGGACTTCAAGAACTCCTAGCCTCCTCCTCATTCTTCAACACTCCTAGCTTGCTTCTTTAAGAGAGAGAGTGAGCAAAATGGAAAATGTTTTGCTAACTATGACAAGTACAGAAGGGGTATTTATAGGCCCCCAAAAAATCTTAAAAGAGCTAGGACAAGTACAAGGTTAAAATGGTCATTTTGTAAGGTAAACAAAGCTAGAGGGTTGACCACTCAGAGGTTCAGAAGTTTTAAGATCACCATATAAGTATTCAACTTTCTATCACTCGCGTACATGTCCAGGATCTCAAGGCGTCCTACGTTCTACTCTGAGGTGTCCTACGTTCCTATCACTCACCAAGAAGCTTGTTACAAAAGTACATTAGCTCTCGTCTATTCTAAATGGCTCATCCTATGTCTATTTGCACACACACACCCAATGTACACCCTAGACCTAAGACTGTGTAACACAAGCTTTGCCTTACTCATACTATCTTCTCCAATTTCTCTTTTTTGTTATTTTGCTTCTTTTCTTTCATTTTTTTGTTGTTTTCTTTTCTTTTTCACTTTTCACTCTTATATTCTTTTTTTTATTCACCCTTGGCAATTTGTGTTAGGCAAAGCTTGACTTTTTTGTTAGCCTTTGACTACCCTTGATCCCCAATATTCAATCCCAAAAATCAGCCTATTGTACCATGCAACCCTTACAATCGTTCCCAAAATATGAGATTCTAATTACGTCCCCGGGCCAAGTGTCAAAGATGGGTAGGATTGTGGAAATAGGTTCATCATGGCACACATATGTATAACAAATAAACGGCTCAGGTTAAAAAGGAATTAAACAAGGGGTAACTAGGAGTTTTGGCTCTACGGCTCTATGCTCAACTTGCTAAAAAATGACCTTTGTCATTCCACTAACTCCCACATTGTTGAAACGATACCAAGTATTAGTAGAACATTCTAATAATATGGAACATGTAGGCACCTCCTGAATAAAATTAGAAGACATGTGTCTCCTCCTTCAGCTCAAAAATTATTTCATAACGTCGCTCATCAACCCCTCTAGTCCACCCATTAAAGGAGACCATAAAGTTAAACACTCAAGGGTGTTGATTCTACGCATTCCTATACTTTGTACCCGGGGTTTGATTCCTACTAGGTGTGGGGTTCGCTTTTGACAAAGAATTCAAAAAAAATGAGGCGGGCCTAATTGTGCACAATTCATGCCATATATACGTAGGTCTAGACCTAAACAAAGAAAGTTCCTACATGAAACTCACCCACCCAACACCCCCCCCCCCCCTCCACAAACACAAAAGGAAAATAACACTTTAGTGACCTCCATTGCTCTGAAAGAGAAAACACTTCATAAAAAACACAATATCTCAACATAATCAATCATTAACATATATATGTGCAACCCTCAATAGTTCACACTCCACAAAAACAATCAATAATCATCAAGATATAGACACACACAAGAGAACACATGACTCGAGTCTTAAAAATGAAAACAAATAAGGTACAAAGTACTCCCTAGTATAGAGCCGACGAAATCAGATTAATGTTTCTGAGTCCTCTTCAATACATGTACTGATAAGTGTGAGAAATGCCTATGACATCATGTTATTTAAAGGTCATTTTTACCCATTTTTGTGTCCTAAGTCCTTGAATCTTGAGTCTTTTATGCCATTTCTAAGTCCATTACCTTTAATGGTTTAACTTGTTGTGTTTTTCGGTCTTTTGGACGTATTTGGAGCCCTTCAGGACCTTCAGAGTGGACATAAACAAAGGCTTGATGTGGAGAGACCAAAGGAAGGAAGTTTCAAAAATCCGCTGGTCGGTGGAAAATCTGCCGGACAGCGCCCTCGTGCTCTTAAATTCTCTGTAACTTTTTGGCCGGTGGATTCACCAGCCTGACAACGGTTCTAGAGAATGCCATACTAAAATAGTCATAGCTTTCTGCTCATGCATCAGATAGAGAAGTATTAGGTGTCATTAGAAAGCTTAGAAGAAGATCTACATTTCATCTTTTATAGTCAAAGTCTAGTTCGGAGCATAAGGCTACCAAAAATGAGAATATCTATCGCACTTTGAACCACCTACGGAGTGAAATCTGGGAATGGGCAAAAATGACCATTTTAGCCTTGTACTTCTTCTAGCTCCTTTAGGGTTTTGTGGGGGGCCTATAAATACACCCTTTAGGCCACCCATTCACTTTTTCTAGTCTCATTTGGCTAGAACACTTAGGTTAGCCATTGTAGAGGAAAAACACTCTCCTCCTCTCTTCCCTCTGAAAAAGACAAGCAAGAAGCTTGGATGGTGGAGAAGGCTGGAGGAGCTTGGATCTACATTGAGATTTTTTAAACCCTCTCTATTTACTTTCATTCTAGTGATAATGTTTATGCCTTTATTGATGTTGGGTTTGTGCTTAAATCTTTGTGAGTAGTTATTTATGGGTTGGCTGCCCTCGTGCACCCGAGTGGCTTAGTTATGCATGGGCTTTATGTTGAGAGCGTGTAGTGGATAGGGGTCGTAATGTGTTAGCTCAATAGACCTTGTGTTAGAGTTAGGTGTTGGTAGCACTAACCCCCAGCCTATGGTACTTGCCTATTGATCGTAGCGCGACCCGATGGACGTGACTGTGAAGGGGAGCATGGAGAGACCAATCTGTTAGATTAGATTTTACCTGATGGACGTGACTGTGAAGGGTAGTGTCTAGTTGGCCTTGACATGGTTCATTCATAATTTGGGATCAAGGGCTAGAACTGGTAACTCGGGCATTCTCGTGTGAGGCTGACAACTCACTGCTTTGAGGTGTTTTTTGATTGGGCCATTTGAAATTGAGAACCTGTCTTTGTGGTGTGATGGACTTGACCGTGAAGCACCATGCTTTAGTTCACCTAGGCTCACCACGTGCGTTATAAGCCTATGAGAAGCCAAGTCATGACGATTGCATGGTGGGTGCTTTGCCCACTATTCTTTTTCCTGGTTAACTTAGTTTGTTCATATTTATCTTTAATTAGTTAGACACCATACCACTTATCATATCTATCATCTGAAACTAACAAGTGAGTCGAACGAAGCTAGACTGCCTTCTCAGACATCCTCCTTCTCAGCCCCACCAGACATGCCAAAAAACTATTGCGGGGAAAGGGGTACAAGAATGTCAAGTAAACCCGAGACGGATCCGGATTAGTCCTCCCAAGGTCGGCATAACAGAGGGAGAAAATATCTACGGACTACGCTAAGCTAGGTCTAAGCTAAGAGAAAGATAGGGAGGAAGATAGTTGTTGTGTATAGTTGTGTTAGTGATGTCTATCGTCTCTATTCGTGCCCTCCTTATATAGAACTCCCGTGACCTAACCTTAGCCTCCAAGTTAAGAAAAATCCCTATTAGGCCGCCTTCATTCACCCGGCCTGGAATAGGAATTAGCTAAACCGTCCTTCCGAAGTAAGAAAACTCATCCCGAACGAATATATTGCTTCCAAATCAACCCGGCTTATAATAGAAAAATCTAAGCTGCTTTTCCCGAATGAGCAGATCTCGTCCTCTAATAAGAATATCTCGATCGTGCCGACCAAGCAACCGTGGCCTAAAGAAGAACCTACGAAGTCTTTCCCAAATCTCAAAAATCCCAACTCAACTTAAGAAAATATAAGCCATCTCAACCTTCACGAACCTTCTATGTAAAATCTCGTCTTAAGCCCGCCACCGTCCAAATCAACATCAAAGCACTCATCCGGGCCGTACCTTCGAAAACCCAAAGCGCCCTATCGGGCTTAGGGACGAGGCGCCCGCTCGGTCTTCAAAAAGACAATGCTCATCCGGACCAAGCAAAGGAAGGACGTTCACCCGGACTTCAAAGGAAGGACGTTCACCCGAATGTCCCGAAGCACGAGGCGCCCGCTCGGTCAGGACGAGGCACCCAAGCCCGAGTTGTTTCGCACGAACCCGGAATTTCAAAGCATCATTTTCATGTTCCAACAAAGACTGAGAGCCTTCTCGATTCGGACATGAGGACCCTGGTTGCTTGTTCGAGGAGAGAGCTAAACTAACCTTGATTGCGATTATGGAGGACGTCGGTGTTGACGAGGGTATCTTTAGGTCTTGGTGTTAGATCTTGGAGAGAAAGAAGATGGGAAAGGGTCAATATTTTAAAACTGAACCGATAGCTGACCCGGAAATCTTCAATATAGAAGTTCACCAAGTCAACCTGGTTGGACCGGCGATTAGATCGGGACTTTTTTTATACTTATAATTATTAAATAATAATGTGAATTAATTTTAATTTAGCATAAAATGATAAAATACTAAATAAGTATAAATATTCACTAACTTTGATATACAATTTATACAAATAAAATCTTCAAATATTAATTTAACAAGTCCAGAAGTATATGAATATGATGATACTGATTTTCTTGCTTGACATATTAGTCAAATTTATTTAACTAAGTTGATAAATTATCAAAAATTGTTAAAAAAATAAGTTTATTGTGATCCAAAAGGTGATGTGCACGCTCCTTGTGTGAAAGTTGAGGTGTTGGTTCTGAATTAAATCGAATAAAATATAAAAATATACATTAATTTTTCTTGTTCCGGACGAACCAGATCACCTAAAAATGTGTGATCGAACAGTCCGACCTGATTTTGAGTAGTCGGACAGCTCTCTAGTTGGGCAGCCAGTCACAACCCGTTGTATACACTGGAAAGGATCGCGTGAAAAAAAGACGAAGATACCAAAAAAAAAATCCTCGGACGTTCTGGCCGTTGGATTATAAATTTCAGAATATACCGAAAAATTCCAATTTAATACTCCATAATTGTTTCCAAATTGGTGCAGCCAACAACCAGCTACATAAAAGAGGTAGAGCGGAAACTTCTCGTGTAGCGAAGGACAGCATCCTAAGTCAGTTTTTTCCTCTTTTGAAGATGTCTCTTAACAATAAATAGCACACGTTAACTCTCGTCACACGATGTAAATTACCAAAAAAATTGTAAAATTATTGAAGTACGTTCAAGTTAAGTATCTGTGCGAACATTTTGAAAAGCAGAATATAAAGTTTTTGCAAATTTGAATCCCTTAATTACGTAAGTTCACATTTGTTGTTTGTCGGAGTGGTGTACTTGATTAGGATCTACTTCAGTCGAGGCAAGTGTTGGACACTTTCTCCGTAAGACGAGATTGCCCCGTATGTTTTAGTGCGGTACGGGCTTCGGCAATCGTCCCCAAGATACAACGACTGTTTAGGGCGTTTCCAAGACCGTTGCACACGTATCTCAAAACTTTCGGGCGAACCCTTATATACCCAGAACTTTCGAACTCTTTTCTAAGTGAAGAACGGGGGGAGAGGAGAAGTCAACAATGCTAGGAGGTGCACTTGCTGCTGGGATGAGAATTCTGGCAGGGGGCAGGCCTATTTATAGGCTGGAGGAGGCAGGGAGGCAGCCACCCCGAAGGGATGCGTCCGCTCGGCCAACAGGCTGACTGGCTGCGCTCGTGGTCCTTCGGTGGCTTATGGATCCTTCCAGGAGCACCCAGGCTGCGCTGGCGCCCTTCCGTGACAGATTTCGCAGCCCTTCGGCCTTCTGAAAGTCTCCTGAACTTTTCATCCCGTCGTGCCTCTTCGGCGGCCAACCTGAAGGCGCTCGCAGCTCCCTCCGGGCCCGGGCAAAATACTTAAGGCTCCTCCAGCTCCTCGCGACGATGCGCACGTGCGAAGTACCAAGTGCGCCACAAAGTGCCCATTGCGACCTGCGTCCAATGCGCCATGGGCACACGCACGTGCGCGTGCTCGTGCTCGTGCTCGTGCTCGTGCTCGTGCTCGTGCTCGTGCTCGTGCTCGGACGGTGCTTCGCACCATCCTCGCAGGCAGCTAGCGGTGGGTCAGCCTTTGGGTGGTCAACCAAGTTTGAGAGGTAAGGAGTGGAGTTCCTTATAAACAAGGAAATCCTCCTTGCTCTAACCAATGTGGTATTGCACATTTTCATTTCCCTTTTGGGCCTCCACTTTGGGCCTTACCATTTTGGGCTTGCATTGAACTTTCATTCAAAACCCAACAATCCCCCACATGAATGATGATTAATGCATGCATACTCTAATCGAAAGTTCTGACGTATTATTATTGCATCGAGATAGGTAGCTTGCGGCTTTGAACCTTCTCTAGTAATATGTTATCGGATTTACTCGCTGCTCGGTGAACGCGATGTTTTGAACCGTCAGCTTTTGGTGTAAACCAAGACAATAACATTTACACAATAATAACCCTAGTATATTTAGGTTCTCACGTTGTGTCCTTTTCGGACATGAACCGTATCTTGGATTCATAAGTGTTTTTTTTCCCATTTGAAGCGGCCTCACTTCACACTTACATAGGTGATCTCCTATCAGGAGTATCCTGCCATACTCCACCTTAATCAAGGTATAGGAATTATTAAAAGCGTAATGCTTAACCTTACTACATCGCTGCAGGCTAACACCTGGGCAGCTTCTGAGAATGAGATAGGTTCCAGGTGATTAAACCGAACCCTCCATAACTTAGTTTTCTCATTGAACCAAGTTTGTGGGATCTCCACTCATCATAGTTGAGTTACCGCTATGGACGTTCTTTAGTGTGTAGATTTTAATCCCATTCCCTTTACTGCGTTGTACATTTGATCTCTATTGATTCCTTTCGTAAAAGGATCAGCTAAGTTGTCCTTGGACTTTACATAGTTAATGGTGATCACCCCACTAGAGATCAACTGTCTAACGGTATTGTGTCTCCGATGAATATGTCGAGACTTTTGTGCTCTCCCGATTGCAGACATGCTGTCACAATGTATCAATACGGGAGGCACCGGTTTACTCCAGCACAGAATATCCTCTAGGAAGTTTCTGAGCCATTCAGCTTCTTCCCCAGCTTTGTCTAGTGCTATAAATTCTGACTCCATGGTAGATCGAGCTATGCACGTTTGTTTAGAGGACTTCCAAGACACAGCTCCTCCTTCTATGGTGAATATGTATCCACTGGTGGATTTGGAGTCCTTAGTATCCGATATCCAGTTTGCGTCACTGTATCCTTCTAATACAGCTGGATATTTAACATAATGTATGCCATGGTTTATGGTATGTTTTAAATACCGTAAAACCCTTTCTAGAGCTAGCCAGTGATCATTTCCTGGATTACTTGTGAATCTACTAAGTTTACTAACCGAGTACGCAATATCGGGACGAGTGCAGTTTGTTAAATACATCAAGCTCCCGATAATTTGCGCATACTTCACTTGCGATACTGGGTCCCCTCGATTCTTGGCTAAGTGTAGATTCAAATCTACTGGAGTCTTAACCGGAGGTTTGTCAAAAGCTTCAAACTTCTTGAGCACGCTTTCCACGTAGTGGGATTGTGTCAAGATAATTTCGTCAGCTTTCCTAGAAATTTTTATTCCTAGTATGACGTCTGCCAGACCAATATCTTTCATGTCAAAGTGGTTCTTTAACATGTTCTTAGTTTTCACAATAACCTCTTTATTGCTTCCCATAATTAGTAAGTCATCTACATAGAGACATACAATTACGTAAGCTTCAGGTGTGCCCTTAATGTAAACACATTTATCGCACTCATTGATCTTAAATCCATTTGACAACATTGTTTTGTCAAATTTCTCGTGCCACTGTTTCGGCGCTTGTTTTAGCCCGTATAGTGACTTGACTAGTCGACACACTTTATGCTCTTGACCGGGAGCCACAAACCCTTCGGGTTGCTCCATGTATATCTCCTCTTCCAGTTCTCCATTTAGGAAAGCTGTTTTTACATCCATTTGGTGGATCTCAAGGTTATAGAGTGCTGCAACAGCTATGAGTACTCTAATCGATGTGATTCTTGTGACCGGTGAATATGTGTCAAAGAAATCATATCCCTCCTTTTGTTTGAATCCCTTAGCTACCAATCGAGCTTTGTACTTATCGATTGATCCATCAGCTTTGTATTTCCTTTTTAGGATCCACCTGCATCCCAAAGGTTTGCAGTCCGGTGGGAGATCCACGATTTCCCACGTGTGGTTTTGCATAATGGATTCTATCTCACTATTGATAGCTTCCTTCCAGAGAGGAGCATCTGGACTGGACAATGCCTCTTGGATTGTCCTGGGTTCATCTTCTAACGCATAAGTTAGATAGTCCAGACCGAAAGATTTGGTTACCTTCGTCCATTTACTACGTCTAGGTTCATCATCTTTCTGATTTGACCCTTGCGCAGTCTCGTGAGCCCTTTTCTTTGGACTTGCTTCCTTTCTTTCCTTATTAGGAAAGCTATTTTCAAAAAATATTGCGTTCCTTGATTCTATGACCATTCCCGTGTTTATCTCAGGGTTTTCAGATTTATGCACCAAGAATCGATAAGCACTACTATTTTGCGCATATCCGATAAAGATGCAATCAATGGTCTTGGGTCCTATTCGCACCTGCTTAGGCTTAGGTACTTCGACCTTTGCTAGGCACCCCCACACTTTAAGGTAACCGTATGAAGGCTTCCTTACTTTCCATAGTTCATATGGGGTTTTATCCCTCTTCTTGTGTGGCAATTTGTTTAGAATGTGGTTAGCTGAGAGCACAGCTTCCCCCCACATATTCTGGGGTAAGCCCGAGCTAATCAACATAGCGTTCATCATCTCCTTAAGAGTTCGATTTTTGCGTTCAGCTACGCCATTCGATTGAGGTGAGTATGGAGCATTCGTCTGATGAATAATGCCATGTTCTTGACAGAATTCCTCAAACGGAGCTACATATTCTCCTCCTCGATCACTTCGGATCATTTTAATTTTTACGCTGAGTTGATTTTCAACCTCATTCTTATATCTCTTAAAAGCATCCAGAGCTTCGTCTTTGCCCTTTAGGAGATATACGTAACAGTATCTCGTGCAATCATCGATAAACGTGATGAAGTATTTCTTCCCGCCTTTAGTTTGCACGTGTTTCATATCGCAAGTGTCTGTATGAATTAACTCTAAAGGCGTAGTACTTCTTTCCACCGAATGGAAAGGTGCTTTGGTCATTTTAGCCTCCACACATACTTCACATTTATCGGATGGGTTGAACTCTAGATTCGGTAATAAATTTAAACTTACTAACTTTTTTAGCGAGTTTAGATTTACGTGTCCTAATCTACCATGCCATAAATTAGAACACTCGGCCAAGTAAGAAGAAGCGTTAACTTTATTTTCACCGTTAAAGGTGCGATGTACAGTTATTACATTCATCTTAAACAGCCCCCTTTCTAGGTAACCCTTTCCTATGAATTGACCCGCTTTGGTCAGTACAAACTTATCAGCCTCAAATACAAGCTTAAGACCGGCTTTGCTTAATAGTGAGCCAGAGACTAAGTTCTTGCGGATGTTCGGGACATGCAGCACATCTTTGAGGGTCAGCTCCTTTCCTGAGGTCAGCTTCAGGACCACCTTACCCAGACCGACGATCTTGGACGTTGCAGAGTTTCCCATGAACAGCTTTCGACCGGTGATCGGGATATAGTTCGAGAACATCTCCTTGTCCGAGTAGACGTGGCGGGTAGCTCCAGTGTCCACGAACCACTCTCTCGGATTGTCCACCAGGTTGGCTTCAAACACCACGGCTGACAGATCCATCTGGGACAAGTCTTCAGCCAGGTTAACCTTTCCTTGGTCGTCCTTCTTCGGCTGGCGATAGTCCTTAGCCATGTGTCCGAGTTTGCCGCAGTTGTAGCAGTCGCCCTTGATCTTCTTTTTCTTCTTGGGCTCTTGCTTCTCCTGCTTATCCCCGGACTTCTTCCTCTTCTTGCTACCTTTTCCCTCGGCGAGGTGCACGGTGGTTTAGGGGTTGGCCTTGCCTTGCTTGACTTTGGATTTTTGGTTGTCTTCCTCGATCCTAAGTCTCACGATCAGGTCTTCTAGGCCCATGTCCTTCCTCTTGTGCTTGAGGTAGCTCTTGAAGTCCTTCCACCGCGGGGGGAGCTTCTCGATCATCGCAGCTACTTGGAAGGACTCGCTGAGTTGCATCCCTTCGGCTTGGATCTCGTGAAGGATCAGCTACAATTCTTGCACTTGGTCGATGACCTTCTTGGAGTCCACCATCTTGAAGTCGAGGAATCATCCGACGATGAATTTCTTCATCCCGGCATCCTCCGTTTTGTACTTCTTCTCGAGTGAACTCCACAGCTCTTTAGCGGTCTTAGCTTTCGCGTAGACATTGTAGAGCGTGTCGTCTAGTCCATTCAGGACGTAGTTCTGGCATAGGAAGTCGCTGTGACTCCATGCATCGAGGGCGTTGATCTTCTGTTGAACTGCCTCATTTTCTGCTACCTTCGGAGCCTCTTCCTTCAAGAATCGGACCAGGTTGAGCGTCGTCAGGTAGAACAACATCTTCTGTTGCCAACTCTTGAATTCGGTACCGTTGAACTTGGCCGGCCTTTCGGCGTGGACAGTTCCCGGGACCGCTGGCACTGGTGCCGAGCTTGTTGATGCCATCTTCAAGTACACAATCTCGTCTTACGTTTGTTGTTTTTCGGAGTGGTGTACTTGATTAGGATCTACTTCAGTCGAGGCAAGTGTTGGACACTTTCTCCGTAAGATGAGATTGCCCCGTATATTTCAGTGCGGTACGGGCTTCGGCAATCGTCCCCAAGATACAACGACTGTTTAGGGCATTTCCAAGACCGTTGCACACGTATCTCGAAACTTTCGTGCGAACCCTTATATACCCAGAACTTTCGGACTCTTTTCTAAGTGAAGAACGGGGGGAGAGGAGAAGTCAACAATGCTAGGAGGTGCACTTGCTGCTGGGATGAGAATTCTGGCAGGGGGGCAGGCCTATTTATAGGCTGGAGGAGGCAGGGAGGCAGCCACCCCGAAGGGACGCGTTCGCTCGGCCAACAGGCTGACTGGCTGCGCTCGTGGCCCTTCGGTGGCTTCTGGATCCTTCTAGGCGCACCCAGGCTGCGCTGGCGCCCTTTCGTGATGGATTTTGCAGCCCTTCGGCCTTCTGGAAGTCTCCCGGACTTTTCATCCTGTCGTGCCTCTTCGGCGGCCAACCTGAAGGCGCTCGCAGCTCCTCGTCACTTCGGTAGCTGCGCAGCTGCCTCCGGGCCTGGGCAAAATACTTAAGGCTCCTCCAGCTCCTCGCGACGATGCGCACGTGCAAAGTGCCAAGTGCAACACAAAGCGCCCATTGCGACCTGCGTCCAATGCGCCATGCGCACACGCACGTGCGCGTGCGCGTGCGCGAGTGCGTACGCATGCTCGTGCTCGTGCTTGGACGGTGCTTCGCACCGTCCTCGCAGGCAGCTAGCGGTGGGTCAGCCTTTGGGTGGTCAACCAAGTTTGAGAGGTAAGGAGTGGAGTTCCTTATAAACAAGGAAATCCTCCTTGCTCTTCTAACCAATGTGGTATTGCACTTTTCTATTTCCCTTTTGGGCCTCCACTTTGGGCCTTACCATTTTGGGCTTGCATTGAACTTTCATTCAAAACCCAACAACATTATGTAGAGAATCCCAGAAAATCCTATTTGATTAGGAATGTATACATAGATATCGTATCACAATAGGAATGTATCAATTAGATGTAACTTTTTTGCCTACCAAGTAAGTCGTTGGCAGCAAGTCATGGAGAACCCTAGCTGGTTCCGAGTTGTGTATATGTACTCGTTATTCTAATGAGAAAAGCAAGCTGCTCCAATTTTACATTGTATCAGAGCAAGTTCTTGCTCAACCAATAGTCCACCAAAATTAGCCTACCTGCAGCACACTTTGAAATCCTACCAAAAAAATGTCAACCAACGCATCGACCGGAGGCGAGATTGAGGAGACCTCCTCGCAACTCATGTCGGCAAGCATGGACAGCCAATATCTGTTCTACATACACGCATCAGACAATCCAGGTCAGGTGTATGTTAGCGACTTACTCAATGACAGTAACTACAGAGAGTGGATGGCTGATATGGTGAACGCGTTGTACGCGAAAAACAAGTTTGGTTTTGTCGACGGCAGCATTCAGCGACCTGCGTTGACTTCACCAAATTTTTTTCTATGGATGCGATGTGATGCCATGATAAAAGGATGGCTTAAGAGCGCCATGGAAAAGGAAATAAGGTCCAGCGTACGGTATGCTAAGACTGCCATCGAGATCTGGTCTGACCTAGAAGAGCGCTTCGGGAAAGGAAGTGCACCGCGAGCCAACGACTTAAGGCGGACGGTTGCACAGCTGCGACAAGAAAGTTGTCAGTATCGACGTACTACACCAAACTAAAGGGACTCTAGGATGAGATCGAGGCAATTAACCCAATCCCAAAGTGTACGTGCACCAACTACAACTGTGGAGTCCAGAAGCAGATGTTGCTCATGAGGGAGAAGGAGCGGCTCTACAATTTTTTGATGGGGCTGGATGAAGCTTTTGGTGTTGTAAAGACACAGATCTTAAGCACAACGCCACCACTCAATCTCAAAATGGCGTATCATCTTGTAGCGGAGGAGGAGCAACAAAGAAACCTATCCGTTGCTAGAAACCCTAATTCTGAAGGGAGTGTTTTCCAGGTACACGGTGAGAAGAGCGGAGGCTAGCGCAAACCTGCAAGAGGAGAGAAACCAAGGTGCGACCACTGCGGGAAGATAGCTCACATTGATGATCAATGCTTCGAATTGATCGGGTACCCACCAGGATGGGTAAAGCGAGGATAGAAAGATGTTTTCCCAAAGAAAGGGAAACCACAACCACCAAACAATGCACGACCGAAGGCTGCCCAAGTGTCCACGGAGAGCAGTCCTGTACCCGGCCTTACCAAGGAACAATATTCAACCCTAATGAAGTGTCTGGGAGCAAGTGGCGGAGATAGTAAGCTAACTCTGAGCACTTCAGAACCAAATTTTAACATGGCAGTAAAGTCATTCATACTCATGCATGGATCATTGACTCTGGAGCATCCGAACACACAGTATCGGATATTGATTTATTTTAGGGACAAGTCTCAAAGATGAAGCATTTACCTGTCAAAATTCCTAATAGGGAGAGCATTCCTATGCATGGCGTAGGAGTGGTGAAGTTAAATGATGAGATCACCTTAAATCGTGTTCTCTATATTCCAGATTTCAAGTGCAATCTTATATCTGTTAGCCGCATAATGAAGGATGCTAACTGTGTACCCACTTTTTTGCCCGAATATGTGTTATACAGGACTTACCTTTGAGGAGGCTAATTGGTCTGGGTAGGCACTGCGATGGCTTGTACTGCTTCAACCAAGTGCAAGATGGTGGGGTGGTAATGGCTGTTCGGGAACACGAAGACATACAAGTATGGCATCATCGACTCGGGCACCCATCTCGTGAGAAGATGGAACATATAAGTTTTATTCAGAATAAAGTAGGAATAAATATTTTTGCAAATTGTGATTCTTGTGTACGAGCTAAGCAAACTAGACTTCATTTTTCTATAAGCTCAATAAAGACAACCAATTGTTTTGATATGGTGCATTGTGATGTGTGGGGACCGTATCCGACTGCTTCTCTAACTGGTGCCAAGTACTTTCTCACTCTTGTCAATGATTATAGTCGAGGTATTTGGGTTTATTTGATGCAGCATAAGTCAAAAGTTGGAGAAATTCTTCCCGTGTTCCATGCGATGATCAGAACCCAGTTTGGTGTGAAAATTAAAAGTATCTGAAGTGACAATGGCGTAGAGTTTAAATCAAATAAGATGATGCAGTTCTATGCAGAGATGGGGATGGAGTTACAAACATCTTGTGTCAACACACCACAGCAAAATGGTGTTATTGAATGCAAGCATAGACACATACTCGAGACCGCACGAGCATTAAGATTCCAGGCCAATCTTCCGATAGAATTATGGGGAGAATGTATATTGACTGTAGTCTACCTCATAAATAGGCTGCCCTCTGCCGTCATTAGATACAAGATGCCATACGAGATCATATTCGATAAGCCTGTCGACTGCAGTAATTTAAGAAGCTTTGGATGTTTAGCCTATGCTCACAATTGGACAAGTGACAAGTTTGATGAGAGGGGGAGAAAATGTGTGTTCATTGGATACCCAAATGGACAGAAGGGTTATCGAGTGTATGATTTAGTAACTGGAGATGTGCTCACCACTCGCGATGTGTTTTTTGTGGAAGATAAATTCCCATTCACAAACATCACATCAAAAAAGAATGGACGGGAGGAAGGAACCAGACAGTCCGCACCACCAGTAGAAGTGCCTGATCAACCAGAATATTTTGATGATCAAGGGCAGGCTCAGTTGAGACCAGAAGAAGAAAGGACTCGGTCCCTAGAAATTTCAGAACTTCCAGAAGTGCAAGTGGTACCAAGTGAAGTGGGCAGTATGGAACAGGTCACGAAACAGGTCTCTATGCCGACAAATGAAGGGGGATGTCCGCAGCGTGTTCGAAAATAGCCCGCACACTTGAGTAATTATAAAGTCACATTACCACCCTCCATCGCATAACAAGAGCCTACCCTACCTTCAGGCGACTAAACAGTATATCCTCTATCCAATTTTGTGAGCTATAATCATTTTTCTAACCCCCACAAAGCTTTGCTTGCGGCCATCGCAGCACATGATGAGCCAAAGAGTTTTTATAAGGCAGTCAAGCATAAGCATTGGAGAGATGCAATGCAACTGGAGATCGATGCTCTCGAATCAAATGGCACGTGGACCTTACAAGTATTGCCAAAGGGAAAGAAAGCAGTCGACTCTAAATGGGTGTACAAAGTGAAGTTCAAACCAAATGGCGAAGTAGAACGATACAAGGCACAACTTGTTGCACGAGGGTTCACCCAGATTAAAGGCATAGACTTCCATGACACTTATGCACCTGTGGCGAAGCTTGTTACTCTTCGTTGTTTATTAGCTAGGGCAGTCAAAGAGCAATGGTTGATACATCAGCTAGATATCAATAATGCCTTCCTTCATGGTGATTTGAAAGAAGAAGTTTACTTGAAAATCCCGCAAGGTTTCAGTAAGCCAGGAGACACAAGAGTTTGTAGATTGCACAAATCACTATATGGTTTGCGCCAGGCCTCTCGAAGCTAGTATAACAAGTTTACAAAGGCTTTATTGAAGGAAAAGTTTATACAATCCAAGACAGACTATTCCTTGTTGATATACAGGGATCGCAAAGTCACAGTCATGGCCTTAATTTACGTTGATGATGTAATCTTAGTAGGCACTGACAAAGGAATGATTGCTGCAACTAAGGCGTATCTACACGCGCAATTTGGGATCAAATACTTCCTTGGGATAGAAGCAGCGAGAACATCACAAGGTTTAGTGCTAATCTAGCGCAAATATACGCTGAACATTCTGAAAGATTGTGGTAAGGAAGGAAGTAGGCCCACTGAATTTTCGATGGAGCAAAACCATCGGCTTGCAGTGGATAAAGGGACTGAATTATCGGATCCCACTAGATATCGCAGATTGATTGGGCGATTGATGTATTTGGTGGTTACGCGACCTGACATTTCTTATTCCATTGGTGTCCTTAGCCAGTTTTTCACTTCTCCGCAGGAGGAGCACATGCTTGCCGCGGAACGAGTGGTTGAATATTTAAAGACAACGGCTGGCCAAGGTATCTTATTCCGAGTTGATGGTGGGAATTCCTTGATAGCTTACTGTGATGTAGATTATGGGGGTTGTCCCACCACAAGACGCTCACGAACTGGTTACTTCATCCCGTTGGAGGGTCACCAGTCTCATGGCGCAGTAAGAAACAGTCTGTGGTGGCCTGTTCTTCAGCTGAAGCGGAGTATCGTGCCATGGCCACCACGGTACGAGAAGTAATCTGGTTACGTCATTTATTACGCGACCTACAATTTTTCCAGTTGCGTGGTACGTCACTTTATTATGACAATGAGGCCGCATTGGATATAGCGATGAATCCGGTATTTCATGAATGAACAAAGCATGTTAAAATCGACTGTCATTATGTTCAGAAAAAGGTTCAATCCGGAGAGGTTGTGCCTCGGAAAGTTTCGATGATACATCAGCTGGCAGATATTCTCACCAAGACGCTCAGAAAGGAGCATTTTCATATGTTATTGGGCAAGTTGGGTGTTGTTAATTTACACACGTTAACTTGAGGGGGAGTGTAGAGAATCCCAGAGAATCCTATTTGATTAGGAATGTATACGTAGATATCGTATCACAATAGGAATGTAACAATTAGATGTAGCTTTCTTGCCTATCAAGTAAGTTGTTGGTGGCAAGTCATGGAGAACCCTAGCTGGTTCCGAGTTGTGTATATGTACTCGTTATTCTAATGAGAAAAGCAAGCTGCACCAATTTTACACATTATGAAAGAAAATAAGTGGCCTAAATAGCATAGCCATAAGACCAAACTAGTTGTAGAAAACATGATCCTGATTAAAATGAGCATGCGGCTTTCTTACTAGACTCGACCACATAATCGGTCACATCCAATTCAGCAATATAATTAACAGCAGATTGCAGCAGAACCACCAATAGGGGTACCAGAATCAACACACAAATTAAAGATTAGCAAGAGTAATTAACTGAAAAGTTAAATTATGTTTCGAATGTTACCAGGTTGGTGTAAAACCAAAAAAGTGTTGGGGTGCATGAAATATTTTTAAGAGACCAATTGTTTGGTGCAGCAATTACCTTGACTCGTTAATGACTCAATTTAGAGAAGAATCCTATGAACATCCGAACGCAGATGGATAACCTTATCCATTAATATCCTTAATTATTAAAATTAAATCAGGAAGAACCAACTCTTAATGTGTCTGTTCTAGATCGACAGATCATCCTCAAAATATTAAATTTAATTTCTAGCCATGGCAAGTCCCCCAAAGTGTTCCCGTATCAAGAAAAAAAGAAAGAAAAGAGTGGTGATGAAAACAACTTGGGTGCATAAATGAGTAATATCCGCATGAAGGTATTGAAAAGAGAGGTCAAGTGGAGCACGATGGACTAATGGGCGTCTAATCATCCACAATTATCTAATATCATTCGTCATATTGGGACCAAAACAAGTGGCTAAGACACCCAAATCAATAGCAAACAATTAATATCAAATGAGAGTTGATTCAAATGGTAAGTAACTTGTATATTGTAGGATTTTAATGAGGTTGATGATCGCAATTCTGAGAGAGAGAATTCCATCAATGGTAGGTTGTAAACTATACTATTAATAAGGTCTACTTACCAAAAAAACTTGGATATTGTAAATGAGATTTTCAGCTCAGGACATACGAATTAAGAAGACATTTATTATGAGAGTCACCTCTTTAATAGAGTTCTGTAATATTTCGGTCAGAATATCAAAATTTTTAAAAAAAATAGAAACCAACTACTGGGTGGCATTTTTCGCTCGGCGAGTTCTTGGGCGACCAGTTCCTGTACGTCCATAGCTTCTACAATAACTAAACGTACGAGAGATCATATACATACATTTCCCAACTTATTTTTCTGTTAATTTTCACAATATTCATCAACTTGCTCCCTTTTGTGTTTCATACTATCTAAGACCTGTGTTTGTCTAGTCAGGATCTATTTTATTGCAAGTTGCTAGGAAGTCAATAATGGACAAAACTGAAGAACACGTCGGTGAATTCTTATAGAGGATGTATTTGGTTACTTCAACTATTTCAAGCAATTAACGACATATTGTGTATAAGCGTTAATACCAAATATCGCCAATTTTTTTTTTAAAGGCTAAATTTTATTAATGTCAATTACATATATTACAAGGGTGGAATCTGGACGTACTAAGTAAGAGGTTGCAATTATAAACTTTGTTAAAATTTGATGTGCTAAAATTTCATGGGAAAAAAATTGTCATGGAGAAAAAGTACCTGAGATTATTGTTAGAACTAATTCGACACCTTCGCGTTTACTCTGATATATAGGATTAATTTGAGGTTAACTGAACGGTTAAAATGTTATTCTGAAACAAACAATGTCTACGTAGAGGTTAAGCATTCGATCTTTGTCTCAATTGTTCATTACTCGTAAGGAGTTTTTTTATTAGAATTTATTACGATTCAATGATATGAATACTGAGCGAGAGATCATTGGTCACTCCAATAGCGTTTAGTGAGCTACTAGATAAAATTGATTCTTACAAAGCAAGTGCTGGCTCTTAAATAAGCTGTGTTTTTTAAACTGAATTTTTGCACCTATATATTCCACGCCCAACTATCTTCAAAGTCGAGCGACATTAGGCTTATTCGTGTAGGGTAGAGACGATCTTTTACTATGATATGTAAAGTACAATGAACACATAGGCTATGACGAGACTACTCGTCTCAAGTCCTTCTTGGTGCCTATACTAATGTACTCATTATTTTTAGCCCATGGAACCCTAAAGTGCACTCCTATTTATAGGAGCTAGTCCTTAAATAGGAAATAGAAATCCTACCTAATTAGAACTCCTATTTTTTTAAAGGTAAATTTTACATCTATGAAAATCTCAGGGTTAGAACCTTGGACCTTCTATATATTTAGAACGTCTTGTACCACTAGACTACAAGCCGTTTGGCTTTTTCACTAAATAGAAATTTGAGACATTCCCAACACTTTGAGGGCGACTTTCTCGATGATATCTTTTACATTCTTATTGTTTGAACTTAAGATCTTCTTAAATGATTACAACTTCTTTATTATTTTTTCGAAAAAATGAATTTTATTAATGATATTATTTGCAACCTACTGATCTTGAAATTTCTCCGTTCGAGATTATCCTACAGTATGACTGTATCTCGGAAGCTAGTGGAGAGCTAGCAAGCATTTGGTGGGCTAGTGTTCTTTTGTTCCCTGAAACGAGTGGTGGGTTATTAACTGGAGCAGGCAAATGGCCAAACAAAGAAAGAGAGCGTGTCCGCTCATTTTCGTGTGGAGTGGATGGAAAATCATTGCAGCAGACACAACATGGTAGGTTGGGCACAGCGAAGGGGCGGCCAAGCATGAGGGACTTGTCGTCGGCTCGTAAGTGCAATATTTTGCATTCAGGAGCAAAAGCAAAATGTTCTTTTTCCAATCTTTCATTTAGAGCCCATCATTTGGACTCTAGTTAAAAGTGTTGATATTACTACATAACTAAATATTAAGATTAGTATTAAGTGTAACTGCATAAAACTTGTAAAAAATTAAAGAATTTTAGAGTTCAAATCTTGACAATTATACACATGCTGTAAAAATTTACCTTTCAAAAAAAATTAAATACTATGATCTTAACATGATATGGGAGTCGGGTTAAGCTTGTGTTCCATTATAATGCTCACATATTTAACGTTCACGTACAAACATCAGCTTGAACAACTTCGTTCAAAATCAATGTTGAAGTTACTACAATTATAATTGGAGGAATGGTTTTTTTTCGATTTGATCTTATTGTTTAAGAAATTCAAATTGGTTAACAGTCGGATCAAATCTTTTGGTTGAAGGAAAAGTGTTGGGCACAGCTTTATAATATGGAATCCTAAAGCTGCTTTTGCTTCTTTCTTGTCTTTCCGTGTCTTATTGACACTTCACTTCCCGACTTCTTTCCTTCCGTAATTATTTGGTACCTGGTTTTTATTTTAATTCCCAAAAGTTTCATTAGTCCCTAAAGTTTCATTAGCTTTAATTTCCTAAACTATAACCTTTATTAATTTTCGTTGAATCTTATCGCCGTTGTTTGTTTAATAATCGTTCAATTATGTAATTATCTTGTCCTCTAAAGCGTTTTTACAATTCCTGGGTAAATTTTTAAGGAAAAGTGGAACATTTCTTTTAAGACACCATGTTTTCTAGTGTACTGAATAAGATCATAAAAAAGGTCCTGGACCTATACTATTTTAGTCAAACCAGGCTCGAAATGAAGGGTGCACACGCTAAAGCGGAACCCTTTTCAGTGTCTTGAATATTCTGTTGATCAGAAAAATGAATCAAAATTAATTTTGTTTTTGTTTTTCTTTATCTTTGCACAAGATTCGGCCTCTTTTACAATGTATAATTGTTACTGATACTAGCGACCCTCCAAGATTTATACCACTGTTACAGCAAGTGGGTATTATTACAAAATTAGAGAGTGTGTAAGATGGACAAATGAAAATTCTAGAATTATCGGATCCATTAGACCATGGAAAACTTTACAATGGTGCTTATACAAATATGAATTGTTATAGTCAATAATTGAGATTTTACCAAATAGTAATTTTATGATGGATCTTACGTAATTTATTTTCCGCTCACCTATATACATAAGAAAGACAGACACAAATAGGCAACATTTCACTGAAGGCGGAGTTATTTAAACTCTAATATATTTTACTGTCAATTCGTTTCTTATTAGTTCTGCTATAGATACTAGATAACTTTACCAACTAGGTAAATTGTGATTGTGATCAACTGAATAATCAAAGAGGGAAGAGCCATAAATTGTCCCTTCCAATTTTTTCTATTAAATTAAGCACAATAGATGTACAAAATATTATTTAAAAGTTCGGATGCCACTGATCTTGCTTCCTTACTTTTTTGAAGATGCGATTAGTTGATAGAGATTTTTTTTATTAAAAAAAAAGTTAGTGGAGAAGCCGCTCGTTTAGGACAAACAATATCTCATGGACCATTTATCAATGTGTGTTCCTAGAGGAAAGGATCAATCAACGAGACAATAATATGATGGATTCACATGTTTGATTTGTTTATCTGTTATGTAATCAGTTAATCAGTTTTCACAAATATAATTACATATGCAATGTTAATTGATAATACTAAGAACGTAACTGTGGCAAATGGAAGTTTACTGCTGGTGACGGTTGGTTGAGATTTTTTCCAAAATGAGTGATTAGACTAAAAAATTGAAAATGGGCTGTGGGAAGCAACAATTACAAATATGAATTGTTTTAAAATTTAATCCAAAAAAAATCAACTATTATTAAGGGTCGAGTTTGATTCTGCGTGTGCCATGTGGCGGGAGCATCTAGGACTCGACCTGCTAATGGGTCAAATTTGTTTATGAATGTACCACGCGGAACAAGGGAACCCGGTCACATTTGTTGGGGGAAAAAGTTTATACCCGTGAACTATAAGTTTATACCCCTAATCAATATCATTTTAATGTATGTATGTGTTGTGGGTAAAATTTATAATTTTCCGCTCCAACAACATGTGACATTTCTGTTTGGGAAATCTGCTGCCAAGATTAGTTAAATGTAGGTGATAATTGTTTTTCGTGTTCTTTACAACATCGACTTCCATTCAATAGACCAGTTTTTTTTTCACTATCGTTTGGGTGCAAAACATACACATATACCTTTCCCTTAATCATTTTGACCTTATTCATTTTGATGTTTGAGGACTTCGAAAGGTTCCAAACTCTAATGATGCACATTATTTCTTAATAATTGTCAGTGATGTCAGTCCCAGTGTATGAGTTTCTATAGTAGCATACTAGTCTAAAGTTTGTGGATATTTAATCATGTTTTGTAATACGTTTTGGAAAAGGGGTTTGTAAGATTAGAGCTGATAATGAGATAGAATTTTCCTCAAATATTATGTTGGCTTTTTTTTAATTGATTAATTTTATATATCTCAATATTTACATCAAATAGTACAATAATAATACCATACTACTTGATAAATACATTGTTAATCTCCCGACCTTAAGTGCAGACGAATAGCATGAGTAAGAAGCTCATTTTTTCCACGCCAATAACAACAATCTCTCATCTTTCAGGTTTACCCACTGTTAGTTTGTCTGGTAATGTCAATATTTCAGTCCCTTCTTCTCTTCCTATCATGTCTAATATTTGTTGAATTATTGATTCTGGTACTACAGATCACGTAGCTTGTTCTCTGACCTGTTTAACTAATTTCACACCTTTATCTAATGTCTTTATTAGTCTTCCTAATGGTAATCACATTTCTGTCACACACATAGGTGATGTCCAACTTGGTCACTTATTTCTCACTAACGTTCTATTTGTCTTCGATTTCCACTTCAATCTTATCTCTGTGTCAAAACTGCTCTGTACCTTATCTTGTGATGTTTATTTTTCTTCAACTCATTGCCAAATCTAGGACCCTATCCAAGAAGGTGATTGGCTTGGCTGAGGAGTGAGCTAGTCTTTACTTGTTACAGCAGGATCAGGGTGTAACTTCCCTACTCCCTGCCAAACCATTACCTTTCCCCTACTTCCTTTATCTTCATCTCCAAACCAATAGACTTGTGACATTGTCGTCTTGGTCTTGTGCCTTCTGCTAAGTTGGAATAGTTTAGACTTCTTGAACTAGCTATTATTGGTGATATTACTCAGCATTGTGATTCTTGTAAGCTGGCAAAACATGTTTGCTTGCCATTTTTAGACAGTTTTGCCAGTGCTTCAGCTTGTTTTGACATTGTTCACATGGATATTTGGGGCAAATGTCACCTTCCTTCTCATGATAGATATGACTATTTCTTGACCATTGTCGATGATCATTCCAAATCTCAATGGATTCACTTACTACACAATAAGGGTGAAGTTCGTACTTGTATTGAGACTTTTTATAACCTGATGTATACTCAATTTGGTACCAAGATTAAAGTACTACGAACTGATGGTGGCAAGGAATTCTTGATGACAGAGTTCTCCATCATCGAGGCATTATCCATGAAACTTTGTGTGTCATGACTCCCTAACAAAATGGAAGGGTTAAACGCAAGCATCATCATATTCTCAACATTGCTCGAGCCCTTCTCATTCATTCTCGACTTCCCTTGACCTTCTGGAGTGATGCTATTCTCCATGCCACCTTATTGATTAATAGAACACCATCTCCAGTCCTCCATAACCTTACTCCCTTTGAGATTTTATACCAAAAACCACCATCTCTTCGCAACCTTCGCGTATTCGGGTACCTATGTTATGCAGCTAATCTCAGCCCTCAGAAGTCCAAGCTAGATCCCAGGGCCCGACAACGCATTTTCTTGGGTTATCCATTTGGTGTTAAAGGCTATAAAGTGTATGATCTTACCACACATCAAGTGTTTATCTCCCGTGATGTTACTTTTTGTGAAGATATATATCATTTTCATATAGGGCAGATGTATCAAGCTGAGATGTATCAGACTTTGGAATGTTTAACCTCATGTTTGCCCATCCCTTTACCTGATGATGATCCCACCCATCCTACCTTTGCCTCAACTATTGACCTACCACCTCCTGCTACACTTTCTACCAATGACACAACCTCGTTTGTTACACACTCTCATCCTGTTCGAAGGTCTGCCAGACCAAAGAGACCTCTAGTGCATCTTCAGCACCATATTACATCTCTACTTCCTCAGTCAGCTAAATCATAAGTTCCTTCTTCCCGTAGTCCTCTTTATCCTCTTAGTCATTACATTTCTTTTGCTAATCTTGGTCCTCTTCATAGAGCCTTTAGCATTTCCCTTGCTTCTTCTACAGAGCCGTCTAAGTTTCAGGATGTTGTTAAAGAGGAATGTTGGAGATTGGCTATGCAGCAAGAGCTTGATGCTCTTATGCTCAATCATACTTGGTCTCTTGTTGATCTTTCTCCCGACAAGACTGCAATCGGGTGTAAATTAGTATATAAGATCAAATATAAGTCTGATGGCACCATCGAATGTTATAAAGCTTGTTTGGTTGCTAAAGGTTACAACTAGGAGTTTGGTGTTGATTTCTTAGATACATTTTCTCCCATAGTCAAGCTTACTACAGTTCATTTATTGCTAGCTCTTGCTGTCTCCAAATGTTGGCCTTTACTACAATTCATTTATTGCTTGCTCTTGTTGTCTCCAAAGCTCTTACTACAGTTCGTTTAACACCAACTTGATGTTAAAAACACTTTCCTCAATGAAGATCTTGATGAGAAAGTGTACATGGAAGTCCCTCCTAGGTTGGACATGTCTGTAATTAACTAGGGCAAGGTTTGTCTTTTTCAAAAATCTCTTTATGGCCTAAAACAAGCTAGCAGACAATGGTTCGCTAAGCTTACTTCCTTATTGATAGCGATAGGTTTCAGGCAGTCTCAAAGTGATCACTCATTATTTACCATGATTGACAAATCTGGGTTCTTTCTTTCTCTTTTTGTATATGTAGATGATATTGTTCTTACTGGAGAATATGCAGACTCAATTACAGCAGTCCAATAACAACTTGGTATAAATTTGAAGCTTAAGGATCTAGGTACTCTTAAATACTTTATGGGATTGGAAGTAGCTCGACATAAAATTGAATTACATCTATGTCAGAAGAAATACACCCTTGAGTTATTGCAGGAGACTGGATTTCTTGGATGTAGACCTATCAATACACCATCTGAACCTGGTTGCAGACTTTCTGAAGAAGAAGATGATAGTCCTTTACTAGATGATGTTCCCATGCCTATAGATGTTGCAGAGTGTTCATTGGATTTAGAACATGTCCTAACCTCATATTCCTACAGAAAGCTGGTAGGAAAGTTATTGTATTTGACAACAACTCGACCTGATATTAGTTTTGCAGTTCAACAGTTAAACCAATTCAGTTCCAAGCCCACTCATAATCATATGAAAGCTGCACATCGAGTTCTGAGATGTCTGAAATGCAATCCAGGTGCTGAAATTTTCTTTTCTAGTAACTTAGGTCTACAGTTAAAAGGTTACAGTGACAGTTATTATGGGAATTACAGTGATTCCAGGAGAACCATCACAGGTTATACAGTGTTCTTAGGTGATTCTTTGGTATCATGGAAATCAAAGAAACAAAACATGATCTCATGCTCTTCGTCTGAAGCTGAGTATCGAGCTTTAGCATCTATAGCCAAGGAAATACAATGGTAGACATATTTGTTGCACGATTTGCAGATTCCTCCTGCTGGACCAGCCTTGTTTTTGTGATAATCAGTTAGCAATCTATATTGCTGGAAATTCTATTTTTTACGAGCGACCTAAATACATTGAAATTGATTATCATTTGATTCGTGAAAAGGTACAATGTGGCGTCATTAAGCTCTTCCATGTCTCTACTGATATTCAGATTGCAGATTTGTTGACCAAAGAACTTAATGGGCAATGACATCATTTTCTTATCTCCAAGTTAGGCATGAAAGATATTCATGCTCTAACTTATGGGAGGGTGTCGAAGAATGTACCTGTTGTAGCTGAGTTTGGGCGAACGACTTGTCGTTTGAATTCTGAAGAAGCAGAGAGAACAGATGAAGCCCAGGCTATTCGTGTTGGGCCTGAGCCCATGTAACTTAAGTTTTAGTTAGCAGGATTGTTTTCTCTTCATATATATGTATCCCGATGGGTACAACTGTAACACACATCACCAAAAACTAATATTTGCCTTTCTCTCTCTCGCGCCAAGAATTGCTAACCGTTTTCTTCGCCATTTTTCTTCTTCTTTCCGAGCTTAGATCAAGAAATCGATAGCTGGCCAACTTTTTTATCAAGGCATAGGGGCTTGATCGTTTTCAAGGTCTTACTTGCAATTTGGGTGCTGTAAATTTGCAAACGCCCAACTTGAGGGAGGAATGTTGTGATATGACTTGTGATTAGGAAGTTCTCTCCCTTAGCGAGTTTACTTTTATTAGTTTTTGGCTTACGCCTCTTAATGAAGATGAAATTTTGTATGTGGAAAATAAAAAATGGTTGAACCTTAACTAAAAAGATCAATCGTTGCTGAATTTAGTCTTTGAGGTACGTACTACGTAACCCGCAAAGATTTGCTACGTTGTCACAAAACACGAGATGGTCACGCAATTTACGCTTTCTTTCTTTCTTTTTTTGTAAAATTGTCTTGAAATATTCATGAGAAACAGTGGTTACAAAATTGTCCACTAGTACTTGATACTTTTCCATCTCAGTTAACTCGATGGTCTACAATATAAATCCATGCAACTCATAATGAGAGAGTATTCATTTCGAACAAGAAAACTACATGTAAATATATATGTGTGTGTAGATTATTGGGTTGTTTATAAAATGTCCAAAATCTGTCTAAGTAATGACATTTAGATTTTTTTTTTTTGAAATGAAGATAATATAGTATCTCCAAAAGGTTAATCCCATTATGCTCACGTGACTCACCGTTTGAAGGCACAATATGCAAAGTCATATACGTGCATAGTTCGTGTAACGCCCCGTGATTTAACTGGCTATCTTTACAAACCAACACGAGTCTTTTCCAGTGTTACGAACAAAGATCTGTGTTAGTTTGTGGAGACAGCCAGTCGGATTAAGAGGCGTTACATTTCGACTCAGAAGCGTGTGTTGAGATTAACACATCTATTATAAACATGAGAATTTTTTTTTTATAGGTAAATTTTTACACCAATAATTACATGGAAGAGTGTCAACCCTAAAACATTTGTCAAATTTATTTTGGTCATACAATTTTTGATCGGATACTGAAATTTTAACACAACATTTATTTTCCTTTCAATTTTTGTGCCATTCGAATTGCATGGAACCATGCACGACGGAGTTGTAATTCATGCAAGGGGTCGGCCTTTGCCTAATCTATATTTATATTTCCCTCATTAATTTACTCATCAAGAACATCATGTACATCAAAGCTCCTTTTGATTGCCAACTAAGGCTTTCCATAATATCAAATCGATGTACTTTGCCCCCTTAAATATCAAGATTTTTATTTAACTTATGGTATTTAGATTCGAGTACTATCAAATCCTATTTTAGAAAGTGTCTCTCTCCATGTTATCTTCTACATTTGTGGAACATGACACCAAGATCTTCCTAAATAAATCAAAATCTCTTACAACTTAAACAAACGGTTTTAACATCAAGATCCTATAAGCTAAAGTAAAGCGAAATTTAATCATAAAGAAAAGTGCATATTTCCTTGACCATAAAGCCTTCAATCATTGAATCTGGACAAGACACAAAGAAAGTTTGGTCAAAGATTCCATTTTATAACTATGTATAGATATCAATCTTTATGATACATATATCACTCACTCACGTACTTTGTCCATTTCTTTTCTGGTCATTGGCTCATAAAAGTTTCTGAAAGGACGACGGGAGAGATAGAAAATGAGCACCGACTGTGGAAAAAATAAAGGATTACAATAGACATCCGTGTGCATGAGAAAAAAGCATGTCTTTCCTTCCAACTCGAGCAATCTTTGGCAGTTCCTTAAAGCCCTGATTTATTCCGCCATATAGCTGTAAAGTCGTCGGGTCGTACATCAACTTGTAAAGATACATTTTTTTGCAAGGTATTTTTTTGCAAATAATATTTTATACCTACTAAAAATTTAACTCTTAATTTCTGTCAAATTCATGTACACTTTATGTTATTCTAAAAAACTTCGTTTAGTTTTTGTATGTATTCCGGTGCTGTAGTCTCTTTTATTACAATGGTGTCGAAACTTCGGGTACGGCTTTCCTCTCCAACTTCAAACCCATTAGTTTGGTCGGGTGCTTTTACAAGATTATCACCAAAGTGCTGGCATTGAGATTAAAATAATTAATTAGAATATTTATTACTATTCTAGATAAAATTATTGATTTTTTCGGTACGAAATGTTCTAAAATATAAGCTTTAATAAGTAGAATGAAACATTACTATTACCATTTTTCATCCATCATTGAAGATCATTAAATAACTCCATAACAATAAATTGCCTACAACTATTATTCCGAATTTATCATTATCATTTCTTAACACAAATTCAATTCTTATCATTACCACGTACGAAACGAGTCCATTGGGTTGAAAATACAAGGCCAGGAAGACATGCTTTTCCAAGAAATTTTTGTTAGTGCCTAAAATGTTCACTGATGGTAAACATCTCTTATAAGTTCACTTCAATATCTTTTCTTTTATGTCCCTATCCATTGAAAAATTATAGGTTCGGTGGTGACACGATTGAGTTATCTAAAATTTAGAGTCGAGTATTATCGAACAAAATTAATTCTCTCAATTATTTTTTTTATATCTGTTAGACTTAAATTTGCGACTTCTTTAAATGAATACTACTTTTCGCGTTAGTACCTATCAGTATCTTACGCGGCAAAAAAGATGCGATTACAAGCTCCAATAACTTACGTGGTCTATAGTAAAGACCCGTAAACCTTGTCTACTTAAACCATTGGTCGAATCAATTACGCAATAAAAACATAAGTGCAACGTTACGCGACGACTAGCCCGTAGCTGAGTTAAGGTGTTCCTTTCTATCACGCAAATTTTCTATGATTTCCATGCGAATCAACTGTCAAGAATAAAATGTAAAAAAGTCGATTATTAGTTACTGCACGAATGACAGGTGGAGTAGATAAGATCGGTGTGAGATTTTTTTTTATTTTTTGGTTATTGTGATGTTTTTATTATAAAAAAATGACAGCCTCGTGACATGTCTCAGACATTGACATTTGCATAGTTACTTGCATCAACTAGTAAAAATTAACAATGGTTAATAGTTTGTTACTAAAGAATCATATGATATTTGATAATAAAAAATTTGAACCATGTAATACTATAATTTTTCAAAAAATAAACAAGTTCAGAAATTTGTCACTATAAATTTAAATTGAAAAGCATCTTCCACAAAATAAAATAAATTACGAGATATTGAGTAAAAAAATGCCAAATCACACGAAGTAAACCCTAAAAAGATAATCAAAGAATTATGGTTGTACAAAAGGCGTTTTCTTTTGAACCAAGCACATAGTTGTTAGTTGATGCAATTTAATTAGTTTCGTGAAATTGATTGCGCAAGAAAATTGGTCGATGTTAAAAAGCTTGTAGCCCAACGACACGAGACATTGTAAATATCTTAGAGGTCCTGAGTTCAAACCTGGCGCATGCAGCAAATTTTATGGTAAGTCCAATTAGTCGATGCTCGATACAATGACATTAACAAACAATTCGACTACTTCACCCAAAAAAAAACAGTTCGACTATATAACAATCAACTAGATTGTCTCATTAGGCAGCGCGATGCCAGCTCTAATTTAACGAGCCACTAGTAGTCAGCTTAGCCTTCGAAGGAAATTTTTTATATGTAAAATTTTATTATTTCAATCAAATGATTAGAACAAATGTACCAATTACGCGCAATTCTCCTAGCTATACAGATGGCTACAACATCTATATTATGTACATTTCACCCAAATATCAACCTAGGAATCGCTCCAAAATGCAAATTTATTACCCTCTTGTAGAGAAAGTACTTTGGGATACAATATCAATCGCAACATCCTCTTAATGGATTTGAAAAAACACGAGACTTTTCCCATCCATACGATAAGCTTTTTTTTACCGTACTCCTAGCTTTCGTATTGCTACCGACATATCTGGCCCTCTATTTTATTTGATGGCTTATTTTCAATTTGGCCCTCGGTACACCTTGCACCTCCTCTTTTCTTGCCATCAGATTGGGCCTTTTGTATCCTGATGAAAGCCCCCCACTTTTTGGACCCCTTTCTCGACCAAGATTAGACCCACCTGGTCCATTATGGCCAATTGGGCTTCTTTTGCTGGTCCCCAAATTCCCAATTGCGCCAAGCTCACGCTCGTTAAGTCAAGTGCGCTTAAAACTTCAAAACCTTCAACTTTTGTGTGAGTGAAACCAGGAAGAAAAATCCCCAAATCTAGCATTTTGCTTTCTCCTTCTCCTTGAACTTTATGATGTTAATTAGATACATTTTTCCATTTACTTTCACCCTAAAATGCTCCTCGATTCGGGTCATTAGTTTAATAGCATTAAAACCTTTGCCTAGTCGATTCTCTTTCTGGAAGTTGTGCTTTCATGCACTATTAAATATTCCTTCATTTTGCCAGACAACTAGGGGTGAGCTTTAAACCGATCAAAACTCGACACCGCACTAAACTACACCGCACTACACCGCATAATCAGAAACCACATTTTTGAAACGGTGTCGGTGTGCAGTTTCACACCGTACCGCGCCTATTCGGTACGGCATCGGTTTGGGTTATACACTGCACCGAATACATCACACCGCACCAATTATATAAAATGATGTTGTTTTATATAAGAGTTATTTCAAGTTGAGTTACCCCAAAAATTACATTTTTTTCATCTCAACCTCAATTCTCCCGAAACCCTCCCTTTCTCAGTCTCTCTCCCAACTCGACGACCACCCTTTTTCTCCTGATATTGCACGAGATGTGCTAGCAATTTCAGTATCAACTGTTGCCTCAGAATCTGCTTTTAGCACAGGTGGACGCGTGTTGGACCCTCACCGAAGTTTCTTAAAGCCTAGAACCGTGCAAGGTCACGTACTTCTGCTTTTACTTCATCTTCTTCTACGTTATTATGGTTATTAGGGTTTGATAGTTATTTTTTGTGTTATTAGGGTTTTCGATTTTCAATTTTGTCGAGAGTTTTCTTATTTTTTTTAGAGATTTTAGTGTTATTAGAGATTTTCTTATTTTTGGTTTTTGATTTATCGAGATTTTTATTTTATTTTACTGTTATTTAGGAATTTTAGTGTTATTTTAGAGCCGTGCTTTGTTCTGGAGTGTTTCAATTGTTTGATCTTCATTATTAAATAGTTTGTCCTCTTATTATTGAATGGTTTAATCCTTTATTATAAAATAGTTTTTTCTGTTGAACATGCACCTAGCTGTGTCCAAATCTGCTCATCTTCATCGAAGCCAAGTTTATGGTTGTTTTTATTGCAGGTGGGTCCAGAGCAAAAGTCGTGTGGGAGGCCGAGTTACATGAAGGAATTGAATTGTCATTTGTTTGGTCCTCAAAGTCAGCCAGATGCTGCAGAACGGATACGTTTCATTAAGCAAGCTGGATTTTCCTACCTCTTCAAAGTTGAAGAGGCTGATATTAAACCAAAACAGATGGCTGAATTTGTTGCAATATGCAAAGATAAGGGGGCGCATTTGCGTACTGTTTCTGAGTTATTTGTGAACAACAGCTATGGCATCGCAAATGGGGATGTTGATATTGTTCTAGATCGTGATGATTTCAGGGGGAAGGGAGATGAGAAAATGAATCTCACTGATTTTTTGGGTAGGTATTCATTGAAACGGAGAAAATATTCTTTTATTAGGCTCAAGGAAGTGAGGGCGGTATTGTTGCGTGATAAGCCTGTCGCGGATGTAGATTGGGCACAATTATATATCTTGTATGGCATTGGGGTTTTCCTTGCTCCAACCACATCTGATGTAGTTTGCGGCAAGCTTTATGCATATATCAATCCGCCACACCATTCAAGGAAATATAATTGGTGCAAGTATGTTGCTGAAAGGGCCAATGTTGGGTTGAGGCTTTGGCTAGATAGTGCTGCTACCACTGTAATCAAGTACGGTGGTAACACGCACTTGTTGATGAGATACCATACCCACCTTGCAGAGCTTGCTGCTGCTGGAAATGTCCCTTCCTCCTCTGATGCAAATGATGACCAATGGTTATTGTTGCCAGATAAAGAGGTGTTTATTTCATTTATTTCTTTATATTGTATTGTGTTCTTAATATCTGATATTTAAATTTTGTGTTCTTAATATTTGATATTTAATTCTTTTTAATCTGTTGTTGCAGCTTCTTAAAAAATTAGGGGAAATCGATTTTCGGATCAAAGACCTGAAATCTCTTAGAAGAAAGATAATGACAGAGATTGATGATAGGAAGGGGAAGGGGAAGGGGACGGTAATGAAAGAGGACGGGAAGAAGGGAGAGGCTGAAGGGGTAGAGGAAGTGGGAGAGGAGCAGGAGGGTGGGGAGAAGGGAGAGGCTGGAGTGGGTGAGGGAGTGGTTGGAGAAGAGGATGGAGTGGGAGATGGAGTGACAGGGGTAGAGGGAGTGATGGGGGAAGATAGCGGCTTCGAAAATGAGGGTGCAGAGGTGAATGATCAATTTCCAACAGCGTCACGTGACAAGCGTGAAATTGTGAATGATGTGTTGTCAAGGTTGAGGGCGAGAAGGTGGCAGAATAAAAAAGTAATTCCTTGTTAACAAACTATTTAATCATCACATAACAAACAATTTAATAATCACAGACCAAACCATTCAATCATAGCAGAATAAACTATTTAATCATAACAGAACAATCCATTTAATCATAATAGATCAAACTATTTGATGATTACATAACAAACAATTTGTTGTTAATATATACTGTAACAGGCGATTCATATGTGGGAACTTAGGAGAGGCAAAAAGTATGATGCGAATGACAAACATGACGATCGAGATTATACTGTAACAGGCAATTCAGAGTGATGTTTTCGCATCAGTGTCAAGCATGGGTGAAGGCGCTGTTAGGAGTGCAGAGGATCTATCACAAGAAGTTGTTAAGGGGGTTGAAGAGGGCAGGGGGTCTGATCATCATCATCGTGATGAGAAAAAGGATGATGCACCTCGTGTTGGTAATGATTTTGATCCTCCATCTTTCTCATTAGGTTTTGAAGATCTTTTCGATAAATTTACTGCCACACATAACGTTCACCAACCTGCTGGAGATGCCAACCAGTCCAAAGAATCTGATTCGCAGAGCTTGTTTAATGATCCAATTTTTATTGCTTTTTGCCCGGGTTGACGAGATTTCAGCAAAGCTAAATGAATCTGATTCGCAAAGCTTGTTTAATGATCCAAATTTTACATATTTGCTTTTTGCACATGTAGATGAGGTTTCAGCAAAGATGATTGTTGGCAAGAAGGGGGAGATGGGTAATGTGGGTAGTGGTGATGTTGCTGGTGCCCCGGGTATGATTATTTTGGATGAGCCGGCGGTTCCTGATATTATAGGCAAGCGCACAAGGTATCGTAGTAAGAATCTGAAGACTCCTTTTACGGGTGAGAATAAGAAGAAGAGGAAGAGGGGGATAAGAACGAAGGAGTGACAGCTTTTGATGTTCCACAAATGGATTCTCCTTGCCGTGTACGAGGGGAAATAAGGACAAAAGAGTAGCAGAAGCTGATGTTGTACCAGCAATGGATTCTCCACCTTGCTCTAAGAAGGTGAAAAAGGACAAAGGAAAAGAAGTTGAGTGGGCTGTTGTGCATGAGTTGACCCCCGCTAAGATTGAAGCACTTGAAAGGGAGGTAAAGTTTAACAATCTACCTCCCAGATACAACAAGCATGTTGAAAAATTTGTTAATCGACCAGAGGCGGCTGCGGATGTCAAGAAAGTGTTCATGGAGATGACGGATGATATGCATGATGTTATTTGGCAGTATGCAATAGGGAAGAGACCAAATATGTCGTAAGTTGATTGTGTGAACGTTATTGATATGTGGGTGGTTGTGCAATATTTCTTAGCTGTATTTTTTTAATAATTTGTTGTTATGGCTTGCAGAGGGGAGATTTTTGGATGGGATGGTAATATCAGATTGGTGCGGGACGACACTGAATCTCTTGGCCCAATGATGTGGCTTTCATCAGCAGCTGTAGATTGGTATCTCAGATATCATCTCAAAGGCATGAAAGCCCGTGGGGAGAATATTGATCGTGTGATACTCCATGTTTGGGTAGCGGTGAGTATCATACAATTGAATAATAATATTGTAAACCATCGGATGATATCTAATGCTTTTGTATTTTTTTTTTATAAATGATTGTAGAAAAGGTGGTTGAAGCCTGAACATCCAAATGTTGATGGAATTGCCAACCCTCGTGCTCATTTCACAGATATTAAGAATACTGTTAATGGTTTTTTCCCTTTTCTGAGGAAACCTGAAGACAAGAAGTTCATTCTATATGTAAGTTTGATTGCAGCTGTTTTTATTTTTATAATTCTCAAGTTTTGTGCTGATTTTTATTTTCGTTTCTGTTTCGTTGACAGTGAAACTTCCCATGGTTTCACGTTGATCACTTTTCTGTGTTCGTGATCGATGTTGCCTCGAAAGGTTGTTTTGTCTTAGACAGCATGAATGTTGAACAGAAGGAGGAGGAGTTTATCAACCACGCATAGAAGATTTTTGGTCTTTTTATTTACTTTCTGAGTGATTTCAGAGAACTAAATGCTGAAGAATATGAATTCAGGATCTTGCATAATGTTCCGAAGCAACCCGACACCCGAAGTTATGGAGTATATGCGTCCCTCTTCTGTGAACTATACACCAAACGCTGGCAATTTAATGAGATTGATCCAATGTATACAAGGAATTGGAAGACAAGTGCATTTCTCATTGAGCACAGGAAGAATATGTTGAAGACAATGGTGGTGCATCCTGATAATCTTGTGTTGCCATCGGTTGTGCAAGCCGTCATGAAATGTAGAGGGTCTAAAGGCAAGAAGAAGGGGTTTAAATGATTGTGATACTCCACGGTTGAACGTTGTCCCTGTTATACAATTTTTTGGTCGAACTATTGTTGAACATGCACCTAGTTATTATGCAAAACATATCCACGGTTTATTCGAATTGATATTACAGATCTATAGATTTTGTGTGCTTCTGATGTAATATAGCAAGCCATTGGACGGTGTCTAATCGTAACATAGCAAACCATTGAATCGTAACATAGCAAACCATTGAACCTTGAGAGAAGAAATATTAAATATCTTTGTTATGTTTGTTAATGGGCAGGAATGTTCAAGTCTATCGCTAAGTGTTTGTTCAATTCTATCCCTAAGCCCCTTATCATTGTATTATAAAAAAGCCAACCATTATAACATCACATACCAAACCATTGAATCGTAACATACAAACCATTAAATCGTAACCTACTAAACCATTGAATCGTAACATAACAAACCATTGAATCGTAACATAGTGAGCTATTGAATCATAACCTAGAAAACTATTTGATTATTAAAGAACAGCCCACTGTATTAAAAGAACAGTAATGTCATTAATCAATGCATCCACAGTATCAGAATGTATGGGAATGAACATAAACATATAAAAAATCTTGTTATTGGGCAGGATTGTTCAAGTCTATCGCCAAACATTTGTACTTTGCCTTTTTGTTCATCCGTCCGATCTCATTTTTACTCTTTATTCTATTCTTTGACTTTCTTGGATTCTCTCTCATCTTTAAATTTTTGCTAAGTTATTGAGATATTGATGTCTGAAAGTCATCTAGTTGCACTGATTTTGTTTGAGCTTCTCTACGTTATCGGATTTGATGTCTCGCAGTAACAATTAGCTCTTCCAGAATATTGATATTCTGGGCATCCAACAAGGCTTCATCTGCCAGCTCCAGTAGCTTGCATTTTACTTTATTGAAGCTTTCATTGTTGTTACTTTTTTGACTGCTTCTTAAAGGGAGCTTGGATTCCTTCAGTCCATCCTTTGCTTTTACTGTCCACCTTTTCATAACATAATGGTTAGGCAGCTCTCTGAATTCTTCTTCTCCTAAGGATCTCAAAGCCCCCATGACTATTAATATGTGTCTGCAAAATAGTCCAACTGTTTCATACAAATGGCATGTGCATGTGAGTATCATTTGTGACTTGTGAACCTGCACCATTCTCTCATCTAGCTTAACTAAAGGGTCTTCCTTCGACAGTGTGTAGACATTGTAGTGTCTAATGTGATCTGCATATGGTATTAACAAAGACCGTCTAATCATCAAAGAACAAATCATTTAAGCATGGCAGAACAAACCATTAAATCATAACATAACAATCAGGGCAGTGATAGAGCATACCTGTGAGATGTTAGTTGTCCCATTGTAGCTCTATCATGTAGGCAGCAGATTGATCGTATTGTTCCTGAAATTTTTCATACATGTAATGTGTATAGACTTCTGCTGAATTTAGCAATTAGTTGCATCTATTTTTGTTGTTGCGCCTCTTATCCTTGGAGTCATAGTCGGCCTTAGCTACTTCATGCCTTCTGCCATCCAAAAGATGGTTAAAATGTGTGAAGAACTGTAGGAGGTTGTATTCGGGTTGTAGATACCGCCTTATAATGCTGTTGAAGGATTCAACAACTTGTGTTGTGACCATCCCAGCGGTGAAGTGTTGCTTAACCCATGCAGATGACCATTTTTTTCTTGATTTGTGTATTGTATTCAGTCATTTGTGTCCAACAGAGTTGAAACACTCTTGTATCATGAGATTCCATTCATAATTAAACTCTTCCTCATCGTCTACCTCATTTATCATATAAAGGAACGAATTTTCTACCTTAGATGTGTATAGACGACTAAGATGTTTCTTCGTGTTCTCTAGTATATGCCATGTACAGAGACAATGGTACGTATTTGGTAGCTCAGACTTCGATGGCATTAGATATTGCTGCATCCTGGTCAGTGAAGATAGTTTCTGGTCATTTGTCATTCATGCACCTTAAGAAAGTTTTGAACAACCATCGATATAATTAAGTATACCATTCAATCAGAACTGAACAAACTATTCATTCGGAACTGAATAAACCATTCAATCAAAAAGAACGAACCATTCAATCGTAACTGAAAAAACTATTCAATCGTAACTGAAAAAACCATTCAATCAGAGTTGACCAACCATTCAACATACCTAATAGCCGATAATTTTTGTTTGTTCGGTATGTTGTGTCGAAGCAGATTGCATCACCAAAATATTTATAGTCCATCCTCATCCTTCTGTCAGCCCAAAAAATGTTTGCAATCCTTTCTTCACAGTCCACTTCTATATCATAATAAAAAGACAGATTTTGGTATGCTTCTGTTCTAAAATACTAGAGCAGGGCAGTAGCTTCACCTCCTTTCATTGCCCTTTGTCTTCGACTACCTAGATGGTTTTTTAGATCCACGTGAAGGAAACCAAGATGTTGCTTACCTCCAGCAGCTGTTGCCATCAGCTCATAAGATGATCTTAGTGGGATACCTATTTGATTATTTAGGTTAGCTATGTGTTGCTGAATAGGATTGAGAGCTCTGGCTGATCAGTGCATATGGGAACACGCCTCAGAGTGTAGCTCGTGATCATTATGTTCAACAACTCATTCCTTTATATAATAAGCTGCTGTCTCTATCGAATAATGAAAATAAATCATTGCACGGCACCCAACTCTTTCCTCTCTTTGATCATAAGGCCGAGCATCTTTCTCTTTTAAATTCCTAGATGGCCGACGGAAACCCTCTTTGTTGCAGACGTATTTGACATAATATATGGTATTCAAGCCATTAATAATCTGTTCTCTCCTATACTGAGTACGCACACCAAATCCTTTTTGGTGGGCGTAATAGTAGTAAAATTCTCGCAGATCTTCAGGGGTGGCAAACTATTTTTCTTTCCAGAATTCTTCTTTTTCCAGTTGTTCCAATTTTGAGTCTGCATAAAAGGAAAACTGAATAAACAACTTAATTATAACTGAACAAACCATTAAATCATGTCATGACGAACCATTCAATCGTAACTAAACCAACCATTAAATCATATTAGGACGAATCATTCAATCGTAACATATCGATCGTAACATAACAAACAATTAAATCATATCATGAAGAACCATTCAATCATACAAAACAAACTATTAAATCATGTCATGACGAACTATTAAATAATAACTACATCTTTAGTACGAAGACAAGCTACGAGCTACAAGCTAATAGTTACCTCTCTGGGATTGGATAGACAAAGGTTTTGAACCGTGTTGATTTAACATGCTATCTCGTCCGTTTGTTGCTCTGGATCTACAAGTGTTTTAGATTTCGATGTTGATTTTCAAAATGGATGGGTGTAGTTTGATGTAGGGGAGAGGGATGGAGGAGATCGACTAACCTTCAATAGTCAAAGTTTCTTGTTCTATAATTGGAAGATCAATTGCCGTCTTTTGTATTTCTTCTAGGGTTGTTGCAGTAGTTTGTTGCTCTGTAATTTGAAGATCCATGGATGGTTGCAGTAGTTTTTACAGTTCCAATCGCCGCGCCTTTTGGTGTGATATAGGATTTCTAGCCTGCAGATGGCGAGAAAATGGGTGTTTATCCTTTTTTGTTTTGATTCTGATGAGGAAGGAGGAATTGGATCCCGAAAAATCTGCTGTCAACCACTTTGTCCATTTTTTAAGCGGGGTTTTCCATTTTGAAATAGCCACGCGCGTCACATGTGGTGTGGATATTTTGACCATAATACCCTCGCCTGCTCCTGCGTGCGTCCGGGCCTTATAAACGTCCAGGCCGGTTCTGGATAATAGGCCCAGGACCAAATCGTGTCCCGAACCCTAAACCTTGCGTTAATACAGAAAAATTCAGATCAAAGTTACAATTTTTTGGCTACCACTATTAGAAATCAACAACGAACCTCTTTTTGCTGCGACTTGAATTTACATCTGGCCCACTGATTAACTTGGTTTATTGTTATCAATTATGATTTGTACAAGATTGGTATCCAAAGTTAATGATATTGGTATGTTATAAGAATGATATTGGTGCCTTAAACAAATGACGTTGGTACAAAATATGCAGTCGTAACTACATGAATTATTATTTCATCATGCCAATAAATATCTTTCAATGTTTACATGGTCGGGTACTACTCATTAGAGGCCTTATTGTGAACAATGGGAGGGGCGTGCCATTGTTATTTCACAGATATAACAATATCACTTCCGTTACATACCAATGTGTTGACATATGTAAACTAATAAAACTTCATATATAAGCCATTGCAAGAACATCAGTATACCACTATCGATTGCCATTAGAACCCGTATAAATAAAATAAAAATAAATGATAATCAAACCAATCTGAAACAAATATCACTTCTCAAATTAACCATTATAAGAACATCTGGATACCAATTTCACTTCAGATGTAAACCAACGCTGGAATAAAGATCAAAAAAGAATCTGAAACCAAACGACTTCCATTAGAAGGAGAAAATCGGCACAAGACGGCGACAGGACGACGGGGGGATCTCACGACATGGGATGGCGAGGAGACTCAAGCGGGAGTGAGTTTGAAATTGAATGGTGGGGCCGACGAGAGGGAACGATCGGTGAGTAGAAGAATGGCCGTTGGTCGCCGGGTTCATCACAGACTTGCTGGGTCATTTTTTTAGATTTTCTTCGTCAAATAGATGGAATGGATGCCAAAGCGTGGAAAATCTTGTTGGGTTTTTTGGGTGAAAATCCTGAAATGCCCCCGGGAACAAAGTCACTTAATTTTGATCGTTGGATCTCTAAGATATTTTTTAAACAACATCAGACGACCCACAATGAAGTCCATGGGGATACATCCCATGTAGTCCTCACTCAATCTATTCTCTAAGTTTCAGGGCTCCTATTGATGCAGTGCATCTAGACTGTGAATATGATGTGATGTATCTAGATTATGTATTTACATCCTTCCCCTTCATTTATTTTAACTACTTGTATCTAGACTATGTCTCTTCCTTTATAGAGACACCATTTCCTATCCTCAACCTATATAAAAGAGAGTCCATCACACATTGGAGGCATTTCAGCGATAAAGAAAGCAAAGTTTCTCATCTAATACACTTTGGTTATTGAGTTATGTTGTTAAATTTGTTCGCTTGTCCGAAATCATTCTCTCATTCATTCGTACATGAAAAAACTTGTCTTACTCTCTAACTTTGTTCTATATCAGTTGGTATCAAACAAATGTTCACGCAACTTTTCTACAAGTTGCAATCCTATTTGATGCTATTGTATTCCTTTAGTGGAAAGAACATGCTTAATTGCCAAATAGGTAAATGCTATATTCATGTAGCAAGTGATATCCATCTTCTTCATCAACTATCTTGTGAATATTCATCTATACTTTGATCATAAGAAGCTTTCGAAATTGGTTTAATTTTAATTTGCAACTTTTCGATTACATGGTGATCTCTTTCATTAGTGGAGTGGTTTGCAAGCTTAGAGACAACAAGAAGCTAAAAGAAAAATCTCTCGATGGATTACAATGAGAGATTTCTTGGTTTGTAAACTATTTTCTTGATATTTAGATGAAGTTCTTAACCTTGCTGGTACAAAGTATGATGACTTCCGGGATTGTTATCATGGTCATGTTGCTCAATCTCAAGTCCTTGAAGAGACTTTGATTTGGGAACAATATTGTGAGTTTTCTAAGGATCGCTTCGAAGGAGAAAATTTTGAGGAGAGTGGAGCACCGTTATATTCTTTGAGGGAGTTGTTCGATGAGGAATCTGCTTTAGCAATGTGTGTGCTTACTTTTGTTGCTGCTACGTGTGAGATGCCTACAACTTCTTTTGATAATGAGGATTCTGATATTGTGTATGTCAAGGATATAGACTTCATCAGAGTAGACAAATTCACATATGCATAAAGTTTTCCATTGTTGGACATGAGTAATAACATCAAAGATGCCGAGAGATGTTCCCGTAAAATTATGTTCTTAATTTTCCATCTTCATAATATTTTTGGTTACTTGGTCTCAAAATATTTATTCTGATGGGATAGAAGATACCAAATGGCACCACGTCATTCAAATGTGTTAAAGAGTTCATGTGCGGAGTTCCTAAGTTGGTTGACAACGTCAAACACGATGATGAATTTCTTCCAACTCAAAGGGAATGATATAGTACATCTAGACTGCTAAATGGATTTTATGCATCTAGATTATGTATTTATATTCTTCCCCTCATTTATTTTAACATCATGTATCTAGACTATGTCTCTTCCTATTCTAAAGACACACCTTCATATTCTTAGCCTATATAAAAGGGAGCTTAATGAGCGCAAGAAATGCTCACTTTATGCCATCATTTTAGGGTCATTTAGACTAGGTTTTGAGTCTGTTTGAGTCATTTTATGCCATTTTTAGGTCAGTTTCCTAGTAGTTTCACGTTTATGCTTTCGTGTCTTTTGGAGGAGGGTTTTGCAGGGACGTAATGACCAAGTGGGAAGAGGCAAGCTGTGGTGGAGTCAGGCCGAAAGATAGCCAGCCAAAAGTAAGCTGCACCCACCGAATGGAAAAATCTGCATCGACCGGCGTCTCTCCTGCTAACCTACGCCAATCGGCGCCCCATCTGACGGATGGCGGGAGGAATTCATCCCGATTTCCCTGAAGCTCCTGTGTCCCACCAGGCGGAGGCACCGAAGCCCGCCGAACGGTATTACAAGAGATGGGGACGAGCTTTTCACGAAGCACACGTTGAACGGTGGAGTCACCCACCGGTCGGCGCTCGTGATGCTGCCTGAAATCTGCACCCATTGGTCGATGCCCGAAACCCAGAATTGCCAGCCAACTTAGCACGCAGGATGGCACCGTAACACTGAACGGTATTTTTGCCAAATTTTTCCAAGGAGAATTAGTCATTTTGAGGGCACTTCAAACTTTTTACCTCATTTTAGGGTTGAGGGGGAGACTCCTCAATAAATATCCCCCCCCCCCCCCAACCCATTAAGTTGTAAGCTTTGACAAAAGAACTTAAAAAATAGGGTTTTAGCTTTTGGAGGAGGAGCTCAAGGAGCAAGAAGTGGATTTTGGGTACGGATCGAGCAGCTCTTCACCGAGATTGAGCACTCTCTTTCCCTTCTCTTTATTGCTTTTGTGACATTGTTCCTTTTAATGCGTAGTTTTTTTGCTTAAATGACTATGTGTGAGTAGTTCTCTTTTTGGGTCGGGTACCTTAGTGTCCCCGAGGTGCTTGGTTTCAAATGGGCTAAATCTTGAGAGTGTGTAGTGGTTAGGGATCGTAATGCGTTAGGTAACGGACCTCCGTTGGAAGCTAGTGGCAAGTAGTGCTAATAACGTCCTAGAGTCCTTCCCAATCAATTTTAGCGTGACCCAAAGTACTTAGCCGTAAAGGGGAGCATGTATACACCTAACCACTAGACTAGGCATTCACACGACGAACCTAGCCGTGAAAATGGACTTTGCCTATGAGGGTGATGTGTAGTTGACCAAAGGGTGATGCACTCAAGAGTGAGGTCTAGGAGGGGCAAGTTGTGGTAGTCTTGACACCTATGTGAGGTTGACAACTTACCAACATTAGGTGTGAGACAGTCTTGCCAAGATCCCCCTAGTACCTTCTTTGTAGTGTGAAGTACTTAGCCGTGAAGTGCCATGCCATAGTTCACCTAGGCCCACCATGGACAAAAAGCCTAAGAGAGACCAAGCACGTAGGGAAGCACGGAGGACACCTAGCCCAATCTCCTTTATATTGCATTTACACCCTTTCAACTTACTCTTATCATCGCTTAACTCACCCAACAAATTCATAAAATACTTTCCAACCTAATCTAAATTGTATTTCACTCGAGATGTCTTGAACCTGCTCTCTGTGGTTTGACATTATACATGTACTCCCTTTATTGTAAGGTGGACCAAAAAATCCGCTCTTCAATTGGCATCGTTACCGGGGAGCGACGTCTCTCAAGGCACCGATTGGTACGCATCTAATCTAGGTTGAAGGATATTATAGCCCAGCTACAATACCATGGATTCTCCTACACCTCATAGAGGAGAATTCGGACACTTCAAGGAGAAGGTAGACTTTGAAGTGACATCCCTAATCCTGAAAACAACCCTTCAATTTGATGGAACTCTGAAGGATGATCCACAAGATCATCTCTCCGATTCCTAATAATTTGTGATGCTTTTGAAATTAAGAGGGTGCCTGTGGAAATAGTAAAGGTCAAAGTATTTCCTTTCACTCTAAAAGGATAAGCCAGGAGATGGTTTGAGGGAATTAATCACTCGGGGCTGCCCACTCAGAAAAAAATAGCCAATGCTTTTCTAGACAAGTATTTTGTATTTGCCGCTAAGGGTGAGGAGATCACCGACATCGGAACATTCAAGCAATACGAGAAAGAAACTTTAAGAAATGCTTGGGGCAGGTTCAACAAATTTTAGAAGGTGAGCTCAAAACATAAGTTTACCTCGAGTCACCTTATTCAGATCTTCTACTACGAATTGGACATTCATGCCTGAGCAGAGTTAGATATGTATACCAGAGGAAGTTTTATTCAATACCTAGTAAATGAAATACTGTAGTTAATGGAAGAATTGACAGGAGTTGAAGTAACTCTCTCAAGTTGGCAAGAGAGGGAGAGAGGTAGAGCAGGGTCGACTGCTAACTCCTGTCAAGCAAAACTTTTGGACCTCAATCAAAAATTTGAAGAACTGGCCGGAACTTGCACCCAGACACCCCGGACCACGGAAGTGTACCAGGCGAGTTGAATCAATGGGGAGCGCCTTTGAGGCGAGCATAGGGAAGAAAAACTCAAGGAACCAAAAACTAAAGTTTCAAGCTTAAATGATGAGGCTAAGAGGATTGCAGTACCCGACATCTTAGACAGTTGGACAGAAGTTATGGAAAGAATGATAGCAATGACTGCTTAACAAAATTCTCTGATGGACAAGCTCCAAAAATAGGAATCAGCACTATCTGTGTTAGAGCAGTCAATGAAAGGAAATCTTGCCTCTTTCCATAACTTAGAGTTTTAAGTTTCTCAGTTAAATAAGCGCCAAGAAACCTCGAGGGGGAGAGAGGTCATCAAGAAATGCAAAGTACTCGAGGAAGAGAGTTGCGCCATGATAATATTCAAAGACGAAGATGATATATGGCCACCCTGGGACAACAAAGAAGCCTCAGGAAGTTACAGCCAAATTGACAAAGAACCAGAGGTGAACAAAAATTATCTAATTGATGTCTACAATAGGTGCTAAGAGGAGTTTGAGAAATTAAATTATGATGCTTCGTGGCTCATGTTTATGCAGGCTTGCCCACAATTCGCCTTCCTTATGGAACAGGAGGCAAAATTTCAAGTTTGCAAATCTGCCCAGGATTAGTCCCTCCTGTTTGCTAGCTTGAGGAGATGGGTCAGGGAAATATTCTGGAAACTTTTCAACTTCTGAAAAAAGTGCTCCAACACTTCATGTCTAGTCATTTTTCGGAATGAGGAAAATAAAATTCGCACCAAAGAAGGGGAGGTTTCGAAGAGTTTATTCAAAATGGAAAAACATGACGATCCAGCAATGATGACCTTCCCCATAACAATCAATGAGATTCAAATTGAGAAAGCCCTATGCAACTCAGGATCATCTATGAACGTGTTATCCACTTTCTTGAGTAAGCAACTAGAGCTAGGCGAAGCTATTTCGATCGCAAGGAATCGAACTCTTGCTAATGGCTCAACCAAGATGCAATTGGCAGTTTTTAAGGATGTAACAGTAGAGGTTCAAAATGGATTTGTCCCATTGGACTTCATTATGATGGATGTTTCGCCGACCAGAGAAAACATACCCATCATTGATCGTCCATTCCTCGCAACGACAAGGGCTAAAATAAATTTTGAAAAAGGATGTGTCACCCTGAACCTGGGGTCCAATAAATACACTAAATTGACATGGGCCAGAGCTGACCAAATTGACAGGATAGCGAACGCTATGGAACAAACAGGGGCAAAACTCTCGTTCAAAATATTTCTGTCAGAATACCAAATTTAGTCATCTGATCAGCAAGATACTCTTGCAACAAAGAGAGTTTCAAAGATCTGAGATATGGGATCTGGCCCAACTATGTCAGTTACACAAGGAGGAGCAAGAAAAATCCAAAACCACGGTCAGCGAGATATCTTTGCTCATCAGTAGAAGCGAGGGTGATCCGAGAAACCAAGATCTCCCAGAAACAATCATGGAGATAATATCTCTCATAAATCGATAGCTGAACCCCGACCCCAGGGATCAGTGACATGCAATCTTCGGATGGTCCTGATGGGGATGTTAAATCCAGCAAATTTTGTAAATAATGTCATGGACCACAGAGATTAGTGACTAGGGGTTAGTCAGATTTTGTGCAATTTTGGTGCGGACCATCTCTTGCATTGTCTGATTAAGGAAAAAGTGGTGGTTCAACGAACAGCGTTGCTCGGTAGAAAAGACGTCAGTCGTCGCCTTTGCGCCAGACAATGCTATAAATGTAGAGCGTTGAAAGATAATGGCCAGGCTTTGGATTCGATTACGCCGAATGGTGGGATGCATTCTGACCGGCGCATGCGCACCAGATATATAAGGATACATACATAAGGGTTTGTCACTTTCAACATCGCTCGACAAAGCAACTAACCACCAAAGTGCCAAAACACAAAGTCTAACCCCACAACCTCACCCGCTCTGTCGGCAACCTCCACGACCATCCCGACCGTGATTAGAGCATCATGCTCTATGGTGTCCCTCCTTAGTACGGGTTTGACTCCTAGGTCTGAAAACTCTAACGAGGAGCACTGAGCGATGCTATCACCACCGAGTGACGTTTTACCAAGGATTGGTGAGTTATCCATCGGATGGTGGGTGATAGTAACATGGCTGACAGCTTCTTAAGATAGAAACGACATAGGGGACGGCAACAAGAGAGTAGTCAATCAGAGCTAAGAGAGGATCTGCAAGACATGAGGCCAATTACAATTGCCCCTTCCCGATTTACCACGAGAGGGAGGGGGAGGTTTTGCGGAGGCTCCAATACAAGGAAATCAACCCCTACATTTGGATCAACTGGGGCGACATGGAGGTCCTTAGTATAAAAGACCAGCTTCACAAGTTCCTCTCCAACTTGAGCCTACTGTCCATGGGAGAGGAACACATTGATATGTTCTTGCTCCTCACATCTGAGTTTCTATGCACCTTAAGCATTGGTGCGAGAGAGGACTACATCACTTTTTGGCTATTCAGAAGGGAACATTCGCTGACTGAGATCGAGGTCTGTGATCACTTCGGGTTGGAATAAGGTGGTGAGTCAGGGTTCGCTACTTCCCCTCTTAAACACAAAGAATGGAAGTATTTGAGAAGAATCAAGAGTTTTAAGTCACCAGCTCTGGTCTAGTTGATCCATAAGTATGCTCAGCTTGTGCTACACAGGTTTCTGGCTCAAGCAATGTTTGGCAACTCTGAGCTCAGCAAAATTTATGGGTATGAGCTCCACGTACTGTACTGCACTTATAAAGGAATCAGCTGCAACTTCTTCAAGCACATTATTGAGGGGTTCTGCCAGGTAACATCGGGGAGCAAGAAGTTCATCTGCTGTAGTCATATCATCACACTCTTGGAGATCTCCTTGTGTACTTTGAAAGAGAAACAGAGGATGAAGTTGAGCAACAGGGCCACTCCTAGGGAGATCAATGCCTCCTATCTAAAGTCAGCTCTGCTGGTATATTGGGATCTGCACGTAAAGACTCATAGATGGAAGTCATAGGCCCAGTACAACATCGTGAAGAAGCTCGTGCCTGTAGATCAGCTTACTATGGATCGGGATGCTAATAAGGATGAAGAGCACATGCTGAAACTTGCCAGGTAGCTGGAGACGTAGCGGCTAGCCCATGAGGCCACTGATTCTAGAGTCACTGCATTGGCTGCATCACAGGAGCGATTGAAGTCCCAGTTCATTATCTCTCTTGACTACTTGCAGTACATGCGGTAGTGGATGGATCAGCACCTGCCTTACCCTGCCCCCAGTAAATTTTGTTTTGTGCCCTTTCTCTGGAATTTTGTTATTTTGCTCTTCGACACTTGTGTTGGCTATTCTTGCCTAAGAAATCTCCTCCGAATTTTATTTCATTTTGTTATAACTGTTGTCCCCAGGATTGTTTGATTCTTGTTTCTGCAATTGTGATCTTATTATTGTTGGATTATTCAATTCATGTTGGTGTATCCTATGTTTGTTAATGTGTGACCTTGGAGGTATTTATGTGTGCTTATGATTGAATTATTTTGAGACTTTGTCGACCACAGAGGTCATCATTGTCATTTGTTTTCATTGTCGTTTTCTTTTCCTAGCTCTTCCCACATTGAGGAGAATGTGTCATTTAAGTGTGGGGGGAGTTCCACGTAGGAACTTGCATGCTTAGGTCTAGAATTATTTATTTAGGTCACGTTCTGGCACTTTTTTGACAATTTTGACCCCCCAAAATTCTTTTTCCTTCGTCTTAAGGCAAAACCTGCACTTAGTAGGAATCTTACCCCAGTTGTAAGATATAGGAATGCAAAGCCTCTATACCCTGCTTGTTTAAACTTGCAGTCTCCTTAGTTGGGTGGACTCGAGGGTTGACGAGCGACCTTGTGTGAGCAATTTTTGAGCCGAAGGTGGAGACTACCATCTCCAAATTTTTTTTAATAAGGTGCTTATACGCTCCAGGCAATTGGGGTAACCTATGAGTACTTGGTTGTCTCTCCTTTTTGAGTAAGTTGCAGGAGGACGGGGGCAGTTTTTGATTGAATTTTGCCTAGAGCCTTAAAAGCCTAACCCTATATCTTCTTTTCCCTTGTATAGTCCTTTGAATCAAGCCATTCCTTTGATACATACATTAACCATGCTATCCCCAACCCAATCTCTCCACCTTTGACTTTTAGTCCGAAGATGCATTTAGGATTTATCTAATGGGGAATTGTGTAAGGGTTTCATGATAGAATAGGCTTATTAAGGGATTTTACTTTAGGGAAAATATATAGAAAAGGGCCAAATTCAATCACCAAACCTTGCCTCAACCAAAATTTTGCCAAAAAAGTGAATAAAAGAGAATCAAGAAAAAAATAGAAAGGAAAAACAACAAAAAATAGAAAAGTATAGAAAGAGCTAGTGTGACACCAATAAGGCAGCCAAATAAAAGACAAGATTTTGGCCTTTTGGCTATATGTCTCAGGTATATTGGGTTAAGCGTTCAAGTAAGGTGAGCAAGTAGAATAGTCGAGTGCTAATTTATGTGTAATAGCACCTTGGATTTGGGTGGATAGCCACTACCCATTCATTTATCCTCACCATTACTTTGACCCCATCTTCACCCGAGCCAAGTCCCCTTAATCGCGACCCTCATTTAGTGAGAGTCAAACACGAGTGCGAGTAGGATAACTTAAGACCCCCGGACGTGTACGCGGGGATAGGGAGTAGACCACACCATAGCAAGGACAATCAAATCTCCTTCCCTCTGAGTGGTCAACTCTTGAGTCCTACCCTCTTTGGGTTAACGCTTGGTTAAACTCTCGAGGGTATGGTCTCTACGCATTCTTATTTCGTTACATCCGGGGTAGTGAACTACTAAGTCGTGGGCTCTTCCTATGATTAAAGATCAATATCGCGTGGGAGTTTATTTTTTATAAGAGAGTGTCAACTCTCGACCTTACTTCTCTATATTTGTGTCTATACTTGTGTCTTTTGCTTGAGGACAAGCAAAGATTCAAGTGTGGGGTGTGATGAGTGTTGTGCAAGAAACGCTCACTTTATGCCCTCATTTTAGGATCATTTAGACCCAATTTTGAGTCTGTTTGAGTCATTTTATGCCATTTTTAGGTCTGTTGCCTAGAATGGTTTCATGTTTATGCTTTCGTGTCTTTTGGAGGAGGGTTTTGTAGGGACGTGATGACCAAGTGAGAAGAGGCAAGCTGTGGTGGAGTCAGGCCGAAAGATAGCTGACCGAAATTAAGCTGCACCCACCGAATGGTGAAATCTGCATCAATCAGCGTCTCTCATGCAGACCTACGTCGATCGGCGCCCCATCCGATGGACGGTGGGAGGAGTTCATCCAAATTTCCCCGAACCTCCTGTGTCCCACTGGGTTGTGCCAAAGCCCGTCGAGTGGCATTCCAAGAGAGGGGGATGAGCTTTTCACAAAAAACTCACCGAACAGCAAAGTCGGCCACCGGTCAGCGCCCGTAATGCTGCCTGAACTCTGCACCCACCGGTCGACGCCCAAAACCCAGAATCACCTGCCATCTCAGCCCGTCGGACTGCGCTGGCAGCATCGAACATAATTTTTGCCAAATTTTTCCCTAGAGAATTAGTCATTTTGAGGGCACTTCAGACTTTTTACCTCATTTTAGGGTTAAGGGGGAGACTCTTCTATAAATATCCCCCTCAACCCATTAAGTTGTAAGCTTTGACAATAGAACTCAAAAATTAGGGTTTTAGCTTTTGGAAGAGGAGCTTAAGGAGCAAGATGTGGATGACGGGTGTGGATTGAGCGGCTCTTCACCGAGATTGAGCACTCTCTTTTCGTTCTCTTTATCGCTTTTGTGACATTGTTCCTTTTAATGTATAGTTGTTTTGCTTAAATGACTATGTGTGAGTAGTTCTCTTTTTGGGTCGGGTGCCCTAGTGCCCCCGAGGTATCTGGTGGCAGGTATTGCACCGATGAGTGCCTTCTCTCGTCGCTGGATAGATAGGCATAGAGGATCATTTTTTCCTTTGAAAAGCTCCAAGTGTCAACTAACTTTGCCGACTCGGCTGTTGCCAAACTTCTGAGGAGCTTTGTATTTCCATGGGCACTATTCAGTAGCTAGGTCTGCCAATCGATGGTTTGTGCATGACAGCTGTCGATCGTCAACTAAGTGTTTCTGGTCAGTAGTCACCGAAGTTTTAGCGGACCTGAACTCTGTTCAATCACCTCTCGGCAACCCCATCCACCTTTCGGTGGCTTGTGCCACTCGACATTTATCTCATCGTTCAGCATCTTTAGGGAAATTGTTGGCTTGGCTTCCTCTCCTCTCGGTTCCTTCTGCTTTTTTCATCTTTGCATGTTCCTCTTATCTCGAACACCTCCAAAAGACACAAAAAATTGACAAATAAAACCATTCAAGGTAACAGACCTAAAAATGGTTTAAAAAAACTCAAGACTTTAAGACTTCAGACACTAAAACAGATAAAAATGACCCGTAAATGACGTAACATGAGTATTTTTTATAGTGTCGTTCAAGTAAGGAGATATTGGAGATTTTTTAGCATTTACATGAAACTCCATACCTGGGTCACTACGGAGCGACTATGGCGACACCATGAATCTTTGAAGGTTAGTCTTATTGGCCTACCATTTTTAAAGATGCTTGCTCTTATGTTTCTCATTGAGAGTGAATGAGATGTCACTCCCAGTATTCCAGAAGTGGAACTCTTCGACGTGTGGGGGTTGAATTTTATAGGACCTTTCCTATTGTCATATAGAAACAAACAAATCTTGGTTGGAGTGTTGGAGTGGTCTACATGTCTAAATGGGTCGAAGCATAGGAATAACAGTCATATGATGCCAATATGGTTCTCTGGTTCATCAAGAAACTGTTTTTGAGGTTTGAAGTTTTGAGAACTATCATATCTGATGGTGGTTCCCATTTTTTTCAAATGATCATTTGAAGCGTTCTAGAAAAGATATGTGGTTACTCACATGGTCGCCACTTCATACCATCCCATAACTAGTGGTCAAGTTGAATTCTTAAATCGAGAGTTGAAAAAGTTCCTTGAAAAGACGATTGGAGGAGCGAGGAAAAAATGGGTCAACAAGCTTGATGATGCTTTATGGGCTTACCTAACGACATTTAGGACGTCTACTGAAATGTCACTTTACAATCTTGTGTATGACAAGGCTTTCCACCTCCCGGTCGAGCTTGAGCACTGATGCGGATGAGTTTTAACACCCATTCTTATAACAAGGTGAAGTAAGAGATTGTGTCGAACCACAGGGAGCGGGCCATTAGTTTGCTCTATTAGTTGGCTAAACTAGATCTAGGATGGATCTATTTTTGGTATTTTTGAATGTGGGTAAACATGCAATTGGAAAACTAAGACACTAGGCAATAATGGAAAGGAGGGTTGGGGGCATCATCCATGCACTTTCCTAATTAGAAAACCTTCTGGGCTCACTAAGTTCGTGACTGTCTAGGGTATCTTAAGCAGGATTGCTTCACTTTTTCCTATCACATCCGCCAAAGCCAGTTCTAAGGTAAGGTCTCTAGTCACGTTATGAGTTCACATACACGGCTTGTCACCCCTGAGTGCCGAAAACACAAACCCTCGAACCAAATCTCTAATGCTCCCCTTATAGACAACTAACTTATCTCCCTCTGATGTCACTCTTCAAGAGTCCATTAGCCAGCTAACCAGTCTTTCCATGGCACCCCTTCGCTTTTGCACATCAAGTTGTAACCACTCGATCATCTAGTGTGAACCTAGATAGAACTAGTGCACCATTGACTATCTAGCCCAAGCTATGGTTAGAATGTGCTTTAAAGGTTCTCAGCCCATCCGATCATCTAGCTAGTTGAGTACAATTAAAGCACCCGACTTGCAAGTTCACTACTCGTTACTCACACTAAGCATAAGGAAAATAGATAACACAAACCATAAATATCACACGCTAAATACAAAGAGATAGGGATAGAGGGGGCTTAATCATCTGAAAGCTCCCCTGACCACCATCTGACCCAAATCCTGGCCGCCTATCTACCCAGAGAGAAACCTCTCCTGCCTAGCTTTATGCCTCCAAAAGCATATCTATGTTAAATGTAAGGGGGCTATTTATAAGAGTTCGACCCCACTTACCCTAAAAGAAAAATTAAAAAAAGTGACAAGGCAAGTTGCGGTCCCGAAATGAACTTGGCAGCTAAGGCTAGACAACTTCGCTGGGAGTTATCTAAAGGTGGAAGCCGCTCACATCAGCCAAAGTTTGTGCGGTCATGAGCTCTCCGCTAGTCCTTACTTATTTGTTCGACATTTTGGCTATAGAGCGCCTTTCGGCAGTCGACCCTTGAAAAAAACTCTGCACAAACTTCATGTTGCTCCTAACTGAGAAGCTTGTGTCCCCAACTTCGCGCGGCTCTCATTCAGGTCAGTATGGCTCTGGGTCTTTGACTGCCTTTGACACTTGAACGACAGCTCATTGTGTATGCTTCAAGGCTCCTTTGCACGCACTTCATCACTCCCTTTAGCTAAGCCTTGCATTATTCCTCCAACTCAGCTCTTGCACGGACTTGACCTTCCTTCTTGCCTTCGTTAGAGCTCGTTCTTCTTAAACTCCTCCTAAAAATACAAAAGACTCAATGAATGAGTTCATTCATGGTAACATGCCTAAAATGGATGAAAAGAGAGAAGACTAAGACCCAAAGGAACTCAAAACTACCTAAAATAACTCTAAAATAGCCCAATGAAATGAGTGTTTTGGACACTCATCAAGCACCAGGCCTTTTGGGCATTTATTTTTATCATATATTGTTTATTTTGTATTATTTTTGTTATAAATGTCATCGAGCTTTATGTGTAAAGTCTTTATTCCTTGGTAATCAAAACGACCCAACGAAAATGTTCTAGACATCTTAGAATACTTTGTCTCGGACAGCATATCTCCCCTCTTCCAGGTCCATCCCTCTAAAAATAAACACCAATATTTGCTTTATCCAAGTATTAAACGGGAGCTACAAGCAAATAAAGTAGCACTCGTAGCAATTTGTATTATAACTCATTATAGTTTGTACCATCACTCGTCATAGGTTATACCATCAGTGGTAGACTATATTGCAAATTATACCACTTCTCACTACATAATCTACCATCACTCATTATATAAGATATCACCATTTATCACATAATACATCAATACACACCGCTTAATGTAGCACAACTCATTTGTACGATCTCTGTTCGAAAAAAACTTCCAAAATATTTATTAAAAAATTCAGTTTTTTCAGAAATTTTTATGTAAGTAAATGACTAAAATATCCTTGTCATTACCAACCTTTCAAACACAAGGCAAGGATGAAATCCTTTCGGAGACACGAAAAGAAGAAGAAACCCTAGGGTAGGCATCGATTCTGTGGATTTTTTTGAGAAAAGTCTCATTTAGTACTCTGTAGTTTCACATTTTTAGAATTAAGACCATGTAGTTTTAAATTAGAAATTTAGTCCCCTATAGTTTACACATTTTTTCCGGACAGGTCCAGGGTAGCTCTCCGGCCAAATATGCTCAAAACGGTACCATTTTTGTGCCCACGTGGCAAGTGGAGGGGCACGTAGATGGCTTGGGGGAGCTGTTCTCCTTCTTCCTCGCTGAACTCAGCGTGAGCTATTGTCCTAAAATGGCGATTCTTCTACTGAAATGGGGGTTCTGGTAGGGAAATTTTTTTCTGTTGAAGGAGAGAGTGGAGAGGAGAAAGATAAATAGGATTTTTATAGTATTTAAATAATGGGTTTTTGAAAAATATAAACAAATCTGGGATCGAAAGGATAATTTACCATACGACACGTAATCGTCGATTTAACCCAATCACTTGCCATATTTGGTTGGGCAGTTACCTGGACCTGCCCGAAAAAAAGTGTGTAAACTACAGGGGACTAAATTCTCAATTTAAAACCACATGGCCTTAATTCTGAAAATATAAAACTATAAAGTACTAAATGAGATTTTTCCCTTTTTTTTTGAAATATGAAATGCTTCTATTAATTTTAGATAGAAAAATTGGAATACAAAAAGAGAGTCAAGATCCGATGAATAATTCACATCCAATCCCTCGGGCGAGTGCCTAACTTGACCCTTTAGAAGCCCCAGTCGGCAACCTGATTTTGCCTTCTATTAATACAAAAGATCAGTATAGAGGGAGTTGGCGTGGCCATCTCACGGGACAAAATAAACGTTCCAGACACGCGTCTCTCTCTCTCTCTCTCTCTCTCTCTCTCTCTCCTGATTTTAATATAAAATTAAATAAACAAAGTAAAATCCCTCTCTCCTCGTTAGGGTTTCCTCCTCCGAGAAGGGAAGAAATGGCGGACAGGTTGACGAGGGTAGCTATAGTGAGCTCCGACAGGTGTAAGCCCAAGAAGTGCCGCCAGGAGTGCAAAAAGAGCTGCCCCGTCGTCAAGACCGGTGAGTCTCTCTCTCTCTCTCTCTCTCTCAGCTCGCGGGTTTCGAATTTCGATTGATCTTCGCTTATGTAGGCGGGTCTGGTTGGGAACGTTAAGATGCTATTGGTGAGTTATCGATCGGCGGTTACAGATTGTGCTTCGGTTTGATTTGATCGTGGTGGTAATACTCCTTATGGGGATACTTTTGTGTAAAGGATTTGGCTTTGTGACATTTGAAGTTTCTTTCTGAGTAAGGCGAGTTAAATCGATTGTAACTGTTCGAGTTCGTGAGTTGTGATGTCCAGGTTAGTGGTGCGAGCCCGGAATTACTTTGATGCCAAACCTAGGGTAGGACTGGAGTTGGCGATGTTGGGTTTCGGGAGTTGAATTTGTGGCGTATATAAGCTTCTGATGAGAGTGAATTGTAGCTGTTTAGCTTTTCGTGAGAGTTTTTCCTACAAGTATTGCGTATTCCAGGAAAATGGGGCAAAAATGGATTCCGTTTCACCCTGAGCGGGGATTGTTTGGCTTGGCTTGGCTTGTGAATTGTCTTGATGTAAAGTGTCTCGGTTATGGATCAAAGTGTACAAGACTAACATAGTTTAGTGAGCTGCATCTTATATGTTCCTGGAAAGCTATTATACTTTCTTGATGTTGTTTTCTGGAAGTTAGTTGTATGTGCCCAAGCATGTCTTCTCAATCTTTTCCATCCTTCTTCATTGATCCATCTGCAGGTAAGCTGTGCATTGAGGTTGCTCCTGCATCTAAGATTGCTTTCATCTCCGAGGAGCTATGCATTGGTTGTGGTATCTGTGTTAAGGTTTGTGCCTTCTATTTGTTTCGATATGCATGTTTTCGCTAGAGAGTAACTTATCTTCTGTTACAGAAATGCCCATTTGATGCAATCCAAATCATTAACTTACCAAAAGATTTGGAGAAAGACACAACTCATCGTTATGGACCAAACACCTTCAAGCTACACAGGTCAGTTATTAACTTCTCTCCTTTCTGTAAATAAAAAGCAATAGGGGCTTGCTTGGAATACAATAAGTAAAGAAATTGTTTTATTATTTTTAGGTTACCCGTCCCGAGGCCAGGGCAGGTTCTTGGCTTGGTTGGAACAAATGGCATTGGGAAGTCAACAGCACTGAAAGTTTTGGCTGGAAAACTGAAGCCCAATCTGGGTCGTTTCAGTGTGAGCCCCACTTAGAAGCTTTTTCTCCCTCATACCACTTTCATTTTTTGTTTGTTTTCATATTTCTTTCTTTTCCTACAGAATCCACCTGATTGGCAGGAGATTTTGACACACTTTAGGGGTTCTGAGCTTCAGAATTATTTTACTCGCATCTTGGAAGATAATTTGAAGGTAATTTGATTGCTTTTATGTTAAGTGCTTATGGTGTGGAGAGTATCTCTAATATTTTCTCCTTTAAATGCTATGCTCACTACTGTTCTGTTAATCTTATTTTTAGCTCGTTAGTCATTTTAAAACTGGCACCTTCATAAACTTTTGAATTTTCTGTAGCTTTTTCATTTTTATCAGTATTCATAGTTAGTTTCAGTAGTGTGATCTTTTGTACTAATATTCTAGTTTAGTACAGTTTATTGATATAATACTTACTGTTATGAAAGAGAGGCTTGGCCCACAAGTCCAGTGGCTTTGTGCTGAGTTTTAGTGCCTTTTGGTCCTGGGTTGATTCATGGATATTTATGGGACAAAGAGATATGGGATGGGTTTGTGCTAATTGGGTTTCAAGGTTCCTTGACCTCTATTCAGTCTCAGAAAACGGCTGAATTGCTGATTACAGAGTACAATTATTGAGCTGAAGTCCTTACTGTAGTTTTGTTTAGCCTGCCTGTTAAAACTCCATGGTTCTGTTTGATGTCTTGAAATTCTAGAATTCTACTTAGTCTTTTTGGGGCATTTGTTATGATTGTTGGAATCTCATTCCATGCTAATCAAGATTTATGCTTGTAGGCCATAATCAAACCTCAGTATGTTGACCACATTCCAAAAGCAGTGCAAGGCAATGTTGGGCAAGTACTTGAGCAAAAGGATGAGCGGGAAATGAAACAGGAACTTTGCACTGATCTTGAGTTGAACCAGGTTATCGATCGTAATGTTGGAGATTTATCCGGTGGGGAGCTCCAGAGATTTGCTATTGCTGTTGTGGCCATACAGAACGCAGAGATATACATGTTCGATGAACCTTCAAGTTACCTTGATGTTAGACAGAGGCTTAAGGCTGCTCAGGTCATCCGATCTTTGCTGAGGGCTAACAGGTCTGATATTCTCTGTTGTGCTTCTTTAATCTTTAGATGCTTATTTGTTTGAACTGACACTAAGCTTCCACATTTTTCGCAGTTATGTCATTGTGGTGGAGCATGACCTTAGCGTCCTTGATTATCTGTCCGACTTCATCTGCTGCTTATATGGGAAGCCAGGTGCATATGGAGTGGTTACCCTTCCCTTCTCTGTGAGGGAGGGCATCAATATATTCTTAGCTGGGTTTGTGCCTACTGAGAATCTGCGATTTAGGGATGAATCTTTGACTTTTAAGGTATTGCGGCCACTCCGTGTGGATTTACTTTGCCAAGGGATCTTCCATGCTTCTTATTGTCCTTTCTGTCCATGCTAGGTTGCTGAGACTCCACAAGAGAGTGCTGAGGAGATTGAAACATATGCACGATATAAATATCCAACCATGACAAAGGTTCAGGGCGGTTTTAAATTGCGAGTGGCTGAAGGCGAATTTACTGATTCTCAGATTATTGTCATGTTGGGGGAAAATGGTACTGGAAAAACAACATTTATTCGGATGCTGGTAAACTTCCTTTTCTTTCCTATATATTTTTCTTTCCACTTCAAGTTTCAGAATCTGCATTTTTCTTTCATGTTAATGACATGATCCAATTGCATTTTTTTCAGGCGGGTTTATTGAAACCTGATTCTATAGAAGGTTCCGATGTCGAGATACCTGAGTTTAATGTATCTTACAAGCCCCAGAAGATTAGCCCAAAGTTCCAATCTACTGTCAGACACTTGCTGCATCAAAAGATACGGGATTCATATATGCATCCCCAGTTTGTATCAGATGTCATGAAACCACTTCTTATTGAGCAATTAATGGATCAAGAAGTAGTAAATCTATCTGGTGGAGAGTTGCAGAGAGTGGCACTGTGTCTTTGCCTTGGAAAGGTGAATGCTCCTATGCTTATGCTTTCGTTTTTTGTAAAGAAATGTCTTGTTGCTTCTCTTCTGTATTTGTTCAATAAGTGGTTGAACTTAATTGTACGACTCATGGATTTTCTACAGTTTTTTTATACTAACTAATCTCCGAATGCATATGAATGTGTATTAGTGTGTGTTCCGTCATTAGGCAGAAATACTTTTAGGGTCTCGTTACAAGGGATGGATTGGGGCAAAACTGCATTTTCCATCATAAATGCTTAAGCAATGATGACCAGCTGAGCAGATTGTAGATAAAATGGTCACTGGCCTACTCTTGGGATTTGTTCTAAGGCTTAGTGCATTAACTTCACTGCTTGCTTTGTTGTTAATGAGCTGGAATGCTGTTGTTAGAGTTCCATTTAGCCTTCATTGGTGTGATTGGAGGAAGCATTTTTGTCACAGTTTTACGGGACTGTCTATTGCTGTGGCCTAGTAGGTACTTGTTATAGTTTTATAGTGGGATATGTTTATATTTGATGGCTATACCCATTATCATTCTGGAGCATGCTTGAAGCTCTCCTCTTTTTGGGCTCAGTAATTGCTATATTGCCATAACCATTCAGGAGATTTCTTAATGACACTCCTCTTTTTAGGCTTAGTGGTTAGAAAAGTAGTGTCATTCTCAGCCAGAAGTATGTTGTTTTGCGCCTAAATTCTCCCTTATGATTCTTCCGAGTATAATAATATAATCTTCTTCCTGGAACCAAGCACAAGAGGCAACTTTTCAACCACACAATTTTAATTAGAGTTTCATGTTTTCCTAGAGTGACCAAAAATTCACCTTTTCTTTTCTTGATGCAGCCTGCAGATATTTATCTGATAGATGAACCCAGTGCTTATCTTGATTCTGAGCAGCGTATTATTGCTTCGAAAGTCATGAAGAGGTTTATCCTCCACGCGAAGAAAACAGCTTTTGTTGTAGAGCACGACTTCATTATGGCGACATACCTTGCCGATAGAGTTATTGTCTATGAGGGGAAGCCATCTGTGGATTGTACAGCAAATTGTCCTCAGTCGTTGTTGACTGGCATGAACCTCTTCTTATCTGTAAGTTCAGCAGCTGTTTTCCTTGCATCTCAGATGTATACATGATCCAATAATTACTGTTTCTTTATTATAGATGGTTTCTCTTGGCAAAATAAATGTATTGTGTGCAAAGCTATCTGACTGTGCCTTTTCTGCCCAAAAAGATTTTATATTTACTGGTCCTTCCATAGCCACTATAGGGGTATTAGTTGTCCTCTTGTTGACGTTTCCAATGTAGTTAATTCTAATTTTCCTTCGACTGGATGCAGCATCTTGATATAACTTTTAGGCGGGATCCAACCAATTTTCGACCAAGAATTAACAAATTGGAATCGACAAAAGACAGGGAGCAGAAAAATGCTGGGTCTTATTATTACCTTGATGATTAACGTGGTTATCGACAGGTTTGATACCGAGAATCTGTGTCCTGATAAAACTGCACTTTTGGTTTGGCTTCTCATTCACTTTGTTCTCTGACGCAGGGCATTCATGTGAGTTCTTTATGGCAATCTCAGCCCGGCCGCAGTTGCGTAATGGCAATGGAGGAGATTTACGCCTCGCGAAGTTGATGCGGTTATTCTATCTAGCAGTTCGTGCTCTGCCAGTTTTGTTATTGTTCTGGTTTGCACTTTCATATCCTATAGCAATCCTTGTGATTTACGGTTTTGGTTGACGACATGTGATGCTCAGCACTAGCTGAATGTACTGTTTTGCATTTGCCACATCGGGTCATTGGAATTACTCGTTACGAGCAGAAGGTGAAAAGGTATTGGCCACTTGGTAATTGCTGGAGAATTTTTTTTTTAAATGGGGTCAATGAAAGGCCTTGGTAGATCATGGGGGTATTACAGTTATCGCTTGGGTATGAATCGCTCTTCCGTACGTAAGATTTTGAATGCCAAAGGCCCCAGTTGCTATGGATGTGGATACAATGTCATCGTGTTTTGCTGATAGTCCTGGGTTTGAGTGATCATTTACTCAAATTCGGAAAGTTTGGATTCAAATTATTCAGATGATCGCCCCTAATCGTGGGCATGTATAGGAATCGTTGAATCTAATATATTGTAAACTATAGATGTCTTATTAATAACCAACTATGATGTTGATTAATAATCCCGTTGCGATCAATCCACTTCCTTCCTACCGGTTCCTTAGATCTTTCCCTCCCTCCTTTACCCATCCTTTACAGTACTTGGGTTTACCTCCATGTTTCCCCTTTCTTAGGTTAATACCTTACTCGCGTCAACTAATTTCTCCTTTTCCTTTTCTCTTCGGGAGAATTTGAACAGGGCTTTAAACAATGCGCCTTGGTCGAAGGTCGACTTCTGGACAACGTGTTTTTTCATGCAAGTTCATGGTCTCCCTCGCAGCCTTGGGTGGGGGTGGGGGGGTTGGGGGTTCTTGCTCCAGCCTCTCTAAAAATCTCTGCTTCTCAGGTTCCGGTGGGCCTCCCTGCTCAGCCGGAGTCTTCTTCTCAACTGCTCATTGGTGGATCCGCTGGAAATTCTGTTTCTATCCCTCAAAAAAAGTCTGTTGCTTCCCTCTCCGGTGTTTGTGGGGGTAGCATGATAATTTCCTCAAAGAGGCATGATGGTGAAAGTGACGTACATGCCCACTTCCTCCACTCTTGTTCCTCCCATTAGAACCACTCAAATCGCCTAGGAAATTGTAATGATCTTCTAGGGTTCCAAGAATTAGAATTAGGAAAAGGGAGGAGAAGAAGAAGAAGATAGGAGGAGGAGATAAGAGAATAGAAACGTTATGTTTCTTCATACAATTGGCAAACGGCAAATTACCCTCACATCCCTGTACTTTGGTCAGCCTCCCCATAGGGTCCCTGGATTTTGGAAAATGATTGTCCCGTCCCTAAGTTTTGATGATAATAGACTCCCGGGTCCCTGGTACCGGAATATTCCATATTCTCCGGCGAACCCCCACTTGAAATGACCAAAATGCCCCTCAAACCCCCTCAAACAGAAAATGCATCTAAAATACTTTTACTGTCACCATCTCCTACAAGAATCAAGCATTTCAGTGTCACCAGGCGCGGAACGACAAACCTAGACTCCACGAGTAATGCCCGAAACAGTCCGGCCAGCGGCCAGCGGCTACAACGACAGTTCGGCCCGGTCCGGTGCTGCTTTTGCAACGAACCCCCGGTCCAGCACGCGGCCCTTCCTCCCTCGCAAGCCGGAGGCCGGCGGCTCGGGGTTTGACCACTGACCAACAGAGGAGGGAATTGACAGAGGCAGGACCTACACCATTGTTAGTACGGAGAATGGTAGCTGGTGTTTTGGATTGGAGAGAGGGTAGAAGGCAGGTTGAAGGTGGGGAAGCTGAAATCCCTCTCATGTTTTGAGGGGCCCCCTCCTCCATGATGTCCCCCTGCCCTAGGACAATCTCCTCAGCCTTTTCGATCTGGGAGCGGAACTGGTTACGGTCGTGGATGTACTCGTTGTAGACGACGGTGGCAGCGACGCGGGAGGAGCGGTGGGCACGGCGGATGAGGTCGAGGAAGGAGGATTTGAACTCCTCCGAGTAGCCGTCGATAATTTGGTGCAGGTTCTTAGTTGGGTTAGTTTTAATTTATTTTAGTTTTAGATTCTTCTAATTTGAGCTTTAATGGGAAGAAGGGAGAGGAAGAAGGTGTACGGAGAAGGAAAGAGTAATTTTTCTAAGTGGGAGGGACATTTTAGTCTTTTCAAGTGGGAGTCTACCGGAGAATATGGAATATTCCGGCACCAGGGACCCGAGAGTCTATTATCATCAAAACTTAGGGACGGGACAATCATTTTCCAAAATCCAGGGACCCTAGGGGGAGGCTGACCAAAGTACAGGGATGTGAGAGTAATTTGCCCATTGGCAAATGTTTAGAATAGTCTCTCATAACCCTTCTATCTCTATTTATATCTAAGCTACATGTTTACCTAAAAGTCCTTGCAGTTCCAATTCTATTCATTTTGGTACCAAGTATGTTACAGAAATCTGTCCTTCCAGATTTTCGCACTCACTTACCTAGGAATTCTAAACCCACTGCCCCATCTCTAGCCCCCATTTTCTCTCCCCCTAAGGATCTAGTACCCACTATCCTAAGACAACCTAACCCAGTTCACGGAATAAATAATTAATTTTGTTTTCATTCATATCAAATCCAACACAATTACATATTTTTCTATCCACCGTAACAACTCAGTTCACAGAATAAATAATTAATTTCTCTCTCATCTACATATTATCTACTATCATTTTTTGTTTATATATAAATTATAATAAATATACGATAATGATTATTTCGTAATTACAACAAGAAAAAAATTACAATAAAGTAATAAATTAAGATTACGAAATGACTACAAAATTAGATAGAAATTAAGATCCCTCCACTTCATTCACATATTATCTACTATCATTTTTTATTTATATATAAATTACGAGTACGGGTTTTGGTTTGGGAATAACAACTTCTTATCAAATCCAACACAATTACATATTTGTCTACCCACCGCAACAACTCAGTTCACAGAATAAATAATTAATTTCTCTCTCATCTACATATTATCTACTATCATTTTTTGTTTATATATAAATTATAATAAATATACGATAATGATTATTTCGTAATTACAACAAGAAAAAAATTACAATAAAGTAATAAAATTAAGATTACGAAATGACTACAAAATTAGATAGAAATTAAGATCCCTCCACTTCATTCATATATTATCTACTATCATTTTTTATTTATATATAAATTACGAGTACGGGTTTTAGTTTGGGAATAACAACTTCTTATTCAAAAGTCTGATTGAGTTGATTCAAGTTGCTTTGCGAAGATGGGACATATATCTACAACTTTTTAGTTGATAACTTCTCCAAATTTGGAGTGTAAGAATGTCAAAAATAGGTTTGAAGTCAATAGTCGAGAGAGTTATGAGTACGAGTTTTGACTTGGGAGCCACAACTTCTTATTTTCGAGTCCGATTGAGTTGATTCAAGTTGCTTTGTGAAGGTAGGACATATATCTACAACTTTCTAGTTCATGACTTCTCCAAATTTGGAGTGTAAGAATTTCAAAAATATATTTGAAGTCAATAGTCGAGCGAGTTAGGAGTACAAATTTCACTATTACTTTTTAGTTTATGACTTTTTGTTAAAGATAAGGTTTGTTTAGATAACTACGAAAATATTATCCAAAAATATCTATTTTTAACGAATAATATTATGTCAAGTAGAACTAAATAGATAAATAAGTAGAGAGAAAAAAAAGAGTTGCGTGGCCAAACAGCCACTCGCGAGCGGCGATTAGGCGAGGAGCATCGCTTGGCCGCTCCTCTCCTTTTTCTTTTTAGTTTTTTTAATAATAAACAAACCACCCGTGTGAGCACACGCTCGCTGCTACGGGTGGTCTAACTGAGCGTCCATCTTCCAGTTCCGAGCCAACCAGTCGTATATCCACCCAATAATCACACGTTGCCGTTCCCCTAGGTTCTCCACCCCCAATTGGCAAAAAAACTTTTGATAACTTGGTTCTTCGTACCAACCAGTCTTTTTATCGGCTCCACCTCTCACACGACTTCTCCAGCCAAAAGGAAAATCCCCAATTCCCAAAAAATTAAAAATTACCCACTTCCCTCCCAAACTAAATTTCAAATTTTGAACCCACTTGACTCAAACCTTACTAACCTTTCGCTTTCCTCTAGTTCTTTCCATGCAGGTTTGGACAATGGCCCCATCCTTTTGGGCAAGAAGGGAGCTCGTTCTAAGGCACTGAAGAAAGCTATCTCAACCAAACCACAAAGTCCCACTTTGGGGGCAGTCTCTTTGGCTCTTGACTCACCTGGAGGGTGACCCTCGGGGTCTTGTCCTCCCATTGATCCTCCCCTGCCACAAGGTGAATCCCACGCAGTTAAGGACCATCTTGCTTCTTCTAAGGACCATTTTGCTTCTTCCCTAGTGATAAGTCTCCTATCACCCGAGCAACAATGAGTTGCATAATTTGGAACTGTACTGGGTTGGGTCGCCCCCATACAGTTCTTACTCTCAAGGACCTGACATAGGCATGTATATTTTATTATTATTAGCTGAATTTTTATTATTTAGTATTTTGCTATGTTGGGCCCGTTTGATATATTTGGTTTAGGCCTATTAGATTATTTATAATTTTCTTATTTTTTTGTACAGCCTAGCGTAGGTATTGTTTAGTGCAGAATATATAGAATTGATTATTGTTGAACTCCGAGGATTTTATTGGAAGAGCGTTTCTTTTTTGTTGCGAGGGAGCTGTGTTTCCAATCTCTATTTCTTCATCGAGCAGTGACACACTCAAACCTGCCTTTGAGACAACCCTAGACAGTGATGTATTGAGCTCCTTTTGATCTAGCTTATCTAGCCAGTTTTTACATTGGATCTGTCATATCGTTTTATTTTATTTTCGCTTCTGCTATGCTATGTCAGGTGGTATCAGAGCTTTGTTCGTTCTATTCGTAGTTTGATTTTGCTTGATCCAATTTTATAGTTCTGAAAAAAAAGTGAGTCGCAGTTTAGGGTTTTTGGGAAGAAAACCAGAGGAGCCGCCAAGCCTGTCTTCCCTGCTGCTACGACCCAATTTCTTGTCAGAGTCGACGGATAGCCAGATCCTACGGCGAACGCCGATCAGTCATCTCTATGCTAGCCCATCTATCCCGAGCATCGCATAACCCCTCGCAAAGTAAGTACCTAACCGTGGGGTTTCCAGGGAGTTTTTGCCTCCCTAAGTTGCGACACTACTGTCGAGCCCACTGCTGGCGTCGCGCCACCAGTTGCGTCTAACGACCGTCCACGCCGACACCCCATCCAGTCGCCTACCGCCGCCCTAAGTTCTGGTTTGGATTTTCCCCCTTCTCTTTAATTAGGGTTTGGATTTGGGAAATTTCTTATATTGAGTTAAAATTTTGGGAGAACTTTGAGGATTGAAAGTGAATTCAGTAGCTCGTAAGGGATTGATTTGGAATTTACAGAACTAGAAGATTGGTTATGAATTTTGGCAGAGATTTGTTACTATTTCAAAAATTTGACAATGTTGTAAATTACATATTGGTACCAAGAGGCTTAAAAGTTTGTAATAATAGGTTTGATACCTAGGAGGTCTTGACACATGAAATGCGAGGTATGATGGTTGATTTACAGCAACAATTGAGTAGGTGGGTAATTCTAAAGTTGCAAGAGAGCAACAAACTACACGACCTATCATTAAAGTTGAGGTTATTAAACCGAAGAATGAAATTCGACATGTTGCAGAGACTTTGATATGTGAAGAATTTGGTGCATTTGGTGATGATTTATTTGATGGAGATTCTATTGAAGAAAGTGATTTGACTTTGCTTTTCTTGAGGGAGTTATTTGATGAAGCATTAGTTCTATCAAGTTGTGCACTTCCTTTTCCTATCATTGATGTTGAGTGAGAAAAGATGATTGGAGTTGAAGGATCTGTTGAAGTTGATAAGTTTGTAATTTGATTATTACAGAGAGATATTTTCTCCCCATAAGGAGCGTTTCTCTTTCCCTTCGGCCGAGCTGCATTTCTAATCTCCTTTTCTCTAATCGAGTAGTGACACGCTCAAACCCCTCTTCGAGACTACCCTGGAAAGCTAGGCGTTACATTGTGCCCCTTCTGTTCTAGGTTTATCCACACGCTCTTATACCACCTGACATAGCGTAGCGGAAGGAAAAATAAAAAAGGGGCACCATCACATTTTAGGGTTCTCCAAGAAAACCCAAAAGGCACCGTCGACCTTGGAGCCAGCTGACCACGCCCAAATCGCTGGCCACCTTCTGTGACACAAGGCACGACCAAAACCCCGATCGCACAACATCACCCGTACTCACTGCCTGTCACCATTAGCAGACCCGACGCCAGCATCTTTGTCCCGGTAATAATCTACCGCCATCGTGGTAGTTGTATTGGGTTTGCTCTTTCCCCATTTCCCTCAATTTAGGGTTAGGGTTTGGTGAATGAGCCTATGACTAACTTGACCTAGGATTGTCAAGTTGACTATGTTGAGCATATTGATTTTCTCGGTATTGAAAATTTTGATTATGTTGGAGGATCATTATTGATCAACATATGGAACAGCTTGAAGGATGTAGAAAGATCTTTCTGATGACATGAGCTATTGACTTGTGCTTTACAGATGGTTTGTGCTTACTTGATGTCGAAGTACTTATTTTGATGGGAAGGAAGGCATCAAGTGCATCCACATTGTTTGAAGATGTTGACGAGTGCAATTGTGGGTTTCTTATGCTGTCTTCTTATCATATGCATTGTCACGACCCAAATTCGGGGTCGGTGACCGGTGCTAGACTCTAACTCATTTACAAAACCAAATGAGTCTAACCAGCTTCAAAACATATTTTGACTTTACAAAGTCTCATTCAAATATAATTATTCTTTACATTTATCCCAGGATCAAATTGAACACGGTGGCTACAAAGCTGCTAGACAAAGAACCTGCAAAACTAGAGAGAGGGGGGGTGAGTATTTTGGAATACTCCGTAAGCACATAGAATATAACATATCAGTTATGTCAGTTACATGTGGGAGAGACAGAACTTAACTATGTCCCACATCAAACCCAACCAATACGAACACAAAGCTAAGACAACAAAAGACCATCTCACAAATAAGAACATCAAAGTAATCACGTATCAAACATAACCAGAATTTTAGATAGACCTTCACAAACATATAACACAAATTGGATGAACTAACCCGCCGGCCAAACATATCATATCATATCATATCAGAATCTTTGTATCCTCAATATATGTGCACATATGCCAACAGTCCCGGTTGGTCACGGGTAGACCTCATCATCCGTCATCCACAAACAACGTACCAAACATACCAAAATTCACATAGATCAAAATATATTGGTCACATATTCACATATATATCAAAGCAGCCCTAAGCTAGGAAACGTATGTTCTCTAGCTGGCCATACACATATGCCACACATTTCACAAATCTGACCCAAGTAAGACCAAACATAATACATATGAACAAGACAAATTCATAAACAAAATCCATATGCATGAGATGCACATACTTAAGTCTGAAACATGCACATGTACCAAACAAACCAAAGCTATCATGATCTATATGCTTACTCAATTGAAGACCGCTCGACGAATGCTCATTTTCTGACTATATACTCCTTTCAATCCATGGTCCATTATTCACTCATCCACATGTACATAATATGTACAACATTTGTTCATGACCAGAAGTCTACAAAAGAATCAGTTTTAGCCAACTAAAATTACACCGAGCACAAGATACATCCAATCACTTCTAACATAAAAAAATAGCCCATATAACTCAATATTATACAAAACCAAGTCCATATATTCAACAATATACTACTTCTCTGTTCTTTCATCATCACACCAAGTCTAAAAACTAACTTATAATTCTAAATAATTCACTTACTAAGTCGTTACTCTCAAACCACCTCAATTCTGTATTCAGACAGATAGTCCTTCTTCCAATCATGCTTTGAGGATAATTCGTTTAACCAAATTAGACATATAATATATCATTAGAAAGCTCTTTAAGTCTTCTAAAATCTATATGAAGATACCAAAGTCAAATTCAGAGTCCAAATAGACTTATCAAGCACTTTTTTCTAACCACCTTGACTGTATACTCCAGCAAACAATCTGTTGTCCAAAATATATTTTAGGCTGATTCCATAATCAAATCATGACATATGATATATGGTTAGAAAGATCTTGAAGTCCTAGACAACTTTTATCAAGAACTTAAAGTCCAATTCGAAGCCGAATGGCAGTTACCGAATACTTATTTTCCCACTAGCTCACTTATATACTCCAGTTATCAGTCTGTAGTTCAAAATTAATTTTATATTGATTCCTTATTACAAATAGAATATATGATATACAGTTGGAAAGATAGTTGAGTCCTATACAATTTTTATGAAGAGATAAATGTTCAAATCGAAACAGATGATAGCTTACCAGGTCATTCTTTCTTAACCAACTTCTTTCTCTTTCTTCTATCTCTCTCTCTTCCTCTTTCTTCTCTTTCATTTTGTGGCCAAGTTTCAGAGGTTTCTACCTATTTCTTGGTGTTTCTGAGCTTTAAAAGCATGTGGGTGAATAAGCATAAACTATTACTCACCTTTTTGACCAATCTTAATTAATTTGCAAGTGGTGAAAGATGATTGGATGTCTTTTCCAAGTGATCCAATCAGAATATAGCACATTGATCTCTATTTTTCACTACCTTCCATTGATGTTTATCAAAACTTATCAACATATAAATTGTAGCCTTATGTATCTAGTTTCTAAATCATATTTATTTGTACTATTTGGAGCAAAATTGAGAAAGTTATACTCAAATAACTGAACAAAGGCCATTCTATCTGAAATTGTCCAACTATCTTTGGCATTCTATTTACATAGCAATGTAACTCCAAATACTAATCCAATAGCTCAATACGACTAAGTATACTTCACTTAAGTCGAACAAATATGATTAACGGAGTAGGGTATTACATGCGTTCACTTGAGGACAAGCTCAATCCGCGAGAGGGAGCATGACGTAGGCACTGATATTCTATTATTATTAGCTAGACTTATGTTATTTAGTATTTTGCTATGTTGGGCCCGTTTGTTATATTTGGATTTTTATTTGGCTTAGGCCTATTAGATTATTTAGAGTTTGCTTATTTCTTTGTACAGCCTAGCGTAGGTATTGTTTAGTGCAGAATATAGAGAATTGATTATTGTTGAACCCCGAGGACTTTATTGAAAAAATATTTCTCTGTCGTTATGCCGAGCCTTGTTTCCAATCTCTATTTTTTCATCGAGCAGTGACACGCTCAAACCTGTCTTTGAGATAACCTGAGAGAGTTAGGTGATGCAATGAGTCCCTTTTGATCAAGTTTTATCCAAGCAGTTTCCACATCGAATCTGTCATATCTCTTTATTTTATTTCTGCTTTTGCTATGCTATGTCAGGACCTTATTTGCAAACATTCTCCCTCTCTCATTTTCTTGATGGAATGACACAACAAAGGAGGTTGTTTGAGCAAATCAGACGCAATTGTAAATTTTCTCATGGTTTTTATTTTGATCCCTTAGGTAAATTTGCTGAATGGATTGGGTCCGGAGTGAAGAGGCAATTTCGAACCGTTTGGACTGAAGGATTGATACTGGCATGTGACATTGACGATACCGGTATGTCACGTTTACGTCATCGGGCAAGCCGAGTTATATGATAATGACCTTCGTGCTGCGATACCGGCAAGTCCAGATATATGATACCGGCCCGCGTAATTTTTTTCATTTTTGTCTATTGGTTTAAATTTTTTTGCAAAAAAGCTCCCCCGTGTCTTCACTCCAAACGGTTCAGAATGGGCCCATTCTGGACCCAATCCAATCTCGTAAATTTGAGGGATTGGCATTATGGTGGAGTAATTTTCTTGATGTTCAAGTTCTTGGTGATTCCAGGAACTTCATTGACACAACTTGCAAATTCACAAACTCTGATGTTGGCTGTTACTGCACGTTCGTTTATGGGGGGCCCGATGCCTTAAAGAAACAGACCTTCTGGAGCAATTTTGGCCTCCCCTGGATTTGCATCAGAGAACTCAATTTGGTGGCTAATGCGTAGATGTGTAAGGGTGGAAAGCCACCTTATGTGTGGTAGACGAACCTTTTACTTGATTTTATTCACAATGGTGAAATGATCGATTTGGGCATTAAGGGCTTTCAATTTACTTGGTCAAATCTCCAACATGGATATAACAACATGTTGCAAAGATTGGATCGAGCGCTGGTTAATGTTGACCGGATGAACTTATTTCCTACGGTGCAATTGGTTGATGGAATCATTGATGGCTCTGATCATTGCCTTTGATTTTACACCCAAGTTTTTCTAAAATCGATCGTAGGCCTTTTTCATTTTGAATCACGTTGGATAAAAGAATCTGGTTGCATGGAAATTGTCGAACATGCTTGGTCCCATTATGTTTCAGGGCTTTCTCCTTTTGACTTCAAGAGGAAGATCCCCTTTTGTTCTCATGATCTTACTTTATGGAATAAGAACAAGGACGGGAACTGCAAAGCTCGGATAGCTGAGCTCTCTCAACAACTCAGTTTGATCCAACAACATGACCATGCCTTTCAGGTTAAGTCAAAGGATTTGGAGCTGCAGATGGAGTTGGCTCACCTTATAGAGACTGAAGAAATTTTTTGGCATCAACTCTCTCGCATTCACTGGCTGAATTGGGGACACAAAATTACATCATTTTTCCATACCTCCTCAACTCAGAAAAGACAGGTAAATCAGATCGTTAAATTGAAAAATGATGCTGGCGTGTGGATTGATGATTTGGATCAACTTAATTCTCTTGTGCAAAATCATTTTCAAGCGTTGTACACTCATTCCACTAGTGCTAATGATGCTTGTGTAATTGATTGCATCCCCATCTCGTGACTTCTGATATGGCTTCTGACTTGTGTAAGCCTTTATCTGATGAGGAAATCAGGATTGCGGAATTTGATTTAGGGGGCACCAAGTCCCCTGGCCCGGATGGCTAATCTGGTATCTTTTACCATAAGTTTTGGTCGGTTATTTCGTCTGATTTGTTCGCTTTGGTTAAGAACCTTTTTTAAACCTGTTCTGTCCCACCTAATCTAAATAGGACTTTTATTTATCTAATTATTAAATTGCCTAATCATGTTGATATTCATGGTTATCGCTTCATTGCACTTTGCAATTTTGCTTATAAGGTTTTCTCGAAAGTCCTCGCTGGGTCCGTGGATGGGGAGCCTGATCAACGAGGGGCTGGATGCTTTTGTAAGTGGTAGGAGCATCCAGGACAATATTGTGATTGCTCACGTGGCCTTTCACTACCTCAGTAGTGCTAAAAGAAAATCTACTTTCATGGCTATTAAATTAGACTTGAAGAAAGCCTATGATAGATCAATTTTGTAGTAGCTCTGGTCAACAGATTAACTTCCATAAGTCTATCATTTACTTCTCTAAATGGCAAAATCTGGAAAACAAGTTGACTATCATGAGGATACTTGGTATGGGTGAAATGGAGATTGATGATCAGTATTTAGGCCTCTTTTCTTTCTGGAGGAGGTCTAAAGTGGATGCCTTGATAGGATGTAAAAGAAAACTCTTAGTTGGAAATAAAAATTACTTTCTATGTCTGGTAGGGAAATCTTTATAAAATCTGTTTTGTCTGCTATTCCGAGTTTTACTATACAAATTTTTCTCCTTCCTTCCACCTTTGTTGCAAAATTGAATAGCCTTATGGCTAAGTTCTGGTTGTCACGTGACAGTGATGGGAGGATAATTCACTGGATTAGCTGGGATAAGATGACTTGTTCTAATATAGAGGGTGATTTGGGATTTAAGGATCTTCACTTATTTAATCTCTCTCTCATTTCTAAGCAGGTGTGGAGACTATTGGCAACTCCTGAATCTTTATGTCTCATAATTTTGAAAGGACTCTATTTTAACAACTCGGACCTCATAAAGGCCTCGACTGGTTATTGCCCCTCGTGGATTTGGAACAGTTTAATCAAGGGTAGGGATGCTCTTCTCAATGGATTATAAATAGGATTGTGCATTCGGTATATACCGAACTGAAATTTAAAAAAATCCATACAAATTCCGAACAAAAATTATTTTGGTATCATACCGAATACAGAATTAAAATTTTGGTATTATACTGAAAATCTTAAAAATACTGAATTTCGCACAAAATCCAAACCGCAAGAAATCCAAACCAAATTAGCACAATCTGTCATAATCCAAATTAGTACAACAATCTGTCCAACGTATTTCAACTTCAAGAAATCAAAATCCAAACCTCCAATAGCACAACGCAAGCCAAAAAAATCCTCTCATATAAATCACTCGCATTTCCAGGGAAAGGGAACTCTTTTGCATTAAATCTAATATAAATCAGCTCCAAGCAAGTAATTCTCTAAGCTCACAGACTGCAAGGTCATAAGAGAATTTCAGGTAATAACTCCAAGAGGGAAAATAAATAGCATAAGAAAAAGGAGTATAGATGGGCCAATTTTCTCATAGTGAAAAAATCCCCAAATTTAAAATCCTAATTTATTTTAAAAAAATTTGAAACCCTAGAGTGGAGGTGGTGACAGTGACTCACCTGCTCTTTGGCATTTCCCATGCCAAGGCCTCGTGGCATGGCAGCCCTTTAGAGCATCTCTTTGATTCAATTGTGTATACTTCTTTTATTGTCTGGTTGAAGTTTATATTTGATCTGTGCAAGGCTCGTGATGCTTGTTTTCTTCTTGCCCTTGCTATGCAAATGTGTTGGAGTATCTGACAAGCCAGAAATAAGTTCAATTACGAGCGTTTTAAAATTGTACATGCGATTTCGTTAAATCATGCTTCTTATTATTGCAATAAATGTTTTCAAGTGACAGGTACTAAAACTAAGAACCAACTTCAAATTGGACCTCGACAAATTTCTTAAATGGCACCTGCAAAAGAAATCCTGAAATTCAATTGTGTTGCTTCGTGGACGCATAGGTCCTCTTCTTTTGGGATTGCCGCAATTGTATGAAACTCTCAAGGTCTCGCAATTGTGGGTCAGCATCAGCTTGTTCTTGCCTCTTCATCGCTGGAAGCTGAGTTGTTAGCCATTGAATTGGCTCTTTCATTGACCCCAAGGATTTCCCGGCTAGGGAAACGATCGTGGAGTCTGATTGCAGCCTTGCAATCATCTTCATCTTAGACCATGATTCGGTCTTATTCTGGGAGATCGAAAACATGATACTGTAATGCTTCTTCCGTTATGTAGACTTAATCTCATTCCTCAGCTTACAAAATCATGTTGTTGACTGTCTTTGTAAGCAATGTAGATAAAGTTTATTTCCATGTAATTGGCTCCTTCATCATTCAATGTTGTTATATACTGATTTTCCAACCTAATTAATATATATGTGATGTGCACTTCCCCTATTAAAAAAAATAACACATAACTCATAAAATATTTAACCCATAAACAATTAGTAATGTAGGCACCTATCAAGAACAACACCTCACGCACCTGGAAAACTACCCGCCCACCCATTCAAATAAACAGATACGTCATTAAATAAGGTAAACAAAATAAAAGGCATTAAATAAATGATCAATAATTTTTTCTTGGCAAATAGGGATGGCGATATCTATACTCTGACTATACCTTATTTTGGAAAGCTGGACTTATATCCTGTGCTCGATTTTTAAAACTTTTTATTATTAAAAAAATACTTTTACCCTAAGTTATTAGAAATCATGTTTAATGCAATACATTTTAATAAATTTTAATTATATAAAATTTAAATAAATAATAAATACAAGATATTTTATATGATACACATCAACGTTCAATAAAAATTTCAAGAAAAAATGAAACATCGAATTTTATAATTTAAGTTAAATGGTAGAATTTTTTTTCCAATTTTCAAATGCATTAACATATTCATTAATCATGAAATATCTTGTATTTTAATAAAAAATTAGAATTATATGTATTTTAAATTTCAGAGTCAATATTATCAATAACTTAAGCATATTACAGAATAATAAATAAGAATTCTGATATAATTTTGAAGTAAAAAAATTAATATAAATGTGACAAATTTTCAGTTAAGTCGGACAAATATGATTAAATGACTAGGGTATTACAACTGAAATTAGACGGCCCTCGAGAACACGCGGCAAAGATCCATTGTTGGATCTTTGCAAGCACGTTTCCATACAATTGGATGGCTTGGATCTTCCCTGTTTGGCATGGAAGATACGTATCTCTGTCCATGCCCAATCCGAGTGCAGAGTATTGATATGCGTCCACTTTTAGATATGGTTTTTAGGATATGGTAGGAATTCTTATCTTACCCTTTTGCTATACTTTGTACCCTACACTAATTACATATCATACCTGGATACTTAATCGTAATAACATATTGGATTCGTATTTGGAGTAAGATTGCTATGTAAATAGAGTGCCAATGATAGTTGGAAGGAATGCATTTGATATCTCAGACTATCTCAGATATGCTGCGATAAATTGAACATAACTTCTTCATCTGGGTTCAAAGGAGATGATTCAAAATATTATTGAAAGGTAAGATATCTATTTATAAGTTTTGAAAGACATTGACTTTGTCATGCTAGCAATTTGGATCAAGCCTAGCAAGTGGATAACCAACACATTATATTATCAGTTTTTGAAGTACTTCGGTTGGACTTCTCGGTCTTTATTTAAACAAGAATTCATGTTCCTACACCTTTGTGAAGTCTATATAGACATGAGTTAGTCTTCTAAGGAATCTAGATCAATCTCAACAAAGCCTACTCAAATAATTCACAACTGTTATGAAGATAGTTGGGAAAGTTTGGACAGCACTGACACCTACTTGGTAAATTGGACACATCTTCCTCAATTTTGCTCCAAATACTACAAATAAAATGATTCTAAAACTAGACACATAGACCTACAATTGAGCAGAAAGAAATTTCGGGAAACAAGAAACGAAAGTTGGCAAAAAATGGGATTCAATTTGCTACCTCCTGATTGGACCACATGGGAGGTAGAACCAATCATCTTTCATTACTTGAAAACTTGTTAGAATTAGTTGAGAACGTGAGTCATGCTGAATAGTGACTCACCTACACTCATTTAGGACTCAAGAACTTAAGAAAAAGGCAAGAAACTCTGGAGACAAGCCACAAAATGAAAGAGAAGAAAAAGAAGAGAGAGAGATAGAAGAAAGAGAAAGAAGCAGGTCAACAAAGAATAGTTCGGTATGTGGGATTATGCTTCAATTTGAAATTTTATATCTTCTTAAAGATTGTAGAGGACTCAATGACCTTTCCAACCGTATATTATATGTCCTACATGGATTAAGGAATCAATAAAAAATTAGTTTTGAATGACAGACTAATAATTTGAGTATACAAGTGAGCTGGTGAATAAAGAAGTATTTGGTAAGTATTTTTTGACTTAGAATTGGACTTCCATATCTTCATGAGAGTTGTAGAGAACTTCAAGCGCTTTCTAACCATATATCATATGTTATAATTAGATAAAGGAATCAGCCTAAAATATATTTTGAACTATGGACTATTTATTGGAGTATACAGTCTAGGTGGTGGAAGATGAAGTTCTTCGTAAGTGTATTTAGACTCTGAATTAAACTTTAGTACTTTCATACAGTTTATAGAATACTTAAATATCTTTCTAATGGTATATCATATGTTCTGTTTGGATTAAAGAATCATTGTCAAAACTTAGTTAAAAATCAAACTGACTGACTAATTTTAGAATCAAAGGTGGTCAAGAGTAACAACTTGGTATGTGAATTCTTTGGACTACAAAGTTTATTTATGGACTTGGTGTGATCATGAACACATAGAGAAGTGTTATATTTACGAAGATATGGAATTGTTTTTGTGTGATATTGAGTAATATGGGCTACTTTCTGATGTTAGAAGTGATTGTTTATATCTTGTGCTTGGTATGTAGTCGGTTGGCCAAAACAGATCTATGAGTGAACTTCTGATCATGAACAATTGTTATACATATTGTGTACATGTTGTTAAGTTAATAATAGACCAGCGAGTGAAATGATGCAAGCGACTTTGATGGACTTCAGTCATTTCTGACGTTGGTTTTCGATTGTGTCGAAGTTGGTTGATTTTAAGTGTTGGAAGTGATTTGCTTTGGTTTGTGAGGAGCTAACCTCACTATGTGATTGAAAATTGTTATACAGAGTTTGTGAAGCTTCCTCAAGGTTCTTCGTGAAAGAAATAAGCTTGGGAAGAAGGGTTGGACGAAGGTACAAAGTGAAAGGAGAATTGAATCGGGAATGAGCATTTGCCTATCGATCTTCATTAGTGTAAGCATATAGATCATAATAACTTTAGTTTGTTTAGTACATGTACATATTTTAGATCTTAAGTATGTGTGTCTCATGCATATGAGTTTTGGTTATGAAGTAGTCATGTGCTTATATGATATATTTGGTCATATATGGATTCGTGGGTGACATATGTGTGTGGCCAGCTAGAGAAAATGTGTTTCCTAGCTTGTGGCCAAGTTGTGAGGGTGTGACATGTCCAGTTTCTTTGGATATAGTTTTGGACCTTTGGTTATGTGATGAGTATGTTATGTTTATTTCTGGTGAGAAATGGACAGGTTTTCCCGTGCTAACCGGGGATGTTAGCCTATGTGCACATAGACTAGGGATATCCTAGTTTACTACTATATACTTAGTATGTGATTATGAAAAGGTGATCTGATGGCCATGTTGATATCCCTGTGCTGAAGAGGAAGTGGCCCATCTAAACCTGTTTAGAGCTCACCATTTGTTTAACTATGTGATTATGTATTTATGGGATAAGTTGCGTGATGGAATGGGAAGTCACGTACTTTGCCCACATTTTTATTGTCTATGTGTGTTCATGTGATTAGTATGCATTTTAGTGTTGTCTTGGATGATGTGGGACATAGTTTAGTTCTGTCTCTCCCACCTATTTCTGACATAACCAACACGTTATGTTCTATCTGCTTACAGAGTGTTTCCCCAAACACTCACTCCCCTCTGACCAGTTTTGCAGGTTTATTTATATGGATTTATATTTATCCGGAGATAGCTTTGTTGGTCTCAAGTCCATTTGAATCTTTAAGACTTGTATTAAGTCTCCGGCTTTCTTTTTGCTCATTTGTCTAGTAGCTCCGTAGCCATAGTGTTCACTTTGATCCTGGGATAAATGTAAAGAATGATTATAATTCTTTTTGGATTTCAAAAGTTGTATGATTTTGTAAAGTTAAAAAATGTTTGAGGCTGGTTAGACTCATTTAGTTTTGTGAACGGGTTAGGATCTAACGCTGGTCACCGACCTCAGATTCGGGTCGTGACAGACTTGGTATTAGAGCTTGGTTAGAGCCTAGATTTGAGCTATTTGACCTATAGGTTTGAGCAAAGTTTCAATTCTTGAGTCAACTCTCTAAAGGTGTACTATGGAGCATAGGATTCTTCATGTCTTGTTGTTGATCATCCTCCTAATCCTTGGTTCCTTTGAATTGTGAAAGTTGTTTGTGCATTTGGTTGTGGGCTATTTTGAATCTTTGATGAAAGATGATGATGTTTAATTTATGAAATGCATGAGTAGTGGTCTCACAGGTTAAGTTTCTTGGAGAGTCCAAGTAAAACAAATGTGAACATATAGAAATCTTACATGTAGGAGGTTACCTAGTGAAGCATCAGATTATGGCCCTACGGTGGGTGACAATAGCCGATTATGGCCCAGCGATAGGTAAGAATAGCCTGTTATAACCCAATGGCGGGTAAGAATAGCCGATTGATGTTGGCTTCACTATGATAGCACTCCAGACATCTATATACATTTATATGTAGTGAGGCATGACATTACATGGTCTTCATTTATCATTGGTAAATTTATGTTTGTGATATGCATTTTGTATTCTGTTGGGGCCGTGCAATCTTTTGTGTTACCCTACTAAATGCATAATTTGGGTATGATTTATGCCATATTGGATGCAACTTTGCTAGTTTTTTATCGCCCTCAAGACATACAGTATATGTGTATTTAAGATGGTCTGATCAAGCCCAATTAGTTTCGGTGATCACGATATAATGGCACATTTTATGTGTTGGAAGTGAATGGACAAGATATATATTGGTTGACTTACATATGCAAGACTTGGAGAAATTTAGAAGTAATTTTGAGTATGGATTGGTTATCGTCATATCATATGACATTAAATTATTTCAGAAGAATATGGTCTTGAGGCCAAAGGTAAGCCATAATTTATGTTTTGAAGTTATGGGATAGTGATTCCTCTGAGGCTTATATAGTATTTGAAGGCTTACACATTGTTAACAAGGATTTGTGCAAGTTATTTGGTTGTTATTAAAGACGGTTATGAGGATACAAATAAGACAAAAATAGATAAGATCATCGTTGTGAAAGAGTTCGCAGATGTGTTTTCATAAATTTTCCTGGTTTACTAAATCAGAGGAATATTCAGTTTTGCATAATTTCACGATGGGTTGAATGAGGATTATATTTTGTCTAGTGTGTCCTGTAGCTGCTCTGGTGTTGTTTGCATGGAAAAAAGATGAGAGTTTGCTGTTGTGCATCAATTATCATAAGCTGAATAAGGAATGGAGGATATCACTTGGTAATTACTCAATGTTTTGGTAGAGGCTCTTATTCTATTTGGTATATATTATACTTTTGAAAGGCCCATTTGAGTATATATATATATAATCTTCATTGTGTAGATTTTGATTGTGTGGCTGGCCAGCACATCATCAGAATACCTTATATAGTTGATATATCCTTACGTATTTATAAATTGGGCCATATTATATGATTGGGTAGAACCTCACTATATGCATGAGTATATGCCATTTGAGTCCAACAAATATCACAGAGGTCTATAGTTTTATGGTTATGGTTTGCTGGAAGTCAGACTCGGGTATATACTGTAACAATAAAGGATGCATATGCTAAGAACAGTGTTCTGTCATAATTTGGTATTAAATGATTACGTAGATTTTATATATGATTAGACCAAGAGTGTGGTAGCTTACAAGTTGAACCATTAGTTAAAACTTATGCTGGTATTGGTTCTAACTTTGAGATAAGAAGGACATTATACTACAAAGAGGGTTTGAGGTATGTCATTATACAACAAGAGAATGTGCCTATATTTGTGGGTCAAGTTAAGAAGTAAGAGAAGAATTATCCAGAGTTGGAAACCATGGTCTTTGCACTTAAGGCATGAAGACATTGTTCATATGAAGAGAAGTTTGAGATCATTTGTTTTAGATTACAAAATTTTGTGAAGTAAGAGTTAAGTTGGAATCTCAGACTATTAAAGAATTTCTTAAGCTTGTGACATAAGTTCACATATGACCTATCTTTCGAGATTGAGTTATGGAATCTCAATGTAAGAACCTAAGGACTAGTGAGCTTGTGATACAAGTTGGAAATGATGGATTGCCAAGCTTGCGAATTTGAAAAATGGCGTATCATATTTTGGTGGTATGGATATAAGAGATGTAGCATGGTAGTATGAGATGATCAAGATAAATGTATTTAGAGAGCTTCACTTACTCAGATGAGTTATGGTTCTACGTGGGTGGTAATGGACAAATTGACTAAGTCACCTTATTCCTTTGGGCAAAGAGAACTTATGATGTTGATAAGTTCCCTCAGTGACTTAAATGTTTGAAGATATAGTATGAGCTATTGTGATCAACATTCGGGAAAGTTGGGACTATTATGATTATGATGGATATTTCAAGATTAGGTGATGGACATTGGAGATAAATATGGACTACTCAACTTGCAAAGGGGATATGAGATTTAAAAGAGACATTTTGAAATAGTCACACCTATTACATAGCAATGTGAGTGAACTTTCAAATGGAAGTAAATTCGGGGACAAATTTTTATAAGGAGAGGAGAATGTAATACCTTAGTCCTTTAATCATATTTTTCCAACTTAAGTAAAGTATACTTATTCGTAATGACATATTGGATTCGTATTTGGAGTAAGATTGCTATGTAAATAGAGTGCTAATGATAGTTGGAAAGAATGCATTTGATATCTCGGACTACCTCAGATATGTTGTGATAAATTGAACATAACTTCTTCATCTGGGTTCAAAGGAGATGATTCAAAATATTATTGAAAGGTAAGATATCTATTTATAAGTTTTGAAAGACATTGACTTTGTCATGCTAGCAATTTGGATCAAGCCTAGCAAGTGGATAAATAACACATTATATTGTCGGTTCTTAAAGTACTTCGGTTGGACTTCTCGGTCTTTATTTAAACAAGAATTCATGTTCCTACACCTTTGTGAAGTCTATATAGACAAGAGTTAGTCTTCTAAGGATTCTAGATCAATCTCAACAAAGCTTACTCAAATAATTCACAACTGTTATGAAGATAGTTGGGCAAGTTTGGATAGCACTGACACCTACTTGGTAAATTAAACACATCTTCCTCAATTTTGCTCCAAATGCTACAAATAAATATGATTCTAAAACTAGACACATAGACCTACAATTGAGCATAAAGCAATTTTGGGAAACAAGAAACAGAAGTTGGCAAAAAATGGGATTCAATTTGCTGCCTCCTGATTGGACCACATGAGAGGTGGAACCAATCATCTTTTATTACTTGAAAACTTGTTAGAATTAGTTGAGAACGTGAGTCATGCTGAATAGTGACTCACCTACACTTGTTTAGGACTCAGGAACTTAAGGAAGAGGCAAGAAACTCTGGAGACAAGCCACAAAACGAAAGAGAAGAAAAAGAAGAGAGAGAGAGATAGAAGAAAGAGAAAGAAGTAGGTCAACAAAGAATGGTTTGGTAAGTGGGATTATGCTTCAATTTGAAATTTTATGTCTTTTTAAAAATTGTAGAGGACTCAATGACCTTTCTAACCGTATATTATATGTCCTACCTGGATTAAGGAATCAATGAAAAATTAGTTTTGAATGACAGACTAATAACTAGAGTATACAAATGAGCTGGTGAATAAAGAAGTATTCGGTAAGTGTCCTTTGACTTAGAATTGGAGTTCTATATCTTTATGAGAGTTGTAGAGAACTTCAAGTGCTTTCTAACCATATATCATATATTATAATTAGATAAAGGAATCAGCCTAAAATATATTTTGAACTATGGACTGTTTGTTAGAGTATACAGTCTAGGTGGTGGAAGATGAAGTTCTTCGTAAGTGTATTTAGACTCTGAATTGGACTTTAGTACTTTCATACAGTTTATAGAAGACTTAAATATCTTTTTAATGGTATATCATATGTTTTGTTTGGATTAAAGAATCATTGTCAAAACTTAGTTGAAAGTCAAACTGACTGACTAATTTCAGAATCAAAGGTGGTCAAGAGTAACAACTTGGTAAGTGAATTCTTTGGACTACGAAGTTTATTTATGGACTTGGTGTGATCATGAACACATAGAGAAGTGTTATATTTATGAAGATATGGAATTGTTTTTGAGTGATAATGAGTAATATAGGCTGCTTTCCGATGTTAGAAATGATTATATGTATCTTGTGCTCGGTATGTAGTCGGTTGGCCAAAACAGATCCATGAGTGAACTTCTGATCATGAACAATTATTGTACATATTTGGTACATATTGGTAAGTTAATAATGGACCAGTGAGTAAAGGATGCAAGTGACTTTGATGGACTTAAGTCATTTCTGACGTCGATTTTCGATTGTGCCGAAGTTGGTTATTTTCAAGTGTTGGAAGTGATTTACTTGGGGAAGTAAGGTGCTAACCTCACTTTGTGATTGGAAATTATTATACAGAGTATGTGAAGCTTCCTCAAGGCTCTTGGTGAAAGAAATAAGCTTGCAAAGAAGGGCTGGACGAAGGTACAAAGTGAAAGGAGAATTGAATCGGGAATGAGCATTCCAATGACTCAATGAGCTTTCCAACCGTATATTCAATTTCGAATTTTATATCTTCTTAAAGGTTGTAGAGGACTCAATGATCTTTCCAATGATATATTATATGTCCTACCTAGATTAAGGAATCAATGAAAAATTTATTTTGAATGACAGACTAATAACTAGAGTATATAAGTGAGTTGGTGGATAAAGAAGTGTTCGGTAAGTATCCTTTGGCTTAGAATTGGACTTCCATGCCTGCATGAGAGTTGTAGAAGACTTCAAGTGCTTTCTAACCATATATCATATGTCATAATTAGATAAAGGAATCAGCCTAAAATATATTTTGAACTATGGACTATTTGTTGGAGTATACAATCTAAGTAGTGGAAGAAGAAGTTCTTGGTAAGTGTACTTGGACTCTGAATTGAACTTTGGTGCCTTCATACAGTTTGTAGAGGACTTAAATATCTTTCTAATAATATATCATATATTCTATTTGGATTAAAGAATCATTGTCAAAACTTAGTTGAAAGTCAAACTAACTGACTAATTTCAGAATTCAAGAGTAACAACTTGGTAAGTAAATTCTTTAGACTACGAAGTTTATTTATGGACTTGGTGTGATCATGAATAAATAGAGAAGTGTTATATTTATGAAGATATGGAATTGTTTTTGTGTGATATTGAGTAATATAGACTGCTTTCTGATGTTAAAAGTGATTGTATATATCTTGTGCTCGGTATGTAGTCGATTGGCCAAAATAGATCCATGAGTGAACTTCTGATCATGAACAATTATTGTACATATTGTGTACATATTGGTAAGTTAATAATGGACTACTGAGTGAAAGGATGCAAGCGACTTTGATGGACTTAAGTCATTTCTGACGTTTGTTTTCGATTGTGTCGAAGTTGGTTGTTTTCAAGTGTTGGAAGTGATTTGCTTGGGGAAGTGAGGAGCTGACCTCACTTTGTGATTGAAAACTATTATACATAGTATGTGAAGCTTCCTCAAGGTTCTTGGTGAAAGAAATAAGCTTGCGAAGAAGGGCTGGACAAAGGTACAAATTGAAAGGAGAATTAAATCGGGAATGAGCATTTGCCTAGCAGTCTTCATTAATGTAAACATATAGATCATGATAACTTTAGTTTGTTTGGTACATGTGCATATTTTAGATCTTAAGTATGTGTGTCTCATGCATATGAGTTTTGGTTATGAAGTAGTCATGTGCTTATATAATATATTTGGTCATATATGGATTTGCGGGTGACATATGTATGTGGCCAGCTAGAGAAAATGTGTTTCCTATCTTGGGGCCGAGTTGTGAGGGTGTGAGATGTCCAGTTCCTTTGGATATAGTTTTGGACCTTTGGTTATGTGTTGAGTATGTTATGTTTATTTCTAGTGAGAAATGGACAGGTTCTCCCGTGCTAACCGAGGATGTTAGCTTCTGTGCACATAGATTGGGGATATCCTAGTTTACTACTATATACTTAGTATGTGATTATGGAAAGAAAATCTGATGGCCATGTTGATATCCCTGTGCTGAAGAAGAAGTGGCCCATCTAAATCTATTTAGAGCTCACCATTTATTTGACTATGTGATTATGTGTTTGTGGGACAAGTTGCGTGATGGAATGGGACGTCACATAATTTGCCCATGTTTTTATTGTCTATGTGTGTTCAGGTGATTAGTAGTATGCATTTTAGTGTTATCTTGGATGATGTGGGACATAGTTGAGTTTTGTCTCTCCCACATGTATCTGACATAACCAACACGTTATGTTCTGCTTACAGAGTATTTCTCCAAACACTCACCCCCCTCTCACCAGTTTTGTAGGTTAATTTATATGGCTTTATATCCATCCGGAGATAGCTTTGTTGGTTTCAAGTCCATTTGAATCTTCAAGACTTACATTAAGTCTCCAACTTTCATTTTGCTCATTTGTCTAGTAGCTCTGTAGCCACAGTGTTCACTTTGATCTTGGGATAAATGTAAAGAATGATTATAATTCTTTTTGGATTTCAAAAGTTGTATGATTTTGTAAAGTTAAAAAATGTTTGAGGTTGGCTAGACTCATTTGATTTTGTGAACGGAATAGGGTCTAGCACCGGTCACCGACTTGAGATTCGGGTCGTGACATCAGTGCACGAGCCACGTGCATTTATTACGACTGTCTCTTTCAGAAAAAATTAATTGCATACCCGGCCATTAAATTGGTGTGCCCAGTTATGTCAAATGGCATGCCCTGTTATGTTAAATGGCATGTTCGGCGATGATGAGAAGTAGTCAATAGATTTTGGTTAGAGAGGCACAACTTCTTACTCCGAAATTCGATTGAGGTGATTCAAGTTGCTGCATAAAGCTGAGACTTATATCTATAATTTTTAGTTTATGACTTCTCCAAATATGGAGTGTAAGAATGTCAAAAATATATTTGAAATCAATAGTCGATCGAGTTACAAGCGGCTAAAAGGTGTTTGTCAAATGGCATGCTTGGTTATGTCAAATGACATACCTCGATTATATCAAATGACATACCCGGTGATAGAAAAAAATGGCATGCCCATGTTCGATAAATTGGCATGCCCATTTTTTTCTATCACCGGGTATGTCATTTGATATAATCGGGGTGGTTATGTCAAATGGCATACCCCGATTATATCAAATGACATACCCAGTGATAGAAAAAAATGGCATGCCCATGTTCGATAAATTGGCATGCCCATTTTTGTCAAATGGCATGCCCAGTTATGTCAAATGGCATGTTCGACGATGGTGAAAAGTGGTCGATAGGTTTTGGATGGATAGCCACAATTTCTTACTCCAAAGTTTGATTTAGGTGATTCAAGTTATTGGGTGAAGTTGAGATATATATCTACAACTTTGTAGTTTATAACTTCTCTAAATTCATAGTGAAAGGATGTCTAAAATATATTTGAAGTCAAGAATCGACCGGGTTACGAGGACAGATTTCGGTTGGGGAGTCACAACTTCTTTCTCCGGAGCCCGACCGAGTTGATTCAAGTTGTTGTGTGAAAATGAGACGTAAATCTACAACTTTGTAAGGATGTCAAAAATATGTTTGAACTCAATAGTCGATCGAGTGACAATCGGCTTATGAATAATTAATTAAATAGCATGCCCGATTTTAAATGGCATGCCTGGTTATTTCTAAATAGTATGCTCGATTATGTCTAAATAGCATGCATAATTCGTACTAATTAATCACCAATATTTATTAATTTTCTAATAAAAGTGCAAGATAAAAAACAAAAAACTAGTAAAAAATAATAAAAGTGCACTTCAAAGTGGTCTACGTGCGCAAGTGTGGCACTCCAAGCTCCCCTCCATGCTTGTGTAGAGTCCAAGCCCTTTCCCAGGCGCTTTCCTTTTTCATATTTGTCTTTTTCCCGGACGGCACAGAATAGTGCATCCTGTGCACAATCTGTGCCCCAATACTGTACCTTAGTCTCAGTTAAAATAAATATAACATAAACCTAAGAGGGTAGGAATGAATATTTCTATCATCCCAATCGGCAAGTAGAAAGTGGAATAGAGCAAGTAGACTCCAGACTTGGTAGGCAGAAATTGAGGTCGTAAGCGACATCTCGACCATCACACACATAGTATAGCTAGGGGCCACCCAGACTTTCATCCACTATCTCTCCTCCTTTTAACAAAATGTGAACTAATTCATATTGTTTAATAACATGACTAAAAATAAATTTAGCATAAAGTGTTTTCAATAGTCATGTGCCACACGTAAAACTAGTTGTATCTAACATAGATACCCTTTAATACATTAGGCACCTTATAAAATTTGAAATGCTTGAATTAATTTTGGGAAAAGTTCAATTTTAGTTCTTGTAGTTTCATATTTTTTACGCTATGATCCTATGATTTAGAAACAAATTTTGAATCTTGTGGTTGTACGGTTTTTTCACTTTGAGGCTCGAGGACCTCCCCGAGCCAAATTCTACTCGAAACCTAAAAATGATGTCATTTTTTGGTGACGTGGCAAGCCGCGTAGCATTTTTTAATCCGATTGGCAATGTAATTTAACACGAAATTAAATATCATTTTTAATCCCTTATTTTTATAATTTTTTAAAAGCATCCATCTCTTTCCCATTCTCTCCTCCCTCCTCCGCCTCTCTCTCCTCACTCTCCTTCTTTCCTCAATCGAAGGATTGAAAATGATATTTAATTTTGTGTCAAATCACATTGCCAACCAGATAAAAAAATCCAATGTGGCGTCCCAGGTCACCTGAAAAATAATGTCATTTTTAGCTTTGGAGTAGAATTTGGCTCGGGGAGGCTCTCGAGCCTCTAAGTAAAAAAAGGTACAGCCACATGATTCAAAAAGTCGTTTCTAAACTACAGGATCATAGAGCAAAAAATGTGAAAGTACAAGGATCAAAATTGAACTTTTCCCTAATTTTTTTTGTTCCATAGGCTTCCATGTACAGTCTTTGTATACGTGATACACTAGTAGTTCCTTGTGAATTCTGTATATATTACTCTACGTATTGATTTAGTATCTACCATCAACACAAAGGAAAAACAATCACATTGCGCTGTTGAAAATTTAAAATTAGTACATTGCACTTAAAATTTGATCATCTATTATCATATCCTTATTAAAAAGGACCAATTATTATTTCATTGTCAAATGTCCTATTAAAAGTAACGAATTATTTTCATAATTGACATTTATGCCGGTAGTGCATTGACGTGTCATTTTTTCTTTAAAATTTTAAAAAATAATAAAAATTGAACAAAGAACCGATACACAAATTTGGGAATATGTTACTATGAATGTCAATAAATAATCAAATCGGAACAGGCTGGAATTTCAAGAATAAACGAGCTACTTTACATAATTTGACTCGAAAGACAATTAGGAAAATCAACATCATTTTTAACAATAAACAAAGAGAGAGAGAGAGAGAGAGAGAGAGAGAGAAACATATACAAATACGGAAATGAGTCTCCGTCAGCTGATTTGCAGTGAAAATTTATCCAAGTCCATAATGTTATATTAGGCCCGCCCACCGCCCTTTCCCTCTGTGAGCTTGAAGGAAAAAGCCCAGGGCCACCATCAAACCAGCTTCAATTGCCATTCTGTCAAGGCTACCTAGTCAGCCTGGCCACGCTCAAAAACTTCCTCACCCTCCTGAAGAAGCCGGTTTTCTTCTTCGATGCTTCCTCGTCAACCTGTTCTTCGCCTGCGCAGGGCAAACAATTGCAAAACATGGTAATGAGTGCAGCGGGAATGAAAGAAAGTCATGTTACCAGCACGCCATTTTTATATGAAGCAAAGACTAAAGTGAGACGAAAATTGGATCGTTACTTGGTCCAAAGCATAAGTAACAAGTGATCATAATTTGTTGGATCATGGAAATTAGATCATTGGTTGTATATGGTAAGGTCTGAGCAACTTGGGATAATTATGTTTTAATTTCACTTGAATTATGTACCTTATGAGAAAGGGTATAAGAACATTTCCATTTAAAGAAATTAAATTATTTTTTGGTGGAAATTAAAGAAATTAATTTTCTGAGCACCATCATATATATATATATGAGAAAATGTCGTATTGCAATGAGTAAGGATAGACCAGAGCCCACCATCGACCCTACAGATTTTTTATATTGAAGGATCCATATTCAGGCCCCGTCAAACAACAGGGTTCATGAAAGATCCTACCAATGGATCCTTTTAATTAAATAATTTTTGTCACAAATTCGTAGAATATTATAAAAATACACCAAATTTAATTCAAAATTTTAAATCCTACATAATTTAAAATAAATAATTATATGCAACATTCAAGCAAAATTCACGTAACAATTTAAATCTAACAACGCAACTTACAAGTCACAAACCATAAGTACTACAAACTGACCATGACTCAACTAGGGTCGAAATCTCATTGACTAAAACTAAGGTCCAACTAGGGATCCAATCTGGTGGGTGAATGGGGCCTAGAACCCTACCTCCAACCCTACTCTATATTTGTTTAGGATTTAAGACCCTACTTCCAAAAGCAAATTCAGATCCCAACCCTGACATAAATTTGGTTAAAGAATCCAGATTGGAACCCTCTATTGGATCTTTATGTCATCTCTAAAATGCAGATGAAACATCAACTTTATGGAAACTCTAGTTCAGCTTTTATGGAGTGATGGAGCATAGAAAAATTACTAGGAACATTGATAAGATTTTAACTGGTTTTTCTCATCAGAATTTGTGGAGCTCATATAGCCACTACTGCACAGAAAGAGAATCGAGTTCAAGATGTCCGATACATTGCAGAATCACGAAATGCACTCAGGGTCCGAGGCTATGCAGCTCTAGCTTCTAGAAAAATTAGTAGCAACAATCTTACATGTCAAACAGCAACTTCGAGAAGAAACTATCCAACCGCAACTCTAATTAGGTACGAAGCATAGTTCCAATCAAGCATGTTCCTTCAAATACTAATGTAATGCTCCAACGCCGATAATACCGGACAACAGGTGCATTGCATGTGATATTTGAATGCAAAAATAATCATGTTCAAGTGCGGTGACTGTTAAAACCTCGAGGACCCAGCCATTACGTATTGTCGAGAAGATAGATAGAACGAAGAGATCAAAGATGCCACTTCTACCTTGAACATTGCATCTAATGTGGCTCATAATAATCTGACTTTTATAAGCCACAAAATTCCTTGCGACAGCAAATCACATGCATGAAAGCAAGACTATGTCCTGAGTGCAGCTTCTACGTGCCCTAATGTTTCAAAAGAATCCTATCACAAACATTGTTATTAAAATGCGATTCAAAGCTCAAACACGACTAGGTACCGAAAATCTCTGTACAGAAACTATCTACAAAATCCACGAAGAGGGAAGCACATTGGTTAGGTTAAATGATTACCATTGATTTCTCCATCAGGGGCCGCCGGGGTGTCCTCAGAACCTTTCTTTTCAAGCGACTCTTCCTCAGAACCTTTCTTTTCGAGCGACTGTTCCTCAGAGGCTTCTGTTTTGTGAGACTCATCCTCAGGGCCCAACAATTCTTTCTTCCTTGACCAATATTGTTCAAGCCTCTGCCTCGCATACTCCTTGTAGTCAAAGTCAATTTCATTCACATGTTCCTGAAAACCAGAAAATACCATGGAAAAAAAGAATCAGTGGCAATAACGAACAATAAACACTATGAACTTTAAGCATTTGTAATTAACTTGAACATGCACACCATAAGAATAGTGCCCCAAAGAAAATCTAGTCACTGGACTGCAAGCAACGTCCAGCTTCAGGACTGAAGTTTCCATGTGATATGCGAAAATAAATTTCTAACTGTGGAAACATAGAATAGTGGCAAAAAAATACCGATATTATTCCCCATAAACCCCAGATGAGGTGGCTTGCAAGCGCGTACTTCTCAACTTCTTCAAGAAGCTGCTCTACCTCTGTATCGCTAGGATGCTCACCTGCATATTCGTGTTAAAACACAATCATGTCTATATCCGAAGCACAACAAATTAGCTGGCTGCTCAAGCAAACAAAAATACTAATGGTTGATGTTTGGTTGTTGTCCATTGCTAATTATAATACATTTAGGTAATGCATAATAGATGCTGAGAGAACTTTAACTCCTTCAGGGCTGCTCTTGAGAGCATTCATAAAATAGCAGATGCTACATACTGATATCCTCAGTACAGACACCATGACAACTATAATTAGTCTGAAGACAGTGGGAAGGAGAAACTCTACAGTTTTGATGCTACTGGAATGAATATCCATGCAGCCATTAAGTCGAAGAAGTTAATTTTTATTCGTAAGAGACAAAGATACTAAGGCAAAAGGAGTATACCTGAAGGACTCAGATATGCTTGAACAAATCCTTTGCGCTCCACCAAACCTAGAGGGAAATTTCATGACATTATACATTCACCGTGAGAAGGACAAGAGAATACAAGGACGACAAGGGAAAACTTATTCATCAATAACACACCAGGATATTTGCTGTAGTCCAGAATATGAGGTGTGTCTGTATGATAATCAGCAACCATCTCGCAGAAGTGGTTTGCTATATCATAGGCAATGGGATTATAGCTTGCATACTCATAATCCTGAAAATAAGATTTTCAATTATTCCTCCCTGCCATCATATTTCGTTATTAAGAAAATAACACAAATGTGATTCCATAAGGCTATTCAAATTTGCAGATTTTCTGGGAAACCTCAACTTCAAATCTAATAGAACCAAAAAAGTTGGACAAACAAAACGTATCATTTCTCATGAGACAAATGATCATGAATAGTACTCTACATCCAGGTAAACCTAATCAAGAATAAAGCACAAAATTGCAGTTTCAATCTATGTTAGCTCAGAAAAGGCACAATCTCTTTTTTTGGATTAAGAAAATCACAAACAGTCGACCAACTACCCATGCATCTTTCTTTTTTACTAATTCTAGTTCAGTCCTTCCCGATCCACACAGTAAAAGTTGGATTTTGGATAACTTGCCAACTTTTATCAATTACCCCCAACCACGTCAATCATCCTATCCTTTTTTGGACTTCAGATAACTGCAATTAGACATAATGGACATGAACTCTTAAGAAGACGTAACAGATACGAAGTCCTAAATTCTGGAAGAAAGAGAACCGGTGATTTTAACCAGCACTATGCTAGTTTGCATAGAAAACAAATGTAAACAAATTTGCGAAGCAAAAGATTAAACAGAATAATAAGAGAAAACCATCTCCAGCCAACAATTCATGAATCTAAGAGAAGTAAATAATGACTGGTGAGAACCTATTTCTGACAGTAATCAGAAAAAAACCAAAATAGCTTTAGCCATCAGAGAGAAAACAATCCAAGGTTACTACTAACAAAATAACAACTTACTATTATAGTTATTGCTTTTGTCTCTTCATCCATCATTATGTTACCATATTGCAAGTCATTGTGGCAGAAACCAACAGATTGGTCTTTTGAAAGTTTCTCCTCCAGTAACGAGATCTCATCCCCAATGTTCTCCAACCGAAAAGATTCAGCTTCTTCCACGGGACACACACTCTTAGCTGTTTTCAGCCAGCTCCTACGTTATCGACAAGGACAAGGACAAATACATTCAGCTAAACATTAAGAATGGTCCATTAGCAGAAACGAATTTAAAAAAGGTACCAAACACTGGAAAACACTCATACCGCATCCTTTCCCAGAGGCGAACATTCTTAGTGCCTGGCATCTCAAGACCGTGGAACTCCCTCAATTTTGCAGCTATCAGAACAGATGTGCCTGGATCACGAAGATCACCAGCAGATAGAGTCTGACATTCACAAATAGAGAAAAGAAAGAAGGGAAAATATGTTTCAGCAAAGGTTGGAACTCTGCAAATTCCGGAAGCCAAGGACACGTTCTGATAAAATGCAATCATAATAGACGAAAATCACAATCTTATTCATCTTGTCATATAGTCTAAGAATGTCCTGAATGATGAAAACGGGGTTGCGGAGTCTATAAGAGACATGATTATAACACATTTGTTCAACATTGTACACGTTTGCTTATCCGCTAGCCCGTTCCGATTTTTAAATGTTAACCGTGAAACTCGAATAACTCAGAACACATCCTACGAGGTCGTTAATCTTAATCACATGCAAATCATTCATCGTTGCCAGTTACTTAAAGAAAACGCAGAGATTCCTGGCTATGCAAACTGCATGCAACACCGAGCAATTTTCGAAACGAAAGCCCAATCGTGTCTCTCATTGCAACTTCCTAGTTCCCAGCCCATTCTATTATTCCACGAAACCTGAAATTAACCGTCGCTTACCCTAGCGTGGATGAACTCCTCGATCCGGCCGTTGGAGAAACGTCGAAGCAAACGGGGTCCGTGCCCCTGCTTGGACATGAACTCGAACGTCTTAATCTCGTCCTCGCGGTCGAAGAACGCCTCGACGCCCTCCCCGTAGATCCTGACGAGCACCTTCCGGGAAGCGGCGGAGGCCTCCACGGTGGGCCACTTGATCTGGAACACCTGGTTGGTCATCGCCCCCTTGAGCGGCACCACCTGCAGAGCCGTCGCGTCCTCCACGTCATCCCACCCCTCCGCCAGCGACTTCAGCATCTCCCTCGCATCCGCCGGGATCCGATCCGCCTTGTTGCACCCCGCGATATCCGCCTCCGCGTCCGCCGCCCCCATCTTCCTCCGTTCCAATCAGACTCCTAGAGATAGAGAGCGCGCGCGCGAAGATCGTACGGTGGCGAAGAGGACAAGATAGAGAGAGAGTGGCGGTTACTCTTTTTTTTATTTTTTCTCCGACGGGGAAGTTAGTTTCTACGTTTGTTATGGGAATGAATGAATTATAGGAAATGGAGGGAGGTGTTGGGATAATTTTGCGTACGGGGGAGAGTGCCTCGAGGCGAAAGTCCCGGGGTAACCAGATAGAAACGAGCTTTATTTTGTTACTTTATTATTTCTGTTTTAGTTTTTTTTTTTAAGTTCGTTTAACCTTTGACACACAATTATTAGGCAGTTTACATTTTTTTAATCAAGTGACAAAATTTTTATATAATTAGTAATCGAGTGATCTTCCTTAACCTTAGTTAATAAAAACATCTTATTTGTCGTGCAACATACTATTTTTATCAACATGACATTGTCTTAATAATAAAATTTTTATCAGCATGTCATAAGACATATCATATCATCAATTATCCAAATTTTTCTCAAATTATTCTAACATTAATTTTAGAGCAAATGGTCCTCAGGCCACTAGAGTTTGTTTAAATTACTATTTTAGTTTCTGTAGTTTCGAAATCAAAACTTCGGTCCCCTTTGTTTGCTTTTATTGAACTCTCAGGTCTTTCGCTGACGTCATCGGTCAATATATTATTTTTATGACAATTATACCCTTCAAAAAATAAAAATAAAAATCTACTTTCATCTTCTCCCCCGACCCAACCTCGTCTCGTCGTTGCTCAAATCCACTGTCAACGACATCTCGACGGTGGCATCTCAACCCGCCGACTTTGATAGACCCAGTTGGTCTCCCCGTTGCCGCTCCGTCCCTTTTCGAACAGCTCCCCTCTGGAGTCCGTTCCCACCGCCATGTGAAAGTCACCGCGGCTCCCGACCCATCTCCAGTAGGAGCTGCTTTGTCGGGGCCACGTCCGCCGCCGGCTCCCGATCTCTTCGAGGAGATGGCTCCCGTTGTAGTCCCCCGAGGTTCAACAACCCATGGGAGGTCAAGAACATCGCACCGTTCAAAAACCCAAATCTGTAATTATCGAATAAGAATAGAAATAATGATGTCGTTGTCTTCTTTGGGTTCAATTAACAATGTCTTCCTTTTTAATTCAATCAAAATCCATTCGTTGGCGTTGGTGGGTTTGAATTGAGATGTTCGAAATGCCAAAATTTTTGATAAAAGCAAATTAGTGTTGGAATTTTAGAGTTAATTGGACGAGGAGCTCAAGTATGGTCGTGTGGAGCAGTCGTCACCATCCAGAACCTCAACCAATCGCCAGAAAAGACGAGATAACCCGCCGTCGCATCCCTCGATGACCATGTTAAGCGCAGGGGCCGTTGCTCTGTCAGGGCTGCGTCTGCCACCGGTTCCCAATCTCTTCGAGGAGATGGCTGCTGCTGTAGTCCCCTCGATGAAGACGAGGTTCAACAAGAAGATGATGGGTTTCCTTGGTGGGTTTCCAGGGAACAAGAAGATGTATTGCAGTTCGGGAAGAAGACAGAATTTTTTTAAGGGTATAATTACCGCTAACATCATTGAGAGACCTGAGAGTACAATAAAAGTAAATTACGAGGACCAAAATTTCAATTTTAAAATAGCAAGGATTAAAATAATAATTTAAATAAATACCATGGAACTGAGGACAATTTACTCTTAATTTTAAATTTTCACTTAAATTAGTCTAACTATGATTTCAGGTTTTCACCCAATTTTTCCGAGGCTCCTCTAACCCTCCTTCTCCCATAGTGTGCCCGCCTCCAATCATCCATCTTCCAACGGCATAGTAACTCGACGCCACAAACTAAGCAGCACATTAAAGATAGCACCAACATGCATTGATGTATAATATGTTAGGAAGGTCCTACTTTTATTTTGGGAAGGAATCAGATGAATTGTCTGAGGCTGCATCATCACCACCATCAGGGAAAAGGGAGGGTTGTAAATAGGGGTAATTACGAATCGAATTCGAATTATAGCTCGCCGAACTCCGAATTATCAAAATTATGATTCGTATTCAATTCGTTGAAGGACGAATTCGAATACGAATTATAACCTGTCGAATTCGAATTCTCTTTCATTTTTTATTCAATTTTGTTAGGGTGACAACTGATGGGACTTGACATAAACAAGATTTACACGGACGCAGTCCCAAGCGTGAGGATTGACATTGACAATTGTACAAGGGGTGAGAAATTCTTATGCCCAATGTTTGACAATTGATGTGACCACACGCAATTTTCACGGGAATTTGAATTTTTTGAATGGCCTTCCACCCTTTTTTAATTAAACTTATATAATTTTAATACATAATTTGATGAATTATGCAGTGAATCAAATCAGAATTTGATTCGCAGAATAATTCGACAAATTGGCGAATTTGTGATATATAGATTTAGATTCGATTCAACCCAGGATGAATTCTAATATGGATCTGAATTTCTATGAGCCAGGTTCGAATGAATCGAATCAAATTTAATCTGACCACTAGATGTAGTTGGTTGAGTTGGGGAGAGGTAGGGATGGTGACAGCTAGAAAAAATTGAGGAAAAAATTGAGGTTGGGGTTAGAATGATTTAGGTAAAATTTGGGTATTTGGTGACATGGCATGCCAATTGATACGACATGCCATGTAAAAAAAAGTAATTATGTGACACAATACATATTTTTATATGCTAAAGTTAACGAATGTCACTTGGTTACTAACTATACGAAACGTTTGTCACTTCGTCCGATAAATTAAAATCATAGGGTATGGTGTGTTAGAAACCGAAACTACTAGATATTCAAGTAGATTTTTACCTTTTTTCCGAAAGGTAGATATTTTATTAAAAATGCAAGTGAACATATATAATCAATTAACAAATAGGTTGGTTAGACATTTCACTTGACCCTCGTATATATTACAATAGATGAATACAAAAAAAAGTGAGTGTTGAATCCCTGGTACGGAGAGTATCTCGTTATAGCCGTGACTTCCTAAAACTTGCCATGGTAAAATTCAATGAAAAAAAGCCAGCACATTTTGGTTTGTTGTTACCGGTGGTTAATTAAAAAACTGTTGACTTTTTTTGGTGCATCTTATAATTGTGCTTTTTTATTGGTTAGAGTTGAGTTCAATTTATTGTAAGGTGGATTCAAATTGTGTAAATTACCTCTAGGTCCCTAAAGTATGGTTAAATAGACTACGGGATCCCTGTAATTTCAAATAGATGCAGCAATCACTGAAATAGATGACGTCAGTGAGGGACCCCATAGTATCATTTAACCAAACTATAGGGACGACTGCATCTATTTCGAAAAAGAGTAATTTACTCATACAAATTTGTTACCGCTGGTACTAGCTAATTGTTCATTTTGGTTTTTGCAGAGTAATCTAATCTAATCACCCGAGCATTTTTTTTATGGGTAAAAAATTACAAAAATTCCCTTAATAAAAAGGGGCCAGATTTGGTCGAGAATGGCCAATTTCACGACGGGCCTCATTCACAAATGGCCCAATGGAAAATTGGTAATAATTTCAAAAAGTAAGGGCAATATGGGAGAGGGTAAAATATGGGAAAACACGCGTAGGAAAGTACCCAGGAATGACAACCCACGTGGCCCACGTGGTCTACAAAGGAGTGGGATCCACCTATCATTTAATGCAAATTTTAACAAATTGGTGCGTGGGTTATTTTTTTTACTATTATCTTAAACTTTTTTATATATAGAAATTGGTATACCAAGTGAAACTAATTGGTATATCAATTAATTATTTATTTAACCGGGTACATCATTTGACATAACCAGGTATACCATTTGACATAACCGGCTATACTATTTGACATAATCATAAATACCATTTGATATTATCGGGTATATTATTTAACATAACCGGTCATACCATTGAACATTATCGGGCAAACCATTTCAACATATTTTCGATTAAATTCATCTGAAAAAATCATAATTAATATTATCAAATTAATTATTTAACACGACATACCATTTGGCATAACCATGTATAACCATTTGACATAACCGGTCAACCCAAAAAATGAAATCCTGTTGCATAGCCTCTCCTCTCTACTGCGGCTCTCTCTTCTTCTTTGTTGTTCGTCGGTGGTCCTCTGGCGTTGGCCTCTCTTCTGACTTCGGTGGTCCTCTCTGTTGCTCGTTACTCATCCTTGCTCGTTGCTCGTCGCTCGTCCCTGCTCGTCACCGCTCGCTCGCTCATCGTAGCTCGTTGCCGCTAATCGTCGGTCCACCCCTCGCTCGTTGTCATCGCCGCTCGTTACCAAGACATGTAAATCTTATTAATTCTTATAGATTTGGGGTATTACAAATGGGTAAATTTGGATTAGATTGATTACTGTTAGTTAGGTTGATTAGTGTTAGTTAGGTTTATTAACATTGGGGAATTTGGATTAGAATGATTAGTGTTAATTAAGTTGATTGACATTAGGGGTTAGTGTCAATTTTGTGATTTGGGTAATTTTGGATTAGGTTGATTAGTGTTAATTAGTCTAATGGAAAATTATTTAGTGATTTTTGTGTTAATTACTTTGTTTGTTCTTATTTAGTTTTTTTGTTAATTAGTTTAATTACAATATTTGTATTTAATTTTACGATATTATTGTGTTAATTAATTAATTACCAATTAATTAAATAATATCACTTTTTTAATTTTGTATTAAATTGTTAATTGCTTAATTTTATTGGATTTGATTATTTTGTTAATATGCATATTCAATTACTTGATGTTAGATGTTTAATTTGTTAAATTTACGTCATTTTGTTGAATTAGCGATGTTAAAGTATTTAATTCAACATGCTTATTTAATTAATTTTGGGAAAAGTCTACTTTAGTACCCTGTAGTATCATAAAAAATCAAGTCAGTACCATGTGGTTTAAAACATATCAATTGAGTCAAACTTATTACAATTAAAATCAATTAGAGGCCCGGGCAGCTGCCCGAACCCTTCCCAACATGCCCGAACCCTGCCCGACCAACTTGGCTAGCCACATCACCAAAACTTGATGACGTGGCGCCACGTGGCTCTCTCTTCGCTTTCTCTTCTCTCTCTCTCTCTCTCTCTCTCTCTCGCTCTCTCTCTCTCCCCCCTCTTCTTCTTCTTCTTCTTCTTCTTCTTCTTCTTCTTCTTCTTCTTCTTCTTCTTCTTCTTCTTCTTCTTCTTCTTCTTCTTCTCTCACCATTAACGGCGAAGCTTTGAAAGCTTCGATCTCTCCGTCGAAGGCACACCGGTCGTCACCGCCGGTACCACGACATCACCCGAAATGAGGTGAGCACGTTGGAGGTCCACGGACTCCAGGAATCGGTGCGTGGACAACGGTGTCGTTGAGCCGCGGACCGAGTCCAAAAATGGCTCGACGACACCTCGTCAATTCAACGCTCACCGCCGACACCACGACGTCGCCCGAGACAAGGCGAGTTCTACGGTGGTGGCCTACCTTGGTGACTCGGCGCGTGGTGCCCGGTGTCGTTGAAGATGGCTGAAAGCTTCGATCTCTCCGTCGGAGGCACACCGGTCATCACCGCCGGTACCACGACGTCACCCAAAATGGGGCGAGCACGTTGGTGGTCCTCAGACTGTGAATCAGCACATGGACAACGGTGTCGTTGAGCCGCAGACCGAGTCTGGAAATAGCTCGACGACACCTCATCGCTCTCGTCGATTCGACGCTCACCGCTAGTACCACAACGTCGCCCGAGGTGAGGCGAGTTCGACAGTGGTGGCTTACCTTGGTGACTCGGCGCGTGGAGCCCGGGGTCGTCGAAGAAGAAGAAGAAGAAGAAGAAGAAGAAGAAGAAGAGGAGGAGGAGGAGGGGAGAGAGAGAGAGAGAAAAAGCGAAGAGAGCCACGTGGTGCCACATCATCAAATTTTGGTGATGTGGCAGTCAAGTTGGTCGGGCAAAGTTTGGGCAGGTTGGAAAGGGTTCGGGCAGCTACCCGGGCCTCTAATTGATTTTAATTACAATAAGTTTGACTCAATTGATACATTTTAAACTACAAGGTACTGACTTGATTTTTTGCGATACCACAGGGTACTAAAGTAGACTTTTCCCTCAATCTCAGGTCCCTAGGTTCCAAAATACATGTTGTTGTCCCCCGACTTTAGTTTTAGATGCTCTCGGGTGCCTGGCTGACGTGAGCACCAATTTTTTCATTTTTTGTCATAGAAATGACCTTTATACCCCTAAACAAAAAATCAAAATTTTTTTATCATCTTCAACCTCTTAACATCTTCATCCAGTTCCTAAAAAAATCTTCATCAAGATTGAACAAACCACGGGATCTGAACAAAGCAAACAAATCAACATTTGTTTGGTTATTAAGAAAACATTCATTTTATAACTTATTTGGTTTTGTCTAACCAAACAAACGGTGGCCTGGATCTGAACAAACCAAACAAACTAACAAATTGGGCCCTAGATCTGAACTAGTGCGACAGAAATGGTGGCCTTCCATCTGTTAAATCGATATCGCCTCCAACTCAGAACCCCAAGAGCCAGAAAGTACTCGAAAAGGTGCCTTCAAGCCCAACCTCAAGAACGCCTGCAATCGACACCAGCCCTTCCAAAGCTGCTGATTCCCCGCTCGCTTAAGAGAAAGAGACCGCCCACCATTGAGATCCCAAGCGTCCTACAGCAAGTCAAGACCTCGCCTCTTCTCGCTCCGGTGCCCAACGACACCATTTGCTTTTAGGGTCAAGACCTCGCTGAACCCACAAAGTCTGTTCCTTTTTGTGTCCTCCCCTCGTAGTTCTGTTATGGTCGGTGGGGCTGATGGTGATTGTTTCAGGGGTTCTTCGAAGTGTACGATGAGCACGGAGGGAAGAGCGCGGTAGAGTTCATGGCAGAGAATCTGCACGCTAACATCCTAGAGGCGATGGGGGTCGGAGGCTGCGGGTTGAGTAAAGAGGAAGCTGTTAAAGCGACCTACTTGAAGACTGACCAAGCCTTTTTACAAAAGGTGGATTGTCCTAATTAATCTTCGTGTACTAATTTAGACTTGTTTCGTTCTTGTGTTGGATTTGGTAAACATTAAAGCAATCCCACATTTGGAAAAGTACAATCAAACATGGCAGTTTGGATTATTTTTTTCTGGGTTAGATTCTTGATGTTCTTTAGGTAGAAGGATGAAGATGTTAAGAGGTTAAAGATGGTAAGCTTTTTTAAAAAAAATTTAGGGCTATAAATGTCATTTTCACGATAAAAATAGGTGCTTACGTTAACTTGGGACACAAGAATATCTAAAACCGAAGCCAGGGGACAACAATATGTGTTTTGAATACCTAGGGACCCGAGAGGGAGGAAAACTAAACCACAGGGACGTGAGCGCAATTTGCCCTAAGTTTTATCTGTTGTATTTTTTATTAGATAATTAGGTTATTGTTGTCGTATGTTTATTGTGTTATTTAGATATGGATTTACAGCCATACAAGGATTTTTTTTGCGGATGGAGGACCCTTAGATTCGACCGTATTAGTACACTATCATGTGCACTGTTCACAAGAGGCATGGAACCGTGAGGTACGTGAAAGGACTGACGTTAGCCTTGACAGTGTGTTGTAGACCTGCCGGCGGAGATGAAAGGAGTTACCTGTGTAGAACAAGGCTTTCATAGCTTATATGAAGGAGGCAGGTTTCTGGGATGTGTGGTGCATTGGCTGGGTGGTTCTCAAGTCAGCATTTGTTACAGCTTTGGTGGAGTAGTGGCGGCCCGAGGCACACACGTCCCATATGCCAGGGGGAGATGACCATCACTCTTTATGACGTAGCTGTATTATTCGGGCTGTCTATCAATGGACACATAGTCACAGGGAGGCAGACACCTACTCACTGGCAGAAGTTGTGCGTACGCCTCTTTGGCATGAACCCGACAGATACCCCAATAATGGTATACATCAACCGAATTGTCCTAAAATAGTTCGAGGATAATTTTGACCCTTCCACTGTCCCGGTTGATGCTGATGCTGAGATCGTGAAGTGATATGTTTGAGCAAACATAATGTGACTTATCAAATTCATACTATTTTTTTGAGACAACTGAGTCTAGGGTCAACTCCAGCTGGTTGTCACTTCTCGAGGATGTAGAGGTGATTGGCACCTACAGCTGGGGTACTGCGTGTCAGTCACACCTTTACAACCAGTTATGTAAAGCCACCAACTGGACAATAAAAGTTTTTGTCAGGGCTATTACGCTAGTATGTATGTGGGCTTGGAAAAGGATCATCCTAATTCAGCCAGTTTTTAAAAATTCGGTAGTGCACAGACATGGTCAGGCACTGGGCATCAAGTATAAATCACAACTTAATACGCTTTAAAGTTGAATAACTTTCTAGACTTGATATAGTATATCCGTATTTTACAGGTGAAGTGGTAAAATAAATAGAAGCGTCACAAAAATAACTGTATTTGTTTACAGACGCAGGTTGAACGAGCTCAGAGACTCAGATGTAAGTAATTAATATAAAATAAGTTTTCATGAATAGTTGTGACATATATCATCTTGGGCCGCGTATATCGTATCAGTTAGATCTTGTTGATTATATCACCACTGGTTAAAGTTAATTTTGTTGTATTAGCTAATTTGTTGATTTTGGCCACCTCTGATTATATGAGTGGGTGCATTTATTGTTGGATGGCCTCGTTAATCATTTGAAAATATCCCCACGTTTAGAGCCATATAACGCCTTCAAATGAATTTGAGGCCGTTCAAGATACGTTGCCGGAGGAGTTTGTTGTTTGGATTCTTCATTAATATCCCAATTTTCAGCAAGCCATTTTTCAATTTCTTCGTCATCCTGCGAGATTGGCTCTTTGCCACTCCTCCTCATTGTATTACACCTAAAAAATTACGACAACACACATAGTTTTTTTAATGAGAATTTATAAAATGGGTGAAGGAAACATGTTTGTGTGGCTGGTAAATATAAAGAATTTGGATTTTTGAATAGAGTTATCTGGATTATATCTGAATGAAAATCTAATAACATCCAAAAAGTAGATTTTTATCTTGTTTTTGCACTATATGAGAAAATAACTCGTATTGACAAGTCTTATCAGTGCAGTAGTCATAAACTTTTCCAAAGAGTGGTCTCATTGACATGACAAAACAATCACAGACACGACAACACAATCATCAATTTATGTCTTTAAATAAGAAGTTGAATGTTGATTGGTTATTTGCAAACCAAAAACAATATCACATGAACCACGGGGACGAAGAGAGATGGATACTACCAGATTTCAATGATGATTATAGGCATGAACGTCGTAAAGATAGGAGAGAGTATTATGCTAGCTTAAAATAGGGGTATATTTTTTGAGTAGCCGAGTCTGAAGCACTAGTTGTAAGTCGCAAATGCTGGACACGCCTGTTTTGAAGAGGAGGTCGTTGGATGTGAAATGAAGCAATATAGATTCATTTGAATTAGCACTCATCATGATCTGTCAAGAGAATAAATGCATGATGCTGCTACAAAATGTTTATCATGTGCTGGATTTGGCAAGGAAATAATTGGCAACTTTGGATGAGGAACTATCAGACATGCACCAGGAGAAAGTTTTTAACAATCAGAGATTCATGTCTGACGAGTGCAACGAGTAAGAAACATATCTTGTGCTAGAGAACGGTTAATTTTTCCCGTGTTCAAACAAAAAAATTAAATATTTATTCTTAACATTCTGCTTCATTTTGTATATCTAAAACATTCACTACATCATCATATAAATTAAAATAAAGTTCACAAACTCTTCAATTGACAAACTATTCATAATTAATTAGCAAACTCTACATATAAATCAAAACATTTAAAATTAAATAAATTTACCATATTTCAAGCTGAAGTAAAAATGCTCCCATGACTTGGCTCTCTATGATGGGTGGAATAGAGATTATGCATATATATATATATATGTGTGTGTGTGTGTGTGTGGGTGTGTGTGGGTGGGAGGATAAAAAAGATATCTAAAATCTTATAAAAGCAGATTTTTGATAGGCCTATCCAAAAATTTTACGTAAAAAAAGTTGTATTGTGAAAACATCCTATCCGGAGGAGATTTGTAACCAAGATACGACTTTTTATGTCGAGATAGACTTTGTTTTGTCTTAATCTGACGTGGACACCATTTCCGAAATTTTTTTATCTGGAACCCCGTTTTGATAAAAATGGTGTACTCCTTTTTTTTGTCAGGAAAAATAGTGTACTCTGAGTCTCTGACACCATTTTAGTCAAAAATTCCAAATAACGACATGAATCATAGCTTATTATGCATCAACAAATGCTTAAAAAATGTTGACAAAACACCTCAATAAAAATTTCAAAAAATTATAATTAATTAACGCGAACAAATAATTAAAATATACCATCTTTCGGCAACCAATTGGTGCTGGAAAAAAAGTACATTTTAATACCATGTGGTTCAACAAATTTTTTTGGAAAAAGTCGCATTTAGTACCCTGTGGTATTGCCCAAAATTACTTTTGTACCCTGTGGTAAAAAATTGATCAATCGAGTCATACTTATTCTAATTAATATCAAAAAAGTCCACGGGCAGCTGCCCCGATTTGCCCGAACCTGCCCGGTCCCTGCCCGTCCATCTGGAGATAGCGACCGCCACAACTCTGATCCCTACGAACCTGCGCCTCCTCCTGCTCGCAGAGGAGAAGTCCAATATGTACCTGATCCCGACCGACCCGAGCATCTGTACCCGATCCCGCCGATGACGTGTTGAGCATCCAGGCGAGCAATTCTAGCTCTAGCTCTGCCTCGAGAATAATAGCAGAGTGCTAAAGCCGCACCGGTCGTCCGACCACCAAGCATGGATCTGCCCCTTGCCTCCGCAACTTCTGTTTGGCCCGGCGCATCAGCTCTGGCGATATCGAGATGGTCTTCCTCTGCCGGCTGAGCTTTGGCGAGGCTCAGGTGGGTGCTACTATGCGATGAAGGTGGTGGGCAAGGAGGCGGCGAAAAAGAAGAAGGCAGAAAGGTCGGAGACGGAGAGGAAGATGCTGGACGACATCGGCGTCCACGCCCGCGGGTGCTGCCTGCTCGACGACCTCTGCCCCGACGGCGTCAGGATCTCCGACGTCCACTCTCCTCCGTCAGGAGCTCGCCATCCTTGCCGGAGATGCTTGGGATTGGCGACGGGGATGCTTGGGATTAGATACAGGGAGGACTTGAGCAACGAGATGCTCAGGATTGACGACGGGGAGGAGGTCGTCATGGCTAATTGGAAGAAGAAGAAGAAGAAGAAGGGAAGGGGGTGTCCACGTGGCACCACGTCATCAAATTTTGGTGACGTGGCTGGCCAAGTAGTCCAGGCAGGGTTCGGGCGGGTCCGAGCAGGTCCGGGCATCGAGTCATACTTATTCTAATTAACATCAAAAAGGTCCTCGGGCAGCTGCCCGAGGACCTTTTTGATGTTAATTAGAATAAGTATGACTCGATTGGTCAGTTTTTTACCACAGAGTACTAAAGTAATTTTGGACGATACTACAGGGTACTAAATGAGAGTTTTCCCAATTTTTTTTATAGAATCTGCATTTTAATATTTGGAATTCAGTCTCTTTTTTTTTGCATTATCAGCTCTCATTCTCGGGCAGCTTTCTAGTCATTGGCAGTACACGCATGCTTAACATTCCCCAAAACAATGTCGTTTATCATCACACGTGGCTATTTTATACTGTAAGTTGTTAATGACGTGTTGTGTACAAATTATTGTCTCCCCTACGTCTCCTGCAGGAAATCCCATGACCTCGACCCCCACCCACTCATCTACAGTACCCCCAGATGGGCCCCGCCCCTCCTCCCGATGCTAAGAAGCTCATCCACTGTTGGCCGCAGGATGTCCCCTTATCCCAACGCCAAAAAGGATTCTCGGAGGATGCCGACACAGGGAGGGGTAAGGAAGGGCTGGAATGCGAAGAACTCATTGTCGCCGTTCGGAATGGCATTGTGCAAGAGCCAACGGGTGTGAGCTAAGCCTCATCACCACTGGTCCAACTACCACCTGCCTGACTTCGAGATCACCAGGTTGCGCACTCTCTCAGTGGCGTCATCTTTTCGCTCAAAAAAGCTCGTCGATTTGGGGAGGTTCTCTCCTAAGCACTATGAAGGATTTCAAGTAATCATAATCAAGAACATAATCATAATTACAAGAATCATAAAGCCAATAATAAAGTACTTATCTCTTCAAGCGCATATTCGTTTCCATAGCGTTCTTCAGAGGAGCGTTAAAGAAGTTGTCACTGGTTATCCTTGCTCACGTACTCGAAGCGAGGATTATTTCACCGCTTAAATGCATGAAGGTGGTAGAGAGAATTTGTCTCGAAAAGAACGTCTCATTCTTTTCCTTTTCTATGTATATTATATGTGTCTATTTTCCCGTGTCTAGGGAGGAAGTAGTCATTTCCTTATAAAGGACTCCAAAAGACGTAACTCGAAGGAACATGATATGACTTTAAGAGTTGTGACTCACTTCTCAAGGGTCATCATGGGTGCATTCAAACATCTCCCACTCACACATGATTTACCATAATCAATCCTCTCTCTCATTTCGTGTTTGGCAGATAGGTCGTGCGACCAGCATACATCGAGTGCGCTTAGCTAAACTTTAGAGCACATAACGACCACTTGAATGATAGCATCTCGATTAATACTTCCATTATATAAAGTATGCCTTACCCTAGATCTTACCTCACATTCATTATTTCCACATGTGATTTCTGAAATAATCTATTCGTGTTCACTACTATGTTGCTCTCAACATAATAAGTCGACCAGTGAACCTCGAAGCTTCTAGAATGTGATTGATAAAGAACCTTCTCCCTTAACAATATTTCTTCCTTCATGATCCAGTCAGCTTTTCTAGTCAGCCTTGCCAGGTCGCATCTATACTGTGATATCCCAAAAATGAATATGTTATGTCTAAAAGCATTATGTGATTTGATTGGTACTATCCATATCAACAAGGTGCACCTTTTTTTCTGGCACACATCCTCAGAGAACTCCAAGGTTAAACGCGTTTGGCCGAGAGTAGGATTAGGATAGGTGACCTCCTGGGAAGTATTTTCTGGGATGCGTGTGAGTGAGGACAAAACACACTGGAAAAGACTTGTGTTGGTCTGTGGAGACAGTCGTTCAAATCACGAGGCGTTACATATGGTATCAGAGCAAAAATAATTCTGGGACTGTTCGGTGATCTGTATGGCACGACGAGGACGTCGCGCATTTAAGGAGGGGTGTATGTGATATCCCAAAAATGAATATGTTCTATCTGAAAGCCTTATGTAATTTGATTGGTACTATCCATATCAACAAGGTGCACCTTCTTTTCTGGCACACATCCTGAGAGAACTCCAAGGTTAAATGCATTTGGCCGGGAGTAGGATCAGGATGGGTGACCTCCTGGGAAGTATTTTCCGAGATGAGTGTGAGTGAGGACAAAATACGCTGGAAAAGACCTTTGTTGGTCTGTGGAGACAGTCGGTCAAATCTTGGGGCGTTACATATACCATGACCCTTTAAAGACTTTCCAAGCTAGCAGCACTGAATCATATTTCCAAAATATGTTTAGAATCTTAAGGGTAGATTTTCGAAAACCATAGTTTTTGGTATTGGTCTCACATTAGGGAAATTGAAATCACTTTGAAATAAATTAATTTTCTATCCATAAGTCGTAAAGCACACATAACACGATCAATGTGTTATGATGTTCTATCTTTATAAAAAGAGTGCATGTCTTACATAAATGACACCATACTAGAGTATCAGCCTCGATGTTTATGAACAATGGCTTTAGTCTACTCAAAGACTACTCTAGCTTATTAGGACAGAATTATGGCAAGTTTCACTTACTTCTCACCATTGGATTTCATATAATCCATATAAGCTCTCAAAATTTATTAAATGCAGTTTTCATTGCTTGCATCATCAATAATCTTACGCTTCAACAAGATCCTTCTTGTAGTTAAGTAAGACGACATTCATATTTTAGAACAGGCACTCGATACTTAACAATGTTCTAAAATTGTCTTATCTCAATCAAGAATCAACTTATTGACTCCCACTGAGGTAAACACCCGTGTGAGTGGGGTACTTCTCTATCCGACATGCATTATAGTGAATATTACTCAAATTAACATTCACACTTGTATTACTAAAATAGCATCAAGTTTTATTGAATGACATATTCAATAATCTCGATAAGAGCAAAAACCAATACCTTCGCAAATCTTGGGACCTGACATGTTTCTTAAACATATTATAGGTACACCGTTAGTCATCAGATTTGCTATCATATCTCTCGTAGATATGTATTTTTATGCTTACTTCCTTACACACAACCATATCGTAAAATTATGATCATTTATTCTCATGAGGTAGTTAGGGATAAATGGTTTAAGTCTCTCTTTAACCATATTATTTCTGGCACAATAGCTACATAAGCTACACACTCTAGCTTTACCGCTAACAACGAGACAGACGCAAGTATATTTCTTGCTACTCCACGAAATAACACCTCCTCCTAGCAAGCAAAACATATCCCAATATAGATTTTCACTTGTCTATATCTTATGCTCAATTGTTATGGCATAATTCCTCAATAACAGGTCTTGACCATGATAACTCAATGAATATTATTTAGTCATGTTCAAACACTTCATAATTTCCTTAACGCTTGCTATGTGCTATACTTGGATTGAGACAATCCATAACATTTTGATAAAAGACATCCATTATATCCTTTATCTATTGAGGTATTTTCAGAAACAAAAATTTATTAAGAATGACCTTTTGATTACTTGGGCATACTTGAGATTGCTGTCATCATATTTAAATCGTTGAACTCGAACGATTCCTCGAAATCTTAACTCCGAGTATTTCATCAACCTCTCTTATATCTTTCATTTCAAAGGTGGACGTAAATCGAACTTTAAGCTCGTTAAGATATTCCAAGCCTTCCAGCTATCAGTATATCATCTACATGTAATGTATAATGACAAACCTTTTTCAAGAAAATTTAAAATAGACATTAGAGCACTCGTCAATCAATTCAAAATCATACGACATATTCGAATTATGATCGAATTATGAAATGACGAATACACTATTGTCTTTAAGACCATTTAAGACAATAATTGATCTTAACAACTTGCAAACTCTATGTTTGCTGCCTTAATCTTTGGATGTAACCCTCTAGTTGAACCATATAGATTTCTTCATCCAATTCTCCATTGAGAAACGTAGTCTTATCATCCATTCGATGTTAGCTCTAGTTCCAAAGTAGTCATTATAGCTAGAACAAATCTAATAGGCATAAATCTTACAACAACTGAGAACGGCTCATCATCCTTTCACGTTGCGTGAATCCTTTGGCAACTAAACGAGTCTTTTACGCTTTATCTAGAGAATCCATTAATTTTCAATTGCCTTACACCTATAGGTAGGTCAATGAATTCTCAAACATAGTTAAGTCTTATGGAAGCCAACTCTTCCTCTATTTTTTTAATCCATTCATTCTAATTGACACTTGATAGAGCATCGAAAATATCCCTAGTTTTATTCTCATCTTGTAGGATTGCTAAAAGAATCTCATTTGTACCATTAACACTTGATGTTACCAAGAGACTGTTTCCTACACCTTCGACCTCAAATCGTCAGCGCGAAAAAAATTGTCCTTTTAGCTCTACGTATATTCCGGATTTAGATAAATTCTCTTGTATATTTATCATAATCTAGAATCGTATTTCCGCTGAAATTATATTCCATACTTCTACTGAAATTTAGAATTTTACTCCTACTGAGATGAAGACCATTTGGATCATGAACTTTCGGATCAGTAAGAGGTGGTAAACCATCATCTTCCTCCTCAATAATTCTCCCACTCGGAAGGAATGATCCAAAAGATTACAGCTCATCAGTTCATATAAGGCAAGATTGTTACTCACCTCTTCCAATTTTGAAAAAATATTTTCCAAAAATATGACGTCTCGTGATTCAAATTCTGTCACTTGCCTATTATCTTGTTCATCCATGAAAATGTATCTCTTTGATATTCATGAGTATCTTATAAAGACAGTCTTCATAAGATGTAAACTCATATGGACATAAGAAAACATACCTCTGATCTTTTCACAGTTCATAAGAGTAAAAACGACAGATTTAGAGGGCATATAGTTTAGAACACATCTAACCATGTTTTAGAAGAGTACACTTTCTTCTTTCTGCTACCCCATTTTGTTGAGGTGTGCGGGGAATGAATAAATGATATTCAATTTCATTTTCATCGCATGATGCTTTAATCAGAAAGATACGCACAACCTCAAACAATTCGTAAAGTCTTGATCTTTCAATCAATTGATTCTCAACGTTATTCAAACGTTATTCATGATTATGTTGAAGCAATCCAAAGCTTCAGACTAGTGACAAATCAAATAGATTTGACCATATCTAATAGAGTCATTTATAAAGCTGATAAAATAATAATCGGCCCCATGCCTTGCCCTCACATTCATTTGACCACATACGTCTAAATTGATTAATTGCAATGAAGATTCAGATCTAGTTAACATAAACAACTAGAACCAATAAAGACTTTTTTCAAAAATAAATAAACCGAGTTGTACTCAAATATCCAATGAAAACTAAGAGTCGTTAAAACTGGAACAGACACAAAAATTGAACGAATTTAAGGATTAATAACACGTCATGTAGAAGTAGGGTTTGTCTTTTACAAAGGCTTAATCTACATGTGCCAATCCCTTGGACTTCTACTTAAGTGAAACAACATAAACAGATCATGTTGCATTAATAACTTGTTGGAATTTGACGAATGATTCACAATCATATGTCTTAGGTCTGTCATTCATGAATTTGTCACCTACAATGGAACGCATTCAGTTAGAAGGATTAAAGTAGACACATTTAATTCACTCGTGTATGAGTTAAATTAATATCTCATCTTCTCGGCATCACAATCGTTTGTAAAATCCCCTTCTAGTTGACAGTTAAAATACTTCAGTTGAGAAATGTTAAACCTTTTGTTTTCTCCTACCCTCAAAACTCTTCTTTCGGGTTTATCTGTTCAGTTTCACCCTTTTATTTTTGAAACATTTCCTTTGCCTCTTTAAATTGTGATCTATCCTCCTTTAGCTCCAATGGAGCTTGATCTAGTCAAATACTACTTGTGAAGAACTTAGATCGCTAAGAGTCAATTCTCTTTAAGCTTAAGGTGATGGTCCACATTCATCAAATGTCATAACATTATCAGCATCTGCTAGGGTTATCGTCATATGATCCCAACTGTAGAAAACAATTTAGATTTTGTGCTCAACACTAAGCACCTGGCCAACCATATAGCTAGCTCACTTTTTAAGTACAATTCTTGGACTCGACCATCATCATTTTTATAGTCTCAAACCTATAGTTATATTTGCACATAAGACTTAAATTATCAATGGTGCGCACAGTGTCGTGAACACGTCGGCGGTCGTCGTCCCCATCGGTGGTGACTGTTGATTGGTCGATTTGGGTGAGTTTGGGAAGAATCTCTTAGTTTCGCAATTAGGGTTCTTACCCTGTTTTACGAATTGAGGATTTTCGGGGCAATTACAGATTGGTCCCAAACATTCTTCCCGTGTTTACTTAAATCCTTAGTTAATTAGTGAGTTCATTATGTAACAAATTCAATTCAGTCACAAGACATTATTCGCGTGTTTAACTAAGGACAGATTGATTATGTGCGTAAAGCATATGAAAAATTCAGTTGAGTTCCTAAGAGTTTTTCATCTTTTCACAGAAGGACGGCGTAATGGATGTTCTTCAAAAAATAGTTTTCCAGAAATCTGATTTATAGAAAGAAATAAAAAATTAATTATTTTCACGATTTATCAACAACCAGAACAATAACTTCAACAAGCTCTGATACCAATGAAGGATTTCAAGTAATCATAATCAAGAACATAATCATAATTACAAGAATCATAAAGCCAATAATAAAGTACTTATCTCTTGAAGCGCAGATTCATTTCTACAGCATTCTTCAGAGAATCGTAACGGAAGTTGTCACTGGTTGTCCTTGCTCACGTACTCAAAGCGAGGATTGTTTCACCGCCTAAATGCCCGAAGGTGGTAGAGAGAATTTGTCTCGAAAAGAACGTCTCGTTCTTTTCCTTTTCTGATATGAACCTCGGCAGGAGATTCACAACGGACCGTGCTACTTTGGATGGAAGAGACCGCAACCCCCGAACTCGAGCCTTTCAAGAACCTTGGTCTAGAAGATCCGCAACCCAAGCAATGGAAATTCGAGAACCTATGGTCCAAGTCGAACCACTCCACAAACGATGATGGATGAATCGTTTGATAAGTGAAAAGTTTCGCTCAAGCTAAGCTATCCAGCAATTAGCAAGAACACGCAAGGAGTATCTAACTCACAAGATTATCAATCTCAAAAGTTGTGTCCGTTTTATTGCTAGGAGACCTCCTTATATAGGCTCCAAAGTACCAAGGTATTCCTAAACAAGCTAACTCCTTAAAAGGAGCTCAAAGGCTGGCCAAAACTCTCTTTCCTAATCTAAGGATATTCTGGCCGAATTATTCAACTAAAATAGGAAATAATCTAAGCAAATAATATCTAATAGAATAACTAATAATTGCACGTCCTAACAAGTAGATGCACGGCCTAAATAGGTTGATTCTTTCTGATTCTCCATGTGCGCATGCATCCAGAAGTTTGCGTGCATATCAAGCTTCCAAAATAGCCTCTATCACGTGCATGGGCTTAGCGTGGGCCTCATGCACGTCCTTGCACTTGTACGCACCATCTTGAGCCCAGACTTCTTGCATTAATCCATTAAATTCTGCCTGAAACTTTTTGGCTCTTGCTCGTGTCACCGGTCCAATTGGTACGTGCACTTGCCGTGAGTCTTGTGGCTTGAATGTAGGTGTGTTCGTAGGTGTGCTCACATCATTTTCTATGTATATTATATGTGTCTATTTTCCCGTGTATAGGGAGGAACTAGTCCTTTCCTTATAAAGGACTCCAAAAGACGTAACTCGAAGGAACACGATATGACTCCAAGAGTTGTGACTCACTTCTCAAGGGTCATCATAGGTGCATTCCAACACACTAGATCGACTAGTTTCCTTTTCCCAGTGCTATTATGTTGTCGAAATTAAAAAAAGGGAAAACGAAGACAACAGATAGAGGAAGGGATGACTGGTTGAAAAAATATAAACAAAAGAATGATCAAATCGATAATTTGCCACACGACACGTGATCAACACCTTAAACTACAAAATAGCCATGTGGGACGAGAAACGACGTCGTTTTGGAGAATTTTAAGCCCGCGTGTACTGCCAAATGGACGGGTAGCTACACGGGATGCCCAGGACTGAGAGCCGATAAAACAAAAAAAATCACATGAACTGAATTCAAAATTTTAAACCAGTGAGCCTAAAAGCATTGTGAAACTACAAGGTACTAAAGTACATTTTTTTTCAAAAAATTGGTGTTCCAAAAACATGCATTACCAAATGTGCCACGTGACCGGCTAAAATTCCACCGGATCAACACCCACCACAAAAATCTCTCTTCCCGAACACCAAATAAATCTCCAGCCTCCCCCTTCCAACACCGAACTCAACTGCTCATCACCAAGCTTGTCCCTGAACTATTTTATCAGACCTATTCCTAAGAATAAAGCGGAAGAGAACACTCCCAAGCGAAAGAGAAGAGATGGCGAGTTTGGCCTACACGTCAATGTGCACACCAAGCTCGGTTTCCAAGAGCTACCCATTTCCCAGCAAGCGGACCTTGAAGGCCTTCGCTGTCCGAGCCTCCCCCGACGATTCGGATTGCAACACCGAGGAATGCGCTCCTGAAAAGGAGGTGGGTCCCTGCTAGATGATCCTTTTGTGTTGTCCTTTCCATGTTTAAATCGACGGGGTTGGCCTAAAACTTGTCAAGATGGAAATTTATCAGATTTTTCTTCTTTAGGTTGGTATGTTGGTATTGTCGAGAATACCATATTGCTTAGTACAAGAATGTTGGGCTAGTTTATAAGTGTTCAAGATTCACCGACAACTCTTGAGGTTTTGGGTTAACATGGTATAAGAGCGGGTTGATCCCGTGTCCATTGTTGTACTCGTACAACCCCCATCGCACGTTGGCAAAGTCTGTGCAATCTTTGTAGCTTGGAATCAGCTATACGCTGTTTATATACTGCTTATCAATCGCGTTCTTTATCAATTACTCTGTTAATCAGCTCAACCTAGCATTTTTCTGTTTGCTCTATGTGCTTTCTTTCCAAACGTGGTCATGGAATTTTTAACTCAACCAGTAGTCTTGTGGTCGATTTTTCGTAGAAGTGACTCAGTCTGTTCATTAATATCCAATGTGGTACTCATGATATCATCTGCCTCGATGGGGGAAGTGTAGAAATTGATTGTTGCGGAAAGGATGAGATGTGTAAATTTTTCCCGTGTCGTTGTTTCAGTCGATCTGTAGTATTATTATGGTCATTGATTGGTATATTTACTGTGAGTGCAGGTTGGGCAGGTGAGCATGGATTGGTTGGCTGGGGAAAAAACCAAAGTAGTAGGGACATTCCCGCCCCGTACTCGCGGTTGGACAGGATATGTTGAGAAAGATACTGCTGGGCAAACAAATATCTACTCCATTGAGGTCAGTTACTCAGGTCCAAATTTCTGTACGTCGATTGTGCTATTTTTTGTTATCGTACCTCTTCTGTTACTGCACTCTGGAGTTCTGTCTAGTGTCTTCCTCTTGAACATTGTTTCTTGCTCTTCTTCTTTACCAGTTCACGAATAATAATTGGATGTTAAACTCATTTTTGGTTCTTTAACCTTTTCTTTCCATTCTTGACTTCTACTTTGTTGAGACCCCTTTATGTCTTATACACCCCAAGCCCCTGCCTTTGGCGATTGAGTAAATTCATTTATTAGCTTGATTTTAATCAGATTAGTCTACACTGATGTTATTGGCAATATTGCAAGTTATTTTCAGTGATTAATAGAATATATGAATGTGAAAATCCACGTATACTATGACTTTGACAAGTGCCACTGTATTCCAATTGTTTACTACATGCACAAATAATTGCTCAGTTAAATTTGTTGTCGCTGTCCTTGTTCCAACTATTTTTTATGCCTATCCATGTATGCTTTCATGTATTTAATCAAATTTATCACTTCTTTTGAGCTGGTTAGTGATAGTTAGGCTCCAAAAAGTTTGAAGAGTGATTATATGAAGATGAAGTACCACTTACATTCTCGACAAGGATTACTGACTCTAGTCTTGGAATGGATCTTACTTCCTTGTTGAGAGTTCTGTTTGACGTTTGCTACCTTGTATATTGTATTCGCTTTTTGATGACTTAGTTACAGAATGGTAAATCTGCAATTCAAGAATTCGCATGAACTTCGTAAATAACAAGTAAATTTTTCATTCTTAGAATTGAACCACACTCCACTTTTGTAAGCATGAATGTATAGCTACATGAAAGCCCATAGAACTAGTAGTCCTTTTACCTTTCTGATAGTTTCTCCCCGTTCGTCTTCACTGCCTGTTTCCAGTCCATTTCTATTATCATCCCAACTAATATTTCCTCACCAAATACCTTACAACCGTCTTCACAATAAACTTATTTCAATCCTTAATTGAAACAAATCACATATTCAGCATACTTGAAGCTTTTACCATGAGGAAGTTTTTATTGGGTTCCTCTGAAATCCACAGCTCTCAATGTCTGGCCCTACCTATACCTCCATCTACTTTTGGGGTTGAGGAATAGCTGTTCTCAAGCAATTAATAAGAAAGACAGGGCATATCTCATATGTTCAGGTTGTCCTTTAAGAGATGAATCTGAATTCATCTATGCATTGCGGCGGTAAAGCTGAATCAAAACTAGTCCTTCTGACTCCCTATTAAGAAATTTCTTACACAGCATTCAAATCGATTATCGCCACACACCCAGATCCACAGAGAAATGCTTGGTAAAATTTCCTCAAACAAATTCTCTTTATAGTTGCACAAATGTTTCCAGGTCACTGTTCGTATGTATCAAAGATGATGAGTTGATTATGTACATTGATGTCTGATGATCTTCTTTTGCCTCTTGCCTGCATTACATCATTTGGTTAGCGTGTTGTTTTCAATGCTAGGAATCTACAGAGGTAAAGATAAAGTAATGTTAATAGCTTAAGGTGGAACACTCCTCATATGTGCAATGTACTGGATGACCATGCGTGTGTTTTATCTAATGCATCGATGTTATTAGAAATCATACATCGATAATTCTGCTCGATCCAGAGCCATCCTTTGGTTTATTAGTTGCACAAGGTACGCGGAAATGTAGTGCATTTCTTGCGGGCAATAGAGGCCTTTATTTTGCCCTTGTATAAGGAGGGGGCTTCCCTTTCTGTTTTAACTTAAGTTTTCTTGTTGATAATTTGCTCAAGATCCTACCTGGCTTTGGTTTATGTTTGTGCCACCTATAAATTGCTTGCTGTCGTTTATCTCTTAAACAAAGTCGGATTGAGCTCTATCTTCATAAGTTCAGGAGTAAAAGCTCTGTCTAATTGCTTCTCACCATCTCTCAGCCGGCAGTCTATGTAGCAGAAAGTGCAATCAGCTCAGGAACCGCAGGTTCTTCTTCCGAGGGAGTGGAAAACACTGTGGCGGTTATTGGTGGTCTTGCCCTCATTTCTCTGGCTGCAGCTTCATCACTTCTGATCCAAGTTAATAAGAACCCACCCCAGGTACAGACAGTTGAGTACAAAGGGCCGTCTCTTAGCTACTACATCAGCAAGTTCAAGCCCGCGGAAATCGTCCAAGCTGCAGCTCCAGCTCCAGCTCCAAGCCCTTCCGACTCACTCTCATCGCCACAGCCGGAAACGTCCTCGCCCGAAGCTCCTCAGATTGAGGTCCAATCGCAGGTTGAGCCGGAACCCTCGGCGAGTGAGAACGTTGTTTCCTAAGGTAATCAATGTACGTTCAGTTATCTTCAAGTGAAGATAATAGAATGCTTTTCTTATAACACGCCAATTGTATACCACTACGTATATCTTGTGAAACCATGATCAAACATACCCACACGTGCTGATTGTGTGAGCATAGATCGTATATGATTTTTGTTTTTTTCTTCTTCGGGAATCATATAAAAAAAAGTGTACGAAAGATTTGTCTGGATCTAGTGTGCCATACAGGACGATGGACTAAATCGACCAATAATTGATATCTCAGTCAAGAATTGTAAAAGGTCGTACGTACTTTTTTTTAGAGGTAGGTGGTACGTACTTGAAAATGTTGGATATTAATAAAGATCTCATGCTCTTGAAAAAAAAAAACAGATTCTTATTAGAAACATATAAATTTTATTTTATCATGATCGTAACAGTTTTATCGATTAAAAAAATAGTTTTATTAATTGAATTTTGAAAAGGTCGATCATTAGTTAATAATTAATAAAATCTCTATTAACTAATAAAATTTCTCTAAAGTGATATTATTGGGGCCAGAAAAAACTTATTATTTTAGAGATCTTATCACACAAGAGAGGTTTATATTTTTTCTCCAAAAATATTAAAATTAAATTTTTGAATAATAAATATATAAATGCCAAAAAATTACTTTTTCTATATTCAAACTACCTTAGATCTCCGATAATAGTTATTTAAATGTTACACTTGATTGAGATATTTTCTTACAACAAAACGGCGACCAGAAGGATAATTTGAGGACAATTGAGAAGATGAATGATTATGTAAAATTTATCAAATAACCAAATTTAGCACAAACTAATGTCTTAAAATATGTTTCGAATTTGTAATATAAAAATATATGTATTTATTAAAAAATATTATCTTGTGCAAAAATTGAGACCGAAATTTAGCACAAGTATTAGTTATTACGATATTAAAATTATTTTATAAAAATTTTACTATAATACTTGTATAATACCAATAGAAATATAGCTACAACCAGCAGATGGAGCGGTCCGAATTGATATGGCACGATAGATTGTCGGGCAACAGAAGAGACAGAATCCAAATATCAAACCTTAAGTATCAAAGTAAAAAAAAAATTCAAACACTATTCCATTATTAAAAACTTACTTTTCCATTATTAAAAAGAAACGCAGAACAACAAAGCCACCGACAGCATTATTAATCATTGCTACATAGATAGGATCGGCCGGTCAAGGATAGGAGGGAGCTTAATGCTTGTTGATGTAATCCACGATCCCTTTAACAAGGGCAGTGGTTTGGGCACCGGCGAGTGGATCCATATCGACGGCGATTTTATTGAGATAGAAACTGTGTCCGATCCCACGGCTAACCAACAACTCCACTTCCTTGTCCGCCTTCTTCATGGCCTCGTAGTACTCCATTCCAGTGTCCCATATCAGGTCCTTGTCCGCCATGCAAATCAAGAAAGGTGGCAAGTTAAGGTCTTCGAATGGCGGGGCTTCGTCTCCCATGGGACAAGTGATTGGATGGTCCTTGCTGCTCCCTTCCGGCAGGGCTAACTTGATGAACTTGTCCACCATGTCTAGTGTCAAGAACGGGGTCTCCGGGTTCTCCATCTCGGACTTGCTCCTCTCTGACCGGCAGAAACCCGGGTGGATCGGTATCGCACCGGCTAGCCTCGCCGGAGACAAGTCCATCTGGCCGGCGCGTGCTGCCACCTGGTGCACCACGTTCCCTCCGGAGCTGTCACCAATGAGGAAAATGCGGTTGAAGTCGCCGTACTTGTTGAGCCAATGCTGGTGGCTGTCACCCTTTGCGAGCGACCTCAGCCACAGGAGAGCGGCGTACCCGTCGTCGCAGGCGGCTGGGAGGTGGTGCTCCGGGGCCCGGCGGAGATAGACGGAGACGCATATGGCCTTGGCTTCCTTAACAAGCCTACAGTACATGTGGTAGTACATGTACCAATCAGCCTGGCTAATACAAAAGCCGCCCCCGTGGAAATGGAGGAGAATTGGGAGCTTCCCTTGGTCCAGCTGTTGGGTTTCCTCCGGCAGGTAAATCCGGACGCGGAGGCCGGAGTCCTTGTCGGCGGTCACGTCCTTGGTGGCCACCCCGCCGATGAACTCTTCATGTGGAGGCACTGGCTCGACCATGAACTTGGCCGCTGGTGGGCCAGTCCAAGTTCGGTCTACGTAGCCATCGGAGTAGAGTCTCAGCCAACAGGAGACGTCTTCTACGAGCTCCCTTTTACCGCTTACCATTTTCTTGATTAAGGATTTAATTTAGATTAATTGTCTTCGGTGTGCGAAGGGAGTTAGTTTACAAGCTAGGAAATAGTTTCGTTGCTTGGGAGCTGGTGTGGTGGAAGGACGGGCGGTTGCTCTCTATATATAGTAGATTGCTCAATATCCGGATGTTTATGGAACCAACTAATTTAGATTTTAGGTAGGTATTTTTGATCCGTGTTAAAATTCTCTTAAAAGATATTTAACATTGTTGTGTTTTCATGGTCTCTAGTTGGAGATTTTTTGGTTAATTTAGAACAATTTATTCACTAATAAATTTAGTTACTTGTTGATGGGGTTTTTTTTAATATGTTAGATGAGATGAAAAGAGTTTAGTGAAAAAAAAAAGAATCAGACGGTGGATAGTGACTAAGCATACTTTCTTGAATTAGGAAAGCAGCTCGTTTTTTTTTTCAAAGAGGAAATTATGTCATTGGTCAAATAGAGGAAGTGACTAGGAAGTTCAGTTAAATTATAAGAAATGACCTTGGTTGTTGCTGCGAAAATTAATAGAAGAATGAGAGAGAGAGACTATACCCTTTATTAACTTGGTAGTTGCCGCGAAAATGAACAAAAGATGAAGTGAACAAAATAATTAGTCGTAAATTGCTTACTACAATAATAAAATCTTCACCAATATTTTTTTGGTTGTAAAATCTTCACCAATATTTGGCTGTGTAATTGTCGTGTAATTGTCAGTAGACTTTGAATGGGGTCAATTTGGTCAGATGTTTGTCGTAAGATACTAAGCGAGAAAAAAATCTAGACGACAATAACACAAGAAGAAAGATGTATCGTATTGACGTGTTGTGTCCGGGCTAAATGCATTGCATGTGGTTTGACAAATTGGTTATGTTCAATTGAAGAGATATGCATCGTATTGACGTGTTGTGTTGAGTACATTCCTAGGGTTAGAGTAGCCCGTGTATTTATAAATTAATCTTAATACAATCTTAAATATTCTCATAAGTTAATTAGGAGTATAAAACAAAATTTTAGCAGGGCACGAATTCTCTCCGCCAAATAATTACACCATAATTAAACTATGGATATCGTCAATTCCTCCTTGACCAGAATTAAATTACGGATATCGTCAATTTCTCAATGCCTCATGTTATTATGCGAAGCCTTTTGACAACTTTGATTAGTATTCATAAGAAACCTATAATAATCATATCTTTTTTATTGAAATCAAAACGAGGAATGGATGAGATTATGTCATTATCGTCGTACCTTTTCTCTGTCTAACTATAGTGTAGTTTGGGAATCCCTTATATTTTGATTGCGGGTTCTTTATTTTTCTTTCTGTCTTGTTTTTTATACTCAACCCTGACTTTTACTTCTTCTTGGTTTCTCTACTATCGTGACACTTTATGTGGTCGTAGATTTGTTAAATTAATAGTTGGACAATTTGTTTAGATAAATTGTACATTAAAATTGGAGTATATTTGAACTTTTTAACACTTCCACACTAAATTTTACTTATTTTAACATATCTAATATCTAAATAGCATAAAAAGTGGTTAGATCAATTCGACTGGGCAATCCAACCAATCAAATTTATGAATTAAATGGGAAGAATTTTGCAACAACCTCATATCCATTTTTTAAAATGTCCGCAAAATAAGAGGATCTTTGCCCAAAATAGTATTACAGTAGAAAAATATTACTAAAATGGGGTGCATAATTAAAGTTTTTCGGATATAGTGTCCATATTAGACTACGACTTTTTTTGTCGTACCATCGCAATACGACTTTTTCTGTGGTACTAGCCACAATACGATTTTTTTCGTCACCACAATACGACCAAAAAAAGTCGTGTTGTGATTAACTACGACATCAAAAGTCGTATTATAGTAGAAAACAAAATTAATTGGGCCGGATTTTCAATAATCAAGTAGCGATTTTTCTATCATTTTAATAAATGATAGAACTAATATTTGCTTGGAAATGCCAACGGGCAGCAAACAAAGGAGATCTTTCTATAAAAAAAACAAAGGCCGAGGAATGGCCAGGGTCACTCGCCAGGAAATTAATATTTTAATATCTTAATAATTGTTGAAAATAACACAACATTTTTTGGTAAATAGACTAATATTATAAACCCAAAATATTTACATCAAATAGTACCAATCTTACATAACTAGTTAATTACAATAGTAATTTCTTCTATTGCGTAGAGATTCTACGTACAAAACTAGATCTTGGGGTACTTGTTAACACAACATTTTATATTTCTTCGAGTACTTGTTACCGATTGAGTTCTAAAATACTTATTATAATGTACTCGTTAATGATTTGATTATTTTTAAGCGGCGATTTTATTTATAAGTATAAAATTTTTTAATAATAATTAATTAAAGATTTTGAATTGAATATAAAAATTTTAACATTATATTATGTGACTTGTTGTTCATGTCTAACTAATTATTTTAAATTTTAGGTTGGATATAAAAATTGATTAATCTCTTTTAACAAGTCAAACCCTTAATTCATTACATTGTGTTGTGATTATGTTTTTTTTTCTCTACCCATAAAAATCTTTTTTCTCTCACAAATTGAGGAAGAGTTGCATGAGACAATGCTGAGCCAATGTTGGTGGCTGTCACCCTTTGCGAGCGACCTCAGCCACAGGAGAGCAGCGTACCCGTCGTCGCAGGCAGCTGGGAGGCGGTGCTCCGGGGCCCGGCGGAGATAGACGGAGACGCATATGGCCTTGGCTTCCTTAACAAGCCTACTGTATATGTGGTAGTACATGTACCAATCAGCTTGGCTAATGCAAAAGCCGCCCCTTTGGAAATGGAGCAGAATTGGGAGCTTCTCTTGGTCCAGCTGTTGGGTTTCCTCCGGCAGGTAAATCCGGACGCGGAGGCCGGAGTCCTTCGATTTTATTGATCACCATAGAGGTCATATATACTTGATCACTAAGTAACTTAACTGACTGATTAGTAATCTAATTAGATCACCAAGTAACTGACTGATTAGTAATCTAACTTGATCACTAAGTAACTAACATATTAGGAATCTAACTTGATCATGACTTCTATTCCTAATACTCCCCACTCAAGTTGGAGCGTGGAGATCAACAACGCCCAACTTGCGAACAATCTCTTGGAAACTATCTTGACCTAGAGCTTTCGTGAACACACTGTAGGAATCTTCACTGATGTGATTTCGCACATCTTCGAAGTAGTAGAGACCATTGCGCTGCTTATCCACTCCCGGCAGACGCACCGAAAGAGAAGATTGGTGAAAATACTTCACCAAATTGAATGATTAGTGGAAATACTTCACCAATTATAGTTAAAAGATAATCGTGTATTCTACTAGTTAATTGGTGGAAATACTTGGACGGAATCAGTGGAAGCTGATATCAAAACTCCCGCCGTTGCTCAGAAGTTGGCCTCAAAAAATTTGAGACCTTGGACCTTCTTTAACGAAGAAATTTATTGAATCAATTCAGCCTCGAAAAACTTGAGACCGAGGAGAATCGAAACCTATTCCAGGTTTCGGTAGACTTTTGGTAGAATTTTGGTGATATCGGATCCATACTATTGCCGACGTGAGTGTTGCCGCTAGGATGAGACGGAATCGGTCCTGTGCTACTAACGGCGGACATGGCTTTGTTTGGTAGAAATACTTCACCAATCTTAGTTACATACTTGATAATCTAGAATTTTTAAATCAATCGAAATTCCCTAGATTTTCTGAGAAATTCTTTCAGGAAGAGTAAGACAATAGTTACGTCTTGAGGCCAAGTTGCGGACTCGAGAACGGTGGAAAATCGACGAGTCGAGGCCAGGTGAAAAATCGCTCAAGGCTTGGACAAAATTTGAATGAACTTGGTACTTGAAGAACTTGGATCAACTTCAATATGAATTTAAATGAACTTTGGTATGAATTTGGAACAACAGCAAGGAAATTTGGTGGTAATACTTCACCAATCCAGATTGAAACAAAATCGCTGCGATCAATCCTTTGCTGCCGAAAACCAACGCAGTTGATCGAGGAAGCAATAACTAAACAGCCACTAATCAATCGGTGGTGTGACTAAGCAATAACCAACGCAATTGACCTTTTAACTTGATCGGTGGTGGATGAAATAAAAACTAATCTAAGTTTTTAACTCTGATACTATGATAAAATATGTCGCTTGATTTTATTGATCACCATAGAGGTCATATATACAAGAGTTTATAAACTTGATCACCAAGTAACTTAACTGACTGATTAGTAATCTAACTAGATCATCAAGTAACTAACTGATTAGTAATCTAACTTGATCACCAAGTAACTAACATATTAGGAATATAACTTGATCATGACTTCTATTCCGGGCAAGTTTATATGTGTGAAAAATCTACCAACTCATTGCCTTAAAGTTTTGGGTTGGATATAGAGATTTTAACATGGTATCAGAGCGGGTTGATCCCGTGCCCATCGTTGTGCTCACACAACCCCCAATTGATGGCACATGAGGCGGTGGAGTCTATGCAAACTTCGACCCGAGGTGGGTCTCGTCTGAGAGGGCGTGTTGAGAATCCCACATCGGTTAAAACACGAGTGAGGGGCAAGTTTATATGTGTGAAAAATTCACTAACTTATTGTCTTAAAATTTTGGGTTGGATACGAAGATTTTAACATTGTCGGCGGTCACATTCTTGGTGGCCACCCCGCCGATGAACTCTTCATGTGGAAGCACCGGCTCGACCATGAACTTGGCCGCTGGTGGGCCAGTCCAAGTTCGGTCTACGTAACCATCGGAGTAGAGTCTAAGCCAACCGGTGACGTCTTCTACGGGCTCCCTTTTACCGCTTACCATTTTCTTGATTAAGGATTTTAACTTAGATCAATTGGGAGCTGGTGTGGTGGAAGCACCGGTGGTTGCTCTCTATATATATTGGATTGGCTGATATTCAAATACTTATACAGCCAACTAATTTAAAAAAGTACGTGTATGATTTTTGAAATGTTGTAAAATTTTTTTAACAAATATTTAAGAGAATTAAGTTGCCGCGAAAATCAGGAGTTCAATTAAATTAAATTATATTTAAGTTCAATTAAATTATAAGAGAGGGAGGGAGGGAGGGACTATACGTCTATGCCCTCTATTTTGGACCGTGCCACTATTTTACCTGCTATGGATCTTAGACCTATCCCGGGTCAAGAGGGCAATGAGATAGTTATTTTTACTGACAAAAATGATCTTCCGGATTCATTGAAGTTTATGGGTTCGCTAACGAAGAAGATGAAGAACAATTGGGCGGACGAGGTCGATTCACAGTCGGACTTGGAGGATTTCGACCTACTGCCTGCCAAGAATACTCACTTTCAAGCGAGGAAGAGGGCTGGAATTACCTATACCGGGGAGGATTCTACGTTGGTCGGAGTACGTTGTGGACTTTTGATGTGCCCCGGCTGATTTGTATCACCTTTGACTACCCGACTTATGAGTTTGCCTCGGTGAGTCACTAGATACGGCAGCGAGTTTGCCAATATGGTTACCTGTTTAGGCCTTGGTTTTGTTTTTAGCCTTTCTTTTTTCTTTTTCTCCCATTTCTCACCCCCATTCTGTAAATTTTTTTCTAATTAATAAAAGAAGTTCATAATTAAAAAAAATGCTTTTTTTTTACTTTGAACACTATTTGTAAGAAACTTATAACAATTATATTCTCTTTTTTGAAATCGAAACAGGGAATGGATGACATTATGTCATTATAGTGGTACCTTTATTCTGTAGTTTGGATACCCTTTAAATTTTGATTACGGGTTCACGGTCATCAGATCCTCTGACAAATTTCCAAACAATCATGTGGGTGGTTAAGTTGATAAATAATTGAAGACTCAGTCAGCTACTTTTGTGTCCTCCCGCCACACTTAATAAAGATGGAAGATATTGGAAATTTCAGCGCTATCCCACTGAAAAAGAACCAGACGAATACAAGTCACCAGATTCCCAGCAGTCGTGGGGTCCATACCAGTAATTTCCAGATAGCTTCAACAAAATTAAAAAAAATCTCAAAATTTAAATAGTTGCGCCTAACACGTTCTGGAGGGAAGTAATTATACCATGTTTTTAAATACAAAGGTGACCGAATCTAGCTCAATACATCTCTTTGGTCAAAGTATTATTGGAGGTTAAAAAAGAAGTCAAAGTCTCCTCCAAATGTAATGAGATGGATGGTTCTAATTAAAAAAGCAATTTATGAACTATCAATCGGCATCATGATATTATAGATGTGGAATATGTGATAATATCTATTCTTTTTATTATATTTTTTTAATTTGAACTGCAATCATTTAACGCAAGGCTTGTGATTATATATTTTTTTATAAGTAGAATCTTGTCACAATTACAATATAAATTATAATCACTATAAATAAAATATACATCCTTCTTTTGTATCGTTGGAATAAGTGCTCATTAGTTTCTAAGTCACCTATTAATAATGCAAAGTCAAAGTCAAGTCATCTCTAAATATAATTAGATGAATAGTTCAATAAAAAAGCAATTTCAAAATTATCAATCGTTTCAAATCCAAGGGACGAAAAAAAAAAGACTTCGCCTCTAAAAAAAGTGACTTTCACTTCAAATTTTTATTAGGATGTCCACACTCAACTTGTCCGATTGATTTTATGAACGTTCAAGGAAAAAAGATAACTGTTGAGAACTTTTTTTTTAGAATTACTGGTGAGCTCTAGTAACCAATTTTTTAAACCAGCGGTCGATATAGATTTATTTTTGGCGATAGCCTTTAAAGAATGGATCAGAATTGTTTTTTTAATTTATTAAAAAAAATTAGTAAGATCGCTAGGTTGACTAGTCGAACTTGATCGACCTGCAATCTGATGAGTAGAACGATCCACTCTATCGGATCGTTTCTAGAAAGATTGTCAGTACTATTCTATTCTAATTTCTCTACAGATTTTGACAGGTGTACTTTTATTTGGAACTAAAAAAATTAAAACGGAAAAACATAAAGAGTACGACACGTTACTTTAAAAAACATTATCTTTAATTTCTGGACTTTGATTGTTTGACTTTCCTTATTAAAGAAAAACTATTCTTAGGAAAAAAACACTGTGGTGTGTGTGATGTTAAATGGAAAACTTGTAATATATGGTTAATCTAACTTATAAACAAATATGGTTAATCTAATCGGAAGTTGATTGGGTGCGGGTAACGTGTGCCCTGCAATACATGCTACAAGGCGCACAAATTTGATTTCGGTAACACATATTTTTATGCAATTTTATTTTTGTACAATTTGACTTCGACAGAATATAATTTTTAACTCGTTTGGAATTTTTACTATTATAATATATTTTCGGAAAGAAATTTTTTCAATGGCAAATCGAGTTTTTCAATGGCATATCAAGTTTTTCAACGGCAAAATCACAATGGCACATCAATTTTCAAACTCGACCACAACATGCCTTTTTGGCGTACTAAACCAGAATATGCCTTTTTTTGGGTAACCACGACATACCGTTATTCTAGTTGAGTACGCCTAAAAAAGGCGTGTTGTGGTCGAATAATTTTGGCCAGATAAGATTGTCCATGTTACGACCCTTTTGGTCGTAAAAATCTTATTCCTTATCCACTATCTACTTTTGTGGACGATATTACACGAAATAGATTTTATTCAGATAATCCTAACCAAAAATCCAAAATCACTATATATACCACCTACTCTTCCTTCACCCTTTACTCTTCACTCTTCACTCTTCCTTCACCCATTTTAGAAATCTTCATAAAAGCTCTGAGTATCGTCATAATTTCCATTCAAGCATATTGCTCGACACGTTTGTTAAAAAGTATTTTAACTCTTCATTTCTTTAAATTATGTTTAGTTATGCAATTATGTTTAGTTAGTTTTTCTCTCAATTTTTTAAACTTCTGCATTTGTTATTTTCTCATTTAAAGAATATTCAATCACAATATTCAATATTCAAACCGCATTATAATGGATTTGCTGTTTGTAAGAATAACTCTGAAATACGATGGACAAATTAACTACAATAGTAAAATCGATTTCGATTACAACAGTGGAGATAAAGCAAAGTTGAGGTTTTATGAAAATTTCACCTATGAAGAGGTTGGGAGGTTGATATTTAGAATGTCTATTAGAAGAGAAAAATTTTGTCCAATGTCTATTAACAATGATCAAGATGTTAGAACTATAGTTCAGACAATGATCAACATTGTAGGACCGTACAAGAGTGACCTTGATTTGGACATCATTGTGGAGAAGAGGGTATTTGAATACCACATGTTGCCTATTCAAGAAACTCAATTCTTGAGTTGTGGTGAAGCTGGTCCGTCCACGGGGACGTCTGTTGTTGTTCCTTCCATAAGGGTGGATGTAGCTGGCTCTTCCAGAAGGGCGCATGTTACTGATTATGAAGTTCAAATGAATTGGTTTGAATATAATCCTTGTGAAGTACATCCATATGCAAATACAAATTGAAATTCTAAAGTCGAAGAAGAAGAAGAAGAACCATACATAATAGAAGAAGAAGAACCATACGGAAGAGAAGAAGGACAAGAAGAACAACACAAGAAGAGCACTATGAAGTCGCTATAATTGAGCCTAGTGAACAAGAATCGATTAGCTTTTATGATGAAGATTGCAGTGTTCACACTGCAATAGATGGAAGTTGTGATGGTGAATTAAAGGAGAGTATGATTTGTAATAGCAAGCAGAGGAAATGAGAGAGATCGAGAGATTCTCATTGAAAGTGCGGTGCGAGCATGAACAGGAGGAAACAAGACCCCACACTTACGCTGCGAGGTGTGAAAAAAGGGAAGACAGGTGCAAATAGAGGATATACGTCTCAGCACAAAGAAATTCATTAATCTTTAATACTTGAAGAATAGTAAGACACACCTTCCTGTATACCTGTAGTAGGGAATAAGATTCGAAAGATCATTGACAACTCAGTGCTGCTCATATTGCAGAACTTGTTAGGAATCGAGTTGCGCTACAACCAGACATTCTAATTAAGATATTATCAGCGAGATTCAAGCCCGCATTGGATTTGAGCCCTCTAACAAGAAGGCTTGATGGGCAAAAAAGAAGGCGTTTAAGAAGTCATTGGGGAATTAGGACGAATCATACAATCACCTTTCGCACTGTTTGCGACATGCAAGGCTAAAAACCTGGGAACTGTTGTAGAATGAGAATATTATCACATGGTGCCTGGCGTAGACCATTATGTGGCTCCTCTGGAAGTTGGAACAAAGATCTTCAGGCTAATTTTCTGGAGTTTCAAACTTTGCATTGAAGCTTTCTAACATTCCATTCCTCTGTTGGAGATTAACGTAACATTCTTATATGGAAAGTACAGCATGCTCTATTGATCGCCATTGCAATTGATAAGAATAATGCTATAATTTCAATAGAATTTTTCATCATTGAGAGCGAGAACACTAGTAGTTGGCCTTGGTTTATGAGACTAATCAGAATGCATGTGGCTCCTAATTGAGGGGGAATATGTGTTATTCCTGATCGGCACAATGGCATAAGAAGGGCAATGGTGGAAGAACATGGTTGGGGAGAATTGTTTAATACCGCCCATTGATATTGTCTTAGACATGTTGCCAGCAACCTTAACACCCATGAAGAATTTTATGAAGACTGCAGATAATTGTACTACTATTTTTGTTGTTCCAGTTCATAAATTGTTATATATATAATTGTATTACTATTTTTGTTGTAGGAATACAAGCACAACAGTGAAAGTTGCATGCTCAGCTAGATGAGATAATGTGCGTCAACCAAAATGTATGCAATTAGATCGGTCGTATGCCATTGGAAAAGTGGACCTTAGCGTACGATGGTAGACGGCGATATGGCCACATGATGACCAATATTGCTGAGTGCTTTAAGGTGTTTTAGAAAGTTCATCGTTTACTGGTAACCGCCATAGTGACAGAGACATTTGAAAAGCTAACCACCTACTTTAATAAGAGATCAATTAAGTGCATTCAGGGCAATTTGATTGCCTCTTACCATTTTTTTCAGAGCATCCGCCGGTTCCATGCCAAAGAGGCATACGCACAGCTCCCGCGACTGACTAGGTGTCTACCTTTCTATCACTGGGTGTCCATCGATAGGCAGCCCGAACAATACACCTACGTCCTCGAGAGTGATGGTCATCTCCCTCTCTGCCATATGGAACGTGTGTGTCTCAGGCTGCAACCGCTCTACTAAAGCGGTAACATATGCCTGCTCGAGAATGATGAAGTCAATGCACCAAACATCCGAGAAGCGTGCCGCCTTTATATAGGCTATAAAGTCCTCGTTCTGCAAAGGTGACTTCTTGAATCACCATTCGCAGATCTTAAACCCATCCTCATTGCTATCGTTAGTCCCTCCATGTAACTCCTAGTTCCGTACCTCTTGCGAACGGTACACATGCTGGTATTTTAACAAGGGTAGATCTAAAGGTCCTCCATCCCCAAAAAAATCTCCATATGGTAGAAAATCCATATCTAAACAACACAATATAATTAACCTAATTAACTAATTAAAAATAACTAGTTAAACATTAAATATCAACAACATAAAATTAATTAAAATAATCATGCTGAATTGATAATTTAACATTCCTAATTCAACAAGATGACTTAAAGTTTTACCTAATTAAACATCTAACATCATAAAATTAAATAAAATTTGTAATAAAACTAGTTAACAACATACAAAGTAATTTACACAAAAAGTAAATAATTCATAATTAAATTAATTAACAGTAAACAAACTAATTAACACCAAAAATCATTAAATAATTCATCATTTCACTAATTAACACTAATCAATCTAAGTAACACTAATCAACCTAATTAATACTAATCAAACTAATCCAAAAATGCCCAATTTGCAATTATAAGAACCCTAATTGAATCATAATCCCTAATTCGCAAAAATCTCCAATTCACAATTATAAGAACCCTAATTGACAATAATCCCCACATGTAAGAGTCCAAATTGAACCATATACAAACCCTAATTAATTCGTAATACCTTTCTAGGATTAGGTTGAGAGATTTTCCTGTGTTCGATCGACAGGAGGGCGTAGATGAGAGAGAGGGGCGTCGGTCGCTTGGGTCGCGTCGACGAGGGACGACGCTCGACAGGACAGGCGGGCGACGACGAGGAAGAGAGGGGTGTCAGTCGGCCAGGCAGGCGGCGGCGACTGGTGGGTGACGGCGAGGACGAGAGAGAGGGGCGTCAGTCGGGTTTATTTTTTTAAATACCAGTTCGATCAGCGGCTCAACCGAACTGACCGGCCGGACTGCGATCTCCGGGACAATTTTAAAAATATTGATTCTATTTAAATAGTTAGTCATTCATTATATCGAGTCTTTTATTCCAACTCAATCGTTTGCATTCAATATACAAAATTTCTTGAAATAACAAGTCAAGATCTTTTATAAAGATCTGATTTGAAACTTCAACACTCTATGCCCGGGTTTTTTTTTTGTTTCTTTGATGCTACAGTACCCATATATTGTAAAAATGGTGTTCCAAATTAAAGTTTTGAGAATACGGTGTCCACGTCAGACTACGTCAAAAAAAGTCGTATCTTGACATCAAGATATGACTTTTTCAGTCGTGATGACCAAGATACGATTTTTTACCTCGTTTTAAAAAAGTTGGATCTTGACTCAAAAATACTAAAAAAATTCGTATCTTGGCAAAATCTGACTTCAAATCCGTCCAGCCTTGCTCACTAAAGACCCTTCTATTTATCCCATAAACCATGTGTTCGAATCTATTCTTTGACAATATTAATTGGCATTTTATTTTACTATCCGGCAGAAATATTAGATAAATTAAATAAATTGTAATTATTTGAGAAATATGTCTAGATAGTCAAGCTGGCAGAGTAGTAAAACAAAATAGCAATTAATATTGTCAATGACTAGATTTGAATACATGTTAATTCAAAGTCAGATTTTGCCAAGATACAAGTTTTTTAGTCATTTCTAGCCAAAATCTGACTTTGTTAGCTGTATCTTATAAATGATGTACAAAGTCGTATCTTGGTCACCACGACTAAAAAAGCCATATCTTGGTGTCAAGATACAACTTTTTCTGACGTAGTCCAACGTGGATACCGTATCTACAAAACTTTAATTTATCTATGGGTACGAAAAAAAAGGGTAAATTACCCTCACGTCCCTGAGGTTTGGTCACCCTTTCTCTAAGGTCCCTGACTTTTGGAAAATGATTGTTCCGTCCCTAAGTTTTGATGATAATAGACTCTCGGGTCCCTAGAGCCAGAATATTTCTTTTTCTCCGGTGAATCCCCACTTGAAATGACCAAAATGCCCTCCCACTAAAAAAATAAAAAAATTCTCTCTCCTTCTACCTTCAACTCCTTCCTCACACTTGATCTTCATCCTCCCACTTTTAATCAAAATCAAAACTTAATTCTGAAACCCAAATCCAAGAGAAAAACCACAACCACGAACCCAATAAGCGAGACTCTATCATTTTTATGTTTCCAATCAAAACAAAGAAAAAAACCTAAAAGAAAACACATACCCAAGAACCTGTTCCTCAAATCAACAAATGACCAAAGTAGCCTAAACAATGTAAAATCTGAGTTTCTTAATTCAAACGACCAAAGTAGCAAACCCAAATCATGGATAGTGGCGGCAATTATTTTACCGTTGAGCAGCAACCCAAATCAGAACGATGCACCATCTCCAGATCTGTTGCCGTCACTGCCAGGATAAGCCAAATCGGAGACCCACCATCTTCTTCCCCGTGGGAGGGCGTCGATCTCGTTCAGCTCCCCGACGGTTCCCGCTGGGAAGGCGTCGATCACCAAGTCGTAGTTCGTCAATGGCTCCACCACCAGGATCTCATCGTCGTCCTCCTCATCCCCCACCTCCTCCTCGTCCTCTGACAGGTCGCCGGCGGCAGGCTCAAAGGACATCCCGTAGACAGCATCGAGGACTAGGTCACCGCCGTCCAGAACCTGGGTTTGCTTCTCACAGTGGATAAACTCATCTCCGTGCCCACGAGATGCAGCAGGCGTGGCAGCAGCTTTGCCTCACCCTCGTATGATGATGCAAGGAAGAAGATGGTGTTGGAAGAAGATGCAAAGAAGAAGATGGTGTTTGACTTGAATCGATTAGTTGTTGTTAATTAGAATTGAAGGAATTGGATTAGTTGGTGTTAATTGAAATTATAGTTTATAAAATTAGGATTATTTAAATTTTGATTCTAAAGTTTAGTTTTGAGTTTTAGTTTTGGTTAAAAGTTGGGAGGAAGAAGAAGGTGAAGGTAGAAGGAGAGAATTTTTTTGATTTTTAAGTAAGAGGGGCATTTTGGTCATTTTAGGCGGGGGTTCACCGAAGAATATAGAATATTCCACCTCCAGAGACCCGAGAGTCTATTATCATCAAAACTTAGGGACGGGACAATCATTTTCCAAAAGTCAGGGACCCTAGGGGGAAGGTGACCAAACTTCAGAGACGTAAGGGTAATTTCCCAAAAAAAAACCCGTGTCCGGATCTCCTTGCTTCGATTTCGATGGCGATTCATATCAATTGAAGTCAGTAACGTGACGTTTCAGTAGCGATCTCAATGCGAGCATTGAGAATTGCCCTTGCTCCTCTTTTTGGCCTTGTTTTCTTTTTGTTATTATAAAGTAAAATCTCTCTAAAGTTATATACTTGAGATTGAGAAAAATATTATTTTAGAGAGTTATTACATAAGAAAGATTTACATTTTTTCTAAAAATATTAAAATTGAATTTTTGAATAATATATATGTATATACCAAAAAAGATACTTTGCCTACATTCAAATTACCTAAAATCTTGACTTTTAGCATTATTCAAATGATAAACTCAATTAAGATATTATTTTATAATAAGACGATAATTATAATAACCATTTGAAGATAATTGAGAAGATGAATGATGTAAAATTTATCAAACAAATAAGTTTAGCACAAATTAGTATCTTAAAATACTTTTCGAATTCATAAAGTATTAAAAATATATGTATTTATTAAAAAATATAACTTTATGCAAAATTGGGACTAGAATTTAGCACTAAAAATTCTAAAAATATATTAGTTATTACGATAAAAAAGTTATTAAATTTTAACACTGGTCTCGACTCGAAACCTAAATTTTTTATCGGTTTGAAGGAATAATTGCCACTCTCGGAGCTTGTGGTGAGAAAAGGTATACTCTTCGTTGGCAATGCTAGGAAGATTTTGGAGGGTCCAGTCCAAGCCGAATCTACCATTTTGGATTCAAATGCACATCAGCACATTCCTGTAATGATAATGCTCCCAAGGTAATGGGAATGATGGAAAACTATCCTCTTGGAATTTCGCTCCTTCTGAGTTGAAGGTTTGTAGCGACTTTCTTCCATTGTCGGAATTGCAGAGATGACAAAAGTTTGGAGTATCATCGGGTATCCTGTGCAATTAAGGTTCTTTCGGCGCAAAGCATGGGCAATTCTAGTGCTAAATTAAATTAAACATCGTCTGTTGTAAATAGTTATTTAAATGACCATATATCCAACAAGTGCCTGAAAATTCATTCCCACATTTTAGCAATTTCTTATACGTCAATTGTCATTACGATTTACCACTGTATGTATGGTCTGATAGATACGGTGTCAGTCCTTAAACAAGAAGTAGGAAGATTGAATCTCAACGACCGTCCAAGATCCAGAATTGTGAAAACAATTTATTCCACCAAAAAAAAAGAGATAATTACATTCAGGACCCCAGGGTATAGTCAAATAGATTCAGAGGACCCTGTAATTTTCCTACTAATTGCTAAGCCCCTGTAGTTTGGTTATTATTATACTCTCGGGCCCCTGGCTGATGTCAGCAGTTATTTTTGCCTTTTTTGTCATAAAAATGACATTTATGTCCTTACAAAAAAAAATAAACCCATCGTCTTCCTCGCCGGTCCAATCGACCCCGACCCACATCGTTCCCAAACCCGTCATTGGTCCAATCCAACTGACGTCGACCCAACATCAACTTTTTTCCTTTCTCCGACTCGTCGTTGGTCCGCAACAAAAACAAACACCTAATCTTTATTTTACCGCTTCGTAACAACAGGTACAAGCTTTGCCTTGGGAAATCCCAGTAATTGAAGAGGAGAGAGAACCAGGAGGGGGGGTGTTGGGGAAGAAGATTCAGCTCCAGTAGCATGAGCATCGAGCCGTTCAACCGGTAAGCCCAGCCCTCCTACGGTGCCGTTTCTCTGTCGTCTTCTTTGTCTGAAATTGATTTCTAATTAATCAGAATGGAGAAATGGTTGAAGGCTGGTGAAGTTAGCGACGAGAGCTTTCTACGATGACATAACCACAAAGGGGGACAACCGGCCCAATATCGGTCGGAGCGATAACTGTGGCATCGCCGTTGTTGTCCTCGATGCTCTCACCAGGTTTTACTGGAATCCTTCTCTTTCTCTCTCTCTCTCTCTCTCTCTCTCTCTCAGCGATGGTCCATTTGTTTCGAGATTAGGTGGAATTTATGCGGTTTTTGTTGCGGACCAACAACGGGTCGGGGAAAGGAAAAAAGTCGATGTTGGGGTCGACGTCGGTTGGATTGGACCAATGACGGGTTTGGGAACGATGTGGGTCGGGGTCGATTGGACCGGCGAAGAACGATGAGTTTATTGTATTTTTTTATTTTGTGTAAGGGCATAAAAGTCATTTCTATGACAAAAAAATGCAAAAATAATTGCTGACATCAGCCAGGGACCTGAAAGTATAATAATAACCAAACTATAGGGGCTCAGCAATTAGTAGAAAAACTACGAGGTCCTCAGAGTCTATTTGACTATACCCTGAGATCCTGAGAGTATTTATCTCAAAAAAAAATTTATCATTACGATTTTTAGTTCTCGGGATATGCCAGTTACGTTAATTCCCATAGTGCATCTTAAACCTCACATCATTTTTCGATGGTAATTTGAATTTCATATCATTAAACAACATCTCATGGATAAATATTCACCATTAATTCCCAGAATTAAATCAAGAAACTAGTCTATTACAAAACTGAAACCAATCGACAAGGACTCCCGATAATTACTAATTAGTTTCCCGACACAAACCCATCTCAATTACATTATGAACACCAACTCTCCTAGAAAGCAAAACACAATCAAATCCTGACAAAGAAAATGCTGAGCTCCGGTCCGTTATTCCCATCAGGGTTCATCATGTAATACGTCTCCGAGTCCTTGGACCCGACCACACGTTCGAAGTTGGCCCTCATGTACGCCAGCTCGCCGTCGGGCTGCTCCGCCGGCCCGTCCCCCGGTATGACTCCGGCCCCCATCGAGACAACGTGCAACATCTGCATGACGCTAAGATCCTCCTCCGTGGGGGCCCTCTTAACCCCGTACCCTGACTTCTTACCATTACAGTACATGGTCCAAATGGGCTCGTCTATGATCTTGGTCTTCTCGTTCGGCTTCTTCTCGCACTCCATAGCTATCCTAACCAGCCCCATTCCCATGTCCTGGAGGAGCTTCCCCGTTTGGACGGTCAGCTCCAGAAGCAGTACCGGCAAGGAGCTTGGGTTTTCTTGGATGGCAAGGTTGACCCTAGCTTTTCTCTGCCCAAACAAGGTTCCGGTCATCCGGGTCCCTCCGTGGATGTGCCCGTCGTGGAGGCGGCTCCCGTGGAGTGGCATCGGGAACTTGCATGCCGGCGTGAGGATAGGCAGCGACCGGAACACAGATCGTACTCGCCGGAATAGTTTTGTTGGCCTTGATGGGCCTTTCCGGTGCGCTGGCTGCTGGAGGGAGACCCCGGCCCAGGACGGGGACCGGGGGCTCGTTGTCGGAGGTGACGGAGTCGGGGAACAAGACGGTGGCCGCGGAGAACGTGTTCTTACCGGCGGTAACGACGGTGGTGGTGACGTTGGCCGGTCTCCCATAACAGATTATAGTACGTGTTAGTAACGTATTTTTGGGATTGGGTGACAATTAGTAGCGGGGAGTTGTTGGGATGAGCATAGTTATAGATATACAGAAAGAGAAACGGAGGAGGTGTGGAGTGCACGTTAGGGTTTATGTGCGTGCATGCATTTCTGAGGGTATTACAATTTTATTTGTTTCAAGGGTACTGACTTTTGGTTAATCTGTATAATTCACTAAGAATAGACAATTAAGAAATAAGAAGATTTTTTTATGTGTTTTGGTGGCAACTGGTAAGAGTATTTTTAGCTTTTTAAATTTTACTTCAGTTATGCAGTTGAATGCATTGGGTGACCTCTAAAATAATCAACTTTTTTTTAGTAAGTAGAATTATTATATATTTTTAATAAAATTACAATGAGTATAGGTATTGAAATATATAAAGCGCTTAATGCAAAAAATTCGTCCGCGACAACATTTTTTCCTATGACCCAGTGTCAAATAATTGTTGCATAATTTTTAAAATGGATTTGCGACTTGATTATCCTTACGGATTGCTTTGATAATGGTCTCGGCCTCTCTGTTCCGTTCTATCCCAAAATGTCTTGCCAACTCACATGAAAACAATCTTGCCAAAGGACCAAAATCTCTGATGAATTTATTTACCTTCATCTTGATTGCATTCGTCTTGAATGTTGATTTTTTTGGCCTAGCTTTTGTCTTGGATTTCATTCAGCTGTTCTCCTCAAAATTTTGGCGTTGGCCTTCACCTCCTAGTTTGTCTTTCTCCTGGCCCAACCTTCGGACTCTTTTTTGTGCTACTTGACGCGGCCCATCACATGTACAATTGGAGACGGCCCAACCTCTACTCTGTCTAGCCCGAATTTCTCTAAACTTCGTGGGCTTACCTGGCTTCTAAATCGTGGTTCACCTTCTGACCCAAAAAGTGGGTTTGGGTTACTTAAGTGAGGGATTGGATTGGGTGCGGACAACGTAAATTCAGCAGCACCAATCAGACAGTACATCATACGACAGTACATGACAACAGTACACATGAACAACGGCACATCGGGCAATGTATCACGGTAATTTGTGATGTGCCATCGGAAAACTAATGTACCTTTGTGATGCATCGTCAGAGTGATGTGTTATTGTGATGTGTCGCTGGTGTAATGTACTGCCGGGATGATGTGCCGTTGGTCTCCATATTGTCCGATTGGTACTGCTAAGAGGTTAGCAGCACCGAATCCAACCCCTTACTGCAAAGAATCCAGAAGGCCTCCCTCCCCTCGAGTCTCTTCTTTCAGCGCCGAAAGTGGCGCTCCCTCCTATTGAGCATCTCCGTTCTCCGTCAACATGAATTAAGAAATTGCTAGGGTTCCACCGTCACTCGCTCTTCCCACTGTGGAATGATGACCAACCTTGTGCCGGCATTTTGAGAAAGTCATATTTTATTTCTCTGACTCTTAAAATAATCAACCTTGTCAGTAAAATGGGACAACATATATTATTTTCCGCCAAAAAGATCTACATTATAATTGATAAGTAGTTCCCACGAGAAAGGTAGGTCGTAGCGATACTTCTACAACCCTATTGTTGACGAGTTTTTAACCACGTGGTTTCTTTTTTTAATGCGACAAAGATTTTCAAATTCAAACTTTGGTGTCAATTGATGCCTGTATTGATAGCTACGTCTATAACAGGTCATTTTTTCTCTCTTCGTTTTTACTAACAAATGAGACCCATTCACATATTCTGTCTCTTGTATATCTCCTCGAACGTGATGATGAACCGCCTCAACTTCACTACAACCTCGTGTCATGGGTCGCTTCTCGGAGGCCCAAATCTTCCATAGGAGGCAAAAATACATCGCGGGAGACCAAGAGATCCACTAGAATTCTCTAAGAAATGTCGAGGGACCTTTTAGATGTCTGCATGGAAGATAGGGGGCCATTAGAACCTTTTTGTAGAATTAAATTTTAACTTATACCTCCACGAAGCGAACCTTTGGATTTCTATTAAATCCTTCTTATACCTTATGTCGTTAGGGTAATCACCTTATATGTGATTTAGCAATGTTATCACAAGTGCGTTCGTTTTTCCTATTCCAGTTTTTCCCAGTAAGAAATTTTCTGGAATAGATTTTTATCGAGCCTGGCGTCTGTTATCTTATACCTTGTACGAGGAGAACATTTGATTTTGGTCTTGATTCGATAATATTGATGGGTATGAGTAGAGTTAGGTAGGCAGTGTCTAGGGACGAGCAATGAAAGAGTCTTGTATGGTGCAACATTTGACTTTGGCTTTGATTCGAGTAGTAAAGTGAAGTATTTTATCCTTAAAAATCAGTGTTTTTAAATACGATCTAGAGGTCGACCCGGAGTTTGGGCCGAATCCTGGGTCGACCAGTCTGATCGGTTGAACCACTGGTCAGATCAGATTTTTTTTAATACTATTTTTAAATCATATATATGTATAATTGTACATATAATCACATATACACCTCAAAAAACATCAAATACATGATGAAACTACAGAGATTGATAAAGTTTTCTCGATTTTAATTTTTTTGGTCTCTTTCTTTTTTTATTTGTGCAAAATTTCTGACCAAACCAAGTGACCAACTCATATTTTTTGGTTTTTTTCACCAAAAATTCATAATTTTTGGTCCAACCTTACCAACCGGAAAATACGGACCCGAAATTTCGGACGAACTACCCGGTCCGACCAGATTTTGGGCGGTTCGTAAGGTTGACATTTTTGGGCCAATTCTGATACACTCCTTGTACCGTCGGACCGCCGGTCAGACCGCGTATTTGATAACCATGTAAAAAATTCTTATATTGTTTTCTTTATTTTACTTGTTATATTACGGAGTCTATGAGTATCTTTATATCTAGTAATCTTAAATCTTAATATAAGACATCTAGTTAATATTTTAAAAAGAGAAAACTTTACTTTAGTCACGTAGTTTGACCGTTTGACACTTACAACTCCATGATTTAAAATGCATCAAAATGGTCTCAGAAGTTTCAAGGTTACCTCACGGGTAGCCTGGCTGCCCTAACTTAAAATGATGTCGTTTCATGCCTACGTGGCATGCCAACTCGAAAACAAATTATCCTGGTGTCGTTGAGTTCTCTAGAAGATAAATTTCAAAACAATCTAAAGTTTTTATATTTTTTTCAAAATACCCCTATTGTCCCTCCTCTCCCTATCTCTCCTCTCTCCACCACACCAAGTTTCCTAGTTCCCTCCTCCTCAGATCAGATCAAGACCACCTTAAACAATACAAAATGGCAAAATCAGCCTCAAACTAATCACACCCACCAAAGAAAACCTTAAACCCACTACCAAAACACATTTAATGCTCTCCCTCTCCACTGGATACCACCATATCTCCCTCCCTAATAAGACCCAACATGCTCACCTCCCTCTACAAGGTGGCAACTTCCAAAGTTTAACTTTTGGTTTTCCCAGCACGCAGAGACTCTTTCAGTGGACATCTAGAGTGCAGAGAGTGGCCCATACAACGTGCCATTGGTGTCTCCCTTCACTATAGCCACTTACAAGATGCAGAGAGTGTAGAATGTTGGGGTTAGGATTGAGCTCAGCAATGGTTGTGTTGGTTGGGGTGAATCCTCTATTTTGCCCTTTGTAACTGTTGAGGATCAGCCCATTGCTATGATTAAGGCCGAGGAATGCTTGTGGGTTGCTTAGGAGTATGCCAGCTTTGAGCCTAGGCTTGGCTTTGGAGGAGGTTGGAAGGGTTCTTCCATACACAAGTTTGCCTCCGTGAGTATTGGTTTAAGTTTAAATATATATTTGGATGATGTTGGTGTTTGAAAGATTGGATTTGGGTTTTGATGTCTGAGAGAGAGGAGGCGGCGAGAAGGAGGAGGAGGAGAGAGAGAGAAGGGTAGGATGGAGAAGAGGGGTGTTTTGAAAAATATAAACAAACTTTGAATTGTTTTAAAATTTATCTTCTTGACAACTCAACGACACTAGTATAATTTTTTCCCGAGTTCACATGCCACGTATGTACAAAATGGTAGCATTTTGAGTTCGGGAAGCCGGGCTCCTCGTGAGGTCCCCTTGAAACTTCAGGGTCTATTTTGATGTATTTTAAACTACTAAATTATAAGTGTCAAACTGTCAAACCACAGCATACTCAAAGTGAAATTTTCCCTTCTAAAAAATATAAGGTCGCATGATAGGATCGGCCAATTTTGGAGTGGCAGAATTCGGACACGGCCAAACTCCAGTGCGGCATGGTCCAGGAACGACCAAATTTCAGAAGTGGTTTCGCTATTTGTTGCAATGTTTTAAAAACCGCAGTCCGACTGGCAATCTGATCAGTCGGACCGCTACCCAGGGCCAAGGTCAATTTATGCCTAAAACCCAGAATGTGGTTCGACCTACCAAAATTTGGTCGGACCACCTGGTCAGGTACTTCCTAGTGACCCGGTCCACCCGGATCATAAAAATTAGTGTTTATTTTTTCCATTTTATTTGATTTAATTTAGAAATAAAATCTCAACTTTCACGCTCGGAGCATGTATATCACTTTTGGATCACAACAAGCTTATCTTTTTAACAATTCTTGATAATATGTCAACTAAGTTAAACTAATTGGATTAATATGTCAGACAGGAAAACTTGTATAATCATCTTCTTGTTCTTCTAGACTTGCTTAATTCATGTTTGAAGACTTTATTTGGATAAATTGTATAACAAAGTTGCCAAATATTCAAACTTATTTGGTATTTTATCATTTTTATGTTAAATTAAATTTGTTAAACCTTATTTAATTATATTAATATAAAATAGAAGTCCTGGTCTAACCGAAAGTCCGACTGGTCGGACCGAGCGAATCAGAAATTTTAAGAATTTTGGATCGCCTTACAGGTCGGTTTTAAAAACATTGATCTTTTGGAACTGCCAAATTTGGATGCATCTTTATCCGATTTCTGAAGCATTTGTGGTTGGGAAAGGCCGCATTTTGTTTCCTTCTGGATGAGCTCCCAGCCAGGTTTGGATTGGATCCGGAATGGACCCATCAAACTGTTTGGACTAAAAGACACTCGGAGTTTTTTTTAAAAAAAAATTAAAGCACAAGGACAAAAATGAAAATAACCCATGCACGGCAGGGGATCACCAACATGACATTATCGATAACTGGGCATGTTATTGTCGTAGCACGTGGGCCATTATCAATAACTGGACATGCCAAAATCGTAAGCGGAATGTACCATTGTCAAAACCGGAATATGTCATTATCTGTCCTTCAGTCCAAACAATCTGGAATATCGCCTTCACTCCGGATCCAATCTGTTGCCCTCCCAGCCACTTATCGGCTTACGACAAGCCTCGCAACGGTGCTTGCTCCTTGGGAATTGCCCCATTTTGTTTAATTTTTTTCGGTTTTCCGTAATTTGTCTAATTTTCTTGACCAAGTATGAGAGAATCTCCAAAGGCGGCTCGCTCGCCTTTGATAGAGTAGACTCGTAATCCTAGTTCTTGTGCAATTTTCATTATTTTTCTAAGTGTACAAGGTTACGTTTGTTTAAATAAATTAACGAAACTCGACAAGAATCTTTGTGACAGAATATGTTTATTGCAAAAGAAAAAAATTGCATAACATGAAAATATGTCCTACCTCAAATTGGCTAATTTCTTTTAGGACTTATCCTAGTTTATTATCCCATTGACCTTACATATTTAATTACTCTGTTTCTTTCTACATGATATTTAATGTTTGTTTCCATTTTATTACATTCATATTTTTTGATAAACATGTTTAGTACCAAATGAACCAGTATTACTAACTATAAACACAACAATCATAATAAATTATCCAATCGAGTTCTATTTTTAGTCAAATTTCTCTAGTCATGTCCATAATATAATTATGTACAAAACAAACCCTGAACACTGAATTTAGTATGTACATGATTTTCCAGATTAATAGACCTACATAAACTTGCTCGAGTAATGCAGAACGTTGCAAGCACGATTAGGAAACCGAGTAATGCTTAAGGTAGGCTGGAGCCTGCCAATCTTATCCAGATATGAACATGGATAATTATCTTCAGATTCGAACGAACTTTACAAATATAAAAGATAATATTGAAAAAATCGTTCCTAAATATATATATCTCGTAATATGGAGCTTTAGCCCTATAGCAATAATAAGATTTTTTTCGTTGTAAAGTAAGTTCCATTAACTAGCAGTCACACAGAAAGGAAAACAAGCTTGTTAAGTACATGAAGTGGTCAAAACTGTGATGGACCAAAGTCCTACAACCTGAAATCCTAATACACTACCGCTGTTCATTTACGAGTACAATACACTACCACTAACGAACTTAGTTGCAGACAGCAGAATACCATCCGGGGAAAGATCTACGATGGCATCTGCTGACTAACTAGAGCGAATACAGGAACTTCGACGTCTCCCTGTAGGCTTCTGTAACGCGCAAGATCTCCTCCCCGTGCCTGGTTAGAGGCTCTGTGGTTGACGGCATCGCCTGAATCGGTGAAGCCGAACGTGGAACATAGAGATGCTGGCACCGGAAAGTCTTGTACATTTACATCCATCTTGCTGAACATCAGGTTGGCCACAGCTCTGTCGACAGGGTTGGTCTCTGATTCCAGAGTTTTCTTTCCTGCGGAACTGGAAATGCAAAGATGGTGTATTAGTCAAGTCTGTTACTCAAGATAACCGTACTAGGAATGCAGTGATTACTGATGAAGCGGAACAGAACGAGATGATTTTAAGAAACTGGATGTGCATGTGCACTAACATTTTCCGGCTTGAGAGCTAAAATGAGTCCTGATGGAATGAATGTGTTGCTTATATTTTCAAGATGCAAACAGCTTCAGAAAGGAGGTTAATCAGATGTAAACCTCGCAAATACTGGTTGCATAGGTGATTTAAGGACCAACAATTGGTACAAATCAAAACACCAGAAGCCTGATGGACCCAATTTAACATGCAAAAGGATAAACAGCTAACCTGTTTGAAGCATTTTTCACGGACTGGTCACTCTCTTGATCCTGCAAGACTTCATGCTGTCTCGAGTTTTGAGCTAGACGGTACAGCGCATCACGAAAGCAGATTCGGGTCGTGCTTGTGAGCTGAAAATTTCAAAACAGACTGTCCGCTCAATAAAAAATCCAGGCTAACAAATTTATAACTTGTAAGCTTGCTGTGTTTCACACCTGTCCCAACACGTTCTCCAGTTCCTGCAATACTGATTCTTCCATAGATCCTTCATCGACATGGCCATCTTTAGTGCTTTGCTCAGAGAGGAAAGAGGTTTGCACCTGCAGTACAAATAGCAACTGGGTTAGAAACTTGAAAATTTAATGCTCCAAGGTTTTGATAGATGAAAATCACCCCAGAACAAGCAACACAATCAGTTTAACTATCAATTAAGTTTCAACTGTAAAAAGGACTCCAATAGATGGGAGATATAAGGGCGACCAACCAACTCAAATCAGTCACGCCCTCCAATTAATAAGCAGGTAACTTCACCTCTGATTGAGGACATTCCTTGTTCTGCAACTTGCTAGGACTCAAACGAGAAGCCATATCGTGTCTTCCCTCCAAGCTACGGGAAGGAGAGAATGCAGGTTTCTTGGTATACCTTCCTCTTCCAACAGAATCAGCATCACTCTGAAAATTTTGCGAGTCCACGTCCATATCCGAGCAGAGATAATCAGCAGGAATCGCACAACCATCCGCCGAAGGGGAGAAGAAAAATGACCCCGGAGCGCAATGATTCTGAGGGTGGCCTTCAATAAACGAGTTCCTGAAAGAAGTCGCACAGTTAAAAGCTGAATACCATGTCTTAGAGAGACACTTTCTACAGAGCTATTATCTAGACTAAAGAGTAGATATTAGCCATCCATTAATATCACAGGAACTTGCATTTTTCTAAATATAATGTCAGAGGAAGTACATGGGGATTGTTAGGCAAAAAGGTACACGAAGAAAGGAAAGACCAACCATGTGGTCGCCTTTCTGCATTGAGGTGTGCCAGTACACCAAAATAAAGGGGGCTTTAACATCAAGCGGTTTTAGAGCATTCATTTTCAACTCGCAGAAGCTTAAGCGTGACTAGATAGATCTACATGGATACGTGCATCAAATCAAGTAAATAAACCCAAGAAGTTAGGCGCCGTACAAGAAGGAGTCGTCCATCTGCCCAATTCCTTCCAGGTAATCGTGCTGGTCGTCTGACTGGTCATCTGAAAAAGCTGTCCGGCCAAGAGAGTCCTCCGAAGATGCAGCCAACCCATCCAGCCGCCTCATTCTGGAGTCCGAACTCTCATTGCTCAGGAATTCTTCCATCAAACCCGCCTCATCTTCAACCATATCCGCGGTGTCGTCAGTCTCAGCGCCTTGCTTGTCATAACTAGGAAAGAATAGCCCTTGGGGTGCCATGACTCCCCACTTAGACCAACTTCCAGGTGATGGAAGTCTATCATAGATCTCCTCATCTTCGGGAACAACAAGGTCATCGAAAGCGTTACCATAATACAACTCCATGGCTTCTGCTTATCTGGACATCATAACAACCAAAACCAAAATCAATCAGTACTCCTAACAAAATTCACAGTTCTTCAGACCCAATACACTCAAAAAAATCCAAACTTTAAGTTCGATTAACACCCAAAAATCAACAACCGAGCTAGATCAACCTAAAGATCGGTTCTTTGCCCAAATCAACGTGTAAAGATTGGAACTTTAATTACACACAACAATAAGCAAAATACTAGAAAGAGAGGAAAAGGGCTTACTTGTAAGGTTGAAACGGGGAAAACCCAGATGCTGTTTCAGAGGAATTAAGCGACCAAATGGATAATCTAGTATGATCTGGTAATAAAATATGTGAAGAGCAAGAGAGGGGTTTTTCCTAGGTTGGAGAGATTTTGGTGTGTGCAAGGAGAGAAGAGAGAGAGATCTCCCTTTGTTCGTGTTTTTAATGACTTGTGGGTTTTGGCAAGTGGGCAAAGAGAGAGAGAGAGAGAGAGATTTGGTGCTTGTGGCTGAGAATTGAAGCTTCCCAAGGGGATTCGTGGTGGAGAGGGCGACCATCTAAAACTGGAGCGCCATTGGCTGATGCTGAGGCCGGGGTGGGCCACTGCATGTCTGTTTGGGTAACACGTGGGGGGTGCGGGACCCAGTCTGGGGCCTGTTGCTTTCAGGGGATAGCTGGTGGGAAACATGGACGGCCGAGATGACAAGTTTGGATGGATAAGCATGGATGGATATGGATCCCCTTAAAATGCGTGAAAAGCGTCATACCCTTTGCCTTTTTCAATTTCAAAGTGCCCGGGAGACCAGATTGAGGTGGGACTAAAGAAAATTTGTTCACAGGTAGGGACTATATTTTGGGCCGTCAGATTTGATTATCTTTAAATCTGATAGTCAATAACCTATCAGGTGATATTGATTTGCATGTGAAGTGATATTGGTTTGCATGTGAAGTGATATTGGTTTGCAAGACGCTGGTTTACATATGAAGTGATATTGGTTTGCATGTGAAGTGATATTGGTTTGCATGTGTAGTGATATTGGTTTGAGTTAGTCCCCATATTTGGGAACTACCCCAGTCCCCACCAAATCTGCCCCCATGGTTCGGATGTAGCCACACCACGCAATACAAGTCAAACTAATGCATCCCACTTTTGGGAAGGTCGCACAGTTTTTGACCGGTGGTTAGATTGAGCACTATCTTACTATAATAAAAAATATATTTTTTTAGGCGATTTGATCCGACAACTTGAAAATGTGAAAACTACCATTTACCAAACAAAAAATCTCCCCCTCTCTACCACTCGACAAAGTTTTCCCCAAATCAAGAAATTAAAAAGCTTCGATTCATCGAGGAGTGGAGACGACGAGGTCGACGATTTACCGGCTACAAACGACAAGAAGGAGGGATACCTTAAGCGTTCCACAGCCGACCTAGGACTTCTACCGGTCGACCTGAGAAACTCCAGACGACGACGTGGTTTCAAGCGACGACTAAGATGAAATCTGATTTTAAGAGAACCAAAACATTTGAATGCTGAAGTTTGAACGGTCTTTGGAATCACACTTGATTAACGATTATACTCTTTAAACCGTTATTTGTCTTCATTATAAGTTGGCAAAGATTACTTCATTACACCTTTAAGATCATTCAAGAAGTGAATATTCCATGTGGCAAATTATAGAATATCACATCTAAACTTTAGCAAGAATATCTTACGGTGAAGAATGAAATAAGAGAAGAAGATATGAAATAAATGAGACGGATAGAATAATAAAGAAAACTCTCTCTCTATAACTACTTTTTTAGTTTTTTTTTCCTATTTATACTGATTTTTGTGTAAAACATGCTCTTAGTTGCGTGCTTTCCCAAACTTCCTCCATTTTCTTTGATGAAATGTTCTTCTCACTTCAGAGCAGCCGAAGTGGCTTAAGGAAGTCGTCAACCTAGACAAAGTTCCACTACAACAGGAGGGTATGGGCATGGATAAGGACTGCTTCAGATTTGACGGATAACTGACCCGAACCAAGAGCAAAGGAAGCCATAAATAGATCAAAGGCAACTTAAAAGCAACATGACTAAACCCGATGACAATGGACTCGTTTGGCCCAGCCAACATGTTGTCAGCCCCAAACGCGCCAAAGGGTGCAAAGCCAACCAATCCCAAATTGCCCCAATATAATCTTTGGAATTACAATATTGTCATCACTATCCATCACACAAGTAGCGCCACTTCATGTTGTCTGTATCATGCTATTGTACGCCGACAACTTTGAATCCAGCCCTTTGATATTGAAATTCATCAATTTTGCAACATAAAATAGGCAAATTAGTACATCATGCAATGATTAAGAATGACAATTAGTAGAATTTAATTTCTTATTCTGATAATTAATTTCTTACCGCATCCAATGATTAAGAATGATAATTAGTAGGATTTATAAGACCCACATTCTCGTCCTCTTTTTTATAGTGGATCTAGATCATCATCCTTCTCATCTTTAAAAATAAAGATTTGGGTAGGTTCTAGGTTCTAAAATAACATGCAATATCAGTCGTATTATTTAAAAATATTTAATTTAGAAAAATAAATTGTCACTTGATTGTTCACAATATCAAAGGGACACACGAAAAATGTGAATGAAATTGGTTCGTTCATTAAAAATATATATATATAAGAAATCAAACAACCAAAAGAAAATAATTCGAAGTTGAATAGGTTGGGATTGAAAATTTAGTATTAAGTTTAATAATATATATTATTTAAATATTTTCTTGAAAATTGAGTAAGATGCAGGCATGATACTATATATCCATACCCATGCCCTTATCTTCTTTAAAAATAATTACTTGGACTAATTCGAGCTTGGATCCGGATAGACTATTATGATAAGGACATAATTGGCATCCCTACCAACAATTTGTGATAAAATAGTTCTAAATCTTGAGTTTGAAACATTAAAAATGTAATGATATTAGATATCTGTTTAAATAACTTAACAAATGATATTCCTGCATAAAAAAATAATATGAATATGAAACCCGAAAAATCATACATTAGAGAAATAATTAGCCTTATTGGCTTAAACTTGGTGATGAAATAAAAAAAGAAAATAATTTAGGATAATACGGTGAAAACATATCATAAAAAAATTATGTTCTTTGACATAATTTTCTGTCTCATGGAAATAAATGGAAAAAAAAATTAGGGGTCGGTTGGGACAAACTTCTAATTTTGTCCCATCTATTTTTTATGTCAAACATAGGCTTAAACAAAAATTATTGTCTAGTACTGTAGAAGCCATGAAATCAGATGTTACTTTGTTTGGTTTTGTTTGGTTTCATTTGCCAGGTATGATGATTGATTGGTTTGAAGTTTAGTCTAGTTTGAGAAGTCTTAATAGTTTCCGTGTTTATTTGATCGATTGAGATGGGTAATGGGTGGAATCGGGACAAGGATTTGTTTTATATGGTAATAAGGTTTAAAATATGTGAAGAGCAAGAGGGTGTTTTTACTTTTCCCCAAGGTTGGAGAGATTTGTGTCCGTGGGAATTAGTGGCGGAGATTCGGGTAATGAACTTGGTTTTTTTTTATAGATGAACTTGGGTTTGTTTGGCAAGAGAGAGAGACAGAGATTTAGTGCTTGTGGCTGAGAATTGACGCTTCCGAGGGAACTAGTGGCAGAGAGAGCGCCCATCTAAATCTGGAGCGCCATTGGTAGATGCTTTGGCTGGGTGGGACCCAGGCTGTTTGTTCGGGCGACACGTGGACGCCATCTAGGGCCAGTTGCTTTAAGGAGGAGAGACGTGGAGTAAAAAACTAATATTTTGTCTTAGTCTAAAAATACTTGCTTAGAATTTATTATACTATTTGATGAGGGCACATTTCAGCAGACACCCTCCCCTAAGCCTTACCTTAATTAGACTCGTCTATATGAATCAACCTTTAAAATTAAGTCTGAATAATAAAGTTCAAATATACCGACACCCTCCCCTAAACCATACCTTAATTAAACTCATCTGTATTAACCAATTAATATTGTTTTTTCCCTCGATCATATAACTTTTACATGAAATTTAATATGAAAATTAAATAAGATCACCCATCCCTTAACATTACTATTTTATATTATTGTCAAACTAGGAGTAAGTTTTAATGGTTAACATGAAATATTAAAAATATTTTGTAACAATGGATCTGTAATTAGGACATAGATTAAACTCTAAGACCCTAACGATCTGGTTCTACCTCTAAATTTAGGGTCCAGTTTTGGACTTTACCTTGAAACAAAATAGAGAACAATCTGAAAGAACAAAATCCATCTAGTAAAAGCGCGAGACCGGATTGAGTGGGGACTAAAAAAAATTTGTCCATAGGTGGGGATTATATTTTGGGCCCGTCAGATTTGATTATTTTTAAATCTGATGGTCAATAACCTATCAGGTATTATTGGTTTGCATGTGAAGTGATATTGGTTTGCATGTGAAGTAATGTTGGTTTGAAAGACGCTAGTTTACATATGAAATGATATTGGTTTACATATGAAGTGATATTGGTTTGAGTTAGTCCCCATAATTCCCCATAGTTGGGGACTTCCCCAGTCCCCACCAAATCTACCCCCGTAAAAGCGCTATCAAAGAAAAGCGAAGAGAGGCTTTTGAAGCTTGGCTAAAATTGCAAGGAATGCTAAAACTACACAAAACTGTTGGTTGGAGGAGAAATTCATTTGTAGTATACAAAACAGCCAAATTGACACATTAAAATAACGGAAAAGAGCTATCCAGTGAGATGGGAAAGGAGAAACTGTTGAGGAAAAGCAAGTCAATCGACAAATGAGTACTGGCTCGTCAAACTACAAATGGACATACTATATAATAAAGCAGCAGGAGGTGATCCGACAGTACTCGACTCTGATTGTCGAGAATATCAAAGGTTCAAGCTGGAGGTGAAATCTGAACCCACTAATCGTCAGGATCTAGTTCTCCTAGCTTCAAAGGATAATACTGTATTATAATGTGAGCCCTGTACTCCTCTTAAGATTCTATTTTAACAATTATATTTTTACTCCTCTTAAGATTTTAACTCTGGCCATGTACTCTAATCACCGTTTTACCAGACTCAAGGGCATGTGAACAGGAAAAATGAATATAAATTGGGTAAGTGAAAACTCCCGTTCTGAGCATCTCTTTCTACAGAATTTCCTACTTTCGTGATTCCTGCAGTCTATGAACCAACAGTTTAGTCTACAACAAAAGGAAACAAGGAGAACTTCCCTCGAATATTCTAGCCGACTGCTTCCAGATCCACTTCTGCATCCGTCTCTCCATCTGCCAAACCAGGCTCAGCATCTGCATCTGCTTCTTCGGCCGGGCCTGCTTCATGACCTACTAGTGCTTCTGGACTATTCTTTTGATCTTCCTCGGGTGAGGAAGTTTCCACTTGGGCCATGTTGTTGGTTACAGCAAATGTATCGGTATCCATTGGACCACCCGCTTCAGTGTTAGCCCTCATTCCTTCCCCATCGCCTTCGCTTGCAGGTGTAGCAACCTAGTAAAGCAAGAGATGCCGAAACGATAAGTTGGCAGAAAAGTAAAATGCAATAACAAGTGGACACAAGGCTAAACATTTTCACTAAACAACAAGATATCATTCTTCAGAAGACTATCTCCATTTCTTAATCCGCACAAACCAATGAAAAATTTGGGATTAACATTGTTACTGATTAACAATTAGCAAGAGCTTTCATACGCAGTGATTCATTTCATACCCAGGCTCTCTTAACATCTACTCCACCAGTTTCACATTGCTCCATCCATAACAGAGACAGGCATTTCTTAGAAAGAAAATGGAACACACTTATGAAGTACCTGATTTTCTTCAACTTGCTGCGAAGTGTCCTTTGCCTCATCTTTCTTGGCACGTTTAGACCTATCACTAGGTTTAGCTTGGTATTTCGACCGGACATCTGATGTTAAGAGTTCTAGAGGGACAACTCCTTCAACACCAAATTCAGAGAACTGCAGCCAGCATCCAACAGAAATCATCAGGCCAATGAATTTAACAAATCCCATTCAAGAGTTCTTGAAGATATAGAGTTCTCGGAGATATACCCTGGAAAAACCATCCAAGTCCTGCCTAGCAGAAAATCTTAGACCTTTCCAACAGTAAACCTGCAAAATGGTATAGAATCCACTAGATCATAAATATTGTTTCCCCTACCATAATTTCGAAATTTTTCATTCAGAAAATTTGAATCCCTGCCCTTATGAATTCTCAACTCAACATTCAAAAACTCAAATTAATTCAGATTTTTTGGTTCTTCGTTTTTACACGATTTCACAGTTTGCTCAGCAAAAGGAGTATCTTGATTATATGCAACCTCCGCTTGAGGAAATTTGGGAGACCACTGTGACATGCTGTAAACACGGTTGAAGTACAAGCATTTGAAGCAACAAGCAAAAAGGAAATAGAACTCACTCGGTTATTCTTATGGTGATATTCAGCTTCTATTCCAGCTGATGGGTCCATCTGTAATGGCAAATAAACAGTAGATCCAACTAGTGAAAAAGCCTAGAAGAACAATGTCCTGTCACTATACAACTATATTAACAACAGGAATCCAACTGACACATCAATTTTAGGCATGTAAAACTAGTGCTTACATCTTCAGCCAAGGGTTTCCAGTACTCGGTAATAGCAGGAGTCCGGACACGCTGAGGATCAGTCAGTGCATTCTGAAAAATGTCAAAAGATAACTCGCATCAAAGTGACCATTAGAAGATAATACAAACCAACTTCTGAGTGGAAAAGAAAAAGAATTCAAGAAATATGAAAGAAATAGTTTATATCATTGTTTTTAAAATGCGGTCAGACCAGTTGGACCACGACCCAGCACCTACAGCGGGTTGGGTTAACCCAAAAATCTGGAGGGCAGCCAGTCAGCATCCAACTTACCAAAAAAAATTGTAAAAAATGATTTTTAGAGTTTTGTTAGATTGAAAGTGGTTAAATTAAGGTTTGGTACTTGTAAATGACAAATTTTGCAGGATATTTAGAATTATTTGGTATTTTAGGACTATATAATTAGTAATATAATTATTTTAAAAAATCTTCAGTCCAAGCTGCCGGAGCTGTACTCGGAGAGCAGAGCAGGTTGCTCTCCGGGTTGTTTTTCAAAACATTGGTTTATATAAGAGATTTCATTCATTCAGTCATCAGATGTAAAAAATAAGGCATTTAGACGATTATGCCTATCTAGCATTTGAACAAGAACGTCACAGATGTGAGAACTGCCAACAAAGTCCAGGACATGAATAAGAAATGCATCGAGGAACATTACATGTGATGCAAGTATATAAAGAAGCAGCGGGAGAAAGATTTAACAAGACAAAGCATGTCAAATATTTGACACAAGTGCAATGACCAAACCACACATACTGGATTTTGATCGGCCCACTTCCACAGTTGAGAAAGTTCTTTGTTCCCGAGCCTCCATCTTATCTTCCTGAACGGAAAATGCAAAGTATTATGAGAATCGAAGAAGAGAACATTGGATTTTGTCTAAAAAGAGCAGACGGAAATTTCCATCCACCTAGGCTAGGTGACAAAAGAAGCAGTATTATAAGGGTTGGTCTTTGTTCTGTGGTACCCGAGCCATTTTCAGTCAACTCATAATAAATTAAACTTTACTAAAACTATTTATTGGTATTAAACTAGATTAACTGAGGAATCAAATTGAAGACCAAGCAATAACATGGTAGTAATTGATATATCATTGAGAACCAACAGCTAACTTGATTGTAAAGCTGTTATTGCAAAGACACAACCTTTCAAAACCAAAGTGAGAGAGCCACAAACTTTTCATCATCATTTCAGTATTAAGCTAAGGATTCATTGAAGCGATTCAGTGACACAATGACAAAAGCCTTCAACAACCCATGCTTGCACCAACTTGTACATAGAAGTGGACCAACAATGATTCTGTCCTGAGCTCCAGTATCCTCGAAGAGAAAAAGAAACCATGGCCACTAAATTACTTACCTCTTTTTATTTCCATCTTGTATTGTTTTCCTCTCCGCCAGCTGTTTCTCAAAAGGTGGGCAACTATCACGTTTCCACCATACCTTCAAGTATATGATTCAGGTTTAAGATTTAAGACAACATTATTAATCAAGTAAAATACATTTTCGTCCCTATGGTTTGCCATAACATAGAGTCCAGTTCCCGTGGTTTGTCAAATTCACGGTTCAGTCCTAGAACCGGCTACTAATTGGTCCCTGCCTACATTTTGGACAACATACCCCGTCTTTACAAAACAACTTATAGAATTAACAAAATCACCCTCCTCTACTCGTGGGATCAGTACCCGGCACTCGTGCAGTACGCCAGAAGTGCTCCCTTTAGAGATGGAGTTCTCGAAGATGTGGAATGGAGGGAGGCAGATGGAGTTTTCGAGATTGACGAGGACAACGTCAATGAAGCTTTTGAGATTCGTGGATGGAGATTGATGGGTCAGAGGTGGTCTCGGTAGTCTGGCTGGAGATCATGTATTGCTGGGGAGAGGTCTGGGTAGAGTAGCGGCGACAGGGTCTAGGAAGGGTAGGGGAGGAGAGAAAAACTTTAGAGGTTTTTTTTTCCAGGGACCAACTTGTAGCCAGTGCAGGAACTGAACCGTTAATTAATCAAACTACGGGGACTGAGTTCCGCTATGTTTAAGGACTATAATTAACATGCTTACCCAATTCTTCTCACGATCTAGGATATGCTCAACTTTGTCTAGGAATTCCATTCCTTTTGGAGGAGTCATCTCCAGTAGCTTCTTAACACGTTCCTCGCAAGATTTAATTTCTTCTTTCTGGCAATTACAAGAGGATAGAAACTTTAGGTCTATCAAACTAGTCTGAGCCATGTAAAGAAATTAAACCAATATCAAGTAAAATGTATCACCATATGAAGGTGATAGCTTTATTGTTATTCTTAAGGAAACAAATCATTTAGCTTCACAATTGCTGGAGGTCAAATGACCTCCTAACGAACAGAAAGCACAACGGCCAAAGGAGTGCATAAAAGTACAGTGCTCAAAAGCATGGAGGGAAAATCAGTTAAAAGTGACCTCAAATAGGCAACCCTACAATGATTACTAAGTTGACAACCAGAGTTGATCTCTGCACAACCTACCAAAATGGAAACCTCACAGGTTCAAAACTTGACAAGCAATGTAAGAAGACAGATGAAAACAAGAGCCGTCGCGTTAATGATTCTCAAGCTCTCTTCTACATTTTCTTCCAGCGCAGAAAGAACCTCTAGTAGTACACAAGCGACCATAATTAAGAAACACACAAATAACTGAAGGGGAACCAACTAGGGAATCAGTATTTCATGCTCATGTCCTGAGGCATGTCAAACATCTCAGGATATCTAAAAGTATGCATCTCTGACATTGCAAAGGAATGACTTGGGACATTAATAAAGAAACACACTTACCATGCTTTCAGGAGTCATATCTTTGTCATTTTTTCCCGGAGCCTACAAGACAATCATTATAAGGCAATTATACAAGAATGGATGCAAAAGAACCCAGGAGAGAAGTAATGTCTCCAAACAACTGCGGTGAATAAGAATGTAAAGACAAAGACAAGATTTGATAATTAACACGTTTTTACCTTAAGATAGTCGAACAAAATAAGGCATTGTACAAGAATATGTCGCCGGAAACTTGGATCCTTTAACTGTTCAAAAATACAAAATAAATTCAGTTCGAAACACAGAATACTGATAGATCCTACATGGACATATATAGGACTAGGAAAAACCACAGTTTAAGGCAACACTCACTATAATTATTTTTTTCTATTTTGCTAAGTATTATGATTAAATTTGTTTAATTGATCGTCCCCTTAATGGTTTTTACCTACTTCTCTAATATTATCGTCCATGCTTCCTGAAAATTGTTATTCAGACAAGTTACTAGAGATTGAAGAAGCACACTAACATTACAGGCTGTAACTTTGAAGCTTGTTTTCAACATTAACAGTTTTAGTATTTGGACAAAAAAGGTAATTGTTTGATGGGGGACAAGCCCAAATACTTGAAGTCGGATGGCTATCTAATTTAATGAGAATCAATCTATTCTTGCATAAGCTTTCTGGCAAGGCTGTAACAATCTCTTCTTGGATGCAATTATAAGCAATGCACTATTTCAAATGAAATGATCCAACAGGCAATTTCTCTAAATGCCTTAAGTTTCCATTTAGTTATTTTATACCTGATAAGCTAGTACTGTTTCTATTCAAAAGAGATGATCAGATGGGTGGTTGCTCTAAATGCCTCTTTTTTCAGTTTAGTTCTTTTTTATTTGATAAGCCTGTACTGTTTCGATTGTCAGCATGAAGATGAAATAATATATTGTTACGTACCTCTAACCCCATTAATTTACTGCTAGTAAGATACTTTGTGTTAAAACTGGAAGCCTCTTCCTCCAGATTGTTAGCATCTCCCTCCTCCTCGCTTAAAGGCTGAGCTTCAAATGTACTCAATACTACCTGCATATATGGATTAGAAAAAGTTTCAGGTCTCAAGTTTGTGAGCCGGCATACTCAATTACAGTCTTAAAGATCATAAATGTTTAGCCACCACAAAAAGTTCCTGAACTGAAAGACAGAGTGACAGACACATCCAATAGCAGCATTACCGCTAGATTTGAATTGAACTTCTGCCACTTGTTTGAAGCTGGAGTTAGAGAAGCAGGGTTACAGAAGTTCTCCTGAAATAATAGATTAAAATAGTCTATCACAAAAATGTAGTACGAGAATCACTTCATAGACTTATCTAATTCAAAGTTCTAGAAAACAACAGCTCAACAAGGTCCATCAATGGGCAGCCCCATCTCATACACACACTTGATGCAACACCAGCACTTCATGTCAAGCTAGATCGAGCATTTATAATAATTGAATCCCATGTAGACAATGTAACTCTCTCCTGTATGGTTGCTTTTGACCATTTATGAAGGTGATATTTCAAGACTTCTTCCCATTGAGTGAATTTAAAGACAATTGAGAAAATACACATTTACCTGTAAACTCCACAAGGTTTTGTAGAAGTTGAAGTCAATAGACAAACCTGAAAAGAAGGATGTAGATTCATGTAAATATCATGCACGAAACGCGGACACTGCACCAGCAAATACAGTTCAATGGAGCAAGGCATACCAATAGGTGGGTCTTTCTCATATTTCGTTTCATTTGATGTATTAAATACTCCTTTAATGTTCACCGCTGCCATGTCACAAAGTAGATATAAAGCACCATAATGAGCTAACAGAAGTGGTCAAGTAAAAATGAGGGAGAAAGATAAATGCATACCTGATCTTTCTGATAATGGGAAGAAATGTGCCAAAAACATAAGTATTCTTCCACAAAAAACAACATCATTTGCCTGCACAAGCAGCCCAAACACATTAGAGGAAGGAGGTTAATGATGAAACCATGAAATAAGTATTCTTAGCACAAAAGATAGAAAATGAACATCTTAACATATCAACAAAGGTTATGAAATCTTCGGTCCTAACATAGGAGCATGCATGCAGAATGATGTCAACTTCCTTGCTGATACACGAGAATCTTCTGAAATTGTTAAGGCCATCAAGAGAGATTATGATGAACCATAATTCCCAGTGGGTTGATCAGAAAAATTATAGCTTCTTCCATATTAGTTCTAGCATGTATTGAACCATCTCAAGCTAGGAAGCTAAATGAGATGGCATATTTCAAGCAAAGTCCATTTATCCTATTAGTTGGAGCAGCCAATCCACGAAAGATGATCGAAAATATGCCCTAGATGGAAATTTTCAGTTCATGCTTTCATGTGAAACAGGTTCGACTCTGAAGGAGGTGAGAACCCATAATTGTTTTGCCAATGAGGAAAACCAAGTTCATAACAACTGGGGGTGCAACTATTAATGATTGATTTGATTTATGTTCCAAATGAAATTCAAAGTTTTTTTCCGTGAGTAGGTTGCAGAGCAGCATCAGGCTGATCTTGAACTGGAGTAAAAAAGAAAGGCAGTAAGTTCAAACTTAAGATAGGCATGTAGATCCGAGCTGACGCTTACAATGTTTATCAACAGTATCTTTTTGGTAATAGATTATGATGAGCATCTTAAGACAGAAGGAAAAAAAGAGGCTTCCTGTGCAGGAAATTACCTTTGAGAGACGACGGAGAAGTTGATTGCATGTTCTCAACATCACCAGCTTTCCACGAGCAAAAAGCTCTTGCTGTCATAATGATAGTTGAGCTTAGAAAATTAAGGACAATGAATCAACATAGCAAATAGTAATACTTGAGACTGAAACTTTAAACTGCCTTGCACAAATACAAACAAAACAAGCAGGAAGATAAAGCAGATACCTTGCCAAGGATATCTTGTTTGCTCTCAATATAACCAAATATATCTTTGCAATTTCTGATGGTAGACATTTCGGTCAAGTCTTCCAACAATTGGAATATCATCCCTCCCTCAACATGCTCTTTCTCACAAAGGTAAAGCACAATGTCTGGTAGCATCATCAACAAAAGCAGGAAAAAGAGGAATCAGCAGCTAATCTAACATTGAATTTCGACCCAGGGAAGTCGACCATTTAGGTAGAGCAGAGAAATGTTCAAAGTAGCCTGCTTATCATGTTGCCTATTGATGTGAAACTTGCTACAACTAAAGAAAAAGGTGAAAATAGAAAGAGAATGTAGAGGGATAGACCTAAGAGACGAGGAATCTGGCCCTGAGAGTTTTCCCCATCGTCAATTGATTGGCCATGCTGCATTATTGGCTCCCCTGACTGCGCTGCTGAGGACTGCACAAGATTGCATAAATCTGAAGGTGAAAACTAAAAAAATTGGTGCGGAAGATGTATTCCCCGACCATGCCCAGAAAGGTCAAGAACTTTTCACTTTGAAGAAATCACATCATAGGACTCATGAAATTAGACGACAATCAAAATAACATGATGGAATCTCATAGGAGATGAACTTAATCCTCTCTGTAGCACAGTGGAACAAACATGCACACCCAGATGTTGTATGCACTTTGACCATTTTCTCAACACCAAGCACTAGCTACAATCATCTATAAAGCACCTGGACAAGGATTAGTTCCATGATGGACAATAAATTTTAAAATGAGGAACAGAGAACGATATTTTGAGAAAGAAACCCACTGCATATCTTCTTGCATAAGAACGGCAGGAAAAAAGGCAGGCATCCTGTTGTATTAATACGCATTATGGCACGTACCACAAGTTCCTGAAGCAACAGCCTGAGCATATTTTCCAGCAATTGATTCTCATCTTGTGCTAATTTTGTCGGCCTCTGCGAAAAACAAACCAATCATCATGGTCCAGCTAGTAAGTAAACAGTAAAACAAGATCTTTGGGAAACAAACAACGTGACTCTCTCTAGTACATTAAAACTATGGAACATACGGCTAACATGCCCATGAATATGTTTATCAGTAACAGTTAACTAGTTAAACACCTAGGAACGACGATTCCATGTAACCCGAAGGAAGGAAGGAAGGGATTCAGCAGACTGAGCTAATGAGTAAAGAAACTCTAAGCCATTGGATGTGAGTTGGAGCTTTGTTTATAGCAAGTAGTTTAATAGCCTTCCACACTAATACTATTCGCGGGTTCCTCATACTTGAGAGAGAGAGAAGTGGTTTTTGTACACATCAATCAAACAAACAAACTAACTAACTCACTCTTCCCTAAACCTTAGTTAAATCCGCGAGTATCAGAACAGGCAATCGTCGGTTTGCAACAGGGAGGGAAAGAGAGAAGGAAGGAAGGAAGCACCTGAGGCTTGATGACCTCTTGAACAGTGCGGAGAGCGAAATCCTCGGGCGGGTTGGGTTGAAGGATGGCGCTCCTCAGAACTTCCTGGGATTAGTGAGAAATTGTTAAAATACAACAAGCAACCACTAAACCCTAAACCCAGCAACCAAGAAATTGGAAGAAGAAGATGATGCTAAACTTTTACCATTGTTAAGAGCACCCGGGATGGCGTTCCTCGGCGATTTGGGGGTTTTATTTTATTTTATTTTATTTTATGCCCTTCGGTTCTGGTGGTGTTCCAACAACTTCTTCTTCTTATTTAATAGCTATTTCAAAAAATAAATAATAATAATAAGGCAAATAAATGGTTTTCGGCTCTTTGGTTTATCCATTTATTTATCTACTACTCATATCATATGTTCCTTTTATACCTATCTAAATGTACCTTTTATTGCTAAACTTAGAGGATGCTAGTGTACAATTTATAAGTAATTTTTTGGGATGAAAGTTTCTTCTAAAATAAATGGTTGTAACTCTCTTAGAAAGCCAAAACTATTGTAATTTCCTATTAGATAGCCTGTAAGTGTGATATTATTGATATTTTATGGTGATTTAAATATAGACAAAAAAATAAATATAAATAAATAACTAACTACAATTTATATAAATAATTTTTTGGTGACTTGAATTTTTAAAAAAAGAAAATTTTTTTTGGTGTATATGTAATGAAGTAGTCAAAACTCGAATTTAATCATTTCGAAGATAAAGAAAAAAAATGAAAATAAAACTGTGTTAAGTGTTATTTTTTTGGTACTAATGATATAACACTTTAGAACTAATAATATGCACTTAGATCTTAAGTCCATTGTCCTAATTTAATTAATATATTACGAGATTGAGCCCTTATTAAATACTGAAAAATATGGCCCATCAGTGATGTACACCGGAAGAACAAAGATGTATTGAAGAATGGGGAGTACCAAGTCAACTCCCGTAAATATGAAAGGGTCCTGAAAAATAAAATATACAATTCATTATTGACTCAGGTTCGTCTGTAGGCAGGTACATGTTTGCCTTTGGTTAAATTCCTTGACAGACCGAAAAAAAAAACGAGTGCCAAGTCAACACCCGTGAAGACTTCCCAGGTTAAAAATCCCACTGCAAAACTGTAAAACTCTGTTTCCAGACTAACTTGTTTCAAATGTAAAAGAAAAATAAGCTCTTTCCAATATAATTATCCGATTCATATGTCATGTCCAATAATAAGCAAGCCCACACCCGCCCGGTCCATCTGTACCCATTACATTACAATTGTCGAATATGAGATGGATTAATGGGACAAAATAAGATGGTCAGAACTAGGTAAACAAAATAGAACAGCTCTGTAAACGAGAGCATACAACCATAACCATTTCACAACAAAGCTAACTCCTTTTGGTCAACATCATCCGGGAGGCGAACAACAGCAGCACTGGAATATTTTCGCAATCGCAACAACTTCTTTGCGAATATAAGCCTGTCCAAGCTTCTCTTGGAATTTATATCGTGAACCACCATCTCTTTTAAGGCTGTAGCGTGCTTCACTAGGAACTCCAGGATGTACAGGCTTTCAAGAGAATCATGGAGGCCATGCACATGGATGATCTTGATAGAATGTTCCGAATGGTCTAATGCAGTATGCGGCTGGGAAACAAATTGTTGACGCTGCAGAAAGGCAAAGCGCATAAGGTTGGGCTTATGGTAGCTCAATCGTGTAATTTCTAATGGTAATGGATATCATTGATCATGCATCATGTTTGGCATAACCGAATAAATACAACTCACTTAAATTGTCAGACAAATCATTGCATGGCTGACTTGATACATGTTCCAACATATTAATTCCAGAAAAATAGGACTACTTACAACATAACCACCATCGCCGTAGTCTTTGAAGTTCAGGACCAATCTCTCTGCCATCGACAAACTTTGTATTAGGCTTTTCACCCCAGAATAGGCATAATAGTCACCTTTCCCAAGGTTAACAATCAAGCACTTGGACGAAAAAGCAGGCAACGCATTCATCTGAATCTTCCCTGTTGACAGAGCCTTTGCAAACATGCAACACATATGGAAATAAAGCATTAGCAATCATGTTTCAGGACTTTCTTTCATTGACCACATTTACAATAAGAAGACACCTAAAGGTGCAAGACGACCTTCAGGAAGCATAGAGAAAAAGTGACTTATTATTGATTCAAGGTTATCCTTGCTGGTTAACACCCAGGGAAGTGATTCAAGCATGCTGAGAACTAGGCAGTGGGAAATGTTGCTTACGAGCTAGTAGATGTACGTTCTTAGATGATAACCATGAACAGAAATGTTGAGTGCCGAATGCTAGTATCGGGTGTTGCAAATACTGCAACTAAATTAAGCAGCAACTTCTTCAGACGTTAAAGTAGAATTCAACATATAAATAACTGGTTTGCTATCCTTTCAATTCGAGAGGTTCGTCCCCTAACAGTTATGCAGAAGTTAACCCTGCTGAAATGTCTAGCCTCAGCAACACCCCAAACAGTTAGAGATACTGATAATTAACTTATCGAATCAACATTTACACTACAGAGAAACATAGGCAATACCTTAAAAAACCAGGGGCCCATTCGCAGCTCCTCCTTGACACGATTAACGCCCTCAAGAATCCTTGTGACTTCTGTTTGGTTGTCAGCAATGTTAGCTACGACCAACGATGAAACATCTATCAACGTAATGCTCCAAGAGCGGGGCCGACACTTGAACCTTAGGCGCCTTAGCAGCATCATCCCAAATATCATCTATTACCAACTTCTTCAAACCCTTGGACATAATATCCACTGATGAAATCTTGCAGCAGAACAACCTCAGTGACTGGAGATGTGGACAACCAGAGAGCACATCCTCGAGAAAGTTGCGGCCGCCTAAATTGGCCAATCCGACATCCAAAACCCTAAGTCCACTACAAACCATACCCGGGGTGTCTTTAAAATTGCAAGCCACGGTTTTCAATTCCCTGGCAGAAGTGCAGCAGGGGTAAAAGCCCCGTCGAAAGATATAGGGCTGTGGGTACTCACAGAAATAGAAACCTTCCTTGGGTCCAGAGAAGAGTCCATCTCTTGGACAAGACGCTGGTCTTGGCCGCGTCTTCGGTCAGAGGGAGCCGAGACAGGATCTCCACCAGGATACAATCTGGTAAGCTGCTGATCCTATCTCTATACAATCTTCCCGATTTCTTGCTCTTCTTACCACCACCCGACGACGCCATGGGAAGAAACCTCTCTCTCTCTGCTTTCTAGGTATTTTTTTAAATCTCTTCCCTTTCCCGTTCCAATTTCTACTTCAACGAGGGTTTGGGGAAAACTTCAAGGAGGGGAGGGGAGGAAGGACGTGTAATCAGTAATCTGTCGTTTTTTTTATAACTTGAGTTGAGATGGTTTGTCTTGTCGTTCGGTTGTTTAGCTTCTAGTGACCGAAGCCCAGGTTAATAAAGGACCAAGGTCCAGCCCGTTATCTATAGCTTATGTATCAAACAGAATTTGGCTCTATCATTCGTAAGAAGTTGAAAATTAATTTTGTTACCCTCCCCTAGAGGGTCCCTCATTTTTAGAAAATGATTGTCCCGTCCCTAAGTTTTGATGATAATAGACTCTCGGGTCCCTGGAGCCAAAATATTCTTTTTTCTCCGACGAACCACCACTTAAATGACCAAAATACCCATCCCACTTAAAAAATAAAAATAAAAAACCCTTCTTCCTCATAGTTATCTTCTTCCTCGCACCTCATCTAGACCTGGTCATTGTTAGAATCTGATTCGTGATTCGATTCGATTCGTTCTCAATTCGATCACAATTCGATTCGTCCAATATTCTATTCGAATTCGTCATGAGGCGAATTGAATACGGTTTAAGATTTCTACAATCCGTCAAACCGGTGAATTGAATTCGAATTTGAGTATCGAATTTGATTCGTGTCCAATTCGTGTAAATTTGATTAAAATTCGTCCATATTATGTATTTTTTTAAGAAAATACTAAGAAGTAAGTATATTACTATCTAATTATGTCATCAAGTAGAGCAAAAGATACGTAGGCAACTTAATTTGGTACATTAAATGCAAGTCCAATCTTTAATTTATTTCTTTTTCGAAAAAAAGATTCAATATTAAACCTAAATTTTGAAATATATCAAAAAAAGCAATATTTTTTTTCAAAAATATTACGAAAATTTTGAAAGTTATCAAAAAAATTGGTAATTTTTGAATTTTTTATTCAATATTAGAATTAAAGAAATAATTTGAATTCAATTCGAAATTGAAAAATCATAATTCGTATTCGATTCGACTTTGGACGAATTGAATATGGTTTAAGGTTTTGATGAATTGGAATTCGAGCCAATTCGATTCGAATTTGACCCAATTCGAACCGTGGTTAGGTCTAACCTCATCCAAAACCAAAAGAAAATGGCTTTCAACCTTCTCCCCTTCATCATCTTCAACCCAAGCTCCAAACACATCCAAATCCAACAACAAAAGAGAATCAACAACGATTCAAGAACGAACAAAAAAAATGAGGAACGAGATTCCTGAAAATCACAGGGGCAAAATAGGCAGAAAAAGAACAAACCGGCGAATGGTGTTGTCGAGGTCGGCGTTGAAGCCGGAGGATTCGTCGTGGAAATAAAATCGGGACCGGCCCGCCGTGGATGAACTCCCCACGAATCACGTTCGAGCTCTCGTCGTCCAAGTAGAGGTTGGAGATGCTATCGGACGACGGGTTCAGGATCTCCCTCCCCGACCCCTGCAGCTGCAGCGGTGCCCCGACGACCATCATTTAGAGATGCCGTCGGATGGCGGGTTCAAGATCTCCCTCCCCTAACTTCTTCTAAATGTAAAGAGAGAAGCAACTGTATATAGAAAGAGAGGAGGGAGTCGAGATTTGGGCGAAGCAGTGGGGGAAGTTTTTTTTTAATTTGAAAATGGGGGAATCGAGTGGTGGGAGGAGTGAGTTGCAAGATTTTGTCGAAGGTGGGAATGACGTCAAAATGGCGTCACTCTGGATGCCGGAGATAAGGTGGTGGATGCCGCCGTTGTCCGCCTGACTCCTCTAGGATTTGTTTTGAATTAGAACCCTAATTTTAATTAGGTTATTCCAATTTAGATTTTTAATTCAAATTGGAATATTCAAAATTAGGAGTTTTCAATTTTTGTTTGTTTTGATTCTCTTTAATTAGTTATGATTCTCATTAAAATTTGAGTTTGAGTTTTGTTTTGATTCTCTCAGAACTCGTCCATCAAATTTTTACCTCCCAAAACCAAAACAAGGGGAAAATATAAACAAGCAACCCCAAGGGGTAATTTAATTTAATTTTCTCCGGTTTTCTGTGTTTAGGGACGTTTATGAGGTTCTTAAAACCCTAAGAAATTTTTTGAGGTGTTAGGAACGTCTTCCTCTTCCTCCTCCCCCTCTCTCTCTCCTCTGTTCCTTGAGAGTTCTTCTTGGTTTTTTATTTATTTTGTTTTATATATATTTTCACTAGCCGAAATGTTTCGTTGGATGGGTTAGCGGGCGTGGTTGAGTTAGGACTGCTTTTTGGGCCGGTTGGGTTAAGTTAAGGGTACAGAGTTGGGAAATTTTTTTGGGATAAGTTTATTTTAGTACCCTGTAGTTTCACCCATTTTTACCTTGCCACTTCATCGCTATGTGTTTTCAATGTCGTCTCAAAACGATGTCATTTCGGAGGGGTTTGGACAGACATCTGTCCTGAACCTGCCCGAAAAATTGGTGGTCAACCACAGGGTACTAAAATACCAATTTGAAACAACATGGTACTCTGCACGAAAAGAGTGAAACTACAGAGTACTAAAATGAACTTATCCCTATTTTTTTTTAGTGATGGTGGATAAGTAGGACGCAAACCCCTTATCTGGTCATCGCCGGTTCGCTTGGGCCACTGTGATCTTTGTAGTACACTCAAACGGGGATGTCGAAGTCCCTTCTCTATGGCCACGAAGGCGGGGTGAGAGAGAAATATAACACGTAAAGTTCTACGAGTTATGGGATAACACAAGTAGCCAGGAGACTTTGCAAGAAAGGACCTCGAAGCACACTTGAAAGCTGTTAGCAATAGAATTTGAGGGAGAAAGAAATTGATAGGGAGAGTGAATTGTCACAATGACTTAATTTCATTCATAAGCATAATGACCACATTACAAGGAAACCAAATAAATAGACCAGGGAATGACTCCCAGCGACCTCTACAAAATTACAAACAAATACTAAAACTGAAAGAAAATTATGATTCTAGTCCCAAACGTGCAAACTAAAAACAAGGAAACTACCCCACTAAACAGAACCACTAAGCACATGATCTCTAACGGCATAAGTTCTTTATCAGAAGCATATCCGAATACTCCTCTTCATCCTCCACGTAACAATTCACCCAGCTTAAGTTCCTTGTCCTCAAGGAACAAGAAAAAATAGAGGTTCTCTGGTTCTTAATCGAATTTCCAAATGGCACCGATATCTGCAATTCTAAGTTGTTTATCAGAAGCTAACTCCTGCAATTCTATTGCATTAAGAACATTGTCTATTCTGAGGACACCAGAAGCAGCTACCAACAAAAATTGGCTGTCATAACCACACTTGTTCAAAACATCTTCCTCTTCAACATCCGTGGAATCTTGTCCATCATCCTTGTATTGTAGTAGCTGGCAACTTAATTTCCCTGCCACGTTCATATCTATAAAGTGGTGGGTAAGCCCAGAATTGACAAGTAAGACTAGAGGCTGCCTGTTAACTTGTTCATTAACCTTCTTTGATATGGACTCTTGCAGAATCATGGCACGACTTGAGACGATTCCATTCACATCCATCCATATCTTCTTAACATATAGAGCAGCCTTTTCAACATCTTCTTTTGCTATTTCGACTAGGTAATTATTTTCTTTTCTTGAACAATAAGGCTGCAGCCAACAAGCAAGTTCCTTACCCCCTTTCTCGTCAAGTTCAGCTTCCATTCGAACATGCCGTGAGTTCTTCGGTTGCTTAATGTATATTGAAGGCACGAGATGAAGGACATGAAGAACAAGCTTGCACACCAGGTATTCGACAAAATGACCAGGAGATACACGTGCTCTTTTGAATGTAAATAGATGAAAAGTAGAGTAAGTCAGTTGTATACGTGGCAAGTTAGAGTTTGTATAAATAGACACTTGTAAAGAGAAAATGATACATCAGATAATGGAGAAATAGTTTTCTTCTCCCCAGCTATTCTCTATATCTTCCTTAGTTCTTTTCTCTCTCCTCGGATAACTAAATAACCATTTTCTTCTTTCCACCATTAACACATCAAATCAGCTTAGATCAAACTTCTCGTTATGGTATCAGAGCACTAGACAACGAGCGTCTAGTGTTGATCCTGCTTTTTCTTCCGCCACTTCCAGAAGTAGTTTCTTCGATTCAATCGCTCCAATGGCTATTCTTTCCTCCGCGGGAGATCATCGCGACTCGGTGAACACGGATCCACGTCATTCGAGTGTTTTACCTGAAAATGCTCTTTATTACCTACATCCAGGTGAGAATCCAGCTCTCGTACTCGTAAATCCTCCTTTAAATGCTTCCAACTATCTTAGTTGGAGTAGATCTATGGCTAGAGCTTTGCGATCTAAGAAAAAGTGGGGAATGGTAGATAGTTCTATTGTTCTGCCAAATCCAGCAGATGAGTTATTTACAGACTGGGAGAGATGTAATAGTATGGTTATGAGTTGGTTAATATGTTCAATGGAGCCAGCAATAACTCGATCTGTGAGTTGTCTTGCAACTGCTGTTGATATTTGGAAAGATTTGAAGACTAGGTTTGGTAGAGGTGATTCTATGAAGATAGCTCGCTTGTAACTAGAATTATGCTCGCTTAAGCAAGGAGCTGTATCTGTTACAGACTATTTCACTGCTTTTCGAACTCTATGGGATCAATTTTGTGAGTTTAGGCCTCAACCTTTGTGCAAGTGTGTGGATCTTGAGAAAGGATCTGCAACATGTGAATCAGTTCGCATCAACAAGATGTATCAAGAGAATGATCAAGTTATCAGGTTTTTGATTGGGTTAAATGATAATTATAGTACAGTAATCTCATAGATCATGCTCATGGATCCCTTGCCAGATGTGAATCGTGCTATATTTTCGGCGTTGCAACACGAGCAACACTTATTGAATGGAGCTTCTGGTAGTGTTGCTGCAAATGTTTCTGCAAATGCATCAGTTTTGCAGGTGAGCGGTACTGCAAAGAAGGTCTGGAATGGCAATAGGAAGAATGCTATTTGCACCTATTGATAAAATGAGGGTCATACAGTGAAAAAGTGTTATAGAAAGCATGGCTTCCCACCGAATTTCAAGTTTACCAACAACAATGGAGGTGGGAATGGACCAAGGCAATACTCAGGACCTCCTCCACGATCTAGATATGCAGCAGTCAATTCAGTTGCTCAAGATCATTTGCACGAAGTTAATGAAGGTTTTGCCAAGTTGGCTTTAACCCCAGAGCAATACAATGGTTTGATTGCTCTTGTTCAGCATTCTGTAGGCAGCATTCCTGTTTCCAGTCCTGTTTCATCAGTTGTTCCATCTTCATTCACTAATCCAGTTAGTTCCAACCACATTACATGTACTAGTTCTACCATTTACTCTCGAGTTTGTCTTGCTTCCAATTCATCTAGCAAATGGATATTAGATTCAGGGGCTACAGATCACATAGCTTGTTCATCCTAATATTTTATTGAACTTCATCCTGTGACTAACATCCTTGTCACACTTCCTAATAGCCAAACAACTTTAGCAACTCATAGAGATACAGTTAAGTTGTCATCCGACATTTTTTTGTTCAATATTCTTTTGGTTCCTTCTTTTCATTTCAATTTGCTTTATGTTAGTCAGTTGATTATGAGCTTTCTGCTTCAGCTTTGTTTCACAGCTAATTTGTGTCTTATACAGGACCAAATAAGTTCGAGAGTGATTGCTAGCGCCATGGAATCACAGGGTCTTTACTCCTTCAACCACCAGTTTTCTTCTCAGCCATCATCTCCTATACCACCACTTACAACTTCTGCTTATAGCCAGCACGATTTGAATCTATGGCATTGTCGTTAAGGTTATAATCCATTTCTTAAACTTCAGCTCATTAAAAGCATAGACTCTCATGTTACACCCACGACAATTGATCATTGTGATGTTTGTCATTTTGCTAAGCATAAGAGATTATCCTTTCCTGACAGTTTCTCAGTAGCAGATGCCCCTTTTGAATTGCTACATTTAGACATTTGAGGTCGCTATGCTCTACCAACTTATGATGGATATTCATATTTTTTGACAATTGTGGATGATCACACTAGATTTACATGGTTATATTTGATGAAAGATAAGAGTTCTACTCGTAAGCTGTTTGAAGGATTCTGTGCAATGGTTGAAACTCAATTTGGTGTTTGCGCTAAACAAGTCCGTAGTGATCAGGGCAAGGAGTTTTATATGAGTGATTTCTTTCATAAAAAGGGTATTTTACAAGAAACTAGTTATGCTTATACGCCTCAACAAAATGGGCGGGTAGAGCGTAGGCATCAAACCATTTTAAATATAGCTCGATCACTTTTGCTGCAATCTGGAATGCCTTCTATCTTTTGGGGAGATGATGTGCTCTATGCGGTTTATTTGATGAATAGAATTCCTTCTCGTACCATAGAGAACAAAACATCTTATGAATTGCTATATCACAGGCTTCCTACATTTGGTCATCTCAGAATTTTTTGGTAGTTTGTGCTACGGAGCCACTACCCAACCTCATCGAACCAAATTAGCACCAAGGGCACGTCAATTTGTTTTTTAGGCATACCTACTGGTATTAAGGGCTATAGGGTTTTTATGATCTAGATTCCCATCAGATCATCGTGTCTCGAGATGTGATTTTCTATGAACAGATTTTTCCTTTTAAGCATAAGTCAGTTTACCAGGATGATTATTTTCAATCATATCTTCCTCCTGATTTAGTGCGGTCAGCAGATGCTAGTACTGGTGTACATCTTGATCCCATCCCTTCTCTTTTACCACCAGTTTTACCTCCATCACCTATTCCTGGTGAAGTGCCTTCACTTCATCTTGATGACCCAATTTCTAACCACCCGATTCCTGGCGAAGTGAATTCACAACGTCCTGATGAACCATATTTAAATCACCTAATTCCTGGTGAAATGACTCCATTTCATCTTGATGAACTAGTTTCTGACCAATTAATTCTTGGCGAAGTGACTTCACAACGTCTACTCGAAAATCACTCGTACCCGTGTTTTACCTCATTACCTCTATGACTATGACCATTCTGTGATTCCATCACGTTCAAAGGATCACTCTCCAGGGCAGGTACATTTTTCTCAGTCTACTTGCTTTGCACATATTGTCACTCATACTTCCTCTGATTCTGTTTTGTATCCCATTCAAGCTTATTTCACTTATCAGCATCTCTCTCTTAGTTATAGGAATTTTACTTGTTCCATAGCTAGTCTTGCCGAACCATAGTCTTATAGTGATGCTATTAAGGATAAATGTTGGATAAGTGCAATCAATCAGGAGCTTGATGCTCTTGCTCAGAATTCCACTTGGGAACTCACACATTTACCTAAAGGGAAGAGGGCTATTGGTAAAAAGTGGGTATTCAAGATCAAGCATAAGGCTGATGGGAGTGTTGAATGTTATAAAGCACGTCTGTTGCTCAAGGTTTCACTTAGTCTTTGGGCATTGATTTCTTTGAGACTTTCAGTCCCGTGGCCAAGATGACTACAGTTCGGGTTTTGTTAGCTTTGGCAGTCAGCAAAGGGTGGATTTTACAACAGCTTGATGTTACTAATGCATTTTTACATGGAGATCTTAATAAAGAGGTCTATATGAAAGTTCCTCTTGGGTTATCACTTGCTGCCGCAGATCAAGGGAAGGTCTGTAAATTGCACAAATTTTTGTATGGGCTCAAATAAGCTAGTCGTCAATGGTTTGCCAAGCTTGCTTCTCTCCTCTTTTCCTTTGGTTATCACCAATCCGTTAGTGATAATTCTCTTTCACTCACAAGACTACCTCGGCTTTCACAGTTTTGTTAGTCTATGTGGATGATATCATCCTGGCAGGTTCTTCTGCTCAGATTATTCAAGATACGATGCCTCATCTAGCCAAGGCAATTAAGTTAAAGGATTTGGGACCTTTGCATTATTTCCTTGGTCTTGAGTTGGCCAGGAATGATTCGGGTCTCTATTTCTGTCAAAAGAAGTACTCTTTGGATATTCTCGAGGATGTTGGGTATCTTGGTTGTAAACCAAGACAGGTGCCTATGGAATCCAATCTGCATCTCAGCAAGGATAGTGGGACTTTATTGGATATTTTGGCTTATGATTCTCACGGTAAACCAATTGCCAAGAAGACCATAGATGGGAAAATGGTTGTTGAAGATTCCAGTTTGTACAGGCGATTAATAGGTAGGTTGCTTTATTTGACAACTTCTCGACCAAATATCTGCTATATAGTGCAGCAGCTAAGTCAATTTTTGACTAAACCAACTGACCAACATCTTCAAGCAGCTTATTGTGTGTTGAAATACCTAAAAGGCTCTCCAGGTAAAGGCATCTTCTTTCCTGCTCAATCTGATGGCAAATTGAAGGCCTATACTGACAATGATTAGGGAGGTTGTGTAGATACGAGGCACTGTATAACAGGATACTGTGTGTATTTGGGTAATTCCTTAGTGAGCTGGAGAGCGAAGAAGCAGGATACAGTCTCACATTCTTCTTCAGAGGCAGAATACCGAGCTATGCCTTCTACTGGTCGTGAACTTAAATGGATATCTTACTTGCTTATAGAGATGGATGACACAATGCTCAGACCTGCTTTGCTTTATTGGGATAGTCAATCCGCTATCTACATTGCGGAAAAAATTCAGTTTTCCATGAACGGACTAAGCACATAGAGATTGATTGTCATTCGATCCGAGAGAAGGTTCAATCCAAGTTTCTTAAGTTATTTCATGTTAATACTCAATTTCAGCCAGCTGATTTGTTTACAAAAAGCAGTCTCTCTGCTCAATGTTTTGAGTATTTGATCGATAAGTTAGATCTTGTGGATATCCACAGTCCCACTTATGGACGGGTATTGAAGGCACGAGATGAAGGACATGAAGAACAAGCTTGCACACCAGGTATTCGACAAAATGACCAGGAGATACACGTGCCCTTTTGAATGTAAATAGATGAAAAGTAGAGTTAGTCAGTTGTATACGTGGCAAGTTAGAGTTAGTATAAATAGACACTTGTAAAGAGAAAATGATACATCAGATAATGAAAAATTAGTTTTCTTCTCCCCAGCTCGTCTCTCTATCTTCCTTAGTTCTTTTCTCTCTCCTCAGATAACTAAATAACCATTTTCTTCTTTCCACCATTAACACATCAAATCAGCTTAGATCAAGCTTCTCGTTAATGTATGTGTAGACATTAATAACATCTTTCACCAATTTCTTAGGCAACTCAGCTTCTAAATCTCCTAACCCATCTTTAGCATTTACCAACATATGATACCCTTGAAGGATTCGACCATCCAAACGAACTTGTGTCATGTTGTGATCCGTTTCTACACCGTCCTTAGTAAAATATTGTTTACCTTCCAATCGAATCTTCCCTGTGTTTCCAGGTTGCTTAATGCACATGTCAAGATTAATCATGTTAACTGCACATCCCGAAAGCAACTCATCATCAAATACCTCCTGCTCAAGCTTTCCCACTCCAACTTTAACACCAACATCACTCAGAACCATCTTGGGAAGTTCTATCTTCGAATACTCGCCCGTACCGCCCAAACCCGTGGAGGCAAAAGCAGATACAAGTGGGTATGTTACCTGAACAGTCGTGGGTTCTCCTGATCCAACCATGTTGACTGGCTTGTCTTCGGATCTGGCTTGCGCTTCTAACATTTTGATCAGCTCTTGGTTTCGATTATAAATGGCAGCCAACATTGATTCTATGCGATTGAGACATCCAGCCAGGAGAGCTTGCGACTCCCTGGACCCCGGAGTTAAAGTGGCAGTCAAGTCTTCTTTCGTTATGACGTTCTTGGGAAAGTGCTCTGATACCAAATGTAACACGTAGACTTCTACGAGTTACGAGGTAACACAAGTAGCCAGGAGACCTTGCAAGAAAGGACCTCGAAGCACACTTGAAAGCTGTTAACAATAGAATTTGAGGGAGAAAGAAATTGATAGGGAGAGTGAATTGTCACAAGGACTTAATTTCATTCATAAGCATAATGACCACATTACAAGGAAACCAAATAAATAGACCAGGGAATGACTCCCAGCGACCTCTACAAAATTACAAACAAATACAAAAGCTGAAAGAAAATTATGATTCTAGTCCCAAACGTGCAAACTAAAAACAAGGAAACTACCCCACTAAATAGAACCACTAAGCACATGATCTCTAACGGCATAAGTTCTTTATCAGAAGTATATCCGAATACTCCTCTTCATCCTCCACGTAACAAGAAATGTGGGGGGGGGGGGGGGGGGGGGGGAGGCGGGGAAGAAAGAAATTAGGTTTTGGAAATGGCAGTTTAGTAATTTAAGAGTTGTAGACATTTTGGTTTTTTTCGTGGCGATTCACCAAAAAATTTACCGGAATTTGGATCCGAGGACTAATTAGTTTTGATTTGAAAAAATATCCAGAACTTATTAATAATAGAGTGTCCTGATTGAGTAATTTCTTGAAAGAACAACGATCTATTTTTTGGTAAAAGTAGTGCTTCCTACCTTATCAATGGAAATGACATGAAGATTGAGAAAAACTAAGGTTAAACAAAACCGTTAAATTGACCAAGTTAGGATAGGCCTGGCCCAGTAAAATTATAGGCCCAAAGTAACTGCAACGGCTTTTCGTTTATGCCATTTTATTGTTTCCATCATCCGGAGCCGAGAATATTTCTATAAAAAAAAAGTTATCCGAAGCCGAGAAAAAGAAAAGGGATAAGTTCATTTTAATACTCTGTAGTTTTACCTTTTTTGCGTGGAGTACCATGTGGTTGACTACCAATTTTTCGGGCAGGTCCAGGGCAACTACCCGTCCAAACCCACCTGAAATGACGTCGTTTCGAGATGACGTGGAAGACACGTGGCGCAAGATTTTCTTAAGTTAAAGTTGACGTGGCTATGATAAATTATCTATTCAGTCCCAAATTAGTTTAATATTATTTCGAATTAAAATTAATAAAAATACTCGGAAGTCATCTTCTTCCCTGCATCTGCCCTCCTCTTCTCCCCTGAGAATCTAAAACCAACGAATCAAAATTAAAATCACCAAAACAAGAACAACACAAACAACAACCACGAATTTGTGAGCAAAATCTTGAAGACGAACTCCACGATCTCGCTGGTGATTTCCTCTCCTCCATGATGAGCATCCTCCTGGGCTTCCCGAAGAAGACGACGGTGATCCACCCGAACAAGGGGGTCGAGGCGGCCTGGTCCCACGTTCTCCTCTTGCTCAAAGCCCTAATTCGAATTCATGTTCCGCCGAGCACGAAGAGCATGTCACCAGCAGATCTGGAGAAGGGGTCGAGGACGGCCAAGCCGCTGCTCCAGCCCTAATTCGAATTCCAATCCTCAGTTGATTTTGTTAAACCAATTTTCAGTTCCAGTCCATCGATTAGGGCTACGACGTGAACCTTAGAGGAGGCCCCTCGGGTTCGCCTATCCACCAGTTAGCGGCGAGAAAGTCTTTAACCCCAAAAATTGGTTCTCACCTTTCTCCTTCAAGGAGCACCGCCAGCAACCAAGTCTGAGAGGGTTTCATATTCGTCTTCGACACAATTGGTTCTCGCATGTTCTGCTCTCGTTCTGCACAAGTTTCAGGCGGGAGGGTTTCATATTCGTCTTCGACGAGGACTTCGGGGTGGTCGTCGCTAGCCACCACAAGTTCGTCAGTTGACTTTTGCTCGCTGCTAGCAATTTCCTGAGAAACTATCACGAAAGCCGATGATCGGAACTCCTCGTCGAAAATGGTCGCCATCAAGAACCATCCATCACTGGCTCCATCTCGTCGAATGCTAAGTGATCGAGGAGTTTGCTTCTTCGCAACTTCAATAAGGGAGTTGAATCGCCTTCCTCCTTGACCCAAATTAAAAAAAGTGCATCATGGTTGCTGTTTTCGGAGTTGCTCGTGTCTTCGAAATAATATTAAAAAAATTAGGACTGAATAGATAATTTACCATGGCCACGTCAGCTTTCACTTAAGAAAATTTTGTGCCACGTGTCTTCCACGTCATCTCAAAACGACATCGTTTCTGGTGGGTTTGGACGGGTAGCTGCCCTGGTCTTGCCCGAAAAATTGGTGGTCAACCACACACAGGGTACTAAAATACTAATTTAGAACCATATGGTACTCCACGCAAAAAAGGTGAAACTATAGGGTACTAAAATGAACTTATCCCAAAAGAAAATAGCTGGAAAAGCCAAGAAGAAGAAGAAGCGGCCGCGAGAGCGAGCAATCCGCCGTCGTATCGGTTCGGGAGAGAGAAGAGAAGAGAAGAGATGTCTTTCACGCTTCGGGCGGTAAAGGTGGCGCCAAACTCGGCGAGCCTGGAGGAGGCGCGTGGGAGGGTGTTCGACTTCTTCAGGAGCGCGTGCAGGTCAATCCCCAAGGTCATGGAGATCTACAACCTCTACGACGTCGTCACCCCGTCCCAGCTCCGCAACGCCATCGCCTCCCAGATCCGCAACAACTCTCACGTCACCAATCCCAAGGTCCAACTCTAACCCTATCACGTTTTAATCTAAATTGTTTTTTTTTGGTTGCTCTCTAGGGTTTTATGGAGTGTGATCGTGAATTATTAAGGACGGGAACGTAGGTATTAGCGATATAAGTAAACGCGGAGGAGGCTTCCCGTATAATGTTATTGAGCAATTGTCTTTTGCTGCTTTGTTGGAGTGGGAGGATTTGTTGTGAATCCGAACCCCACGGTGGCTTTTCAGGTGATTATGCGTCGTGCGCAGAGGGGAAAGGTTGCGGGCGAGGACGGGTTTGTTCCTTCATTTCGGTAGTCTAGGTAGAGGTGATGGTGTTGACGGGTATGTTGGCAACTATATTGATGGTGTGGTTTCTCGGAGAAATGAGGGGTTCCACTTGATGAAGCAAGTGTAGCTTTCTCTTCTTCTTCTCAGGCATTTGTCCCACTTCCCACGAGGATGAGAGGATCTTTGTTTCATCCCAATGGAACTGGCTTCTTTCTGGTTTCCATAAACCAAAACCAGTTGAGAAGCAGTTTAGTCATGCATTTGTTTCAGGGCTATGCCAAAGGGCTTCATCCTTTACTGCTTTAATCATCTCTCTGAGAGGGCCTTTTTAGTGATTTCGTTGTAAAAGGTTAACTAACATCATCTCAGACTTGGCCTGATAAAGAAGCTTGAAAACCTCTGGTATCATCTCGGAACACCATACATCTTGTAACATGTGGTTATAAGAAGCCACAAAGATCAGTATTGACCGGAGCGTCTCTTAAATTTTCCCATTTCCCCCCCAGTTTTTGTAAGCTTTGAGCCAGTGCCAACGATTAAACTCACATCCGTTGATGATCTCCTTCTTGCTCGGACTTCTGCTACTCTTTTCATGTCTAGTCTGCAGAAAGGGAGTATCTTATTGAATATGTAATGGGACATGATGTTTTCCTTTGTACTGCGCATATGTTCCTTATCAGTTTACATATGTTGTACTATTGATGGTTGGTTTTTATGAAGATGCAGAAGAAATTGAACAAAAGCTGGTAACCCAAAAGCTTGTGATGGTTCAGCCATCCAGAACAAAGCTTTGCTCCTAATACTGGTTTTGCGTGTGTTTTTGGTATTGCTTTGAAAAGCTTATTTATTTAGTGGAGAGACAAAATTGGCATCTCCATTTCTCTTGTACTTGGTCACACCTGAACATAGTAAGACAGTCAATTAAGACAGCTTGTCGATTCGTATGAACGTTGTTTCAAGAGTTATTTTTCTTGTAAATTATTGGGAATAGGATATTGTCCGAGAATATTGCAATGTACATGTCCTAGTACTTTTTGACTGGTAAACATTTTCTATTGATATTCCATGGTGTGCCAGCTAGTTGACTATTATCTGCCTGGTTAAGTCCCAGTGTGGAAAGTTTTATCAAGTTTGATCAGGCACCAAGAGTTGATTGATGTGTTCTTGTAGATCTGTGGTTAGTTGTGCGTCTATCGCACTGACAGTTAGCAACCTTGTAGGTAATTGACATGCTTCTTTTCAAGGGGATGGAGGAGCTGGGAAACATCGTGGAGCATGCAAAGCAGCGGCATCATTTAATTGGTCAGTATGTGGTAGGCCAGCGAGGGCTTGTCCAGGATTTGGGTGCCAAGGAACAGAGCAACTCGGACTTTCTCAACAACTTCTACAAAAGCAACTACGTTTGATGTTGGATGCTCTGGTGGGATGTGCCTCACGCTGGGATAGAGTCTTGAACTTGCCTTCCCCTAATAAGAGATGAATTCACTGAACTTGCTTGCCTTTGCATCTTCTATGTCTGCCTCATGCTGTCTTTATTCTATGGAGCCTAAAACTCCTCGATAGAAGACCGATAAATGAGACCGTTATCCTTTCGGAATAGTTTGACTGTGTTGGTATATAGGATGCAAAACGTCCTGAGATCGACACAACAAATGGAATGGTTTCGCATTGCACGTTCACATTGTTGGGCGTCAAAGTAAAACTGCCAAGTTTTTGTTAAAAGAATGAGAAATCTAAAAGACCTTTACCCGTATATCTGAAAGTCAAGTATGTATCCGTGCTTCATAAAAACGTTCTGAGATTTTATTTATGCGAGAATATGGACCCAAAATGTTTGAATACATAGTTTAATATGTTTTCAAATGTTTGTACTGTTCAAAACAATGAGAATATGTGTAACGATCTTGATTAGTTAGGATCAAGAATTGAGAAAGAGAGGAGGAGAAAGAATGAGAGAGAAGGGAAAGAAGAAGAGAGGAGAGGATGAAAGTTCAATGTAATATTTCACAATGACCCTCACAGTATCTTCCTATTCTTTTATAGTACAAGGCTGATCACTATTATAAACGACCGAACGAAAATACTCTTAATAAAAGGAGCGAACGACAACTATACTAAACTATAGATGACAACCACGCCAGACTACTAAACGACCACTAGTCTTTCCCATGTAGTGTCGTGACAATATGATTCTCAACTTATGAAATTATATATTCTGAAATCTAAATTACTAGTACAAGTGTAAAAATTTTCATTGTTTATTTTGCATGGAAAATAATATTTTAAGAACCATTGCTCTGTTCAGGGAAATACTTATTACGAAAAAAGAAATCTTTAAAATGCTAAACGTTGTAGCATTTGACCCTTGTAGTGCTGAACATGGAACTTTCGGACATCCACTGAGATATCCAAAACTACTGGAACGAGGGTAATTGTTTCGTCCAACGCCCTAGTCAAAATATGACATTAAAATCTCACATTCTCTGCGGGCCATGTTCCTGTATTCAGCAACATAACGATTCACATGTACCATTTACTACATACTGCAGCCGATTTTTTCAGTTCGCCGGCGACTAAATCCCGCGACCAAGGCCAAAGGTGTAGCTGAAGAGACAAAAAATCAGTAGATTCTATGCCAGCTAGCATGGCTACACGGAAGTTGTCAAGGGTATCTCCTTCAGTTAATTTCTACATCTCCCCGCATTCTGCAATCACGCAAGCTAGCTTCGGGCGGTTGTTAGGTCCAGTAGCCACATTCTCGATCTTTCTCACCACCAAAAGACCATCTCCAAGTACTCTCTGCAGAAAGGTATGAAGAACATAGGTGAGCAACTCAGTCCGGCTGGATCATGCTTAGATTCGATGGTGATTTGGCTTGCAACTGACCAATGCAGATCATCATCCATCGCATGCAAGCGAGAGAACAATTCCCAACCCCAAAGCCCCCATCCTCCATTCTCTCATCCATTTTCCCCCCAATTATGATTAATTTAAACATGAAAAGGTTGAATATTCAAATCAGCAGAACAACATCAAGTAGTTTAAAGGCAAAGATCATACCCCAAATACAACATGCTTATTGTCCAGCCAGTCACACTTTGAGCAAGTTATGAAGAACTGCAGTAAGAGAGCAGAGACAACGTCGACGTCAACATCCAGTCAGTCGTAATAAGGCATATAGTCTCAAGTGATACCATCCAATCAGTAGCATCTAATGTTATTGACATAAGTTACAATCTCAAAATAACATGATAATGCCCCCTGACAATAGCTAATTAGAAGACAAAGTGATACCTGACACCCATTAGTACCGGGTCCACTATTGGCCTGCAACAGAAGGAAAAAGTACACTCTCTGTAAGAACCGGCAAATAACGTAGGCTTGAACTTATGGATTTGCTCATTTTATAACCGGCAGAATGTAACGGATAAGGACTTTGGATCAACCAAAACTTTCATTTTAAGCTAGAATAATGCATGAATAATAAATATCTTTTGCAGATTCAACTTTTTGTAATCATGATGCATGTCCTCATCACAAGGTTGACTCCTAGTAAGATCATTGTGCATCTCAACAACTTAAGAGGGGAATAAAATCATCATATCAACAGACATGTCAAACTATCCTCAATAGCGGCTGGAGGTCAGTAGATTTTCTACCATAACGCAATTGACCACCTTTAGTATATATAAAGTTTCACACTCCTTGGTGTCTGTTTAATATAGTGTACTACTTCGATGGAAGATCAAACTCAATTAGCCACCATGAACTACCACTTATTTTAGTCCAGAAGCCAACACATACCATCGACAGGAGACCAGGGCCAGTGTGTTTAGCAACAAAATTTTCATCATCAAACTTAAGTCCATATATAGATGTGCATCCGCTGCCATCCCCCTGCAAATCAAACAAATGTCAAATCATAGAAGACTAGAAGCTTGACGTTCTGAGGGAAAATTAATTATTGCCGATTCATGGATTTGAGGCCTATGAGTAAAAACATATTTCTTAAAAGAGAAACATTCACTAAAATGCCAATACGTTTGGCGAATGATATGACAGGAACTAGAAACCTTATTCCAGAAAGAGATAAAGGGGAAAAACATGTCTCCCTAGTCAACCGACCACATCTGCAGTCGCATTTTTCAAGAAGACGGGGAAAGAACCTGACAGCTTTATCATACATGGAAAAGAGACGAAAACAGATTTAGAGTCCATTTTAGCTTCATCAGTCACCTTTAATTTTCCAAGACAGGAGAGTTACAGAACTTGATGCCGTTTTATGGTTTAACTTTAAACTACCAATCACCAGGAATAAGATGCCAATATAAAATTTTCACATATTGAAATAACAGATACTAATTTCAAATCACAAAGTAACTGCAAATTGCAAGAAGCCCAACAACCCTATAGTTCAGTAAGCAACACATCAAAGGACACTCAGAATGACATGAGCACAAAACGCAACAAATATGCACTAACCTTGAGGAAATCACCAGCTTGTATCATAAATTCCTTGATTACCCTGTGGAACTGGCATCCCTTGTATCCAACTGGAAGCCCGTTCTTTCTGTAATGTCAATCACACAAGGCAATCGGTAAGCATCCACAGGACACAATGTAAACCAAAACCTGAGAAGCTATGCGTCATTAGCTTCATAAAAGGCACAAAACAGATAAGGCTAGTTTGCACATCAACTTCTCTGGGAAAATAACAAACAGACTCGGTCTTAATTCTCCAAACCAAAGAGCCATTTCCCCTCTTAATCCTCAGGAAAGAAACCACACGACTGTAACGCAACCAAACTGAAACCCGCTAGACTGAAAAAGACTACTGCTTGTCAACCACAACGCGTACGTCACTGCACGAAAAAACCTACTTGTTTGCAGTTACTCCAAACAAACTACGCTACGCCGCTAGAACAAAAAAAATTAACGATAAAGACTCGACTTTTTACTGCTCATTTCAATCTAATTTAATAAGAACTAACTCAAAATTAACAGGAAAAATAAGATTTTATTTATTTATATAAAAAATACACATAATTGAAAGAAGAGAGAAAAGGAAGAGAAGGCGGAACCTGAACTCCCCCGTGCAAAACTGCCTGCAACGAATAAAACTAATTAAAGAGTTTCTTCGTTTTCTGCCTCTTTTCTTTAGGAACTGACTGAAGATGGAGAAAATTAAAGAAAGAGCGATTAAGGAAAGAGCGGGGTTGGGACCTGAAGTTCTCGGCGGTCTTGGGGGCGATATCGGCGAAGAGCTCCATCTTGATACGGCCGGCGGGGATGGTGCCGATGGTGACGTCGAAGAATACGATCGGGTTTTTAGGGTTCGGAGGCCTCACGTGCCACTCCACGGAACCCATCTCTTTTTTGACCTTCCAAACTTTGCGAGGGGGTTTCTGTCTCTGTCTTCTAGGAATTGAATTTTCTAATTATAGTTGTTTCAATTTGAGATTTTTTTTTTGGGAAAACAATATATTTAGTACTATATAATTTCACGTCTTTTTGGTTAAATATTTTTTTGATTTTTCAAAATTTACCCTTTTGATAAAACTAGAACCATATTCTAGTAGGTCAAAAAGATGTCAAATTACAAAATACCAGAGTGAATTTCTTTTCTTTGAGATTCTTTATGCCATCCACGCCTGCTGCAGATAGATTAGGAGGGAGAGAGAACAATGATGTGTTGATGACGTCACAATCTACGTGGACATATCAACCGGCAAAAACTAATATAGTTAAAAATTTGTTACTAGGATGTGAATTTGAGAAATATTTGTTACCAAATAGACAAAACGAAACCTAGTTATAAATTGCTACGAATGGCTGCCTTCGTATTTTTTTAAAAAATGGATACTATTTTTTATCAAGCCACTCCAGTTATATTCATTATCAGAAGATTGCTACGAATTGGACTTATTATAAATTTCTACTCTTTTCGACCAACGGTTATGGAATGGAGCTGCCTTCAAGACAATAGTAAACCCAAATATTAGTTAACTACCGCACGCACGCGCGCGCGCGAGCGAAAGAGGAACTAGACAGAAGCAGCAATCAGTCGGGGACATTTTCTTATCCGATCGAGTTCTGATCACAAGGCGTATATAATCATCAGGACAACATAAACCTGGAAGCAAACAAACCACGCATTGGTCCAACTAGTAGTCAATGAGAAACCCGAGTTTCCTTGAACATAAACAAGAGTTGCAGACGTGAAGAAGCTCCATTGTTAACTTGTGTATGTATCAGTTTTGGTTTAGGTTGACTGCTGCCAAATGCCTTGACAAGCTTGCAGAATCCGAGTAGTAGTCCGCGTGCTTGCCTGCTCCGCCTGTTGGCCGGTCGACTGGCCATCGCATCGGGACGACCAAATTCCTACAGCCATTGGCACTCTAACTTAGAGGCTTTTCTTTCGGGACATAGTAAAAAAGGAACTAGAACTAGTGTGACTTACAATTCCATGCGCTTGTACTGGCAGAGCTTCATCTTTTTGGTTGGATAATTGCTGAACATCATATCAACAGCATCGGACAGTAATTTTACATCCTTCGAGTTCAGGATAGTCCAGACCCTCATTACTTGGGTTTGAAACAGATCTTCTTTGTGAATATCCACGGTCCAAATTATCGACAGATGTTCTGTTACTCTGCAGTGCTTCAACAGCTCGGTCGAAGTTCCAACTTTCGCCGATAGCCCTTCTTCTCTGCTGGATGGGCGCCAACCATCAGCCAGCTTTTGTAACATCGAAATTGCCTCTCCGCAAGCACCCGGGTCTTTCGCTGCTTTGATAGATTTGACGAAGCCATCGCACAGGATGACCTTCCATCTTACGTTCCTGAACAATGCCGAACCCGGGTGGAGTAGGCCGAGCTCGATCAGGGAAAAGGTTATGACACCTGAAAGTCTTCTGTCCTCTTCAGCAATATAGTAGCACCTTCTTTGCTTGGCATCATTAACCAGTTTTGTCCAAATGGATCTGCTGTTTACTAAAGTAGGTCCATTCCCGAGTATCCATAGACAATATCTACACATTAGAAAAGCGGAGATTGTTGATTTAACAGCTTGGTCGATAAACAGTCGAAGAAACATATCTCACAGGGTCTAGATTAATACCGAGCACGTGTTAGCGCGACGTTCACCCTTCGTTCATCTGCGAGAAAGCCCACATTTCCAGTTCTGTTGCATCTAACGGTCGAAAAAATTATAACATCCTCCTCACCACCTTGAAAACCATCCACAGAACGAATGTTCACAGAGAAGTCGCTGTGATCTGCACTGTATTTCCCGATCCTTGCTTCGATTGCCTCTATTTGAGCCTTGTATGGTGCGATAACTCCCACGCTGAGCTTGTTCTTTCTGCCAATGGATTCTGCAACAACAGAATGTTAACTTATCTGAAGGAAATTACAATGTAACATCTGTTTAATATTGTATTTTACCTTGATAAAGTCTTGCAACAATGTCATCTATGACAGCAACCTCAACCATGTTTCTCATACTCTTCCTATCCCGGTCCTCGATACCTTGTGCAATGTTTATGAAGGAGTAGAATCCGAACATATTTCCTTCGAGGAAGCGCCTTTGGTAACTAGCATCTTTTACATTCGGAGCATCCATAATTCGTCCGTCGTAGAAGTTCGTGTTTGAGAATAAACTAATCGATGGATGCATTCTGTATTGGATGTTAAGCAAGTGCTTCTTCGACCCCAAGTTCACCAACCTCTCGAACAAACTTCTTCCGAAACGAGCCTTACTTGAAATCTGATGGAATTTTAATAATCAACGTCACCAGACAGGAAAAGTATGTACAATGACAAAGAAGTGTTTGGTTAAAAGCAGAACCTGGCTAGTAACCATCGCTGCCAGTTGCCTCTCGTCTCCGGCAAGAATGGCATGGCGAAGACCGGGGAACTGCAAAGGGATAGCAGATTCACACTCTTTAAGTTGAGCTGCCTCATCAATGACTAGCATCTGCACTGTCTCCAGTCCATCGATTAGCGAATTTGCTGCGCCTGATGCAGTACAAAAAAGCAAGCAAGCATTTGACAAGCAAAACTTCGTTAACGAGCTTCTCTCCGTGGATTCGATTGAGAGATGAGGAAGCAACGATAACATATGGATTAGCTCTCTCCTTGCATTGCACAGCTTCAGAATATCCGCTCTGCTTCCAACACCTCGCAGAACCAGGAGCAACCCTTCACCTGCATAAGTACTACTCGATTGCAGCGAAGTCTCGAAAGCTTTCAGCAGATCAAGCGCGTTGATCATATTCTTCGCTGCACTCGGAGAAAGAAAAGAAGTTGGCAGATGTTTACACAGATTTACAATGCAGAACTTGAATCTGTCTCCAATAAACTCCAATCTTTTCTTAATGAATTCTTCAAATGTCCAATTATCATTCTTGAATTCCTTTCCTTCTTTTTCGCCATTCGAAAGAGTATCTTCGTTTTCCCGGTGCATACTGCGCAAGTATGATTGGTACTCCCCTTCATAATCAACAAGTAGACATTCCAGGGATTTCAGAATGTGATTCCAACCAGACATTGGAGCCAAACACTTTGCAAGAATATCAACACGATTGTCAAGGAAGATATCAAGAAGGCCACTGCTGTCATCAATCTTCATTCTCTCCTGATTCCCGAACAGAACCATATCTCCAATCCGATAACGTTCATTTCCGAGCAAACCGGCTGCTGATTTCAACACACATGCTGCAACTTGCACCACCGCGATATTCGTGGGAGCACATGTAAGTGTCCTGCATTTCATTCTAAGCAATGAGTACAATATGCAGGCGATGGTCTTTGTTTTCCCGGTCCCCGGGGGACCCCAAATCAACTTGAGAGATATCCGATGAAAGCAGTCACTCTTAGCAATGGAGCTCATCACTGCAGCTTCCTGAGATCCATTAAGATTAAAGGAGGCAATATCACTTAACAAAGAAGAGGGTATCCATTCATTCCCTCTAGAAGAACAAATGCAACAATCATCATCGTCATGCGAATATCGCGCCACCTTCTCGATAAATCCCGTGTTCTGGCCTCCAAATTCAGAGCACAATGCATTACATATCCGGATGTTTGTCATTAAACTTGTCAAGCACACAGCAAAAAGTGTGGCTGCCTCCTCCCTATCACCACTTTTCTTCCTCAAACATCCCAAAACTGTAATTGGCTTTGATGATATAACTGCAAGTGTATCGCCTCCTCCACTCACCTTCTCCACAAAGGCGATGAGATAAGGTTGCCTCGGTCTGCTTAGATCATCAACCGATCTCGGTTTAACATCCGTCAGAGCAACGAGATCTCCGCGTCTAGGTTCATAAGCATCTTTATTCCTCCACGGAGCTAGTGTGATTTCATAAAACAAATCCTTAGGAGGCTCAAAATCTATACGTTTCTCCACGGAGATCACTTGGGAGAAGGGCAAACGAGATACGGATTCTACACTGGAGGCCAAATCCGCGCGTGTTTCCTCGATCAACGAGGGAAGGAAAGACTTGAGGTAATGTGTTGCTGACATGAATGTATCAGGTATTTGTTGCACCTGTGAGTAGAAAACACTGATCACTTTTCACTTGAAGTAGAAACTGCAGATGAGCACTTGCTCGAACTGTAAAAGAGAGAGGTTGACTTTTGGCTTGGAATGACGGGTGGGTTCGAACTCCGAAGGTGTAACAAATTCTACTTATCATACGTAAAAATACTTGATGTTAGAGATTGGGGTACTGGAAAGAAAGTACATACCTGGCCTTTGTAAAGATCTTTGTTAAGGACATCCCGAAGAGACCAAGAAAACACAATGTCTACTAACACTCTATCCTTGGGAACCTCCTCCTTTTCCTTCTCTTCCTTCGCCACAAAGAAGCTCATCTTTGAATGTTAACTCTTCCTTTCCTTTGATATGATCAATTTATATATATATATTTTATCTCCAAAAGTTTAACAAAAAAAATACAGTTTAAGAATATATTTGACGAACATATATTCTTGCTTGAAACACAAAAAGTGGAGAGTTGTAGCGAAAATTGAAACCGTGTATTTAAGAAATGGTTCAGAGTTCAATGTTTGTATGAAAAAGAGAATATTTTGGATAATCAAAGGGCAAGAAGATGAAAAGGCATTCCTGTATTTGTATTCAGATTAAGTAGAGCTTGCCGAGAAGGAAATAATTTTATTTCGGTAAAACTTCCGTAAAATAATCCACCATAAAGTAAATAACTTTTATTAAAATGATAAAAAGTTTTGGTCCCGAGTTAAGATCATTGTTAAAATTTAATAACTCTTCTATTGTAATAACTAATATTTTTTCGAAAAAATGTAGTGATAGATCTCGGTCTCAATTTTCGCATAAAATGATATTTTTGAATAAATACATGTACTTTTACCATTTTACGGATTCAAAAAATGTTGTAAGACACTAGTTCGTAATTATTTTACTTGTTTGATAAATTTTACATCATCATTCATCTTCTCAATCATCTTCAAATGATCATTATAATCGTCGTCTTGTTATAAGAAAATATCTCAATCGAGTTTAGCATTTATATAACAATGTAAATAGAACAGGGTCCGGGGTTCAGAGTCGAGGGTCCAGGGGTCCATGGTCTAAAAATCAGGGTCTGGGGTCTGGGGATCTGGGGTCAGGGTGTCTGGGGTCCGGGGTTTGGGGTTTGAGTTTCGGTGGTCCAGGATCCGGGGTTCTGGGGTCCGGACATCCGGGTGTTCAGGTGTCTGGGGGCCGAGTTACGAGGGTTGGGGGTCCGGGGTCAGGGGGTCCACGAGTCCAAGGTTCGGGAGTCCTTGGGTCCGGTAGTGGGGGTCCAGGGGCGGGGGTCCGGTGGTACGAGATTTCGGGGTCGGGTGTCCGGGGGTACGGAGATCTTGGGTCTGGGGTTTTGGTTTTTGAGTTTGGGGTTTTGGAGTTTGAGGTTTGAGTTTAGGGTTTGGGATTTGGGGGTAGTTTTGACATTTCCACCTGTTGGACCAAACCACCTAAAAATGAGGTTTTTTTAAGGAAAAAGTACACATTAGTACCCTGTAGTTTAGCATTTTCTAAAATAAGGCCATATGGTTTAAAATTGCGCTTTTAAAACCCTACAGTTCTTTTTTTCCAGACACCACTCGGTCCGGGGAAGCCGGGTAGCTAGTTGCCCGGCCATTTGTCTGTCCACGTAGGTGCCACATTTGCCTAAAAGTCATCAGTTTTTGTCATACGTGGACAGTCCACTTGTGTAAGTCAAAATGATGTGGCAGATGGAAAATATCTAAATTAGTCCCAATTTGAAATAAATTATTTTAAAAAAACCCTACGATCATGGCCTTATTTGGAAAATAGGAAATTATAAGGTACTAATGTGTACTTTTCCCAAAAATTAAAAAAGAATACGGAATACCACCATAAAACAGGATGGTGATGTCACCCTCCCTCGTTCGGGAGGCCCGTAAGATCCGCGGGAAGAAGGCCCGCAGGATCCGCGGGAAGAAGGCCAATGCCAACTTCCCAACCGAGGACGGTGACGTCACCCTCCCCCTCCCTCCTCCTCCTCTCTTCTCATGCCCGGTCTTCATCCCTAAACTCTGAATGGCGCCGTGTCAGGATGGCGGGTCAGGTTCAGCGGCGGAGGGGGAGAGCGAGGTGGCGAAGCTATCCGAGGAGCTGATGGCTTACGAGAACTTCATGAGGTTTTATCAGATACCATATCTGGGCGGCCAGTCGTCCGCTCCCGCTGTTGTTTTCGGGGAGAGTGTGGTCGGTAGCCTGTGGAACTTCGACGATGAGAAGGAGGGGAGTGGGACTGCCACCTGATCACGTGGTTGCCCTAAACTGCGGCGTTTCGTCGTTTGTGGGGATATTCTGCATTTTTTTTAAAATTTTTGGGAAAATTATACATTAGTACCCTATAATTTCCCATTTTTCAAAATAAGGCCATGATCGTAGGGTTTTTTTAAAATAATTTATTTCAAAATTTGGACTACTTTGGATATTTTTCATATGCCACGTCATTTCGATTTACACAAGTGGACTGTCCATGTCGGACAAAAAATGATGGCATTTAGGCGGATGTGGCACCCACGTTGACAGACAAGTGGCTGCCCGAGACCGGGTGGTGTCTGAAAAAAAAAATCACATGGCCTTATTTTAGAAAATGCTAAACTATAGGTACTAATGTGTACTTTTCCCTTTTCTTTATTGTAGTAAGATGTATATAATATGTATAAAAAGTCCAGTCCGACCAACATTCTGACCAGTCAACCTAAAAGACGGGAGAAATCCCGAATCAGCCTCCAAATCATTTTTTAAAGGGAAAAGTCCACTTTAGTACCCTGTGGTATAGCCCAAAATCACTTTAGTACCCTGTGGTAAAAAACTGATCAATCAAGTCATACTTTTTCTAATTAACATCAAAAAGGTCCACGAGCAGCTGCCCGAAACCCTTCCCGACCTGCCCGAACCTGCCCGTCCATCCGGACTTACCACATCAGCGAATTTGATGACGTGGCGTGGATCTTCTTTCTTTTCCCTCTCTCCTCCTTCCCCTCTCTTCTTCTTCTTCTTCTTAAAAAAAAACTCAGAAACCCTGATCAGTGACCTCGGATCGCGATCATTCAACAACATCTAACCCTCAAATCCCAATAACGGAACATACCCAATTGGGTTTTCAACCTAAGCAACCCAGTTAAAACCTAACATCCTAATTTAGCATTAAATCCACTGATTATTATAAACGAGAACCGGATAATTATTCCAAGAATCAATCGATCAACGGGAAAACTTCAAATTATCGTTTGGATTTAACCTCTAACAGATGAGAACGCGAAGAGGCATAAGAAAATTGCCGCCATCAATAACCTCCTCGGCCACATCCCGTGCCGATTCAGGGACACCGCTCCGCTGTTTACGTGGACGTGCCCAATATGTGATGGCCTCAAGTGAGGATGGGATGACGTGGACGAGCTTCTCGTGACTCGTCAATGGATTCGGGGAGGAGGAAGACCCCGAGCAACGTCGTCCCAGGTGATAGTGGGGCTCGTGTTTGTGGCGGCGGCGGAGGAACCGGAGGAGCGGGGAAATGTAAGGAATCTGTGGGGGAAGAGACGGTAGTGGCGGGGCTCATGCTTGTCTCCTCGGGGCTCCTCGCCTTCCCCTTCGAATCCTCCATCTCCGTCATTAACTGTCGCTCCTTCCTGCTCATCACCACCATCCTCCTTCCGCATCCTCCCTCGCCGTCCTCGACCTCCGTCTCAAGTCTTTCATTCTCTGGATCCTCTCCCGCCAGGACTCCTTCGTTCTCCGATCCCTCCACTCTTTCCTAGGTTTCTGGTTTTTTTTTCTCAAGAAGAAGAGGGGAAGGAGGAGAGAGGGAAGAGAAAGAAGATCCACGCCACGTCATCAAATTTGCTGATGTGTCAAGTCCGGATGGGCGGGCAGGGTTCGGGCAGGTCGGGAAGGGTTCGGGCAGCTGCCCGTGGACCTTTTTGATGTTAATTAGAAAAAGTATGACTCGATTGGTCAATTTTTTACCACAGGATACTAAAGTAATTTTGGGCTATACCAGAGGGTAATAAATTGGACTTTTCCCTTTTTAAAAACTATGATATTCTTCTATCCCATGGGCTGCTCTTTTAGTGATTGGGGCCCTCTAGAACTTTATTTTTCCTTTCCAACGAAGTCCGAGGCACCAAATACATACAAACGCCGGGTTTTTTGTCTGAATGGTGTTACTATTCATGATATTTTGTAAAAAAAGTGTCCGAATTTAAAGTATTGCGAAGGCGGTGTCCACGTGGCACGGACGCCGAAAAAAGTCGGATCTTGGACCAAGATCCGACTTTTTATGTCGGATGACCAAGATCCGACTTTTTTTGGCGAATCTATCATCCAACTTAAAAAGTCGGTTCTTGGCAAAATCCGACTTAAAAAGTCGGATCTTGGTATAAAAATCATAGTGCGCTTCTGGCTTGGTGGTGAAGACGCCCACATCTCACTCTTTGGTCATTGGTTCGATTCCTTCTACCAACATTTTTACAATCTTGTTTTTACTATCAACATAAATATAATATAAAATATATTAAATTGTAATAAATAGACAACGAATTCTTCATAGCCAATTTGGTCTAAGTTGTGGTCCTAAGGTTATAGGTTCAATACTTGAGTTGGACTTTTTTTGATAAAAAACTTATTTTTTAATAAAATTGTTTGTTTATCCATTATAATTGGTAATTGGTCAAATAAATTTTTTATCTATTATAATCAGTAATTGGTCAAATAAGTTTTTAATTAAAAAATTATTTTTTATCCATTATAATTGGTCAAATAATTTTTTAATAAATTTTTTTAATCTATTATAATCGGGTTTTTTAATACTTGACTTTGACAATTCTTTTATTATCCCTTCGTTTTACTAAATCATTCACCATAATTTTGTTTTAATATTAATCATTCACTAATATTTCAATACCCATCATTCACAAAGTGATTTAATATTCACCATAATTTTTAATATTTACCAATTTTGTTTTAATATAGTGAATGATTTAATATTCACCATAATTTTTTTATCACTTTGTTTTAAAAATTGGTGAATATTAAACTGATTATCTTTGCTCGGTGGCTGCTCATGAGACGTGGATGATGAATACGAAAAGCTGTTCAAGAGACTAAACCCACTCAGGTATTATTATTGCAAGTTTTCTTCATTTTGTCTTAAACCCCATGTCCAAATACAATGCCAACTTAATCTAATTACTTATTTTCCCCTTTTTTTTAATCTAATTTTTTAGGGTGGTTATTGATAATGAGAGTTGCAAAAATTTTGACCAATTTTATTCTAATATTAGTGAATGATTAATATTAAAACGAAATTAGGGTGAATGATTTAGTAAAACTAAGGGATAAAAAAATTATCAATGTCAAGTATTGAACGTATGACCTTAGGTCCAAAGATCACAACTTAGACCAATTTGGCTATCAAGAATTACTTGTCTAATTATTACAATTTAATTTATTTAATATAATATTTATGTTGGATAGTAAAAATTAAAAACAAGATTGTAAGATGTTGGAATCGAACCTATGACCATTGATTAAAAAGTATCACCTTCTACCACCAAACTCAAACGCGTGTAATGTCTAATTTACCAAGATCCGACTTTTTAAGTCGGATGTTCAATCAGACTAAAAAAGTCGGATCTTGGTCCAAGATCCGACAAAAAAAATCACCCGTCCCACGTGGACACCAAATCTGCAATACATGAAAACCGAACACCATTTTTACAATATGCCATGAACAGTAACACCTTACAGACATTTTACCCCAAACGCCCGCCCAATTGTCGCATCGAATCAATCAATCTCGTCACCCTCCAATCTCCCCCCTTCACGTCAATGCCTTTTCGCATTCTCTCTCTACTCGGACCCACTTGACTTGATTTTGAAATGGTGTCAAAACAAGGAAATCCTATTCGGACAGTAACAAAGCTCGTATTTTAAGGTGGAATTTTTGAATTCCAACTTCTCTATAAGATCATCCGCATCCGTGCCTTCCCGCGCCCTCGACCTGGCACGTGGAAGACACGCACCAATGAGAAAAAAAAAGGGGAAAAGGGGTGAGGCGCCCTCGTGTGATAATTTTTTTTAGTTTCCTAAACTATCTACTTAGTTACACATAGTACAATATTATTCGTACAAATAAATTTTTTCGGATGCGATTTATGTGGTTAAAATAATTTAGAATTATCTGTGAAAAAAAATAATTATAATTTATATGAAAATTTGTATTTTTCAAATCTCTATAAATAGAGTCCAACATTAACATATTTTCACACACAATCTCAAATTCTCTCTTCTTTTACTATATACTATCTTCTTAATTTTTCTTGTTATATTATTTTTATTATGGATCCAAATGATCCTAATTTCCCAAATTTTCAACCATTTGGATCTTATAATCTTTCATCTTTTCTAACTTCTGAAGACAATCCGAACTCTCAATCTTTTTTTTACTCCCAGTTGTCGCCAAATCTTTCACAAATTCTAATATATGAACACCGTAGCCCACCAAATATTCCACAAAATTTGGCTCACGATGTGCCCGGCAACAAAAAACTTGGAAAAGGGCCATCAACTATTTGGAGTGTTAAGGAAGACACTGTTCTAATGTCATCTTTCATCTACGTTAGTGAAGATAGGGAACGAGGAAAAAATCCAGAAGGGTGCCTCGCTCTCGGCACGAGTGAGTGCTTTGTACCATCAAGCTCAAGTAGAAAATTCAGAAGAGATGCACGAAAGAAACGTGAAATCTATAAAAGATCGTTACAAACGACTTAATGCAAGTGCACAAAAGTGGATTGGTGCATACAAAGAAGCATATACTCGGAAAAGGAGCGGAATGAGCATGGCCGATGTTGAGACCGAAGCACAAACAATTTATGCAGGGAAGAGCAACAACAACAAGTTTAGTGACTTGGCTGTATTCAATGAAATTATGTATAAACATCCCAAGTAGCAACTACAACAACGAAAGCTCTCATGAAGTTCGTTGATGGTATCATCTCCAATAACCGTCTAATAACCCGATTATAGAAACATAAAGAGAAGAAAATCCCAATAAATAAAAACCCTTTTCTACTTCTCCTAGTACCCAATAACTCAAATCTTCCATTTGATGGGTAAAAGTTGAAGAGACGGAAAAAGCCAACAGAACAGACATTCCTCGTTTAAAGACTGGGTTTTTTATTTATTTAAATAGGACCTTCCACCATTAACTTCCGTGACAAGCAACAGCCTCCCATTGTCCTTTCCATTACTTTGTCTCGTGCACCATTCTCTCAAGTAATTTATGTAGAGGAGCACAAAGATTTTAACCCTCAAAGGAATTTTCTTTATAAGATTACACTGAACCGAACAAGTGAAATGCATAGCAATGGGAGAGCTTTATGAACCTGAGTATGGAGATCTTATTGCTCTGACGGATGTGAAACCAAAGTTTATTGATGATTTGAACCGTCCAATGCGACCTTATCTTATTGGCCTTGTGGAGGGAGTTAGAATGGATGAAGTCGTTAAAGACTACGAACTAACAATCCTATCGTCAAAGATTGTTGATGTTGGTCTATATCCGGGGAAGAAAAGTAAGAAAGTTATGTACAGAGAAAAGCAGGTAGACACACTTTTCGCTGTGAAACTGACAAATCTTACTACAAATATTCGGATATGGAATGCATTAGCTCCTAAACCTGGTGGGATCAGAATGGACATTTGAACTCATTGTTAAAAATGAAGTGCAAAACGCTGACATGTGCTCCAACTAACATTGCACTGGTTGAAGTTGCCACACGAGTCTTGAAATCTGTTGCTCTTTCTCTTGAACATTAATCGTACGGGATTGGAGATATACTCCTGTTTGGGAATCCAAAGCGCTTGAAAATTAGTGAAGATAGTGACCTTCTTGATATATTCCTTCAGCATCGTGTGGACATGCTTAAACATTGTTTGGTTGCAGCTACTGGTTGGAATGTGACGGTTTTGACGCGTAATTAACGAATAATTACGCGTTAAACTCGGATAATTAACAAACTAATTCGTTAATAATAAATCACTTACTTGTTGAAGTAAGAGGTCCACAGGCTCGGGTCCACAACTTCTTCGTGCTGGTCGAATTACGATCACGTTCGAACGGATCCGTAATCGATTTTCACGAGATTTCTTTTTATCGAAAATCTGATTAAAATTCAGGAACTGATCCGGAATTTTCCTTTTGTATTGAGTGGTTGTGGGAAAAGTTACATTTCAGTCCAGCCGGATTCCTCCTTTTATAGGAAAGTCCGGCCAGTCAAAATGTGCCACGTGGCACTTCGGACCACATGTCCACCACGTGGCGTGCCACGTGGCACTCCGGACCGCATGTCTGCCACGTGGCATGCCGGACCGCATGTTCGACACGTGGCGCCACGTGGCATGCCACGCGGCAAAGCTACCCCTAGCTTTGCCACGTGGCACCACGTGGGCTGCCACATATGATGTCAGCGCCACGTCATGCTGACGTGGTGCTTGCGTAGCTTGGGCCGGTCAACGCGGGTTGACCGGCCCATCCAACCCAACTTTTTGGGCCTAATGGGCCCGGGCCCAATTAGGCACAATAATAATTGCCTATTGGGCCCAAGGTCCAACATCTCCCACTCAATTATTATTGACCTTGATCAACAGTTATCAGATTTCTTCAAAGGATTTTGTGCGACCAGCACACGTCGAGTATGTTAAGCCAAATTCAAGAGCACAGACACTCAGGCTACTTGAATAGTAGCATCTCGACAACTTTCTTGTTTAATGTATGCTATTACCCCAGGACTCATGTCACATTCCGTTGTTCACATCAGTGATTTCAAACAATTATATTCGGGTTCACTATTGTACTTTTCAATACAATTGGTGCACCTGAACCACGAAACTCAGAATGTGATGAACAGAGCTCCTTCTCCCTTAACTATATTCCTTTCATAATGATACAGCCTGCTTTTCTGGTCAGCCCTGCCAGGTCGAATCGCTATGCCATAACCTTTTCATGAACTTTCCAAGCTAGCAGCACTGGATCATACTTCCAGAATACGTTTAGGATCTTAAGGGTAGGTTTCGGGAACCACAGTTCTCGAAAATTGGTCTCACACCAGGGATTGTGAAATCACTCAACATTTTTATCCTATCCAGTGGTCGAGTAGCACACATGATACTGATCACGTGTTACGGTGTATATTCCTTTTTCAAGGAACACGTGTTACGGTGTATATTCCTTTTTCAAGGAACACATGTCATTTAACACCATACTAGAGTATCAGCCTTAGCTTAACTCTAGGCTAATAGGACAGACAGTATGATAAGTTCCACTTATATCTTATCATATGGATTGTAGAAAATCCAAATGCAGCAACTTATTCCTGCATCCCATAAGGAAACTTGCTCTTAAGCAAGACGGCATTCCGCCATAGGACATGCATTTATGTATGTCCAATAACTGCCTCATCTCATCTAGGAATCAACTTCTTGACTCCCACTGAGGTAAACACCCGTGTGAGTGGGCTACTTCTCTGTCCGACATGTTTCACATTTAACTCATATTGCCAAATAAAAAATTCCTTTATTCCAACTAATTAGATTACAAATGAAACCGTCGTAAACCCAGTGACTTAACATGTTTCTCGAACACTTCTCGAGGTAATGCTTTAGTCATTGGATCTGCGACCATATCTCGTGTAGATATGTGTTTCATACACAGTTCTTTATATTTTATTAAATTTCTCACAAAGTGAAATTTAATATCTATATGTTTAGCCCTGCTATGGAATCTAGGATCCTTAGCATATGCTATAGCTGCCTGGTTGTCGCAGAATAAACTCACTGGCTCAGTCGAGTTGATCAGGGAGAGATGGCTTAAGAATCTCTTCAACCATACCGCTTCTTGTGCAGCATGAGCTGAAGCTACTTATTCTGCTTCCATTGTTGACAGGGATACACATGTTTGCTTCTTACTGCTCCATGAGACAGCACCCCCGTTCAACAAGAAAATAAATCCAGATGTAGACTTTTTCTTATCCACATCACCTCCCCAATCAGCATCAGTATAGCCACTCATTATCAGGTCACGGCCTTGATAGCACAAGGAGTATTCTGCAGTAGTATTCAAATATTTCAAAATCCCTTTGACAGCCTTCCAGTGAGCACTGCCTAGATCAGACTGATATCTGCTTGCTATCCCAACAGCATAGCAAATGTCAGGTCTAGTACACAACATTGCGTACATCAGGCATCCAACTGCATTGGCATAAGGAATCTTCTCCATGTCCCTACGTTGTTTAGCTGTTTTTGGGCACATGTCCTTACACAAATTATGACCTTTAACCAATGGGACATACTTTGGATTACTGTGATCACAATTGAAACATTCTACTACTTTGCGAATATATGTCTCTTGTGAAAGAGACACTATTCTTTTCGAACGATTTCTCGAAATCTTAACTCCGAGTATGTCATCTGCTTCACCCATGTCTTTCATTTCAAAGTTGGAAGATAACCAATCTTTGATTTTGACAAGAAATCCCATGTCATTTGCAGCTAAAAGTATGTCATCAACATACAAAGTGATGATAACAAACTTCTTTCCTGATCGCTTAACATACACATAATGATCTTCGTCTATCATTATAAAATCATGCTGCATGATCGTATTATGAAAACGAATATACCATTGTCTAGACGACTGCTTAAGGCCATAAATTGATCTATTTAATTTGCAAACTTTGTGTTCGCAGCCTTTTTGAATGTAGCCCTCAGGCTGAATCATATAGATTTCTTCATCCAATTCTCCGTGGAGAAAAGCAGTCTTTACATCCATTTGATGTAATTCTAGATTCATGTTAGCAACCATAGCTAAAATGACCCTAATTGACGTAAATCTAACAACAGGTGCAAAAGTCTCCTCATAGTCTATCCCAGCCTGTTGTTTAAATCCTTGGGCAACCAAACGCGCTTTGTATCTTTCGATACTGCCATCTGCATTGCGCTTGATTTTGAGAATCCACTTATTCCCAATTGCCCTACGCCCTTTAGGTAGGTCAACCAGATCCCAAACCTGGTTTTTGATCATAGAAGACATTTCTTCTTCCATTGCATTCATCCATTCATCACGTTTTGGAGATGACAATGCACCAGATACATTTTTAGGTTCATCTTCATCCTGCAGGATGGCCAGAAGAATTTCACTTGGACCACCAAATTTTTTTAGTGATACCAAGAACGCATTAGCCTCGCCTTCGATGTCAAATCGTCGGCGTGGTATGCTAGTTCTGCTAGACCTACGGTATTTCCAATTTTGATAAACATCTCTCATATATTCATCATATCCAGGAATCGCACTCCCACTGGGTGGAAATACCGTACTCCCATTGGAATAAGGAATTACCTCCCTTTCAGGACTCAGATCACGACCTTCCGGATCATTTTGAGTTGGAAAATCTCTATCTTCCTCCTCAATTCTCCCACTCGGAAGAAGTGATCCAGATGAATCTGGTTCATTTGTCTCATAAAGGGTAAGGTCACTACTAACCTCCCCCAACTTTGGAAATTCATTCTCCAAAAAAGTGACAACACGTGATTCAAATTCTGTTACATGTCCATTGTCCAGTTCACCCACGAATACGTACCCTTTAGATACCTCTGGGTATCTTATAAAGATACTTTTTCTACCTCTCGGTCCTAATTTACCGAAAGCACTTGAGGTAGAATGGACATAGGACGCACACCCCCATGGCTTAAAATAGGATAAATCGGGCTTCCGATCTGTCCACATTTCATAAGGAGTGGCTGTAACAGACTTAGAGGAAACACGGTTCAGAACGTATGCGGCAGTCAGGAGCGCATCTCCATAGAATGATATAGGCAAATTTGCCTCTGCCATCATCGATCTAACCATATCAAGAAGGGTTCTATTCCTTCTTTCAGCAACTCCGTTTTGCTGTGGTGTATAAGGAATGGACAACTGATGTTCAATTCCTTTTTCAATGCATAGAGCTTTGAACTCATCAGAAAGATATTCACGGCCACGATCAGTTCGTAAAGCCTTTATCTTTCTATCCTTCTGATTCTCAACAAAACTCATGTATGTCTTGAAGCAGTTTAAGGCTTCAGACTTGTGAGAAATCAGGTATATCAGACCATATCTAGTATAGTCGTCAATAAAGGTGATGAAGTAATATGCTCCATGCCTTGCCCTCACGTTCATTGGACCACATATATCAGAATGGACTAATTGTAGTGGAAATTTGGCTCTAGCCCCAGTACCGAAAGGTTTTTTAGTACTTTTCCCTTCTAGACAGGATACGCAACTAGGTAATATAGATTTCTCTATATTGTCCAACAGTCCTGCCTTAGCGAGACGGTTTAAACGATCCTGACCGATATGGCCAAGTCTAGAATGCCATAGTTTAATATCATCCTCTGATGAATTTGAACTAGTGACAAAAGAAAAACTTTCAGAATGATCAATATCCAGAATCAAAAAATCTTCCGATATATATCCAAGGCCAAAATAGGCATCATCCAAAAATAATCTAACGGTGTCGTTCTCAAATGACAACCGGAAACCTAAAGACATTAAGGCCGAAACTGAGATCAGGTTCCTTCGTATGTCTGGAGCAAACAACACGTCATGTAAAAGAAGGGCACGACCACCACGAAGGTGTAATCTACAAGTTCCCAAACCTTTTATATCCACGCACGAGTTGTTACCGACAAAAATGGTTTTTGCTCCAGCCGGCAACCGCCTGTACTCAACGAACGAACCACGGTCTCTAGTTATATGGTCTGTCGCTCCTGAATCAATCACCCACATAGAATGTGATTCAGTTAGAAGGGTACAAGAAGATACATACAATTTACTCACACTTGAGTTTAGATGTACCTGCTTGGGCATTTTGCAATCTTTTGCAAAATGTCCCTTCTGTTGACAGTTAAAACATTTCACTTTTGAAATGTTAAACCGCTTGTTCTTTTTAGCCTTGGAGCCATCCAACTTGGTTCCATGGTTTTCAGCCTTTGGAGTTTGTTTATACTTACCCTTCTCTTTACCTTTTTTCTTTTTCCCACCACTCCCAGTCGAACAAATCGAATGGGCTTCAGGGTGGGATTTCATAGCTAGGAGGCGATCTTCCTCCAGCTCAAGGTGTCTGGCAACATCATCAAATGTTACCAAATGATCGGAATGGGTAAGATTCATCTTCATCTGTTCCCAACTTGGTGGTAGAGAACGGATGACAGCTTGAATCTGCTGCTCGTTGCTGAGTATGTGACTGGCCTCTGCCAGTTCACTGATCATATTGGACATTACTCTCAAGTGTTTCCGCATGGGAACCTCCGGACGCTTTTTAAAGGTATCAAACCTTATGGTCAAAGCACGCAGCTTCGACACTGAAAGCTTTCCGAATTTCACTTTGAGAGAATCCCATAACTCTTTCGCGTTGTCATGCACGCGAAATTGTCTGGTGATATCATCCATCATGGAACTCAACAAGATCAATCGAGCAGTAGTGTTTTTCCTCTTCCAAATAACATAAGCTTCCTTATCTCGCTTATGTTGAGCAGTTGTGCCTTCTTCAGGCTCATCCATTATGACATGTATGTGCTCCAGAACCTCTTGTTCTTCAAGCACATATTGGATTTTCATACTCCAATTGTCATAGTTTTCACCGTTGAGTTTTAACTCACGGTTTAGCTCAGCTATAATGGATCTAGAAGCGACTGACATTTCTATAGGGATTTTTAATATGAGAACATATTAGAAATTTGATTTGGCAATATGATTCAATTTACTAATCACTCATAACTTTTAACGATATGGAGTTCTCGATTAATCTCAAAATCGAAGTGGGTCGCGGGCATGCTTCCCCTCACCATTCAAGTATTAATCTTAAACTTCAACCGTTTAAAGTTCATTGATAGTAAATTCAAGTGGAAGCAATTAAACAAACATCTTTATTTAATTACATGTTTGACACATGCATTTGTACATTCTGAGTGTGCTCACACATGCACAAAACCTCAGACAAGGTCACAACCTATTGTACAAAAGTCCCCCAAAAATAACATATGTACATGGGGACAGTTAAACATATAATCACACAGGAATCGGATGTCCAGGCGATCCGGTAGGAGAATCCAGATACATATCTGGATCCGGGTCCGGAGACGATCCGGTGGGGCCGGGTGCGAGGACGATCCGATGAGAAGTTCCAGGGTACTTTCCGGAACTGGAATTGAATCCATGATCCAGATGATCAGGAGCGGAGGAAAACTATAATAGTAATCCTTAGCGAAGTAGCGGTTCAAGATCAAACCGCTTCGCAACTCCAGAACAGGAGAAGGTATCATTTCTCTGCGTAGACCCTTATCCTCAAGATAATGGACCAGCCCATAGAGAGCATCTCTATGGGTATTGAACTCGGGTGCCGAGAAGACACTCATATCTTCTCGAATTTTCATCGTGACCAGGAGGTCTCGAAACATAGAGGGCCAGTCCTCTCCATGATCGTAACCTCCGGCCCAGATGCATTCTTGCATCTCCCGGTGAACAGCCTCAATGTGCTCAACAATGACATACATGTCATTCTTGGGCACACGCAGCGGTAAACGGCGCTTCAGAATCTTCTGTCGAAGTTCTGTTGCACAGAAGTTCAGATACCTGTCTCCAGTAGCCATCAAATCTTGCAACAATTGCAATTCAATTTCGGGTTAATACTCATATTTTCCCAAAATATGATTGAAAAACTCATTTTCCAATCTTTTTGATGAACATTTTATGGATCAATTTATGTGATTTTAGTTTAACTTTTACATATCTCGGAACTCGTTCCAAAATATTTTCTTTTTAGGTTTATTAAAATATAATTTTAATAAACCTAATTGACAAAAATTTCTCAAAATTTTTATCAATTTATTGGATTTTAATTGAATAAAAACAGATTTTATCCAATTAAAAGAGAAAAAACCCAATTTTTAAGTCCAATTTTGACTTAAGTCAAAATTGACCGTAAACCGGGTTGGGTCGAACCAAGAAACCAGGCCAATCCGTCCGGTTTTTTGATTTTCTTGACCCGGGTATAAATATTTTCGGGAAAAATCGTGAAATTACGATTTTGCCCCTCGCATATTTTCCCCTTGAATTTTCTCTCTCTTCGACCGCGAGGACGAAAAATCGTCCGCCGCTCCTCTCCACGACCGCCGCATAACGGTGGTGAACCACGGGCCGAGACCGGTCACAATCGACTCGTCTCGGCCTCGCGGGCCGTCGTCCAGCCGTTCGCCGCCGCGATCGTCTTCTCCGTTCTACGTCTCTCTGCCGTCGTCGTCCTCGATCTCGCGATTCCGGCGACGTCGATCCACAAACGTGGTATCGGGACGTCGGGGAGAAGCCGGAGAATCGACTATCGTCGATCTCCGGCGTCGAAATCGTCGGATTTCCGACGAAATCGACGGATTTCGATTTCGGACGAAAAACGCCCAATCGCCCGATTAGGGTTTGATTCGATTTGGGGATTTTTGGGACAATTTCCAATTAATCCCCACAGTTTCTGAAATTTTCACCGAGGTCCATGACACGCTGGTGCCACGTAATCGGTCAAATTTCAGATTGGTACCTTAAGATTTCGCGCGTGCGCGAATTTGCCCGCGTGGTTAGGCAAAATTTAATTTAGTCCCGCTGGTTCCAAATTAATTACATTAAAGTCCAACAGATTATGATTTTCCAAAAAATCACAATTAATATGATTTTTAACTCAATAAATCACATAATTATTTGAATTAAAACATCATATTATCATCAAAACATGGTTTCAACCATGCTCTGATACCAATTGATGGTTTCGACGCGTAATTAACGAGTAATTACGTGTTAAACTCGGATAATTAACAAACTAATTCGTTAATAATAAATCACTTACTTGTTAAAGCAAGAGGTCCACAGGCTCGGGTCCACAACTTCTTCGTGCTGGTCGAATTACGATCACGTTCGAACGGATCCGTAATCGATTTTCACGAGATTTTCTTTTATCGAAAATCTGATTAAAATTCAGGAACTGATCCGGAATTTTCCTTTTGTATTGAGTGGTTGTGGGAAAAGTTACATTTCAGTCCAGCCGGATTCCTCCTTTTATAGGAAAGTCCGGCCAGTCAAAATGTGCCACGTGGCACTCCGGACCGCATGTCCGCCACGTGGCATGCCGGACCGCATGTCTGCCACGTGGGCCGCCACATATGACGTCAGCGCCACGTCATGCTGACGTGGCGCTTGCGTAGCTTGGGCCGGTCAACGCGGGTTGACCGGCCCATCCAACCCAACTTTTTGGGCCTAATGGGCCCGGGCCCAATTAGGCACAATAATAATTGCCTATTGGGCCCAAGGTCCAACAGAATGCAAGCCTGGTCTCAATGATATATGCTTGCTTGAGGACCCTAAAAAGCTGTACCAGATATACTTGACGCAAAACACATTTGAAAAGGGTGAATGGGATGAAAGCGATAGAGAAGAGGAGCATAACAATGGTAATGGAAAGAACGTGGTCGATAAGTGCACAAGCCAGGAACAGGAAGAATATCTGGAAGGAAAAAACAACAAAGAAGGATAAACAGAAGACCAAAAGCGCTCCGGAGTACAAAAAAAATCCACGAGGGAAAAACAGAGATAGTCCTTCTAACCGCAACAGAGGACCAGAAGCAGAGGACAAGAAAGAAGGTAGACAATGGACATTTGAGGAATTCTTTAAGAAGCGTTTCAAGTCCTTTGGAGATCAGTTGAAGTCTTGCATCGTACAATTTTGTACACATTTGCCAACTTCCTTTCTTTCTTTGAGAGCAGCAAAGAAAATGATTGAAACTCATAGTCTGCTGAATTCTTATTGGATGCTGTTGAGCAGCATCAATGAGGGTGAAGGGTTCGGCCGCGTCCTCAAGGGAGTAAGAAGCAGAGCACATAAATCTTCAATGCTGGATGATGCAAAGATAAAGTGTCTCCAGACACTAAGATTGCTTCCTCAAAAAATTCAGATTGGATCAAATGATGAAAACTCGATCAGAATGTTTTGCTTGGCAAATGCTTGTCTTCTTTTCTGTACTGTATCAGGCTCTGCAAAACTCCAAATGGTTAATATGAAGCAGCAAGTGCAAATGTTAGTCATTGATGAAGCTGCTCAGCTTAAAGAATGTGAATCCTTGATCCCTCTGCAACTATCTGGTCTTTGTCATGCCATTCTTATTGCGGACGAAAGACAACTATCAACGATGGTGACTAGTGAGGTTTGAGCTTGTAACTCCACACTGTTCCTTTTTTTCTTCTTTATAAGTATTTCCTTTCTTATGAAATTCTCTTTAGATTTCAAAGGAGGCTCAATTTGGTCGCAGTTCGTTCGAAAGGTTGGAGAAGTTGGGCTGGAAGAAGCACTTGCTTAATATACAGTACATAATGCATCCATCAATAAGCCTGGTCCCTAACAGGGAGTTCTACAACAAGCAAATTTTGGATGCTCCAAACGTCAAAGAAGCAAGTTACCAGAGACGGTTTCTTAAAGAAAATATGTTTGGATCTTACTCATTTATAAACATTGGTCATGAACAAGAGGAACTTCATTGGAAGAGCAGGAGAAATATGGTTGAGGTTGCTGTTATCGATGACATTGTCGAAAGGCTCCGTGAAGGTACAACATTATTTCTTTGTATTGCATATAAAGCTTAGGTGATATTGAACATTCTTTTGTTTTCAATGCAGAAATCATTGGCTCCGGAAAGAAGCTACGCATAGTTATCATATCACCATACAAGGCTCAGGTCAAGGCAATTGAAGAGAGGATTGGAAAATATAATGCAGATCCCGAATTGGAAAATATTGGTCAAAAATCTTACTTTTTGGTGATTAAGATACTACTCTTTGGATGATGCAACGATGCAATATTTGTGCCAACAACATTTTTGATGTTGGTACTGCATTTTTCTTCCAATTTTGACTGACAAATAGAAAAAAGCTCAAATAAAATTCGCTGCATTTTAACTGCAGATCATATTGTGTGATGATTTCCTCAAATCTCTTAAGAAAGTAAGGGACTTTGGTAATTACAAAGGCGCTATTTACATGTTGCAAAAGCTTGCTGATGGTTGGCGCCCATCTCGCACAAAAGGATGCTTACCTTCTATTGTTGGAACTTCGGCCATGTTGTTAGAGCACTGCAGAATCAACGATCATAAAATGTTGATTTGGTCTATGGATATCCTCGGAGAAGATCGGCATCAGACTCAAGTTATGAGGATGTGGAACATCTTGCCTCTGAAAGATATGGAAGGTGTTAGAAATTCAGCAAATAGGGAACAAACGCACAAAGAACACGGATGCAAGAGATAACGTGGTTCGGCCTAATGCCTATATCCACGGGAGAAAGGAGAACTTTTATTGATGAGTTTTCGAGCCACAAAGCCATACAAAATATTAGGGTAACATGCCTTTATATAGAGGCAAACCCTTGTACATCAAGTAAGCTATCTAGGTCAAATTAGGAGTCCAAAAGCTAGTCCAAATAGAATAGGAAACAAGTCCACAAATCATTTCCTCTTTAATTTCTTGACATCTCTAACAATCTCCACATTGGCGAGAAATCATCCCATGGACGAACCATGAAGCTCTATCCGAACTTCAACAAACTCCACCTTGATGAAAGACCGCCCTATGAAGAACCATGAGAACTTGAGAAACTAAACAGACTCTACCAGCTCCACCTTGACCATAGATACACCGCCATCAACAAGACCATCTCAACTTTCTCACCACCTTAGTTCAATCACTTGGAGCCAGCCCCCAAGCTCGAGCTTCCGAGCTTGTTTGGCGTCTTTCCTCCAATCTCCATCGAACCCCAACTAGCAAGTCCACCTACTGAAGCAAACTTGTGACCAATAGATGCGCTCTCTATTTTTTGGTCAACCCCGTGCTCCGCAACCTCGAACTGCTTCTCTACTGGACCTTCTTGCCTCATACCAATGCTACATGCCATAGCATACAAAGGGCAACCTTTTGTTCTACCAAGTAGAACCCTTGACATGCCACGAACTCCACCGTTCGGCCTTGAGTGAGATACCCGATTCGCCCGTGGTGCTACCAACGGCTTCGCATTCCCCATGCAAAACTTACCCAACACCTTTGACGTGCACGTCTCTTTAGACAACCATAGCGGGAACTTGCTAACTTTGTCTCTGCGAATCCCAACTCCACTCAAACCATTCATGTCAAGCTTTCGCTCCATCACACAAGAGCTTTTTCCCACTTCATCAGACTCATTGATGTGACTCCACCTACAATAATATTCTCCATTAACCTGTAGGTATTTTCTTTCACCCTTCATCGCTACCATCGCATCCTTATCCATCTTTTTTAGCCTACCTTTATAACTATCATTGTTATAATCCAAGGTCCCTAACAAAAAGAGATTACCAGGATGCATTGGACTTGATGAGACAGAAAGCCAGTCACCATCCGACCCATCTGAACATGTGGCCACGGTTGTGGATGCCGATCCCTCCTCGTTGTCTTGATCCCTAGTTCGTCCTGGATAGTCCCCTTCATGTGCCCTTCTCCGCACTTGAAACCACTTCTATTGAACTTCTTTGACTCCGACCTGGATCCTCTTCCACAACCCAGCTGGTGGCTCCTCATCATCCGCCAAGCACAAGCGAATCTTCGCTACTGCCTTGGCCTCCAACTCTTCCCACTCTTGCTCCTCCATCTTCTCGGACTTCTTCTCCGAGAGCGCGATGACCATCCCGTGTTGCACGAGGAGATCTTTGACACGCCTTTGCCATAACCCGAAATTCGATGAACCATCAAACTTCACAAGAGCAAACTTTGCGCCGTGATCCGACATCCTCCAACCTTAGCTCTGATACCACTTGTTAGAAATTTAGCAACTTAGAGAACAAACCGCGTAAAGAACATGGACGCAAGAGATAACGTGGTTCGACCTAATGCCTACATCCACGGAGAGAAATGAGAACTTTTATTGATGAGTTTCCAAGCCACAAAGCCATACAAAACCTTAGGGTAACATGCCTTTATATAGAGACAAACACTTGTACATCAAGTAAGCTATCTAGGTCAAATTAGGAGTCCAAAAGCTAGTCCAAATAGAATAGGAAACAAGTCCACAAATCGTTTCCTCTTTAATTTCTTGACATCTCTAACAGAAGGGCTTGCTAAGAATCTTGAAACAATTTTCAGCGAGTATTCAACCGAGAAGATCCAGCTTTGCCTTTATAAATGCATGGAGAGGTAAGTCATAATACTAATTTGATTTAAGACTTGATTTGCTGTTTTCGTCGTCGTCAATGAAACAGAAAAAAATGGACTTTTCTTCTGAGTGCCACACTGTATCTCCTTGGACTTCTGTTGTAAGTTTAGTAAAGAAGCTTGGTTGGTCCTCTAAAAAAGTTAGTATTCTATACCCTAAAAAAAAGTTAGTTTTTCCCACAAAAAAAAGTTAGTATTCTATGCCCACTAAAAAAGTTAATATCCCCCTCTAAAAAAATTAGTATTCTACACCTCCAAAAAAAGTTAGTATTCCCTAAAAAAAAGTTAGCCTCACTCAAATTTAAATTAATCGTTTGAATAAATATGGATATCACAGTATATATAAAAAAAATGATAGCATGTCACACACGGCTTTGGTTCTACTGGCCAATTTGGGAGGATGGATCTCACAAGATATGTTGGTCATTTTGTTCGCTAGTGCGTTGATTATTTTAAAGAAATTCAAAAAATGTTTTTGAAATATTTTTCCAAAACAATGGTAGTACTATTTTTGCAAAGTAATAATACTATTTTTTCCCCCAAAATAACGGTACTACCCTCGCAAAGTGATAGAACTACGTAGGAAGATTATTTTGCTTCTTGCAAGTTTTATAATACGTGACTTCTAGTATCTCGATAAATACAAAAGACACGAACAAAATTTGAAGTAAATTTAGAATTTCAAATTTGATTGTAGTCTCTCTAAATAATTAACGCGACAAGGCTTTAAACTAATCTGATGGAAGTTTCCGATCTTGTGTTCTTGATATGTGATTAGTAATAGTCGTATTTAAGGTGTTATTTACCCTCATTTTATGTTGCCAATGAGTACCGGTAAGTACTCTCCTAAAATTGCTCAAAAATTCTAGGATTTTTAAGTAGCAAACTTAGAAATCCATCTCTAGTACTATAAACAAAATGCTTTTATGGTCGACCTATAGAAAAAGAGAAGACAATGAATAATTGATTTGGATAGGATAATCTAAAGAGAAAAGTTCACTTTAGTACTCTGTGGTATCACAGATTTTTACTTAAATACCCTATGGTTTAAAACGCATAGAACATGGCCAACTTATTTCAACTTTAATAAAAAATAGGTCCGGAGCAGCCCGCAATTTTTTGACAGTCCTTGGCATCATATCCTTCTTCACCGTAGTCCTCACAAGTATCCTGCACATAAGCTACCCTCTTGGCTTGTGGGCTGTTCTCGCTCCATCATTTTCTATGGCTGCCACTTGTGCTCGAAGTTGTGCCACCAAGTTTATCTCCCTTCCACTTATCTGTTGCTTTGTTGGGTGGATGTCACGCTCTCTAGAGCAAGCAAAAGTAGATGTGGCAATTTCTTCGAGGATGCAGATGGCTTCACGCTTTGGCTTCCTTGCGAAGGACCTACTTGCAGCAGAATCTAGGATCCCTTGGGAGATTATGGTGAGCCAAAAGAAAAAGGATTGGAGAAGGTGTTCCTCTGTCATGTTCTGGATTGGATCTTTGAATCTCTCCCAAGCTTCTCCAAGAGACTCGTCCTGGTATTGCTTGAAGGTGTTGATTTCCCTCAAGATTTGATTCGTCTATTTGGTGATCCCAGTATCGCCCAGGCTAGCACACCACAGACGCGCCTTCCCTATCAAAGTAAATGGGAAGAGGTAGAGCTTGATTACGTCATCTAGGACCCCTTGAATCTTAAAAGTAAATGGGATAGAACTTTTAAAAACTATCCCAACATATTTAAGTAACTGTTGGTATCAAAAGCGTGTCATTTGCCAAAAGAAGAAAGATGGAATGATGAACTGTAATTTGCCTGCTCAAAACGTTTAACAAAAAAGCAAAGGCATTATCGCCTTCGTGACGAAGAAACAAAGGTCATTAAAGGCCTGTAAAGTAAGTTGCTCTATATCCCCCGAAAAAGAGAAAAAAATAAGTTGTGGGTACAATGCTAATTAATTACTAAATAGACTTGGAGTCGATGCCTTTTCGTCTTCTTCCCTAACTCAAAGATTGTGGTGTCGATTGAAGTTGAGTTTACAGATGGATATTTGACTATAAAATTAATGAAACAACGGTGCAAATGTCAAAATAACGGCCATTGGGTGGCGTTTGAAAAAAAAATGGCATAGGAACTAGAGAGTTCAATTTCTCAAAATTTAGGGACTAAAAAACTATGTAGTGGACCTCTTAGTGCAATATATCTAACTTTAGGGACCAAAATAAAAAAAAAACAAAGGCATTGTCGCCTTCGTGACGAAGTCATTAGAGTCCGTCCTTAAAGGCCTGTAAAGTAAGTACGATGTTTTATATTCCCACAAAAGAGAGAGAAAATAAGTTGTTTTTGAAGAGTACAATACTAATTAATTACTAAATAGACTTGGAGTCGATGCCTTTTCGTCTTCTTCCCATTTGATTATCCAAATTTTGCTTCAAAGTAAAGGGAAGGAGCCGGGAAAGCCAAGAGATTTTGGTTTTCATTTTTAATCTCACTCTTTTCCTTGTGTGACAAGCAACAGTGATCAAGAGATGAGCATGCTTGGGGTGAAGAAGGGGAAGGGTAAGGAGGTCTCTGAGGACAGAGGGTTAGTGGACATTGTGCTCTCTTGGTCCTTCCAGGATGTTCTCAACAAAGATCTTTACAAAGACCAGGTAATTAACATGTGTCATGTTTCATGTTAGATGCATGCATCCATATGTGTTTGAGCTAATCTTTGTTTAGGTTGCAATTGCATCAACTTGTTTGTTCTTCTTTTGATATTTTTGGCAGATCAGACAAATTAAACAAAAAAAAAATGTTCTTAGAAGTATGGCCAAAATGTTCAATCTACACTTGTACTTATGCTATGTTAAACACATGGGTATTATGTCTTAAGTCAGTAGAAGTTTAGATATATCAGTAAATGAAGTGTCGATAACGGATAGCAGATTCGATTGCGCAAATATCTTGTTAATGTAATAACATCCTATCTACTGTAGCTGGACAATCGTCTGGTTATCGTGATGGGTCAAAACGATCCATCTATGCTTTCGTTTATGCTATGTAAAAGTATGGCCGAGTAGTTAACAATTATCATTTCCTTTTTACAGGTGCAGCAAATACCAGATACATTCATGTCAGCGACACATTACCTAAAGTCGTTCGTTCCCTCGCTGATTGAGGAAACACACGCGGATTTGGCCTCAAGTGTAGAAGCTCTATCTCAAGCACCTTTATCTCAAGTAATGGACGTAAAGCAACATGGATGTTCTGAGCCTCCAAAGGATTTTTTTTATGAAATCACACTAAAGCACATTCAGAGGAATGGACAAGTTTATGAACCGTGTTTCGGTGATCTCATAGCGCTGACGGATGTTAAACCAAGGTTCATTGACGATTTAAACCGACCTAAACAGCCTTATATTATTGCCTTTGTGGAAGAGGTAAGTGGAGGAGGAAATACATTGAGAATATTATCATCAAAGCCAATTGTCATTGACGGGGATCCGACAAAGAAAAGTAGGAGCCACGGTGCTGCAGAATCTATACCAAGTAACGTGGAGGCAGCAACACTTTTTGCTGTGTACTTGACAGGTCTCGTGCCAAATATCCGAATATGGAACGCATTGGCATCTGAATTTGGAGGGAAGAAAATGGACATTATAGAGAAGGTGGCGCGTTACAATTCCGCTGTATGTGCCTTGACCCTTTTTTATTCTTTTACAGAGAAGCTGCTCTTCGATTCTTCATTGAAATGATTTGGTTTTCGCTTTCGATACTCGCAGGATGACGATGATTGTTATACTTGTTCTTCCAGAGGGAATGACTGGATACCCTCTTCTTTGTTAAGGGACATTTCCCTTTTTAATCTAAACGAATCACAGAGAGCTGCAGTTATGAGCTGCATTGCTAAAAGTGTTTGCTTTCATCAAAGTTCTGTGAAGTTGATCTGGGGTCCCCCGGGAACCGGGAAAACAAAGACTGTGGCTTGTATGCTCGACTCATTGCTTAAAATGAAATGCAGGACTCTTACATGTGCTCCTACAAATATTGCAGTGGTGGAAGTTGCAGCACGTGTCTTGAAATTGGTTGCTGATTCTCTTGAGCATGAATGTTATGGGATTGGAGATATGGTTTTGTTTGGGAATCCGGTGAGGATGAAGATTGATGACGACGCTGGAATTCTTGATATCTTCCTTGACCATCGCGTTGGTATTCTCGAGAAGTGTCTGACGCCAAAATCTGGTTGGAACAGTATCCTGGAATCCATGAAATGTCTACTTAATGATATTGAAAGGGATTACCAGTTGTACTTGAGCAGAAACGCAGATGGTACTGATGGAAAGTACGTAAATAATGTGGAGGATAACTCGAAAAATGAGAACACATTGACAATTCGGAGCGAAACTACTCCGCAGGCTTCAAAAGGAAAGAAACGGTCTTCAAAAATTGAAAAGCAGAAGCACCGTAAAAAAGCAGCAGGAATAGAGGTCAAGAATGATACTTGGACATTTGAAGAATTCATTAAGAAAAGATTGGAGTCCATTGGAGACAGATTCAAGTTCTGCATAATAAATCTGTGTAAACATCTGCCAACTTCTTTTCTTTCTCCAAGTGCAGCAAGGAATATGATCAAAGCGCTTGATCTGCTGAAATCTTTCGAGACTTTGCTGTCGACTAGAAGCAATGCAAGTGACGGGTTGCTCATTATTCTGGAAGGGGCAGGAAGCGGAGCTGATAAATCTTTGAAGCTGCAGGATGCAAGGAGAGAGCTAATCCATATGTTATCTTTGCTACCTCAACTCTCAATCAAATCCACGGACGAAAGCTCGTTAACGAAGTTTTGCTTGTCAAATGCTTGCTTGCTTTTTTGTACTGCATCTGGTGCCGCAAAGTTGCTAGCTAAAGGGATGGAGCCAGTGCAGATGCTAGTCATCGACGAGGCTGCTCAACTTAAAGAGTGTGAATCTGCAATACCTTTGCGTATCCCTGGTCTTCGCCATGCCTTTCTTGCAGGAGACGAGAGGCAACTGGCAGCAATGGTTACTAGCCAGGTTCTATTTTTAACTAAAAACTCGTGTTATATTGTACATACATTATCTGTCTGGTGATGTTGAACGTTAAAATTCTATTAGATTTCAAGTAAGGCTCATTTTGGAAGAAGTTTGTTCGAGAGGTTGGTGAACTTGGGCTCGAAGAAGCTTTTGCTTAACATCCAATATAGAATGCATCCGTCGATTAGCTTATTCTCAAATACGCAGTTCTACAACGGACAAATTATGGATGCTCCGAATGTAGAAGATACTAGTTACCAAAGGAACTTCCTTGAAGGAAATATGTTTGGATCTTACTCCTTCATAAACATTGCACAAGGTTTCGAGGACCGGGATAGGAAGAGTACGAGAAACATGGTTGAGGTTGCTGTCATAGATGACATTGTTGCAAGACTTTATCAAGGTACAATACAATATTTAAGAGATGCCACACTGTAAATTCTTTCACATGCGTTGGAAAGTGAAACTTATGGTGTATGGTATGATCCATTTTTTTCGTTTTCTTTTCGACACAGGATTCGTTAGCACAAAAAAGAACCTTAGTGTAGGTGTCATATCACCATACAACGCTCAGGTAAAGGCAATTGAAGAGAGAATTGGAAAATATAGTGCAGATCCCGGTGGTGATTTCTCCGTGAACGTTCGCTCTGTGGATGGTTTCCAAGGTGGTGAGGAGGATGTCATAATTATTTCCACTGTGAGATGCAACAAGAATGGAGATATTGGCTTTCTTTCAAATGAACAAAGGGTGAATGTAGCATTAACTCGTGCAAGGTATTATCTTTAGATGTCAAATATTATTCTCTAAATATTTACACACCATCGAGTTGTTCGATGTACTGATGTTGCTTCTTCTTCTTAGACATTGTCTATGGATACTCGGGAATGAACCTACTTTGTCGAGCAGCCGGTCCATTTGGAAGAAGCTGGTCGATGATGCCAAGGGCCGGAGGTGCTACTATAATGCTGAAGATGACAAGAGATTATCCTGTGCCATTGCAGTTTCTTTTTTCGAACTTGGCCTGTATGATTCTGATTCAATATTGTTCAAAGATTCAAGATGGAAGGTATTACAAGTGCTAGCTAGTATTTTCTTGCTTATTGGAAGTTGGGGTACTTTGGATGAGCTAATCAGCAAGCATATAATCCGATGCTTCTGAATTTAATCTCTCTGCAGGTTATATTGTGTGATGACTTCCTCAAATCGATTAAGAAAGTGCGGAACCTTGTCGTTCTTAAAGAGGCTGTTTCTTTGCTACGGAAGCTGGCCGATGGTTGGCGCCCATCTCATACAAGAGGAACCTCATCTCGTAACGTTGGAGCATCGGCCAAGTTGTTAAAACACAGCAGAATCACCAATCATTTATCATTAATTTGGTCTGTGGATGTTCTTAGAGAAGATCTTTTTCATACTCAAGTTATGAGGGTCTGGGACATCTTGTCTTCGAAAGATGTAGGACTTGCGACGAAGAATCTTGAACCGTTATTCTGCGAGTATTCAGCTGAAAAGACGCAGCTCTGCCAATATAAATGCGTGGAGAGGTAAGTCGTGCTAATTATTTGATCTTAAATGAGCAAGTATGATCAGACATCTTAGTCGTTATTTTGCATTCTATTGCATCATTGCTGAAATATGTGAGCTGTCGAAGTGTCTGTTCTTCTTCCGTTGGTGCAGGAGTTTGGTGGTTCCAATGCGATGGCCAGTGGAACTTCAGCCTGCAGATGGACCAGTCATAGATGCTGAACCTGATTCCGCAATCTTGTCAAGTCAATCGACTTTGCTCAATCCGAATGGCAACCAACCTGCGGCTACAAATCCGCACAACGGTAAGTAACTTGTTTGTGTCGTGGAAACTAATTATTCGCGGATCGCGTACAAGTGCGCACTCCGTCTACCTATCCCTGCTGTATCCGCAAATCATAATGTGTTCTGTTACATTGACTGATGATTATAACGTAATTGTGATCGCAGAACAAGATGGGAACCCGAATGGAACAGTTCTTCTGGGGCCAATGATCGAAAGATTAAAAGATAGATTTCAAGAATGGTTACCGTGGCGAAAGTTCTGAAATTCTGCTAAAAGTTCTTTAAGTGAGTGATCCAACTAAGAGGAGATTTGCGAGGTGGACGTGGTCGAAGAGAACATCAATGTTAAAGTTGCTGGAGAACTGCCCAGGCGACAGAGAAGCTGGAGGGACCTGATTTTAGAGATGAAGTGTGCAACTAAGAGGAGGCTGACCTTTGATGTTATTTGTTGTTGGAGACTTGTTCAAGTTGGGCTTTATTAGGTTGTTTGGTTAAGAAGGGCCATGGGCTCAAGTACTTGTTTTAAGCCCAAGCGGGTGCAGGTAGTTTTGGGTTAGTGAGGATGTATATGATGTATGTGATGTATGTGTGTCTTCTTCTTCTACTCTCTTCTACATTAAAACCCTAATCTTTCGGGATCTATTCGATCATTGGAATCCCCTGAGATTTTGGTACATAACAAAATAGTTAGTTCAAATCCATGGACTATACCGGAAGAGCTTAAAACACAAGTTTTATGACTTGTGCAGGGATGACATTGAGGCCTTCAATGGGATGCCATCAATTGTGCGGATGTGTAAATTAATCTTTTAATTTTCTATATCAGATAATGAGATTCGTTTTCTTTGGATAAATTACTATAATATTTTGCATGAAATTAACGTTATGTCTTTTAAAATCTTTGAAGTCAAAGAATTTATGCGTCAGACTCACTGCTTTTGAAGTTATAGTTTTATGTTTTATCTTGGGATTAAGTACAGCGTGCGACTTTGTATTTGTTGGGAGCTCTTGTTAGTATTCTATACCCTTTTAAAAAAGTTAGTATTCTATGCCCTCTAAAAAAAGGTTAGTATTCTGTGCCCTCTAAAAAAAAGGTTAGTATTCTATACCCTAAAAAAAGTTAGTTTTCCCCACAAAAAAAAAGTTAGTATTCTATGCCCACTAAAAAGTTAATATTCCCCTCTAAAAAAGTTAGTATTCCCTAAAAAAAATTAGTATTCATCCGACTCAAATTTAAATTAATCATTTCAATAAATATGGATACTAACCAGTATATAAAAAAAATTATGATAGCATGTCACACACGGCTTTGGTTCTACTGGCCAATTTGGGAGGATGGATCTCACAAGATATGTTGGTCATTTTGTTCGTTAGTGCGTTGATTATTTTAAAGAAATTAAAAAAAAAATTTGAAATTTTTTTCCAAAACTATGGTAGTACTATTTTTGCAAAGTAATAATACTATTTCCCCCCAAAATAACGGTACTACCCTCGCAAAGTGATAGAACTACGTAGGAAGATTATTTTGCTTCTTGCAAGTTTTATAATACGTGACTTCTAGTATCTCGATAAATACGAGAGACACGAAAAAAATTTGAGGCAAATTTATAATTTCAAATTTGATTGTAGTCTCTCTAAATAATTGACGCGACGAGACTTTAAACCAATCTGATGGAAGCCTCCGATCTTGTGTTTTTGATATGTGATTAGTAATAGTCGTATTTAAGGTGTTATTTGCCCCCAATATATGTTGTCAATGGGTACCGGCAAGTACTCTCCTAAAATTGCTCAAGAATTCTAGGATTAATAGTAGCAAACTTAGAAATCTATCTCTAGTACTATAAACAAAATCCTTTTATGGTGGACCTATAGAAAAAGAGAAGACAATAAATAATTGATTTGGATAGGATAATCTAAAGGGAGAAGTTCATTTTAGTACCTTGTGGTATCACAGATTCTCACTTAGGTACCCTGTGGTTTAAAACGCATAGAACATGTCTAACTTATTTCAACTTTAATAAAAAATAGGCCCGGGGCAGCCCGTAGTTTTTTGGCAGTCTTTGGCATCATATCCTTCTTCACCGTAGTCCTCACAAGTATCCTGCACATAAGCTACCCTCTTGGCTTGTGGGCTGTTCTCGCTCCATCATTTTCTATGGCTGCCACTTGTGCTTGAAGTTGTGCCACCAAGTTTATCTCCCTTCCACTTATCTGTTGCTTTATTGGGTGGACGACACGCTCGCTAGAGCAAGCAAAAGTAGATGTGGAAATTTCTTCGAGGATGTGGATGGCTTCAAGCTTTGGCTTCCTTGCGAAGGACCCACTTGCAGCAGAATCCAGGGTCCCTTGGGAGATTATGGTGAGCCCAAAGAAAAAGGATTGGAGAAGGTGTTCCTCTGTCATGTTGTGGACTGGGCAAGATCTCTTTAAATCTTTGAATCTCTCCCAAGCTTCTCCAAGAGACTCGTCTTGGTATTGCTTGAAGGTGTTGATTTTCCTCAAGATTTGATTCGTCTATGTGGTGATCCCAGTATCGCCCAGGCTAGCATACCACAGACGCGCCTTTCCTATCAAAGTAAATGGGAAGAGGTAGAGCTTGATTGCGTCATCTAGGACCCCTTGAATCTTAAAAGTGTCATAAATAGCAGTGAACCGGGAAATGTGGTCCATTGGATCTTCTTTGGTGTTTCCCCCAAATTGCAGGGATGTGGAGAGTGTGACGAGAATCCCTGATGGAATGGCAAAATTATTGTGGACATGGCACGCCTGAAGATATTCCATCAATAGTCAATCGTGCGAAGTCCACGAATGGGATGTCTGCCTCTTCTATAAAATGTAGAGCCGCTCTCGCGGGCCCCCTTTTTAGTTCTCCTTCGAGTTCATTCTTTCTCTATGGTGCCTCTCCCTCCTCAAAGTACGCTCAATCATGCCAATGTCTTGGGCAAGCTCTCCTAAGTCAGTATGGGAACCCGAAGAGCACGTGTATGGCGTACAAAAGCAAGTACCTAACAAGATACAAAAGCACAAACTAAGACAAAACTAAAATAGAAAAGATAAAAGAGTAGTAACTAAAAACAACCTAATCTAAAAGCAAATCAACATGGGTGCCTTGGAGACACGCCGCTCCCCAGCAACGGCGCCAATTGACAGGGGGTTCTTACGCCCCGATATAATAAATGGAGTAACGGGTATAAAATGTCGAACTACGAGGAACGGGCTCAAGACATCCCAAGAGACATGAAAATTAGATTAGGTTGGTAAAATGTTTTTGTTTGTTTTTGGAGAAAAGGTCAAGCAATGTCACTAGAGAATTAGGAAAATAAACAATACGAAAAAATTGGCAAGGCACCTGTCATGCAATCCCTCATGACTTGGTCTCTCATGGGCTTATTAAGTACATGGTGGACTTAAGTGAATCTAAGGCATGGTGCTTCACAGTCAAGTACTTCACACCACAAAGGTTGGTTTCAGGCATCTGGCTCGCACTCCCATCACACCCTATAGTGGTAAGTTGTCAACCTCACCAAGATGTCCAGGTTACCGCTCGACTCCATCTAATCCCAGCACTCATTATTGAGCCACCCAAAAGACAACTAGGATCTACCCTCCTCACTATGTTGGGTTTCCTCTAGTCAATTCAGATAGGTATCTCTGCACTCTCCTTCTTAATCAAGTACTTTGGGCAATGCTAAGATTAATTGGCAAGTACCTACAGTCAGGAGAGGTGCTATGAACACTCAAACCTGACACAAGGTTCGTTAGCCAAAGCATTACGACTCCCTACCAGCTACACGCTCTAATCGTTAATCCCACTAGAAACCAAGCCACTTAAGGTGCACTAGGGCACCCGACCCAAAAAGCGACTACTTACACATCGTCATTCAAAAACAACAATGCACAAGTAAAGGAACAATGCCACAAGAGCAAGAATTAAAAGGAAAGGGAAGAGTATGCTCAACAGTGTAGAGCGGTTCGACCCACTCCTCAGAACGCTCATTCTCTACTTCTAAAACCCTAATTTTAAGTTTAGTGTCAAGCTTCAAATTGGGTGGGGGGTATTTATAGAAGAGCCACCCCCTCAACCCTAAAGTCCTACCAAATGTCCAAAATGCCCTCAAAATATCTAGTTTTTTGGGAATAATTTTGGCAAAACTGACGTTTGGTGATAAGTTCCGCCATCTGGTGGGCTGAGCTAGTAGGGAAACAGGTGCCGTTCGGTGGGTCTGAGCACCGCTCAGTAGAAAATTTGTCATTCGCAGTTGAGTACGGAGAAGGCAATTCCCACCCCCACCCCCCGAGGTTGTCGTTCGGTGAGTTACCCATCGAGTCCAAAGTTGCAGAGATCTTTCGGGGAGAGCTGAAGGAATCCGTGGAATAGAGCAAGCACCGTTCGACGAGTTTCACATGTTCAGTGCCGGTCGGTGCGTATTTCACCATTCGGCGGGTGGGAATTTCGCCGGTTTGACTTTATCGTCAAATGTGATATACATATTTCTTCTTTGTTACTAAGAAACCAAACATTTTACGCATCAACAAAAATTGTATGGTTTTGATACAACCTCAACATGAAGTACATTTAGATTTTATGATGTCCTAGGTGAGTAGCTTCATTGATTAATGTAAGAGAACTATGCTATCTTTGGTTTCACTTGAGCTAATAATAATTAGACTACTTAATTTTGTATATTAATTTCAAGATCATTTTTTTAAAATAATCGAATTACCCGACTATCAACTTTAATCCAATGAACTTTGAATCAGGGGTTGCACCATGGAAACTAGTTAAGATTTATCCTTTAGATAAACTGTGAACTGCTGGTTCATGAATAATAATTACTGGTTCATAACACACGTAAGACCCATTTATTTATAACACATTAATAAAGATGTACGCGCGATGTGATTGTTGATAATTTTCTTTTCATCTCCTTCCGGCTTTAGGCCCAATTCATTTGCTATGTTTCACCTCTGTCACCACCGCCTTCTTCGGGACATCCTGAGACCACCAAATTACCCCCGTCAGTCCAAGTAATTATTGAACCACCACTTCCTAAAAAGAGGATTCTTTTGTTGATTTTTTTAAAACCTCTTTATGAGGAGTTGGAGATGGATCTGGAGACTTGTTCCACAACTGGACAGATCTAAGCCAATCTGATTTTCTCTTGTGATCCCTTTCCTTGTCGATAGTACTACCGCTATTAACATTCTTGCTTCTTTACGGTCATCGTCTTTGTCATCCTCGGCCTCCCCGCAACCGATCCATTCAATGGGAATGAATTCCTCGAAGACCAGCGCGTCGCTGGAAGTTTGCTCGGAGCAGTCCGACCGGCCCGTCGTACTGGATAACTCCTTCTCTCGATCGCTGCACCGGAAAAGCGTTCCCTGCAGACTATCCTTTTTATGTATTTTTCAATAGTTTTGATATTTTTGCGGTGTGATACGAGACCACCTAAAAATGTGATTTCTTTTATTATACATTAGATCATTTAATTTTTTTTTAAAAATTTTATTTTACAATTTTCACGCCATCTTAAATGATGTACACGTTAGCATGAATATGCACATCATTAATTTTTTTAAATATTGTCACATCACCATAATTTTTTAAAATATAATTATACTATTTCAAAATTTAAATTAATTTTTTCAAATCCTAACAATTTATCATCATGCCACCTCAGTTAGTTTAGAATAATGTAAAATATTTTCTTATTAAAAAATTATGATGCGGTGTATCTTAATAATATGTATAACCTCTAATATTCTGTCGACTGTTTGATCTCATTTCAGTAAATAATTTTCCTAATAATATTTTTTACATTCGTAAATCTTCATATTTTAATATATGGACAAACTCCTATTAATATTTTAATAGTATTTTAAGAAATTATAAGGTGCAAAATGAAGAAAGAAACAAAACTAATTTTAAGCCTTGCCATGCGAATTGTATTAATACCCAAGTGCAAGTAAAAACGACGCCAGATTCGTAAGGGCAGAGCAAATTACAAAAATAGAAAAGAGAAGTGAAAAGAAAAACAGTAATTTCCAAAAAAAAAACCCAATGGATGAGAAAACCGGATGACGTAAATACCCCGTTTCCTTGTATCCCAATAAAGTCTCTAACCCTGAAAGTTCCGTGGCTGGTGCTTCCTCCTGGTGTGATCGTGGCTCGGCCGGCGGTTTTCTCGACTTGGTTATGAAAGGAGAACTTCTTCTTGGGAAGAAGCTTTGAGTTTAGTGTTTCCAGGGACTGTTTGAGCTCGGCGACGGACTGAGCGAGGAGAGGAAGTAGAAGCTCTCGGTGAGGAGCTGCTCAAGGAAGGAGATGGACGCGGCGATCGAGGGCGCCTCGGGTTTGATCCTGGCCAGGTCGGGCTCTGAGGTGGACAGGACAGTTTGGATCTCGACGGATTGCTTGGAGAGAAAGGACACGGTGGTTGTCGCAGTGGTTTCGAACTCCACGGCGACGGGACTTGGTGGCATAATGAGGGCGGGGCGGGGTTGGGGAGATGGAGGGGAAAACGGGCGGCGAAGGAGGGGGAGGGGTGACGTGGAGCTCAGGTGACACCAAAAAGGAGGGTTGAGAATTTTAACAAGGATAGTTTTGACATTTTTATATTTTCGGACCAAACCAAAAATGAAATTTTCTTTATTATAGTAACATGCTTACGGGTGAACAAACACTTCAGACATGACTGAACTAATTTAAAACCACAAGAACCGAGAATAATTTCAAGAAAAATATGAGAGCACAACTAGACTATTTTCCCTTTACTTATCGTCTAGAATCAATCCAATATTTTGGTCTAATCCTTCTTCTAACCAAGAAAATCTAGAATTTGAAGAGGAATAGAAAGATAGGTTTTGGGGGAGGGCGATAACACTGTAGAGGAGAAACCACAATGTTTTTAGGGTTTTTCACTAGTAAATCGAAAACAACATGATATTTACTCTACAAAATTGAGAATAGCTCCGGCCACTTTTAAGAATAATCAAAAGATATTGCAATCCAAAAAAAATAAAATATATATATATATAGATATAAGTTTTCTTGAACATAAACAAGGATGGGGTAAATCAAATGAGAATTGCAAAATTAATGAACTAAACTATATCAAATTTACAATGCAAAATTTGGAAATGTGATTCGGTACAGATTTTTATGATTATTTTCTCACCCTATCACGCCACGAAAATCAAAACAATATTAATGTGATACCCCATTAATGATCTGTACTATCTGAAATGACTTAAATGATTTGATTGATACTATCCATACCAACAAGGTGCAAATTTTTTTCTGGCACACATCTTGAGAGAACTCCAAGGTTAAACGCGTTTAGCCGGGAGTAGAATCAGGATGAGTATCTCCTGAGAAGTTTTCCGGGATGCGTGTGAATGAGGACAAAACACACTAGAAAAAACCCGTGTTGGTCTTTAGAGACAGTCAGTCACGGGGCATTTTTGCTTCCTTGGCTTAAATTAAATTAATTGCTAAAAAAAGCAAATCATAGTTTGCTAATTAAATAATAGATTTTAATTCGCCCGCTCAAAACTTTTTACGAAACTAGACGCATCATCGCTATTGTCGCATCAAACCTAGTGGCATTATAAGCCTATAAGAGAATTTGGAACATTTTTTTTTTGTTTTTCTGAAAAGGTTCCAACATTTAGAATTATTTTTTAAATATGACTCGACATACCCCACCTGAATCCGAATACAAATACAGGAAATGCCTTTTCATCTTCTTGCCCTTTGATTATCCAAATTATTCTCTTTCTGAACCATTTCTTAAAGACATCTTGGTTTCAATTTTCACTGCAACTCTTCCGCTTTCTGTTTCAAGCAAACAACAGTTGCATCGTATACTAAAAACAGAAAGCCATTTTCTTTAACTTTTTTTTTTGTTAAACTTTTGGAGATAAATTATATATGAATTGATCATATCAAAGGAAAGGAAGAGTTAACATTCAAAGATGAGCTTCTTTGTGGTGAAGAAAAAGGAGGTTCCCAAGGATAGAGTGTTAGTAGACATTGTGTTTTCTTGGTCTCTCCGGGATGTCCTTAACAAAGATCTTTACAAAGGCCAGGTATGTACTTCCTTTCAAATACCCCAACCTCTGGATTCAGCTCTATTACCTTGGGTTTGCATCAAGTAGAATTTGTTACACCTTCCGAGTTCGAACCCGCACGTCAGCCTCTGCAGTTTTTAAGTAGTTACAATAGCCATTGTTGTGGTTGTTGTTGTTGTATCATCAGCAAGCAATCAATGATAAGTGTTTTCCAATCACAGGTGCAACAAATACCTGATACATTCATGTCAGCAACTCATTACCTCAAGTCTTTCCTTCCCTCGTTGATCGAGGAAACACGCGCGGATTTGGCCTCGAGTGTAGAGGCAGTATCTCGTTTACCCTTCTCCCAAGTGATCTCCGTGGAGAAACGTATAGATTTTGAGCCTCCTAAGGATTTGTTTTATGAAATCTTACTAGCTCCGTGGAGGAACAAAGATGCTTATGAACCTCGACGTGGAGATCTCGTTGCTCTGACAGATGTTAAACCGAGATCGGTTGATGATCTAAACAGACCGAAGCAACCTTACCTCATCGCCTTTGTGGAGAAGGTGAGTGGAGAAGGCGATACACTTGCAGTTATATCATCAAAGCCAATTACAGTTTCGGGATGTTTGAGGAAGAAAAGTGGTGATGGGGAGGAGGCAGCCACACTTTTTGCTGTGTGCTTGACAAGTTTAATGACAAACATCCGGATATGTAATGCATTGTGCTCTGAATTTGGAGGGCAGAACACGGGATTTATCGAGAAGATAGCGCGATATAAATATTCAGAGGACGAAGAGGATTGTTGCATTTGTTCTTTTAGAGGGAATGAATGGATACCCTCTTCTTTCTTAAGAGATGTTGCCTCCTTTAATCTAAATGGATCCCAGGAAGCTGCAGTTATGAGCTCCATTGCTAAGAGTGACTGCTTTCATCGGATATCTCTCAAGTTGATTTGGGGTCCCCCGGGGACCGGGAAAACAAAGACCATCGCTTGCATATTGTACTCATTGCTTAAAATGAAATGCAGGACACTTACATGTGCTCCCACGAATATCGCGGTGATGCAAGTTGCAGCATGTGTGTTGAAATCAGCAGCCGGTTTGCTCGAAAATGAGCGTTATCGGATTGGAGATATGGTTCTGTTCAGGAATCAGGAGAGGATGAAGATTGATGACAGCAGTGGCCTTCTTGATATCTTCCTTGACAATCGTGTTGATATTCTCGCAAAGTGTTTGGCTCCGATGTCTGGTTGGAACAACATCCTGAGATCCCTAGAATGTCTACTTGTTGATTATGAAGGGGAATACCAGTCATACTTGCGCAGTATGCACCGCGAAAATGAAGATACTCTTTCTAATGACAAAGATTGGACATTAGAAGAATTCATTAAGAAAAGATTGGAGTTTATTGGAGACAGATTCAAGTTCTGCATTGTAAATCTGTGTAAACATCTGCCAACTTCTTTTCTTTCTCCAAGTGCAGCTAAGAATATGATCAAAGCGCTTGATCTGCTGAAAGCTTTCGAGACTTTGCTGCAATCAAGTAGTTGTTATGCAGGTGAAGGGTTGCTCCTGGTTCTGCGAGGTGTAGGAAGCAGAGCGGATATTCTGAAGCTATGCGACGCAAGGAGACAGCTAATCCATATGTTATCTTTGCTTCCTCAACTCTCAATCGAATCCACTGACCGAAGCTCGTTAACGAAGTTTTGCTGGTCGAATGCTTGCTTGCTTTTTTGTACTGCATCTGGTGCCGCAAAGTTGCTAGCTAATGGGATGGAGCCAGTGCAGATGCTAGTCATCGACGAGGCTGCTCAACTTAAAGAGTGTGAATCTGCAATACCTTTGCGTATCCCTGGTCTTCGCCATGCCATTCTTGCAGGAGATGAGAGGCAACTGGCAGCAATGGTTACTAGCCAGGTTCTATTTTTTAACTAAAAACTCGTGTGTTATTGTACATACATTATCTGTCTGGTGATGTTGAACATTAAAATTCTATTAGATTTCAAGTAAGGCTCATTTTGGAAGAAGTTTGTTCGAGAGGCTGGTGAACTTGGGCTCGAAAAAGCTTTTGCTTAACATCCAATACAGAATGCATCCGTCGATTAGCTTATTCTCAAACACGCAGTTCTACAACGGACAAATTATGGATGCTCCGAATGTAAAAGATACTAGTTACCAAAGGAACTTCCTTGAAGGAAATATGTTTGGATCTTACTCCTTCATAAACGTTGCACAAGGTTTCGAGGACCGGGATAGGAAGAGTACGAGAAACATGGTTGAGGTTGCTGTCATAGATGACATTGTTGCAAGACTTTATCAAGGTACAATACAATATTAAACAGATGTCACCCTGAAATTTTCTTCAAATGTATTTGCAAGTTAAACTTATGGTGTTGGGTATATTCCATTTTTTCATTTTCTTTTTGACACAGGATTCGTTAGCACAAAAAAGAAGCTTAGTGTAGGTGTCATATCACCATACAAGGCTCAGGTAAAGGCAATTGAAGAAAGAATTGGAAAATATAGTGCAGATCCCGGTGGTGATTTCTCCGTGAACGTTCGCTCTGTGGATGGTTTCCAAGGTGGTGAGGAGGATGTCATAATTTTTTCCACCGTGAGATGCAACAGGAATGGAGATGTTGGCTTTCTTTCAAATGAACAAAGGGTGAATGTAGCATTAACTCGTGCAAGGTATTATCTTTAGACCTCAAATATTCTTCTCTAACTATTTACACACCATCGCGTTGTTCGATGTACTGATGTTGCTGCTTCTTCTTAGACATTGTCTATGGATACTCGGGAATGAACCTACTTTGACGAGCAGCCGGTCCATTTGGAAGAAGCTGGTCGATGATGCCAAGGGCCAGAAATGCTACTATAATGCTGAAGATGACAAGAGATTATCCTGTGCCATTGCAGTTTCATTTTTCGAGCTTGGCCTGCATGATTCCGATTCAATATTGTTCAGAGATTCAAGATGGAAGGTATTACAAGTGCTAGCTAGTATTATCTTGCTTTGGATGAGCAAATGATCAAGTTCTCCAATTTTCTTGTTCCCAATTTTTTAAAGGTATTGGATACTTCTAAAAATCCGGTGCCTCTGAATTTAATCTCTCTATAGGTTATATTGAGTTATGACTTCCTCGAATCGATCAAAAAAGTGCGGAACCTTGACGATCTTAAAGAGGCTATTTCTTTTCTACGGAAGCTGGCTGATGGTTGGCGTCCATCACATACTAGAGGAACATTACCTCCTAACGTTGGAGCATCGGCCAATTTGTTAAAACACAGCAGAATCACCGATCATTTATCGTTAATTTGGTCTGTGGATGTTCTCAGAGAAGATCCGTTTCAGACTCAAGTTTTGATCTCGCTAAAGTAGGACCAGTTGGAAATAGATATGCTAAAGATCACGTTTCATGTAATTTCCATGCTGCTCATCCATATTTGATCTATGTCATTGAATGTATTGGTATTGTGATCATCGAGGATTAGTCACGATTCTAATGTGATAAAATGCCGCGATGGTTCTATATCTGTACATAAGATGGACCAGATTGTTTCAGAAGTAGTCTAAAGATAAATAGCGTACAGATGCGCGCCTAAGGAATTTGTGATATAACTATTTCTGGAAGAATAGGTAGCCCATGTGGGAGATTGTTAGGAAATTTATTTCCTAATTATATTATGGGCCACATATTTATTTATCAGTTATATTAGCTATTTGACTAATTGGACTATTATAAGGTGATCTATAGTTTAGGAAGTCCAAGACTACTTGACTTCTAGTGAAATATGGACTCAATGAGCAGATACCAGTTATTGGCCCAATTAAGGGGATTATGGGAACCCTACTTGGCCAATATATAAAGACCCCTAGGTTATGGTCCCCAACATACTAAATCGATTACGTTCTCTTCTCCCCATCAGGAAGAGCGACGGTTGCCCAAGAGGGTCTAAGGGATTTAGTTGAGGAAGACCACAAACCACCGTGTTCGTACAGGTTTTCGTTGTTCCCGATCGTCGTAGAGATTCCGCAACAGTTGACGATCATTCGCGATGGATCCAGGTATTCCTATGAATTCTTAACTATTCAGCATGATGATGATCTTGGGTTATTAGATATGAATTATATCTATCAAGTGGTATCGGAACTTTCATCATTGTTGGATTGTTAGAGTTTTATCTTTGATAATCGTACCAAAGATATTAAAACGCACGCTTTGTTTTTTTTTTCTGGATCAAAATTAATGTTGTCTCGTTCCCTATTCCTTTCTGAATTCACGGACTATCAATTTTTTTTTTCTGATTGGATGATGCTTGATTTGGCTGTTGGATCCAGAAATTAGTTTATTTAGTTCTATCTAATTAATTATAGAAGACAGTAACCAAACCTATGTGTTATTCCGTGATTGTTGTCTCAATCATGTGAGTGCATGAATGTCTATTGATTTATTTGGTAATTGAGGATCCAGATTACAAGTATATTATATATTGTTTATTCAGAATTTTTTGGTTGAATCGGTCCAAGCAATATGTTACCATAATAACCTCTTTTGCGAAAGATTTATTCGACTAAAAATATAGATATTATGTGTACTGTTAATTATGCGATCTGTGGAAGACACAGTTTGGCAAATTAATATTATACATTATACAACTAATGTATATAGATGTTGTGTGAATAGTTGGTTATTTATGCGAACTATGATCGGCCCAAAGGAAGACATTGTTTGGCCAATTAATCAAATATTTTATTCAACCAATCTAAATACATGTTATGCGTACTGTTACTTATGCAAATTGTGTTCGGCCCAAAGGAAGTCACAATTTGGCCATTTAACAATACGCCTGCGATGATAAATGTGTGATAGATGTGTGATGATTGTACAGATTTTCCATGTGAATAATAACCAGTCCAAAGATAGGTTATTATTTGACAGAACTAATCATCAGCATTTGATCATTGTATTAAGAGTACCGCTTACAGTTAATTTCTCTGTCCAAAGACTAGGAATTAATGTTGTGTTAGGTATTTTGTGATGGGTTCCCAATTTTTATATAATTATTTATGTCATGCATTATATGATATATTTTTGTTATGTTGTGAGTTTCCTAATGTTCTTTGTTGATCCAGCCAATATTACTTCCCAACTTAGTACTATCCCAATGCTGAATGGGACAAATTTCAAAAGCTGGAAGGAAACTATAGAAATTACCCTCGGTTGTGTAGACTTGGATCTTGCACTTCTGTCGGAATGACCCACTTCCACTCCGGAAAACCTCAATGAGGTTAAAATTGAGAAGTGGGATCGCTCTAACCGTATGTGCTTGAAGATCATGAGGCGCTCTATCCCAGAAGTATTTCGGGACTCCAATGCTGAGACACAAAGTGCCAAGATGTTCCTTGAAGAACTTGAGCAGTACTTTGCCAAGAATGAAAAATCGGAGGTGAGTAACCATTTGTCAAAACTCGTTTCCATGAGGTATAAAGGCAAAGGGAACATAAGGGAGTACATTATGGAGATGTCTCATCTCGCTTCAAAACTAAAGTCACTAAAGCTAGAGTTGTCGGAAGACTTACTCGTGCACTTGGTTTTGATATCTCTTCCCGCACACTTTGGGCAATTTAAGGTGAGTTATAATACTCAGAAGGTTAAATGGACTCTAAATGAGCTCATATCTCATTGTGTGCAAGAAGAAGATAGACAGTTGCGAGATAGGACTGAAAGTGCTCACTTGGTATCAAACTCTCAGTCAAAGGGAAAGAAAAGAGCTAAGGATGTTGCAGAAAAATTTTCTCAGCAGAAGAAACAAAAGAAGCAAGATGAGGTTCCTACTTGCTTCTTCTGCAAAAAGCAGGGACACATGAAGAAAGAGTGTCCCAAGTACGCCACTTGGCGTGTAAAGAAGGGTATGCTTCTAACTTTGGTTTGTTCTGAAGTTAATTTGGCTATTGTACCTAAAGATACTTGGTGGGTAGATTCTGGTGCTACTACTCACATAAGTATGTCCATGCAGGATTGCCTATCGAGCCGGCCACCAAGTGAAAATGAAAAATTCATCTACGTGGGCGACGGGAGTAAAGTTACAGTGGAGGCTATAGGGACTTTAAGATTACGATTAAAGACTGGATTTTATTTGGATTTATTTGAGACATTCGTTGTACCGTCTTTTAGACGGAATTTAATTTCCATTTCGAGTTTGGACAAGTCAGGTTTTTCTTGTTCATTTGGAAACAAAAAATTTAGTCTCTACCAAAATTCAAAATTTCTTGGTTCTGGCTCTTTAATTGATAATCTATACAAACTTGATGTCATTAGCTCCCATAATGAAATACTGCAAACAAGTTCACGTGGTACAAAGAGAAAATTAAGTGAGAATTCTGCTGCTTTATGGCACAAGCGATTAGGTCATATCTCTAAACAGAGAATTCAAAGGCTTGTGTCGGACGGAATTCTCGAACCCCTTAATTTGAAAGATTATGAAGTTTGTCTTGAGTGCATAAAGGGAAAAAGAACAAACTCTAGGAACTTAGGTGCCGAAAGAGCTACAGATGTCTTAGAACTTATACATACTGATATATGTGGTCCATTCCCTACGGCTTCTTGGAATGGACAATAGTATTTCATTACGTTCATAGACGATTATTCTAGATTCGGTTACCTATATTTGATACATGAGAAGTCTCAATCCTTGGATATTTTTAAGTCTTTCAAAGCTGAAGTTGAACTTCAACTTGGAAAGAAAATAAAGGCTGTCAAATCTGACCGTGGTGGTGAATACTACGGTAGGTATGATGGATCAGGAGAACAACGTCCAGGACCCTTCGCGCTTTTCCTCAATGAGTGTGGAATTATTCCGCAATACACCATGCCGGGGAAACCCAATATGAATGGTGTTGCTGAACGTCGGAACCGAACTCTTAAAGATATGGTGAGGAGTATGATCACTCATTCAACCTTACCAGAGTCACTCTGGGGAGAAGCTTTAAAAACTGCAGTATACATCCTTAACAGGGTACCCAGCAAAGCAGTTACCAAAACCCCTTATGAAATGTGGACAGGTAAAAAGCCTAGTATTGGGCATTTGCACATTTGGGGTTGTCCAGCTGAGGCAAGGCCTTATAAGCCACATGAAAGAAAACTGGACTCAAGAACAATTAGCTGTTACTTTGTTGGTTATGCTGAACGCTCTAGGGACTATAAGTTTTACAATCCCACATCAAGATCCTTCTTTGAGACGGGAAATGCGAGATTCCTTGAGGATGTTGAGTTTTGGGGGGAAGGAAACATAAGGAGTGTTGTCTTTGAAGAAGAATCTGTTGTTGAAAATGAACAGGTCATAGTACCTACTGTTGTTCACAACACAGTTCCAGATCAAGACAACAATGAGATCCTTCCTCAAGCACCACCTATTGAGCAAACTCAACAAACTCAAGAAGTGCCATTAAGGAGATCCATTAGAGAAAGAAGAAGTGCGATTCCGGATGATTTTATCGTCTTTCTTCAAGAACATGAGGATGGCATTGGCTTAACAGAAGATGACCCTGAAGACTTTTCTGAAGCAATGCAAAGTTCTGATTCTATTAAATGGATCGATGCCATGAATGATGAGATAAAGTCTATGAAAGACAATGACGTTTGGGATCTCGTTGAGTTACCTGTAGGTAAGAAACCTATTGGTTGTAAATGGATATTCAAAACCAAGAGAGATTCTAATGGCAATATCGAGAGATATAAAGCTCGTCTAGTTGCACAAGGCTTTACTCAAAAGAAAGGCATAGATTATAAAGAGACTTTCTCTCCGGTATCTTCGAAAGACTCTTTTAGAACGATTATGGCACTAGTGGCTCATTTTGATTTGGAGCTGTACCAGATGGATGTAAAGACTGTATTTCTCAATGGAAACATTGATGAGACGATTTATATGATTCAGCCAGAACACTTTGTTTCAGGAGATCCAAAGTCTATGGTGTATGCTCAAGTCTGCACACGTCCGGATATAGCATTCATAATGGGAGTTTTGGGAAGATATTCTAGTAATCCCGGTATGCAACACTGGAAGGAAGCTAAATGCGTGATGCGTTATCTGAGGAGAACAAGGGACTATATACTTACTTATAAGAGGACAGACAGCTTAGAGGTCATCGGGTATTCTGACTCTGATTTTGCGGGGTGCGAGGATGATTTTCGCTCCACATCAGGATACGTTTTCATGTTGGCTGGAGGGGCCATTTCATGGAAGTCAGCTAAACAGACTTTAGTAGCTCCTTCAACCATGGCCGCGGAGTTCATAGCCTGTTATGAGGCATCCGGTCAAGGAATATGGTTTAGGAACTTTGTCACAGGACTACGTGTGGTAGATGGCATTGATAGGCCATTGAGGATTTACTGTGACAACAGCTCAGCGGTGCTCTACGCTAACAACAACAGCAGTTCAACAAAGTCAAAGTTTATTGACATCAAGTACCTGGTTGTTAAAGAGAGAGTTCAGGAAAAGCAAATTTCCATAGAACATATTGGGACAAAGTTTATGCTAGCAGACCCACTAACTAAAGGCTTAATATCTAAGGTCTTTCATGAGCACACTGCTCATATAGGTATTCTTCCAGTTGATGCCTTAGTTTAGTGGGAGTCATTTTTGATGTTCTATGATTTGCGAACTATTTGAATAATGATACTTCTTGGTTCTATTCTTGAATATGAAGTATGTTTTGGTATATGCAATATTTTTGTTGCATTAAAGTTTTGATCTCGCTAAAGTAGGACCAGTTGGAAATAGATATGCTAAAGATCACGTTTCATGTAATTTCCATGCTGCTCATCCATATTTGATCTATGTCATTGAATGTATTGGTATTGTGATCATCGAGGATTAGTCACGATTCTAATGTGATAAAATGCCGCGATGGTTCTATATCTGTACATAAGATGGACCAGATTGTTTCAGAAGTAGTCTAAAGATAAATAGCGTACAGATGCGCGCCTAAGGAATTTGTGATATAACTATTTCTGGAAGAATAGGTAGCCCATGTGGGAGATTGTTAGGAAATTTATTTCCTAATTATATTATGGGCCACATATTTATTTATCAGTTATATTAGCTATTTGACTAATTGGACTATTATAAGGTGATCTATAGTTTAGGAAGTCCAAGACTACTTGACTTCTAGTGAAATATGGACTCAATGAGCAGATACCAGTTATTGGCCCAATTAAGGGGATTTTGGGAACCCTACTTGGCCAATATATAAAGACCCCTAGGTTATGGTCCCCAACATACTAAATCGATTACGTTCTCTTCTCCCCATCAGGAAGAGCGACGGTTGCCCAAGAGGGTCTAAGGGATTTAGTTGAGGAAGACCACAAACCACCGTGTTCGTACAGGTTTTCGTTGTTCCCGATCGTCGTAGAGATTCCGCAACAGTTGACGATCATTCGCGATGGATCCAGGTATTCCTATGAATTCTTAACTATTCAGCATGATGATGATCTTGGGTTATTAGATATGAATTATATCTATCACATACACCAAATCTTGGCTGCATATAGTTAGTTCAAATCCATGAACTATACCGGAAGAGCTTGAACACAAGTTTTATGACTTGTGCAGGGATGACGTTGAGGCCTTCAATGGGATGCTATCAATTGCGCGGATGTGTAAATTAATCCTTTAATTTTCTATATCATATAATGAGCTTCATTTTCTTTGGATAAATTACTATAATAATTTGATGAAATTTGAAGGTATAGTTTTATGTTTTATCTTAGGATTAAGTACAGCATACGATTTTGTATTTGTTGGGAGCTCTAGTTAGTATTCCATACCCTAAAAAAAAGTCAGTATTCTATACCCTCTAAAAAAAGTTAGTATTGTTATGAAACACGAGAGTCCCAAGCAGCACACCAGCAAACCACAAACACAAGAAAGAACGAACTCACAAGGAAACACACACACAAAGAACACAAGGAATTTGGTTACCTGGTTCGACACAGAGGTCTACGTCCAGGGGCGTACCAAGCCACAGAGGATTTTCACTATTTCACTCTTCAGTTGCTCTTTTACAAAGAAATGTATGCACCCACACTCTTGGAACTCTTACAAATGAGGTTACAAGGGTTATTTATAGAGCCAACAATCATAGGAAGTAAATAGAACTCGGAGGGGTATTTTTGTCCAAGTAGCAGCCAAATTAGTGGGCCAACCCGCGCCCATCGGGAACTCGAGAGCTTCCCATATGGCAGGCGGCTGCTAGCAAGGCAGCCCCTACCGGGTCCACTGGTTGCCCGTCATTTTGCTTATTTTTCCTTCGTTTCTCGATATGTCTCTTTACCCGATTGATCCCCCGAGCATCCTCAAGCACCGAATACAATCAGATAAACTCTCGAATTATCCTCAGACTCCATAACCAACAATCTCCCACCTGGAGACTGACCGCAACACTTGTCACCATTCACTTGATGACCCTCTTCACTTCTTGGTACGCTGGGTCTTTTCTGAGTTCACTAGACCTACTGAAGCCATGTTTAACTTCAGCTTCTCCAAGGTAACTAGCTTGGTCAACATATCCGCAGAATTTACTTTCCGTCAATCTTCTCAAGCATCAAGATCTTCCTCTTCAAGAGATCCCGTATGTAGTAATACTCTAACTTAATGTGCTTCATCTTTGAGTGGAAAGAGGGATTCTTTGCCAAGTGTATCGCACTCTGGCTATCACTGTGGAACACACTTTCACTTTTCTCCTTTCCCAATTCCCTCAACAAAATTTTCAACCATACCATCTCTTTGCTTGCTTCTATCACAGCCACATACTCACTTTCTGCGGTTGACAAAATCACAACCTTTTGCAACATAGAGGCCCAAGATATTGTTGTCTGATGAGTTTGTAAGCGCTCATATTTTGTTATATGTTTCGTATGTGTTTAGTCGTGTTTTCATTCATTTTTGTCTTGTCCTATTGAGTCTTATGTCATTTTTATGTATTTGTGTCATGGAGTGGACTTCTACTCTCTGTCGTATTTTTTGATAGGAAGTGAAGCTCATTGAAGGCCTTTGAAGGGGTGATTTTGAGAGACCATATTGCAAGAGCCACAACTTTCTGCTTGAGCATCGGATTACAACAAATGAGATACCGTTGGAAAGCTTGAAGATAGATCTACATTTTGTCTTTGTCTAGACCAAATTCGGAGTGAAAGAAGGCCAAAAATAGAAAATACAAAGATACGACGAGGCTGACCAAGATCTGACAGGCACCGGAGGAAGAAACCTATGCAAACCCAGCGCCAGCCAGGCACTCGGAGGCCCCAGGTTGTCGATTCCAACTTTTTACAGCTTCCTATTTTGTCGAGTATCTGACCTATTTTGAATTTGGACGAATTTTGGCTCCTATTTTGGTTTTAGAACATTATATTTTAGTTATTTTCCTTATTCTAGGCCTCTTATGATTGGCTATTAGAACTTCTTGTTTAGGTTAACCTCTTCTAAATTTTTCTATTCTATAGTTAGATGCTTGGCTATATATAAGCCATTAGCTCTTAGGCTTTAAAGAGATTATTCCATAAACTTGAGACTACTTTGATTATTAATAAAGGTACAATTCTGGGTAGTTTAGTTTGGTTCTCAGTCTAATTAATGAGCGGAAGCTTTGGTTACTAATCGTAAACTACTCTAGCTTTGTTTTATCATCCTAATGAGCGAAAAACGTTAGAGAGATGTACTAGAACACTCCGGATATTAGTTAGAGCTTCATAAAAGTCATAGTCTCAATATATATAGGTAGTCTATAAGGGTATCATGCTCGCTTGTCTCCATTGAATCACAACTTTTTTATTTACGTTCCTGATTTCATTTATTTTCTTACAACTTAGTTTACGTCTTTACAACTTTTAATTATCCTGCTTTGCATAATTAATTATTTTAACTTCGTGTTCCAACCCTCAGTTACGAACCTTACTTATCCAATATACTATTTGATTGCGTGTTTAATTATTCTCAATTTCTTGTATATCATTATCCCTCTAAGTGTAAACACATAACCACTTGTGCTCCTCTTCTTATCATGATCATTTGACCCCAAGTCCGCATCACAATACCTTAGAAGCTTCACATTTTTGCCCTTATATCACAAGGTCTTCTCAGTAGTACCTCTCAACTATTCAAGGATTCATTTTACTGCGACCCAATGTTGCTCACCTAGATTGCTCATGAACTTGCTCACTACTCCCACCGCATGTGCTATGTCTGGCATCGTACAAATTGTAGCATACATCAAGCTACCCACCGCCGATGCATAAGGAGTCTTCTCTATTTGAGCCTTCTCCGCCTCACTCTTAGATGAGTCCTTCTTAGACAGCTTAAAGTGTCCACCAAAGGAGTTAACTTGGGCTTGGCCTTTTGCATGTTGAACCTCTTCAATACCTTCTAAATATACTCAACCTGTGAGAGAAACAATTTCTATTCCAACTTGTTCCTCTCAATCCTCATCCCAAGGATTTGCTTAGCCTCTCCCAAGTCTTTCATGGAAAACCTTTTGGACAATTTCTTCTTCACCTTGCTCACATTCTGAGCACTAGAGCCTACTATCAACATGTCATTAACATAAAGTAGGAGGATGATATAGCTCTTATCAAAACTCTTGAAATAGAAAAAATGGTCCGCCTCACAATGCACGAACTCAATCTCGTGCATGAACCCATCAAACTTATTGTACCACTACCTTGGAGCTTGCTTTAACCCATACAAGTTCGTTCTCAACATGCACACAAGCTCACTATTACCACCAGACAAGTACCCCTCCGGTTGTACCATATAGATCTCTCCTCATCTAGATCACCATGGAGAAAGGTCGTCTTTACTTCCAACTGCTCAAACATTAGATTTTCTGAAGCCACCATACTCAACACCATACGAATAGTGGTAAGCTTCACCATGGGCGTGAAAACATTAGCAAAATAAATACCATATTTCTGCTAAAATCCCTTCACAATGCGTCCTGCCTTGTAATGATTGGTGTCATCCGCCTTTTGTTTAATCCTATTCACCCACTTATTTTGTAGTGCCTTCTTACCTTTAGGGAGTTGGACTAGTTCCCAAGTCCCATTACTCCTCAATGACTCCATCTAGTCATCCATCGCAAGCTTCCACTTGCCAACTTGTCCGCTCTCCTAGACCTCTGCAAAATTATTGAGTTCTCCTCCATTGGTTAATAGGAGATAGAAATTAGCTGGCGAATATCTATCCATAGACCTGTGTTATCTAGTGGACCTCCTCACTGGAACTACTGGCGGTGGAAAACTTGGTCCTGCTTCCTCCTCGGCCTCTTGGCCATCTCGTACCTTCTTGCTCCCACCTGAGTTCGAGATGTCTAACTCTACCACCTCACTGCTAGAACCCACCTCATCAGAAACACTCTCCATGTCCTTGTACAACACATTCTCATTGAATATGACATCTCGGCTTCTAATAACCTTGCGATTCTTCTCATTCCAAAATCTGAAACTAAAATCATCTCTTCTATATCCAATGAATGTGTGTTTCTTGGACTTGACATCTAGCTTTCTCCTATCACCTGCATCCACAAGAACATAGAAAACACAACCAAATACACGAAGGTAGGTTAGATCAATCTCCTTACCGCTCTAAACCTCCTCTGGTATCCCATTCTCCAAAGGGGTTTATGGTCCTCTATTGATCAAGAAAGCCGCGGTGTTGACCACATCCACCTAAAACATCTTTGGTAGGCCACACTTCAACCTCATGGCCCTAGCTCTCTCATTGATTGTCCTGTTCATCCTCCCTGTGATGCCATTTTGTTGGGGGATTCCAGCTACTATCTTCTCCATGCGAATCCCATTTGTCGCACAGTAATCCTTGAACTCTTGAAGCTCATACTCTTTGCCATTGTCAGATCTCAAGCACTTCACCTTGAGATCTGTCTCATTCTCCACAATGGCTCTCCGCTTTCTGAAGCCATCGAATGATTCAGACTTATGTTTTAGAAAGTAGACCCACAACTTCCTCATGAAATCATTAATGAAGGTTATGTAATACAAAGAACCATCTAAGGATGCCACCGGTGCCGGGCCCTACAAGTCACTATGGACCAACTCAAGCTTCTCCTTCTTCGGGGGCCTACCACTTCTCAAAAAGTTCACCATCATCTACTTCCCGAGAACACAATCCTTACAAAGACCCACTTACAATGTCTTGAGGCCTGGTAGCTTCCCCTTCGAGCATAGTACCCTCATCCCATTCTTGTTCATGTGGCCAAGGCAACTATGCCACAAACTCGCAACATCCGTAGCTCCTATAAGATTAATACTCTTGGTGTTTGAAGAGTGGATTTTTGGGTCCACCTTGCGATAAAAGGAGTACGGGTATAATGACGAACCACAGAGAGCGGGTTCAAGTCATCCCGAGCAAAATGCAATTAAGATTAGGTTGAAAGTATTTTATGGATTAAGTTGGGTGAAGCAAGCAAAGCAAAGACAAAGTTGAAAAGGGTGTTAAGTTAAATTTAAAGGAAATTGGGCTAGGTGCCCTTCGCACGTCCCTACGTGCTTGGTTTCTCTTAAGCTTTTGTGTCCGTGGTGGGCCTAGGTGTACTATGGCATGGTGCTTCACGGCTAAGTACTTCACACAACAAAGAAGGTACTAGGAGGCCTTGGCGAGAATGTCACTTACACCTAATATTGGTAAGTTGTCAACCTTACCTAGGTGCCAAGACTACCACAACTATTCACCCTAAACCTCACTCATGAGTGCACCACCCTAAGGCCAACTACACAACACCCTCATAGGTAAAGTCCACTTACGACTAAGTCCATTGGGTAAATGCCTAGTCGAGTGGTTAGGTTTATCTATGCTCTCATTTACAGCTAAGTGCTTCAGGTCATGCTAAAATCAATTGGGAAGGACTCTAGGTCATGACTAACGCCCTCGCCATTAGGTTCTAATGGAGGTCACTTTACCCAAAGCATTACGCTCCCTAACCACCCGGTGGGACACAGGAAGTTTGGGGAAATATGGATGAACTCCTCCCGCCGTCCATCGAATGGGACGCTGATCGATGCAGGTCTGCAGGAGAGGCACCGGTCGATGCATATGTTGTCGTTTGACAGGTGCATTTTGCTTTCGGCTGGCTATCTCTCGGCCTGACTTAACCAAAGCTCGCATTTTCTCCATTGGTCATCACATCCCTGCAAAACCTCCTCAGAAAGATAAAATACATAAACGTGAAACCATTCTAGGCAACATACCTAAAAATGGCATAAAATGACTCAAATAAACTCAAGACGGGGTCTAACTGGCCCTAAAATGAGGGCATAAAGTGAGCATTTCTTGCACTCATCACACCCCCACACTTGAATCTTTGCTTGTCCTCAAGAAAAAGACACAAGTTTAGACTCAAAAACTCAGACAAGTAAGGTCAAGAGCTGGCACTCCCTTATCAAGAATAAACTCCCCCAGCCATATTGATCTTTCGTCATAGGGAGAGCGCACGGCTTAGTAGTTCACTACCCCGGATGCAATGAAATAAGAATGCATAAAGACTGTACCCTCGAGAGTTTAACCAAGCATTAACCCAAGGAGGGTAGGACTCAAGAGTTGACCACTCAGAGGGAAGGATATTTGATTATACTTGCTAGGATGTGGTCTACTCCCTATCCCTCGCGTACACGTCTGGGGTCTTGAGTCATCATTCTCACACTGAATGGGTAGTGGCTTTCCACCCAATTCGAGGTTCTATTACATATAAACTAGCACTCGACTATTCTACTTACTCACCATACTTGAATGCTCAACCTAATATACCCGAGACCCATAGCCAAAAGGCCCAAACCTTGCCTTTTATTTGGTTGCCTTATTGATGTCATACTCGCTCTTTTTATGCTTTTCTTGTTTTTTATTATTTTTGCTATTTTTTCTTTCATCATCATTTTTTTTGAATCTCTTTATTCATTATTTTGGCAAAATTTTGGTTTAGGCAAGGTTTGGCGATTGAATTTGGCACTTTTCTACATATTTTCCCTAAAGTGAAATCCCCTAATGAGCTTATTCTATCATGAAACCCTTACACAATTCAATGTGGATCTAGGAAAAGAAATTGACAAAGAAAACACATGACTTTGATGACCTCCGTGGTCAACAAAGTCTCAAACAATTCAATCACAAGCATACATAATGACCTCCGTGGTCATACATCAATAAACACAGGATACACCAACATGAATTGAATAAACCAACAATCAAAAGATCACAATTGAATAAAAAAGATTCAAACAATCCAAGAGATAACAGTTATAACACAACGAAATAAAAGTCGGAGGAGAATTCTTAGGCAACAAGTAGCCAACACAAGTGTCAAAGAGCAAAATAACAAAGTTTCATAGACAGGGCACCAAAACATCTACTGAGGGGGAGGGTAAGGCAGGTGCTGATCCGTCCACTGCCGCATGTACTACAAGTAGTCAAGAGCGACATTCGAGCGACCGGTGGCTTCCCCACCAGTCGGCGCTGTGCTCTGAGCCATAATTTTTCTTCCCTTATTCGGACATCGCTAAGGGCGGACCGTACCAAAATTTCACAAAATCCAACTAATCATTACTTACTATTTCTGAAGTCTAAACGATGTTATCTACAAGATTTTGCCAGATTTAACATCCCTAGCAGGAGCATCTGAAGAATGTGTGTCACTCCAATGGGACACATCCATTATGAACCTCTACTGGTACGTCTTTAAAAACTCCTAATTATGTCTTAGTTGAGCCATCAGCTAGAGTTAGATGCCTTGCGATCGAAATAGCTTCGCCTAGCTCCATTTGCTTACTCAAGGAAGTGGATAACACGTTCACAGACAATCTTGAGTCGCATATGGCTTTCTCAATTTGAATCCCGTTGATTATTATGGGGAGGGTCATCATGCCTGGATCATCACGTTTTCCATTTCAAATAAATTTTGTGCAACCTCTCCTTCTTCGGTGCGAATTTTATTTTCCTCATTCCCGGAAATGATTGGACTGGAAGTGCTGGAGCACTTTTCCCAGAAGTTGAAAAGTTTCCAGAATATTTCTCTGATCCATCTCCTCAAGCTAGCAAACAGGAGGGAGTAATCTTGGGCGGATTTATAAACTTTGAATTTTGCCTCATGTTCCATAAGGAATGCGAATTGCGGGCAAACCTGCATAAACATGAGCCACGAAGCATAATAATTTAATTTCGCAAACTCCTCTTGGCACCGATTGTAGACATCAATTAGATAATTTTTGTCCACTTTTGGTTCCTTGTCAATTTGGCTGTAACTTCCTGAGGCCCCTTTGTCATCCTAGGGTAGCTAGAGATCATCTTCGTCTTTGAACATTATCATGGTGCAACTCTCTTCTTCTTCGAGTACTTTGCATTTCTTGATGACCTCTCTCCCCCTCGAGGTTTCTTGGTGCTTATTTAATTGAGAAACTTGAAACTCCAAGTTATGGAAAGAGGTAACATGTCCTTTCATTGACTGCTCCAACACAGATAGTGCTGATTCCTATTTCTGGAGCTTGCCCATCAGAGAGTTTTGTTGAGCGGGCATTTCTTTAATTCTTTCCATAACTTACGTTCAACTGTCTGGGATGTTGGGTACTGCAATCCTCTTAGCCTCATCATTAAAGCTCGAAACTTTAGTTGTTGGTTCCTTGAGATTTTCTTCCCAATGCTCCCCTCGAAGGCGCTTCCCACTGACGCAGTTTTCTTGGTACACTTTCGTGGTCTGGGGTGTCTGGGTGCAAGTTTCGGCTAGTTCTTCAATCTTCTGATAAAGGTCCAAAAGTTTTGCTTAACAGGAGTTAGCAGTCGTCCTTACTCTACCTCTCTCTTTCTCTTGCCAACTTGAGGGGATTACTTCAACTCCTGTCAATTCCTCCATTAACTGCAGGATTTCATTTATTGGGTATTGAGTGAAACTTCCTCCGGCATACACAACTTACTGTGCTTGGGAATAGATGTCCAATCCACAGTAGAAGATCTGAGCCAGGTGACTCGAGGTAAACTTATGATATGGGCTCGCCTTCTTAAATTTGTTGAACCTGCCCCAAGCATTTCCTAAAGTTTCTTTTTCATATTGCTTGAATGTTCCAATGTCGGTGATCTTCTCACCCTTCGTAGCAAATATGAAATACTTGTCTAGAAAAGCATTTGCTATTTCCTTCCAAGTTGTTAGGCCCGAATGATTAATTCCCTCAAACCACTTTCCGGCTTCTCCTTTGAGAGTGAAAGGAAATAGTTTGACCTTTACTATTTCCACAGGCACCCTCTTAATTTCAAAAGCATCACAAATGATTAGGAATTTGGAGAGGTGATCTTGTGGATCGTCCTCTAGAGTTCCATCAAATTGAATGGTAGTTTTCAGGATAGATATTATTAGAGATGTCACTTCAAAGTATATCCTCCCTTTGAAGCGTCCGACCTCTCCTCCAAAAGATATAGGAGAATCCATGGACTTTGTTGCTGGGCTACACTATCCTCTTAATCCTTCAACCTAAGCTAGATGCGTATCACTCGGTGCCTTAGGAGACGCCGCTCCCCAGCAACGATGCCAATTGAAGAGTGGATTTTTGGGTCCACCTTGCAATAAAGAGAGTACGAGTATAATGTCGAACCACCGAGAGTGGGTTCAAGACATCCCGAGTGAAATGTAATTAAGATTAGGTTGAAAGTATTTTATGAATTAAGCTTGGTGAAGCAAGCAAAGACAAGATGAAGTTGAAAAGGGTGTTAAGTCAAATTTAAAGGAAATTGTGCTAGGTGCCCTTTGCACATCCCTACGTGCTTGGTTTCTCTTGGGCTTTTGTGTCTGTGGTGGGCTTAGGTGTACTATGGTATGGCGCTTCACGGTTAAGTACTTCAGGCCACAAAGAAGGTACTAGGAGGCCTTGGCGAGAATGTCACTTACACCTAAGTTGGTAAGTTGTCAACTTTACCGAGGTGCCGAGACTATCACAACTATCCACCCTAAACCTCACTCATGAGTGCACCACCCTAAGGCCAACTACACATCACCCTCATAGGTAAAGTCCATTTATGACTAAGTCTGTCGAGTAAATGCCTAGTCTAGTGGTTAGGTTTATCCACGCTCCCCTTCACGGCTAAGTACTTTGGGTCATGCTAAAATCAATTGGAAAGGACTCTAGGTTATAACTAACGCCAGCAGCACGAATCTAACAACTACAAAAGGCTAAATTTTATTTTAGTACTGAATATCTTTACGCGATTTTATTTTCGTACATGTTAATTATTTCCAAGAACAGCTAAACTTTATTTTGGTACTTAATATTTTTACACGATTTTATTTTTGTACATTTTAATTTTTTCCAGGAACAGCTAAACTTCATTTTGTTACTGAATATTTTTACGCAATTTTATTTTTGTATATTTTAATTGTCGTTGAAGCCTTATTTCAACATCACATCAAGTTTTTTTAACAGCACATCAAGTTTTTCAATGACGCATCAAGTTTTTAAACTACACATCAAGTTTTTCAACGGCAAAAATCACAAATGCACATCAATTTTCAACGGCAAAATCACAACGACAAATCAGGTTTTTCAACGGTAAATCATCCCAAGAGCATAAAATCCCAACAGAAAAATCATCCCAACGGCAAAAAATTCCAACAACACATCGATTTTCAAAAGTCAAAGCCATAATTTGTTTAGATTGTTAAATTTTTTTTCCGGCAATATATTATAATAGCAAAAACTCCAAACGATTCAACGACAAATCAGGTTTTGCATCGATAAAATCACAATGGGACATTCAATTTTCAATGGCAAATCACACTTTTCAACGGTAAATCACACTTTTCAACAACAAATCATCCTAACGGAAAAACAAATCCCAAAAGAAAAATCATCCTAACAGCAAAAATCATCCCAACCGCACACAATCCTAACAGCACATCAATTTTCAAAAGCTAAGGCCATAATTCCTGTAGATTGTTAAATTTTCTTTCCAAAAATATACTTAATAGCAAAAACTCCAGACGAGTCAAAAATTATAGTCCGTCGAAGTCCCAAAACTATATTTAAAAAATTCTCCTAAAATAAGAAAATTAAAATGTACGAAGATGATATTGTGCAAAAATATCCGGTATCAAAATGAAATTTACCATTGACAAAACTTGGTAGTTATGAAAAATGCCAGCCGGTCAAGAAAAGCTAAGAGCACGCACCACGAGAGATGTCGTCGATATTTACTTAATCCACCTTGGCAAGGGGCAGTGCCATCTGACTTCCGAAATCTTGGGAGCCCGGCCAATGCAGCCGAGACCGAATTGAGTAGGGACTAAAGAAAATTTGTCCATAGGTGGGAACTACATTTTAGGCCGTCAGATTTGATTATCTTTTAAATCTGATGGTCAATAACCTATCAGGTGATATTGGTTTGCATGTGAAGTGATATTGGTTTGCATGTGAAGTGATATTGGTTTGGAAGACGCTGATTTACATATGAAATGATATTGGTTTGCATGTGAAGTGATATTGGTTTGCATGTGTAGTGATATTGGTTGTATCAGAGCAACCACCGAATTAAGGCCATGCTTGGCACACTAAAATATGCAGCGGTTCCGCTCAATCCAAATATCCCAGGGCTCGTCACAAAAACCACCCACCAAAGAGCAAGAACATGTGGACTAAAGTGAACCTGCATAGTAGACAAGCATAACTCTGAACAACTCGCTTGGTTAGACATAATTCAAACGAAAATCAAAAAATATCTTAACTCCACACCGGGCAATGAACCAGCACATGATTAAGCGTTTCCTCCTCGTAAAAGTATAAAGTGCAGAAGTACGGCCCAATAAAGCCATGCCTCCTCAATAGATCCAGAGTCGGCAGGCGTCCATAGATAGCTCAACAAACAGTGATGAACCTACGCGGGGGATGAGATGTGCTTAGATCCAACCGCCCCAATGAACAGTAGGAAAAGACGCCCGTTGAGATGCTGGTAGACCGTCTTGGAAGTGACAAGCCCAACTGACGAGGGAGACAAGATGGTGGAGCCGCAACACGGGGGGCCACCCAATAAGAGCAAATATCAACCACAATAGAGGGGAATCTAGTGATGAAATCGCATTGTATATGCCATCGACCCGACCCGACCCGATCATAAGTAGGCCGGTATAGGTTGCTGGTAATGAAGTTATATAAACGTAGTTCATAAATGTTCAATGTTTCATCAGTATGTAACTTTCACTTTCTTTCACTGTTAACTTAAAAGAGTTTTTAATGTCATGGTTTAATTAGCAGATTGTTACGTGTTTGTGGAACAATGAATTTAGGGTCAACGAAGCAATAAAGAACATCAAAAACCAAACTATTATCTCACACCTTCTCGTCTGCTATCCTATCGCCCTCCAATCATCTCATCTCATCTCCACCTTGACACAGTATACAAAGATCCGTTCTTTAAAAATTGAAAGAAGCATAAGCGAAACATAGAAGTAAATATAAGAAAAAAGATTTAGAAAGGAAAGAGGACTAATTTAGACATCTGATCTCCATGAATCTGAAATGTCTACGAATTTTTTACTAATCAACAACTTAACAAAATTAGATATCTCACCCCATGTAGATAATACAGGCAATAAATTTCTAAAGCAACTCCCAAAAGATCTTTGTACCCTGCATAAGCCTTTTTTTTCTTGCAAGCTATCCATAGCCTGCCATGTAAGAGACACAGAGCCAATTCTAATATGAGCTTGGGAAAATAAATCATTGCAACTATATATTATGCATCGAGGAAACAAGTAGCAAGAGCGCAGAATTTAGCCAAGACTTGGGATCACACACCAAATCTTTGATAGCATTTCACCAAGGAAACCTTGGTACCAAAACAATATTTATCCTCTAAGCTTTGGCTCGTCGGCCCCGGAACAATTCTTCCATTTGGGTTCCCAATCCCATCTTGTTCTGATCACAATTAGAGTAAAACCATCAGCCTCTGTAACAGAAGAACTGGAATATTATGGAGGACAATAAGATGCCACAGATTATGATCACAGCTTAACCTTTTCTACAACCAATGTAATGAGACAAGAGTGGGACCTCAAAGCCAAAAAAAAGGCATAGAATGCCAACTTACTTATGTCTATTGCCATTTAGGCTGAGGGCAGCCAACTGTCTTGACAATCTTGCGGAATCAGATTCACCATGCAGCTTGTCGGTTTTCTGGCCATTGCATTGGAACCACCAAGTTCCTGAAGCGGTTGAAGATGAAAAAAACTTGTTCAGCAATGATGTAGTAGAATGTATATTGACAATCAAGCTTGTTGGCTAAACTTTCTACCTACAGCATAAGTCTGAGGAGATACAGTGACGTTCGGAAAAAAAATTCATTTTTATTGTTTCATTGACGACAACGACGACGACAACAGCAAGCAAGTCTTACATCTAATTAGTATTATGACTTACCTCTCCATGCATCTAAAAAGGCAGAGCTGCATCTTCTCAGTTGAATACTCGCTGAAAATTGTTTCAAGATTCTTAGCAAGCCCTTCCATATCTTTCAGAGGCAAGATGTTCCAGACCCTCATAACTTGAGTTTGATACAGATCTTCTCTGAGGATTTCGACAGACCAAATCAACCTTTGATGATCGTTGATTCTGCAGTGCTCTAACAACCAGGCTGAACGTCCGACAATAGAAGGTAAGCATCCTTTTGTGCAAGATGGGTGCCAACCATCAGCAAGCTTTTGCAACACGGAAATAGCACCCTTGTGATGGCCAAGGACCCTCATTTTCTTAAGAGATTTGAGGAAGTCATCACACAATATGATCTGCAAATTGATGAAAGTGGTGATGCAGGGAATTTTATTTGAGCTTTTTCTACTTGTCAGTCAAAACTTGAAGAATAATGCAGCACCAGCATCACAAATGCTGTTGGCATAAAAATTACAGCATTGGCTTATCCCCGACCTTTAACCTTTAAATAAAAGGACTTGCCAACAAGATCATCCAAAGAAAATCCTGGCACTGGTTACACATACCTTCCATCTTGCATCTCGGAACAATATTGAATCAGAATTTAGTAGGCCAAGCTCGAACAATGAAACTGTAATGGCACAGGATAATCTCTTGTCATCTTCAGCATTATAGTAGCATCTCCGTCCCTTGGCATCATCAACCAACTTGCTCCAAATTGTCCGGCTTCTGGCTAAAGTGGGTTCATTCCCAAGTATCCACAGACAATGTCTGAACAAAAGTAGTATTAGTACATTGAACAAATCATTGTGGATAATAGCTAGAAAAGAATTCTTGAGGTGATATTACCTTGCACGTGTTAGTGCTACATTTGTCCTTTGTTCATTTGAAAGAAATCCCACAATTCCAGCCCTGTTGCATCTAACAGTGGAAATAATTATGATATCCTCCTCACCACCTTGGAAACCATCCACAGAACGAACATTCACTGAGAAATCACCACCAGGATCTGAACTATATTTTCCAATTCTTTCTTCAATTGCCTTGACCTGAGCCTTGTATGGTGATATGACACCTATCCTTAGCTTCTGTTCGGAGCCAATGATTTCTGCATGGAAAACAAAAGAATGTTCCCTATCACCTAAGCTTTATATGCAAAAGCATACAAAGAAATAATGTCGTACCTTCACGAAGCCTTTCAACAATGTCATCGATGACAGCAACTTCAACCATGTTTCTCCTACTCTTCCAACGAAGTTCCTCTTATCCATGACCAATGTTTATAAATGAGTAAGATCCAAACATATTTTCTTCAAGAAACCGCCTCCGGTAACTTGCTTCTTTGACGTTCGGAGCATCCAAAATTTGCTTGCTGTAGAACATCCTGTTAGGGAAAAGGCTTATTGATGGATGCATTCTGTACTGTATATTAAGCAAGTGCTTCTTCCAGCCCAACTTCTCCAACCTTTCGAACAAACTCCGACCAAATTGAGCCTCCTTTGAAATCTAATGAGAATTTCATACACTATCATAAGAAAGGAAATGGTTGAGGCGAGAAAAATGAATAATAAGGAGTTACAAGCTCAAACCTTGCTCATCACCATCGCTGGTAGTTGTCTTTCGTCCCCAATAAGAATGGCATGACAAAGACCAGATAGCTGCAGAGGGATCGAGGATTCACATTCTTTAAGCTGAGCAGCTTCATCAATGACTAACATTTGCACTGTCCGCTTCATATTAACCATTTGCAGTTTTGCAGAGCCTGATGCAGTATAGAAAAGCAGACAAGCATTTGCCAAGCAAAACATTCTGATCGAGTATTCATCATTTGATCCAATCTGAATTTTTTGAGGAAGCGATCATCCAGCATTGAAGATTTATGTGCTCTACTTCTTACTCCCTTGAGGACACGGCCGAACCCTTCACCCTCATTTATGTTGCTCAACAGCATCCAATAAGAATTCAGCAGATTATGAGTTTCAATCATATTCTCTGCTGCTCTCAAAGAAAGAAACGAAGTTGGCAAATGCGTACAAAAATGTACGATGCAACACTTCAACTGATCTCCAAAGGACTTGAAACGCTTCTTAAAGAAATCCTCAAATGTCCATTGTCTACCTTCTTTCTTGTCCTCTGCTTCTGGTCCTTTGTTGCGGTTGGAAGGACTATCTCCGTTTTTCCCTCGCGAATGCTTTTTGTACTCTGGAGAGCTTTTTGTCTTCTGTTTATCATTCTTTGGTATTTTTTTCCATTCAGATATTCTTCACGTTCCGGCTTGTGCACTTATCCACCACGTTCTTTCCATTACCATTGTTATGCTCCTCTTCTCTATCACTTTCATCACTTTCAAATGTGTTTTCCGTCAAGTATACATCGTACAGCTTTTCAGGGTCCTCAAGCAAGCATATCATGGAGGCCAGACTTGCATTCCAACCAGTAGCTGCAACCAAACAATTTTTAAGCATGTCCACACGATGCTGAAGGAATATATCAAGAAGGTCACTTTCTTCATTAACTTTCATCCGCTTTGGATTTCCAAACAGAAGTATATCTCCAATCCCGTACGATTCATGTTCAAGAGAATGAGCAACGATTTTCAAGACTCGAGCGGCAACTTCAACCACTGCAATGTTAGTTGGAGCACATGTCATCGTTTTGCACTTCATTTTTAACAATGAGTGCAACAAACAAGCTACTGTCTTTGTTTTCCCAGTTCCTGGGGGACCCCAAATCAATTTGACGGAACTTTGATGAGAGCAGCAGCTTTTTGCAATACAGCTCATAACTGCAGCTTCTTGTGATTTATTTAGACGTAAAGAGGCAATGTCCCTTTACAGAGAAGAGGGAATTTCGGCAGCCGCTCCAGAAGAACATAGAGCACAATCATCAGGATCCTATGAGTATCAAAGACGACAAGTAAGTGAACTCGATGGAGCAATACCAAAGATGATAAGGGTAAAAACAAATATGGAATGAAGTACTTACAGTGGGGTCATTTTGTATCACCTTATTTATAATGTCCATTCCGATCCCACCTGGTTTAGGAGCCAATGCATTCCATATCCGAATATATTGTTGTAAGATTGGTCAGTTTCACAGCGAAAAGTGTGTCTGCCTGCTTTTCTCTATACATAACTTTTTTACTTTTCTTCCCGGGATATAGACCAACATCAACAGTCTTTGAGGATAGGATTGTTAGTTCGTAGTCTTTAACGACTTCATCCATTCTAACTCCCTCCACAAGGCCAATAAGATAAGGTCGCTTTGGACGGTTCAAATCATCAATAAACTTTGGTTTAACATTCGTCAGAGCAATAAAGTCTCCATGCTCAGGTTCATAAAGTTCTCCATTGCTATGCATTTCACTAGTTCGCTTCAATGTAATTTTGTAAAGCAAATTCTTTGGAGGGTTAAAACCTTTGTGCTCCTCTACATAAATTACTTGAGAGAATTGTGCACGAGACAAAGTATCCATACTTGACGCCAAATCAGCCCGTGTCTCCTCCATAAGTGCTGGAACGAAAGAGTCCCGGTAGTGTGCCTTTGACGTGAAAGTCTCGGGTATCTTCTGTACCTGTTAATGGACCAAGAAGTTTCAGCTTCAGATGAGGTTAAGTATATCACATTGCAGGTGATGGAAATGTAGAATAGCTATCACCTGGATGCCTCATGAAGAGACCTAAAAATTGACACCAACAAGAATTGGTTGATATATTTTTTGGTTCTTGAAGAGAGTTTCCAAGTTCGAGTCTTGTAAATGCAGAGCTACGAAAGGATAGAACCCGATATGGTGCTTGAACCTTATATTTTCCTCCAGTTAGAAAATGTGGGAATTCAGAGACATAAATCACAAAGTTAAAGGGCATACCTTGCCCTTGTATAGGTCATTGTTGAGGACATCCTGGAAAGACCGACACAAGACTATGTCAACTAACCCTTTATCCTCCTCCTCAGCCACTTTCTCCTTCTCCTTGTACACACACAAGGCCATCCAAACTATTTTATGTTACCTACAAAAAATAAAATAAAAATGTTAACTTTCAACAAACAGTGGAAGACTAGTGATCTAGCGACATGATCATACTGTTTTTTGGACTTATTAAGTTGTAATGGAAGGACAATGGCGGCCGTTGCTTGCAGTGGAAGGTAATGGTGGAAGGTCTTTAAGAATTAAAAAAACCAGTCTTTAAACGAAGGATGTCTGTTGGCTTTTTCCCGCCTCTTCGACTTACTCTTAGAAGAGGAGAATTTTGGAGTATTTGGGGAGGACTAAAGTGGAGAAGAAAAGGGTATTTTATTTAGGGCAAATTGCTGTACCACCTTTTTTGTTTGACTTAATCGACGATTTAGTCTTTTTAGTTTTAAAAAATATTTTGACATCTTCTATTTTTGATTTTATTATACTTTAGAGTCCCTGGCATCGAAATATTCAATTTTCTTCGGCGAAGGACCACTTGAAAACATGAAAATGTCCCTCCTACTTAAAAAAATAAAAAAACTCTATTTCTTCTTCCTCTTCATCTTCTTCCTTTCACCTCCAAAAAAACAAAAAACAAAAATTTGAAAGTTCAGCCAAACACCACAACTTGAAAACTTCAAACTTTCTCCATGTTTATCGTTCCCCTCCAATTCAATCAACTTCTCCTCCTCGATTTCCTTTGCCAGATCTTCACATACCCTTTCAAGCGCCACCCTCCCCTTCCTCTCCTCTGCCAGCTCCTTAGCCAATCTCTGGTACATTGTCTCCCACTTCCTCCTCGCCTTCCTCTCGTACTCGATCTCGGCCTTCAATTTCGCGATCTGGGCTAGAGTCAATTCAAGATCTTTCTCCATCTACACAGATCCTTCCTCTGTGGACCTCGCTTTTGACCGGAACTAAAAGCCCGAAGCCCGACCGAGCTCCAGATTGTTCACCCAGTCTGGACCGCTCCCACCTGGCCGTCCCGACCACACCCCAGCCTCTGTCGACCTCGCTTGAACTAAAAGCCCGAAGCTTGACCGACCTCCATGTCGTTCACTCATAAGGACGGAGAAAAGAATGTCGCGGTGGCCCAGACCCCTCACGGCGACACGGAGGCAGGGGAGAGCCACCACTCCGACGCCGATTAGAGGAGCCCACAGCTGCTAAACTGAAATCGTTGCCGCCTGGTCTGTTTCAGGACTTCTTCTGGTTTTGCTTCACCTGCAGCATAGTTTCTCTGGTTTGGTCTTCTGGCTGTAATTTTTGTTGCCACTCTTGTCTCTGGCTATTACTACTCGTAACTAGCCTTTGGTTTAGCGTTGGGTAAGGAGTCTAGTGTTTGCTTTAGTTTCTTGCTGGACCTTTTCGTGTATTTTTTCTGATGTAACTCATAGAAATTAATAAAGTGTTTTTTTGCCTCTAAAAAAAATTGCATGCAGACGAGCCAACCCAGAAAGGATATGGCAATATAAAAGAAGACATGGATGAGTTGAAAGGAGAGTAGTCCATTGGAATTGGAAAATTTTGGAAGGAGAGAGAGATGACAGAGACAGGGGCATTGGAACGACCCAAAACATCGTGTGATAATTAGTTTTGATTTTTTTAATTAGTTATGATTCTTATTAAAATTTTAGTTTTTGTTTTGATTGAAGGTTGTAGAAAGAAGATGAAGTGGGGGAGGAAGAAGGAAAGAGATTTTTTTTTGTTTTTTAGTAGGAGGTGTATTTTGGTCTTTTCAAGTAGATTTTTACCAGAGAAAATTGAATATTTCGGCGACAGGAACCCGAAAATATAATAAAATAAAAAAGGAGATGTTATAATATTTTTCAAAACTACAGACATTAAATCGTTGTCAAACAAGAGGAGTACTACAATAATTTACCCTTTTATTTATTGAAGATTTTCTTCTCTTTTTGATCGGGTTATTGCTATTAGACGGTGTTCCCAAGGAAGTTACCTTGTAGAGAAGTTGAATTTCAAAATTCCACCTTAAAATATGAGCTTCGTTACTGTCGGGATACAATAGGAGGATTTCCTTGTTTTGGTAAGGGATCAAAATCAAGTCAGTTGGGGGAAGAGAGAGAGAGAGATATAGAGGAGTCTTTTTTTCGAGGGGGTCCAAATTTTTGATATTTTCCTGAATGGAATTTTCGGAAAATATTTTCCATGTCTCGGATTCAATTTAAAAACGCTCCGAGCATTTTTATTTGCAAGAAAATGCTAGAAATGAAGCATTTTCTGCCTAGCCACGCCCAATTTGCAGAGTTTTCTTGGTTTTGTTCTCAGCGAAATTAAAAAAATTACAATTGCACGAAAACGCTTGAATTTGTGCGTGTTCTGGCAAATTACCCCCAACCAGAAAAGATTGAAACACTTTATCCTACGTGTTTTTTTCCAAAATTTTGCCTAAATGAAAAACACGTCATTTCACGCGGCAAGGCAAAAAATTAGCGTGCCTCTGTGCTTTTTTCGGGCCCAATTAACACATCAATTAAACTCAATTTGAGAAGTACATCAGATAGTAATGAAGACACAAAAAAAGATAAATTATTTTTTTGGATTTATTCTCAGTATTCCGACACTTAATCTCAAACAATATTTAACTATATTACATTTTTTATGGGCTCGAATTAGAGATATATTACGCTAAAAAAATTAGAGATATTTTTTAAGTTAAAATAATATTTTAAAAATTATTAATTAGCTTCCTTTGTTTATTTTTTTTACTTCTCATCTAAATTTTGGTTATTGGTTTTTTTCTGCAGGATTGGCTGCTATTGGGGACCTTAATTCCAGAGTATAGACTTTGAGGAGAGTTTGGGGCCACTCCGTTATTTTTAAAGATACACGGCTCCATGCGCAGTGATTAGGCTAGGCGCACCAGCGCCCTTTGTACCCGGGGGCAAGCTGATGTGGAAAACAATTTATTAAAAAAAAGAGAAAAGTTAATGGGGGGAGAGCGGGGCTATGGCCCAGGGCTGAGTGGTGACTTTGTCACCTTGCCCTCGCCCTCCATTATTAAATTAATATTTTTTCTATCTATTTAGTTACACTTGGCACAATGTTATTCGTATAAATAGATTTTTTGGATATTATTCGTGTGGTTATAAAAATTGAAGTTATCTTTTAACAAAATTAAAAATAAATAATATGCAAATTCATATTTTTCAAATCTCTATAAATAAAAATAATCATAAATAATTTTATTTTTTCTTGTTATAATTACAAATAATCATTTTCATAAATTAATTATAATTTTTATATAAACAAAAAATGATAGTAGATAATATGTGGATGAGAGAGAAATTAATTATTTATTCCGTGACCCTGGGTTGCTGATATGGTTAGAAAAATATATAATCGGGTTGGGTTTGGATGAGAGAGAAATTAATTATTTATTCAGTGACTTTGAGTAGCAGGGTCACTGATGCAGATAATCTTAATTCAATAATGTGGCCGTGCAAGAAAACGCGCAAATATGAACGTTTTCTTTCCCAAAAAAAATTTCTTAAATTTTGCAAGTCAATTTCAGCCGAGCAAAGAACAGCAAGAAAATGCTACAAATTAGGCATGGTTAGGCAAAAAATGCTTCATTTCTAGTATTTTCTTACAAACATAAATGTTCTGGATTGAACCCCCAGAAAAAAAAAATATTCTCTGAGAACTCCATTAAGAAAAATGTCAGAAATTTAGACCCCTCACGAAAAAAACACTTGACATAGAGAAGGCGAAAAGGCGTTGACGTGAACATAAGAGATTGAATGTTTTCTAGGGTGAAGAGATTGATTGATTGATTTGATGCGACAATTGGGCGTATATATTTATTTGGTGCCTCGAAATTCGTTGGAAACGAAGAAAAAAGAGAGCAGCCCGTGGGCTTAGCTGATCCAATGCCACCGCCAAAGATCTTTTGGTGAATTTATAATTTTGTTGAGATATTTGTTATACGGCGACGAACTACTATTTTTTTTGGAAAAAAATACAACATGTATGTATGTATGTATTTATGTGTGATTCTTAAGTGGGAAAATTTGAGAACAAGAGAGTATAGAACTAATCTGAAAGTACTATTTTTCAATATAAAAATCCGAGCCTACATTTTTGAGCTGGAATTGAGAAGAACAGTATTTTATGGACTTGCTCCCTAGAAATTAACATTTCATTTCTGTTTTTGGTAATATTTCTAAATATTGATTGCTCTTTTAATAATGAGACAGTGATTAATGTATGGATTTTCTTTTCGTGGATCGAACTTTGCTTGAAGTGGACTGGTTGGTAAAAGCGGGGTGGATTTGTTGGGGACTGGGCTAGTCCCCAATTATGGGGACTAACTCAAATTAATATCACTATACATGCAAACCAATATCACTTCACATGCAAATCAATATCGCTTCATATGTAAATCAGCATCTTGTAAACCAATATCACTTCACATGCAAACCAATATCACTTCACATACAAACCAATATCACCTAATAGGTTATTGACCATCAGATTTAAAGATAAAGTTATTTATAACGACCTTTTATTGAAGGCATGTTTCTTTTATGGATAGCTTCCGGGTTTTCTGCTTGAGAGACATGGTATTGTGCACTCACTCGGGACCATAGCAATGTCTTCTTTCACATCCCAACTACTTGGTGCAGACTTTTTAGTTTTTTCCTCGCTAGCCCTATCGAAGGACAAATGCCTTGGAATATTTTGTGGGGGTTGGTATTGGAAAAATAGAATTTGGAAAAGATTTGGCGGCAATTGAGAGTTATAAAAATGTTGAGAGTCTGGATACTCTCCATAATTTTGATAAGCTGAAGGATTATAAGATCCGAATAGATTATAATTTGGAGAATTATGATCAGTTGGATCCATAGTAGAAAAAATATTACAGAGTAAATTTAAAAGAAGAGATTATGTAGTGAAAGAAGAGAGAATTTTAGATGGTGTATGAAAATATTTTAACATTGGACTCTATTTATAGAGATTTGAAAAATAATAATTTTTATTTTTTTTAGTTTTGCTAAAGATAAGGTCAGTTTAGATAACCACGAAAATGTTATCCGAAAAAATCTATTTTTACGAATAATATTATGCCAAGTAGAACTAAATAGATATATAAGAGAAAAAAAACTGACAAGGCAGCTTGGGCTGCGCGTGAGCACAGAGCTGTCAGGCTCCAACGCGCGGCTGCTCAACCCATTTTCCACCTCATTGTTGTTTGTCCGCGCGATGCAGCAAATCGTTGCTGCAGGTGGTCTTAGGCCTTAATTTAATTTTTTAACTTATCTACGCCAGCACCACCTAAGATAGAGAAATATAATGTGCTGCTGACATATATAACCTTTGTAAATGTCAACTGGGACAAAATTAATTATGGTTAAGAGTTTGTCAATGGAAGTGTCAAATTTCGAAATTTTCACCACCTAAGTGACAAAAGTGAAACTACATGTAGTTAAGTAAAAAATGGTCAAACCATAAGGGTACAAAGTGAAGTTATCCCTTAGTTCTTATATATGGAGGTATAATTTATTGAAATATTGTAAATCAGTTGCCACAAAATAATCAAAGTGCAAGTATTTCAAGTTACATTATGCCCCTCTAATATTATTTAAAGAGGTTATCACATGAGAAATTTCTTTTTTAGTTTTGATTAAAAAAGAATTTTTTTCACTAGATACATATTCACGGAAAATTATATTGTCAATATTTAAGCGACCAAACAAGTCAATAAATTATAAATTTTGACATTAAGCTTTATTCAAACGATATTTTTATTAAAACAGGACGACAATTACTAGGTCCATTTCAATACTGCTCCAGAGATGAAGAATGATGTAAAACTTATCAAACAAGTCTATCACAAACTATTTTCTTAAAATATTTTCAAATGCCTAAATTATATATATTTAGTAAAAATATCACTTTATGCAAACGTTGTGACCTAAACTTAGCACAAAGATTTTTTGTTATATGATACATAAAGTTATATCACGTTATGCAAACGTTGTGACCTAAGAATTTTTTACAAAATCCTAGGCCCGACGACGACGTCTATTTTCAAAGCTCATAGCACCAGAAATCGAAATGACAGTGTCTATATTTATGGCTCCCGACGGCGGCGGCCTTCAGCTCAACCAAATTCCAGGCCCGACGACGGCGGCTTTAGCTAGACAAAATCCCAGGCCTGACGACGATGTATGTTTTCGTTGGAGGTTATGCAGCCCGAGGTCCTTGTCATGGACGGCGTCCTCGTCACTATCATCGCCGGACTCAACAAATTCGATTTGGGGATTGTTGGGTCACCGTCGGCAAGCACGAAAAATTGGGAGGGAAGGGATGTGTTGGCCGGACAAGGGTATTTTGGTCATTTCAGTGAAAAAAATGAAAAAAGAGCGGATGACATCAGCGAGGGACCCCAAAGATAATAAAATCAAAGAAGAGGGATTAAGTCAAAATGTTTTTCAAAATGTTTTTCAAACAAGAATGTTTTTCAAACAAGCATGTTTTTAAGCCCGAGGTCAGAATGTTTTTCAAAACTAGAGAGACTAAATTATCGATTAAGTCAAACAAGAGGGGTGCTACAATAATTTATCCTAAATTAATACTCGTCCTCTTGACCCAAAAAAATTAATACTCATCCTAACTTGTGAACGAGATTTTGGAGAGGTTATATTGCTCGAATAAAAACCAGAAACTCCATACCTGTTCGAACTAGTCAGAGATTGGAGGAGGCGGCGGGGTTAGGTGTGATTGCTAGTTTCAAGGTGGCAGAATGATTATATTCCCTTCCGACCTATTGTATGTTGACGATGTCATAGTTTTCTGCAAGGCCACGACAGGAAACTGTAGCGTGCTTTTGGATATTCTGCAGGAGTATACGCGCTACTCGGGCCAGCACTACAATCTAAAGAAATCAAAGGTATATTTTGGATCCAGGCTCTATATTGGGTATTTCTAAGGGAAAGCTTCCTTTTGTTTATTTAGGGATTCCCCTTTTTTGTGGTTCTCCCCGGAGACGACATTTACAAGAATTAACGGATAAGATTATGGAAAAGTCTGCTAAATGGAAAGGATCCTTACTCTCCATGGCGGGGCGATTATGCCTCATCCAGACAGTTATACATGGCACTCTGACGCACTCAATGATGATATACAAGTGGCATGTGGTGCTTCTGAAGTAAGTAGGTGACTGCACCAGGAACTTCATATGGACAGTGATGCATTTAAGAGGGGCTCATGTACTATAGCTTGGAAAATAGTATGTGCCCCGAAGGAGGAGGGTGGGCTAGGATTGAGATCGTTGCGAAAGATGAATCATGCATTCTTACACAGGCTCTCATGGGACATAATGCATAGTTTGGCCAGCTACTTTGAGATTTTTAGAGATCAATTTTACAACTCAGAATTAGGAGAGTTGAGGCAGAGTATCAGGTCTTCAGTGGGCCCTGGTTTTTGGCATTGTTATTCAGATATTGTGGACTCATTGTTACGACTAGTTGAAGAGGATTCGATCGTAATTTTTGGTTAGACAACTGGCTGGGATATGTAATTACAGACAAAGTTGGGATCCCTGAACATCTTCAGGATCAATACTCAGAGATAGTGGCAGATTATTGGGGTAATGGATGATGGAGAGTTCATAGGGACTTTTCAGATGCATTCTCAGACATTATGGCAAATATGAGGGCTTACTCGATTAGACCGTGCGGGAGTGATAGGGTCATCTGGACACACGCCTCAGACGACATCATAACATCCAATGCCACTTATTAGCACCTTCGGACGTCCATCCCTTCGATGAGGTGGGGCTCTTGGATTTGGGCTCAATTTATTCCTCCAAGGAGATCTATGACTGTATGGCGGGCGATCCACAGATGCCTATTGACTATGGAGGCGTTAAGGCTAAAAGGATATATGGACCTTCTTATTGTGTTATTTGTTTTGCAGGAGCAGAGGATTTAGATCACTTATTGGTATCCTGTGCCTATACGATGGAGATATGCGGGCATTTTTTGCATTTTTCTGTGTCCATTGGGGTGATTATAGGAGTTTCTATGAGTTAGTAACGCGAGTGATGCTTTTCTCCTTTAGCACACAAGTGCAAGCTTTGTGAAGAGTGGCAGTTATTTTCATAGTGTGGGCTGTTTGGACAGAGCGCAACTAGAGGATCTTTGATGATGTATGCCATAGTGCTGCTTCGTTAATAGTGCTGATTCAAAACCTGGTGGCGGAGAAGGGAGCTTTAGATGCGGGTCACATGTTTTGTTCACATGAGGATCAATATATTTTGCAGGGATTGAGAGTTTCAGGAAGGCCATGGAGGTCTCCAGTGATTAAGAAGTTATGTTGGTTCTGTCCATTGCCCGGTTGGACTAAGTGTAACACGGTTTTGAAACCATAGGGGCTTTGTTCAGGGTTACTTTGTGCATCAGATGGGTATCAGATATGCTTATGAGGTAGAATTACTTGCAGCGTTCCAGGCAATAAAGATAGCATATGATCATGAATGACGCAGGTTATGGTTGGAGATGGACTCCTCCTATGTGTTTTCATTGTTCCAGTTTTAATAGGTGGAAGTTCCATGGAGATACCGCAATAGGTGGCTCAACGTGTAGGGCAAGCTTGCTATTATCCAGTTTCAGGTATCACATATTTATCATGAAGGCAATACTGTAGCTGATGCCTTATCTAAGATGCAGGTGATAGGATGGTGGCCAAATGCACCAAATTTCTTGGTTAATCTCGTTGGCAGAGATATGTCAGGGATGCTCTATTTATACATTTACTACATGATAAGTTGATTCATATTTTTGGGAGGTGGGGCTATCATTTTCTAGGTTGGCGAGAAGTCGGCTACAGAGGTGCGGAGTCGTGATGATGGTGGCGATTTCTTATGTACCTCATATTGTCTTGTTATTATGTATATCTCTCGCAGTGCTATTAGTGTATACTCTTTCCCCTATTATTTAGCGGCAATATGGGTTTTGGTGAGGCCACTGGCTACAACCGTATATTGTGTGGGATATAGGTGCGTGTGTTCCTCGAGGGAAAGGGTGGGCGGATCCCTAGCTAGGTATAACTAATGGCTAGTGGTTATAGACGGTCTTCTAGTTGGCTGCTGCCAGGAAGTTGGCCCCCAGACTGCCGATCTGTGGATACAACTGGGATAGATGATATGCAACATTTTCTTGGCCTATTGGCTGAAAGCGTTAACCCGACTGTCCGATCTGTGGGAACCAACAGATTAGGAAATAAAGATGTGTGCGAGTCCCTCGGGTAGGAGGGTGGGAGGATCCCCTTATAGGGAATATCTCGAGGTTAGTGGGGTTAGGTGACGTAGCATAGCGGAAGCAAAAATGAATAAAAAAAGGATATGACAATTCCGATGTGGAAACTGCCTGGATAAACCTAGATCGGAAAGGGCTCAATGCAACGCCTAACTCTCAGGGAAGTCTCAAAAGACAGATTGAGCGTCTCACTACTCGAATCAAGAAAAGGAGATTGGAAATACACGACTCGGCCGCAACAAAAGAGAAACGATCTTTCTCAGAAAACCCTCGGGTTCTGAAATATCAATTATCAAATCTAAACTCTCTAATACCATACATGACCATGGTATTTATAGAGAAATAAAAATAATAAACCTAGTAGGATTAGTAATCTAAAATAAGAATAAAAATAATAAACTCTAAATAGTCTAATTGGCCTAAAACCAAATAAAAGCCTAAATAAGACTTATGGGCCCAACATAGCAAAATACTAAATAATAAAAGTCTATCTAATATTAATAACATATCCGTGCCTACGTCAGGCTCTCTCTCGCGGATTGAGCTTGTCCTCAAGCGAATGCATATGACAAGAAGTCAGCCTGAGAAATCCACAGTATCACTTTTCAGCACATTCGAACGACGTGGATGCACTTGATATCTTCTTTCCCAGCAAAATAAGTACTTCGACATCAAGTAAGCACGACCCTCCTGTAAAGCACAAGTCAATAGCTCATGTTGTCGAACAGATCTTTCTGCATCCTTCCATACATTGATCAATAGTGATCAATAGTGATACCACCTGACATAGCGTAGCGGAAGCGAAAACTAAAATAAATAGATAAAAGGGATATAACTATATCGGAAGGGGCTCAGCGCATCGCCTAACTATCTAGGGTTGTTTAAAAGACGGATTGAGCGTGTCACTGCTCGAATGCATATGATAACAAACCAGCTTGAGAATTCTACACAATAATCTTGCAACATCTTCAAATGGTGCGGTGATAATTGATATCTCCCATTCCAACAAAATAAATACTTTGAAGTCAAGTAACCACAAATCTTCTCCACATGAAAAACCAAGAACTCATATCTTTGAACTTTTTCTACATCCTTCAGACTATTCCACAAGTTCAGTAATGGAGATCCTCCAATATAATCAAATTTGTCAGCACCAAGAAAATCAACATGGTTGACACAATCAACCTAACAATCCTGGGTCATGTGGGCTATAGGCTCATTTATTAACTCATCAGCCACAACACATTCCTCTAGTGTAGAATCACAAGGAATGTCAACAGAGCAAGGAAGTGTAAAATTTGCCAGAACTGATGTTTCATCAAATCGCTCCTTCAAGAAAAGAAAAGTCAGATCACTTTCTTCAAGAGAATCTCCTTTAAACAAATCATCACCAAAAACATCAAATTCCTCCAACGCATGAGTCTCTTCAACTTTTTGAATTTCAAGTTTCGGTTCTATAAACTGGAATTCAACAACATGTTGTACAGTCCTTTGCTTCTTTCCAACTTTAAAATTTTCCAACTTAACCAACTATTGTTGTAAACCGACCATCATACCACACATTTCATGCATCAAAGCTTCCAAGGTATCCAATCTATCATTGTCAATCATTCTGTAAATTTATCAAACTCTATGGACCAAGTTGTATGTTCACCACACAGAGAAGTTTCGAAACAGTCCTCCAAGTTCTGACAAATTCTGATACAGTCCAGAGATGGACTAAACAAAAATATTCTAATTCTTCTTGGATCAAATTGTAACTTTACCCAATGGCAAATTCTGAAATGGTCAATAATCTTCTTTGGAATCACCAAACAGCCCTTGAATCTGGATAAATTACCAAAAAATCCCAATATTTCTACCAATTCTCAATCTGACCCAAAATCCCCAATTAGAAACCCTAATTGAGAAAAGGGGGAAGCCACAAACTAGAACCACCACAAGGGGCGGCGATCAGACTATGGCAGGCGGAGTCAGCGGCCTGCAGACAGGGAACGGGAGAGCTCCGGTTAGCTAGAACCAGCCGGCGAGCAGACTGTCGGAGAATCGGCGGCAGCAGGAAGGGCGTCGGGATTCAGACCCGTGAGTCAGGTTCTTCTCCTCAAGCGGGTCCCGCAATTTCTCTTCTTCAAGGGACGGACCGCTTCTGATCGGTGGTTGACGGCTGGAATAAGAGATAGTGGGCAAGACTCCGGTCTTCGTGGCCTCGGACGGCTACGAGCATGCCGATGGCGGCGCTGCAAGAGGACACTTCAATTGGGTTTTCACTAAAACCCTATTTTTTGTTTTCTTTTTGTTCTCTTTTTTTCTATTTTTTTTCTCTGAACAACAAACACACGATCAAGCAAGATCAAACACTCCGATCAGGATGAACGAAGCTCTGATACCACCTGATATAGCGTAGCGGAAGCAAAAACGAATAAAAAAAGGATATGACAATTCCGATGTGAAAACTGCCTGGATAAACCTAGATCGGAAGGGGCTCAATGCAACGCCTAACTCTCAGGGTATTCTCGAAAGACGGGTTGAACGTGTCACTACTCGAATCAAGAAAAGGAGATTGAAAATACACGGCTCGGCCGCAACGAAAGAGAAACGCTCTTTCACAGAAAACCCTCAAGTTCTGAAAAATCAATTATCAAATCTAAACTCTCTAATACCATACATGACCATGGTATTTATAGAGAAACGAAAATAATAAACCTAGTAGGACTAGTAAACTAAAATAAGAATAAAAATAATAAACTCTAAATAGTCTAATTGGCCTAAAACCAAATAAAAGCCTAAATAAGACATACGGACCCAACATAGCAACATACTAAATAATAAAAATCTAACTAATATTAATAACATATCCGTGCCTACGTCATTAGGCTTTTGTAATCTTTTTCTTTTGATTTATGAAGTTCTTTTTTTGCAAAAAAAAAACGTTGTTAAGTCAATCATTTGGAGACTTTACAATCAGATTTAAAGTTCTAAATTTGTCTCAAAATTTATTGGCATCTCTCGTATTTATCGAAAAACTAAAAGTCAGGTACCGTTATTATAAAAGTTGCTTGAAGCAAAATAATCTTCCTACGTTGTTCTATCACTTTGCGAGGATAGTACCGTTATTTTGAAAAAGAAAAAAAAATAGTATTATTACTTTGCAAAAATAGTGATACCATAGTTTTGGAAAAATATTTCAAAAACATTTTTAGAATTTCTTTAAAACAATCAACGCACTAACGAACAAAATGACCAACATATCTTGTGAGGACCCATCCTTCCAAATTGGGCAGTAGAACCAAATCTGTGCTTATATGTGACATGCCATCAAGTTTTTTTTTGTTATATACCATTTTGTATTCAGATTTATTAAAATAATTAATTTAAATTCAAATCGGATAAACATGTAATATAATTTGACGTGTATAAAATATTTTTTTAGAGGGTATAGAATACTATTTCTTTTTTTAGAGGGGAATACTAACTTTTTTTAGAGGGCATAGAATGCTAACTAGAGCTCCCAACAAATACAAAGTCTTACGGTGTACTTAATCCCAAGATAGAACATAAAACTATAACTTCAAAAGCAGTGTATCTAACGCATAAATTCTTTGACTTCAAAGATTTTAAAAGACAACGTTAATTTCATGCAAAATATTATAGTAATTTATCCAAAGAAAATGAATCTCATTATCTGATTAATTTACACATCCGCGCAATTGATGGCGTCCCATTGAAGGCCTCAATGTCATCCCTGCACAAGTCATAAAACTGGTGTTTAAGCTCTTCCGGTGTAATTCATGGATTTGAACTAACTATATGCAGCCAAGATTTGGCGTATGAGTTGGATGACTTACCGAACTTTTTAAACAGAATTTCAGAATTTTCACCACGGCAAACATTGTCGAAATTTATCTTTTAAGCTTTCGATCATTGACCACAGAAGAACTGTTCCATTCGGGTTCCCATCTTGTTCTGCGATCACAATTACGGTATAATCATCGGTCAATGTAACAGAACACATTATGATCTTGGGGTACAGCAAGGATAAGTAGACAGAGTGAGTAGTTTGTACGCAATCCGCGAATAATTAGTTTCCACGACACAAACAAGTTACTTACCCCTGTGCATATTTGTAGCCGCAGGTCGATTGGCATTCGGGTTGAGCAAAGTCGATTGACTTGACAAGACTGCGAAATCAGGTTCAGCATGTACAACAGAACACATTATGATCTTGGGGTACAGCAAGGATAACTAGACAGAGTGAGTAGTTTGTACGCAATCCGCGAATAATTAGTTTCCACGACACAAACAAGTTACTTACCCCTGTGCATATTTGTAGTCGCAGGTCGATTGCCATTCGGGTTGAGCAAAGTCGATTGACTTGACAAGACTGCGAAATCAGGTTCAGCATGTACAACAGAACACATTATGATCTCGGGGTACAGCAAGGATAAGTAGACGGAGTGCAGATTTTGTACGCGATCTGTGAATAATTAGTTTCCACGACACAAACAAGTTACTTACCCTTGTGCGGATTTGTAGCCGCAGGTCGATTGCCATTCGGGTTGAGCAAAGTCAATTGACTTGACAAGACTGCGAAATCAGGTTCAGCATGTACAACAGAACACATTATGATCTCGGGGTACAGCAAGGATAAGTAGACGGAGTGCAGATTTTGTACGCGATCTGTGAATAATTAGTTTCCACGACACAAACAAGTTACTTACCCTTGTGCGGATTTGTAGCCGCAGGTCGATTGCCATTCGGGTTGAGCAAAGTCGATTGACTTGACAAGACTGCGAAATCAGGTTCAGCATGTACAACAGAACACATTATGATCTCGGGGTACAGCAAGGATAAGTAGACGGAGTGCAGATTTTGTACGCGATCTGTGAATAATTAGTTTCCACGACACAAACAAGTTACTTACCCTTGTGCGGATTTGTAGCCGCAGGTCGATTGCCATTTGGGTTGACCAAAGTCGATTGACTTGACAAGACTGCGAAATCAGGTTCAGCATGTACAACAGAACACATTATGATCTCGGGGTACAGCAAGGATAAGTAGACGGAGTGCAGATTTTGTACGCGATCTGTGAATAATTAGTCTCCACGACACAAACAAGTTACTTACCCTTGTGCGGATTTGTAGCCGCAGGTCGATTGCCATTTGGGTTGACCAAAGTCGATTGACTTGACAAGACTGCGAAATCAGGTTCAGCATGTATAACAGAACACATTATGTTCTTGGGGTATAGCAGGGATAAGCAGAAGGAGTGTGCATTTTACACGCGATCCGCGAATAATTAGTTTCCATGACACAAAAAGTTTCTTACCCTTGTGCAGATTTGTAGCCGCAGGTCGATTGCCATTCGGGTTGAGCAAAGTCGATTGACTTGACAAGACTACGAAATCAGGTTCAGCATGTATAACAGAACACATTATGATCTTGGGGTACAGCAGGGATAAGTAGACGGAGTGCGCATTTTATACGCGATCTGCGAATAATTAGTTTCCACGACACAAACAAGTTTCTTACCAATGTGTGGATTTGCTGCCGCAGGTCGATTTCCATTCGGGTTGAGCAAAGTCGACTGACTTGACAAGACTGCGAAATCAGGTTCAGCATGTATAACAGAACACATTATGATCTTGGGGAACAGTAGGGATAAGTAGACGGAGTGCACATTTTGTACGCGAACTGCGAATAATTAGTTTCCACGACACAAACAAGTTAGTTACCCTTGTGTAGATTTGTAGCCGCAGGTCGATTTCCATTCGGGTTGAGCAAAGTCGACTGACTTGACAAGACTGCGAAATCAGGTTCAGCATGTATAACAGAACACATTATGATCTTGGGGTACATCAGGGATAAGTAGACGGATTGCGCATTTTGTACGCGATCCGCGAATAATTAGTTTCCACGACACAAACAAGTTACTTACCGTAGTGTGGATTTGTAGTCGCAGGTCGATTGCCATTCGGGCTGAGAAAAGTCGATTGACTTGCCAAGACTGCAAAATCAGGTTCAGTATGTATAACAGAACACATTATGATCTTGGGGTACAATAGGGATAAGTAGACGGATTACACATTTTGTCCGTGATCCGCGAATAATTAGTTTCCACGAAAAAAACAAGTTACTTACCGTTGTGCGAATTTGTAGCCACAGGTCGATTACCGTTCGGGCTGAGCAAAGTTGATTGACTTGACAAGGCTGCGAAATCAGGTTCAGCATGTATAATAGAACACATTATGATCTTGGGGTACAGCAGGGATAAGTACACGAAGTGCGCATTTTGTACGCGATCCGCAAAAAATTAGTTTCCACGACACAAACAAGTTATTTACCGTTGTGCGGATTTGTAGCCGCAGGTTGATTGCCATTCGGGTTGAGCAAAGTCGATTGACTTGATAAGACTGCGAAATCAGGTTCAAGATATATAACAGAACACATTATGATCTTGGGGTAGAGCATGGATAAGTAGACGGAGTGCGCATTTTGTACGCGATCCGTGAATAATTAGTTTCCACGACACAAATAAGTTACTTACCCTTGTGCAGACTTGTAGCCGCAGGTCGATTGTCATTTAGGTTGAGCAAAGTCGATTGACTTGACAAGACTGCAAAATCCGGTTCAACATGTATAACAGAACACATTATGATCTTGGGGTACAGCAGGGATAAGTAGACGGAGTTTGCATTTTGTATGCGATCCACAAATAATTAGTTTCCATGACACAAACAAGTTACTTACCGTTGTGCGGATTTGTAGCCGCAGGTCGATTGCCATTCGGGTTGAGCAAAGTCGATTGACGTGACAAGACTGCGAAATCAGGTTCAGCATATATAACAGAACACATTATGATCATGAGGTACAACAAGGATAAGTAGACAGAGTGCGCATTTTGTACGCGATCCGCGAATAATTATTTTTCACGACACAAATAAGTTACTTACCCTTGTGCTGATTTGTAGCCGCAGGTCGATTGCCATTCGGTTTGAGCAAAGTCGATTGACTTGACAAGACTGCGAAATCAGGTTCAACATGTATAACAGAACACAATATGATCTTGGGGTACAGTAGGGATAAGTAGACGGAGTGCGCATTTTGTACGCGATCCGCGAATAATTAGTTTCCACGAGACAAACAATTTACTTACTGTTGTGCGGATTTGTAGCCGCAGGTTGATTGCCATTCGGGTTGAGCAATGTCGATTGACTTGACAAGACTGCAAAATCAAATTCATCATGTATAGCAGAACACATTATGATCTTGGGGTACAGCCGGGATAAGTAGACGGAGTGCGCATTTTGTACGCGATCCGCAAATAATTAGTTTCCACGACACAAATAAGTTACTTACCGTTGTGCGGATTTGTAGCCTCAGGTCGATTGCCATCCGGGGTTAGCAAAGTCGATTGACTTGACAAGACTGCGAAATCAGGTTCACCATATATGACAGAACACATTATGATCTTGAGGTACAGCAGGGATAAATAGATGGAGTGCGCATTTTGTACGCGATCCGCGAATAATTATTTTTCACGACACAAATAAGTTACTTACCCTTGTGCAGATTTGTAGCTGTAGGTCGATTGCCATTAGGGTTTAGCAAAGTTGATTGACTTGACAAGACTGTGAAATCAGGTTCTACATGTATAACAGAACACATTATGATCTTGGGGTACAGCAGGGATAAGTAGACGGAGTTCGCATTTTGTACGCGATCCGCGAATAATTAGTTTCCACCACACAAACAATTTACTTACCGTTTTGCGGATTTGTAGCCGTAGGTCGATTGCCATTCGGGTTGAGCAAAGTCAACTGACTTGACAAGACTGCGAAATCAGGTTTAGCATATATAACAGAACACATTATGATCTTGGGGTACAACAGGGATAAGTAGACGGAGTGGGCATTTTGTACGCGATCCGCGAATAATTAGTTTTCACGACACAAACAAGTTACTTACCGTTGTGCGGATTTATAGCCGTAGGTCGATTACCATTCGGGTTGAGCAAAGTCGATTGACTTGACAAGACTGTGAAATCTGGTTCAGCATGTATGACTGGTCCATCTGCAGGCTGAAGTTCCACTGGCCATCGCATTGGAACCACCAAACTCCTCCTGCACCAATGGAAGAAGAAGAACAGACATTTCGACAGCTCACATAATTCAGCAATGATGATGCAATAGAATGAGAAATAACGACTAAGCTTCCTGATCATACTTGCTCATTTAAGATCAAATAATTAGCACGAGTTACCTCTCCATGCACTTATATTGGCAGAGCTGCATCTTTTCGGCTGAATACTTGCAGAATAATGGTTCCAGATTCTTCGTCGCAAGTCCTACATCTTTCGATGACAAGATGTCCCAAAACCTCATCACTTGAGTCTGAAACAGATCTTCTACGAGAATATCCACAGACCAAATTAACGATAACTGATTAGTGATTCTGCTGTGTTTTAACAACTTGGCCGATGCACCAACATTACGAGGTAAGCTTCCTTTTCTTGAATGAGATGGGCGCCAACCATCAGCCAGCTTCCGTAGAAAAGAAACAGCCTCTTTAAGATCGTCAAGGTCTCGCACTTTCTTGATCGATTTGAGGAAGTCATCACACAATATAACCTGCAGATAGATTAGATTCAGAAGCATCGGATTATATGCTTGCTGATTAGCTCATCCAAAGTACCCCAAATTCCAATAAGCAAGAATATACTAGCTAGCACTTGAAATACCTTCCATCTTGAATCTCTGAACAATATTGAATCAGAATCATATTGTTCGAAAAAAGAAAATGCAATAGCACGGGATAATCTCTTGTCATCTTCAGCATTATAGTAGCATCTCCGGCCCTTGGCATCATCGACCAGCTTCTTCCAAATGGACCTGCTGCTCGATAAAGTAGGTTCATTCCCGAGTATCCATAGACAATGTCTAAGAATCAGAAGAGCAACATCAGTACCTCGAACAACTCAATGGTGTGTAAATAGTTAATGAAGAATATTTGAGGTCTAAAGATAATACCTTGCACGAGTTAATGCTACATTCACCCTTTGTTCATTTGAAAGAAAGCCCACATCTCCTTTCCTGTTGCATCTAACAGTGGAAATAATTATGACATCCTCCTCACCACCTTGGAAACCATCCACAGAGCGAACGTTCACTGAGAAATCACAACCAGCATCTGCACTATATTTTCCAATTCTCTCTTCAATTACCTTCACCTGAGCCTTGTATGGTGATATGACACCGACACTAAGCTTCTTTTTTGTGCTAACGAATCCTGTGTCGAAATAAAAACGAAAAATGGAACTTACCATACACCATAAGCTTAACTTTCCAACCTATGTGAAAGAATTTACAGGGTGACACCTCTTAAATATTGTATTGTACCTTGATAAAGTCTTGCAACAATGTCATCTATGACAGCAACCTCAACCATGTTTCTCGTACTCTTCCTATCCCGGTCCTCGAAGCCTTGTGCAATGTTTATGAAGGAGTAAGATCCATACATATTTCCTTCAAGGAATTTCATTTGGTAACTGGTATCTTTTACATTCGGAGCATCCATAATTTGTCCGTTGTAGAACTGCGTGTTTGAGAATAAGCTAATCGACGGATGCATTCTGTATTGGATGTTAAGCAAAAGCTTCTTCGAGCCCAAGTTCACCAACCTCTCGAACAAACTTCTTCCAAAATGAGCCTTACTTGATATCTAATAGAATTTTAATGTTCAACATCACCAGACAGATAATGTATGTACAGTATAACACATGAGTTTTTAGTTAAAAACAGAACCTGGCTAGTAACCATTGCTGCCAGTTGCCTCTCGTCTCCTGCAAGAAAGGCATGGCGAAGACCAGGGATACGCAAAGGTATTGCAGATTCACACTCTTTAAGTTGAGCAGCCTCGTCGATGACTAGCATCTGCACTGGCTCCATCCCTTTAGCTAGCAACTTTGCGGCACCAGATGCAGTACAAAAAAGCAAGCAAGCATTTGACAAGCAAAACTTCGTTAACGAGCTTTCGTCCGTGGATTTGATTGAGAGTTGAGGTAGCAAAGATAACATATGGATTAGCTCTCTCCTTGCATCGTGCAGCTTGAAAGATTTATCAGCTCCGCTTCCTGCCCCTTCCAGAATAATGAGCAACCCGTCACTTGCATTGCTTCTAGTCGACAGCAAAGTCTCGAAAGATTTCAGCAGATCAAGCGCTTTGATCATATTCCTTGCTGCACTTGGAGAAAGAAAAGAAGTTGGCAGATGTTTACACAGATTTATTATGCAGAACTCGAATCTGTCTCCAATGGACTCCAATCTTTTCTTAATGAATTCTTCAAATGTCCAAGTATCATTCTTGACCTCTGTTCCTGCTTCTGATTTACGGTGCTCGGGCTCATAATTCTTTTTAGTTTTTAAAGACCGTTTCTTTCCTTTTGAAGCCTGCGGAGTAGTTTCGTTCCGAATTGTCAATGTGTTCTCATTTGTCGAGTTATCCTCCACATTATTTACATACTTCCCATCAGTACCATCTGCGTTTCTGCTCAAGTACAACTGGTAATCCCTTTCAATATCATCAAGTAGACATTTCATGGATTCCAGGATACAGTTCCAACCAGATTTTGGCGTCAGACACTTCGCGAGAATACCAACGCGATGGTGAAGGAAGATATCAAGAATTCCAGCGTCGTCATCAATCTTCATCCTCACCGGATTCCCAAACAAAACCATATCTCCAATCCCATAACATTCATGCTCAAGAGAATCAGCAACCAATTTCAAGACACGTGCTGCAACTTCCACCACTGCAATATTTGTAGGAGCACATGTAAGCGTCCTGCATTTCATTTTAAGCAATGAGTAGAGCATACAAGCCACAGTCTTTGTTTTCCCGGTTCCCGGGGGACCCCAGATCAACTTCACAGAACTTTGATGAAAGCAAACACTTTTAGCAATGCATCTCATAACTGCAGCTCTCTGTGATTCGTTTAGACTAAAAAGGGAAATGTCCCTTAACAAAGAAGAGGGTATCCAGTCATTCCCTCTGGAAGAACAAGTATAACAATCATCGTCATCCTGCGAGTATCGAAAGTGAAAACCAAGTCATTTCAATGAACAATCGAAGAGCGGCTCAATAAACGAATGGAAAAAAGGGGTCAAGGTACATACAGCAGAATTGTAACGCGCCACCTTCTCTATAATGTCCAATTTCTTCTCTCCAAATTCAGATGCCAATGCCTTCCGTATTCGGATATTAGGCAGGAGACCTGTCAAGTACACAGCAAAAAGTGTTGCTGCCTCTACGTTACTCGGTGTCGATTGTGCAGCACCGTGGCTCCTACTTTTCTTTGTCAGATCACCGTGGCTCCTACTTTTCTTTGTCAGATCCCCGTCAATGACAATTGGCTTTGATGATAATATTCTCAATGTATTTCCTCCTCCACTTATCTCTTCCACAAAGGCAATAATATAAGGCTGTTTAGGTCGGTTTAAATCGTCAATGAACCTTGGTTTAACATCCGTCAGCGCTATGAGATCGCCGAAACACGGTTCATAAACTTGTCCATTCCTCTGAATGCGCTTTAGTGTGATTTCATAAAAAAAATCATTTGGAGGCTCAGAACATCCATGTTGCTTTACGTCCATTACTTGAGATAAAGGTGCTTGAGATAGAGCTTCTACACTTGAGGCCAAATCCGCGTGTGTTTCCTCAATCAGCGAGGGAACGAACGACTTTAGGTAATGTGTCGCTGACATGAATGTATCTGGTATTTGCTGCACCTGTAAAAAGGAAATGATAATTGTTAACTACTCGGCCATACTTTTACATAGCATAAACGAAAGCATAGATGGATAGTTTTGACCCATCACGATAACCAGACGATTGTCCAGCTACAGTAGATAGGATGTTATTACATTAACAAGATATTTGCGCAATCGAATCTGCTATCCGTTATCGACACTTTATTTTCTGATATATCTAAACTTCTACTGACTTGAGACATGATACCCATGTGTTTAACATAGCATAAGTACAAGTGTAGATTGAACATTTTGGCCATACTTCTAAGAACATATTTTTTTTGTTTAATTTGTCTGATCTGCCAAAAATATCAAAAGAAGAACAAACAAGTTGATGCAATTGCAACCTAAACAAAGATTAGCTCAAACACATGTGGATGCATGCATCTAACATGAAACATGACACATGTTAATTACCTGGTCTTTGTAAAGATGCTTGTTGAGAACATCCTGGAAGGACCAAGAGAGCACAATGTCCACTAACCCTCTGTCCTCAGAGACCTCCTTACCCTTCCCCTTCTTCACCTCAAGCAAGCTCATCTCTTGATCACTGTTGCTTGTCACACAAGGAAAAGAGTGAGACTAAAAATGAAAACCAAAATCTCTTGGCTTTCCCGGCTCCCTTTCCTTTACTTTGAAGCAAAATTTGGCTAATGAATTGGGAAGAAGACTTTATCAAAAAAAAAAAATTGGGAAGAAGACGAAAAGGCATTGACTCCAAGTCTATTTAGTCATTAATTAGTATTTTTTTTCTCTTTTTTTGGTGGATATAAAACATCGTACTTACTTTTTTTTTTGTTGAAAAAACATCGTACTTACTTTACAGGCCTTTAATGACCCTAGTTTCTTCGTCACGAAGGTGATAATGCCTTTGTTTTTTTGGTCAAAAATCTCATAGGTACCTAAGGTTAGATATATTGTACTAGGAGGTCCACTACATAGTTCTTTAGTCCCTACATTTTGAAAAATTGAACTTTCTAGTCCCTATGTCCATTTGTTTTTGGTCAATAACTTGCCAAAATTGCTCTTCTCTTCACCATTGAACGCCACCCAATGGCCGTTATTTTGACATTTGCACCGTTTTTTCATTAATTATATAGTCAAATATCCATCTGTAAACTCAACTTCAATCTGACACCACAATCTTTGAGTTTAATAAGTGACCTTTGGCGGAGCAGCTATTAATACAGTGAAATGTAGGTTGCGTTGACCACCAAATTATAATCTACTTTCATGTTAGGTTTGTTTTTTGGATTAGCGAAACATTAATACGGAAGATCAGATCGTGTTACCGATTGAATGGATGTTGAATTATGTGACGAGCGTGTCGAGGCCCCTCAAAATAAACCGATATTCACGGCTCACTAATTTGTAGTAAGAAAGCAGAAATACCGAGTCAGATCCAAGGAGGAACGAATACTCAATTAATCTAACTATTTAAACGAAAGTAAAAGGGGGGGGGGGGGGGGGGGGGGGGGGGGGGGTTTGAGAGATTTGTAGATCAAACGAAATCAACAAAACGCAGAAGAGAGAAGTAAGAGTAAAAATCAATGAGAGAAAAGCGGCAGATTCGAGATCGGAGTAGCACGACAGGTTGGTTGATCACTGGATCACAAAAGATAATCTAGCACATGTAGCAAGTAGGTGTAAATCTCCCGCAACCGCAAAGAGACCACAAACATCCAATAATCAACTAGCCAAACGACCGCCTAACTAGTTGTTTATCACCTAATAGACAGAATATCGATCGATTTCTATTCTATAAGATAATAGCATTAAGAATAGATGTTCCTACTCCTAGAGATTATACTCAAAACCTTGGTATCTACAAACTGGCCTTACTTATTCCTAGTTAATTAGTTTAGTAACGACCGTTCCTCACTGAATTAACCTTGCTCCTAGGTTCAATTCCTAACTGCAACCGCTAATCAAGAATCAAAGGCAAATATGTTCAAGAATAAATTCACAAACGCAAACCATCCAAGAACAATAATAAGCACAAGGAATAAGTAAATGCTACTGAATTAAATTGAATAACCAAGATCCTCACAACCAAAACCTGGGTCTCCTCCCTCGAATCAACCTAGAGGTTTAGTTCCTCATAGTCTTGACAAAGGCAAAAATAAGGTATATGTTCTCTGGAATCAAAAAGTTCTCTTAAAATAAGTGTAGAGGGTTATATATAAGCCCTCCTAAGTGTAAAAACCTAATGGGTCGTTTCGAGAGTCTTCCGCGATGCAGAAACCGAATTTCTAATATTGTTCCGAATATTCGCTGATAATATTCTGCCAGACCAGCCTTCAGTATTTTGGTCATAACTTCCTCTTCCGATATCCGATTTAGGCGTTCTTTATATGCACGGAAAGAGGAAAGAAATATATTCAATTGTCTGTCAAATACGCATCCTTTGATTCGGCTCCAAAGTTGACCGAAATACCCTTCAAAGTCAGCTGTCCCTGCCAGACTTCTTCTCCAAGTATAATTCTTTCCAAATTTGCCTCCTTTTCCTACAATTTAGCACAAAGAACCCATTAGTCATCCAAAACTCAAATGTTTACTAAAACGATACTAAACTAAAGACAAACATGCAATAATGACTCGAAATCCTATGCGTTTAATGCGTGTTTTAGACACACATCAAACATCCCCACACTTAAACTTTGCTTGTCCCCAAGCAAGACTCTAAACTAAGACAGACTCAAAAGACTCATATAGAACACGCAAATAGATATTGTCAACACGAGCACTAGCATTTTAACCACACTGAACTTATGAACCATCAACAACAAACTATCCCTAGGAATCTTCATGCCAAGTCAATTTCACAATTCAAGCCTAGCCCACAAATTAAAGTAGTTCTCTATAATTTTAATCATTCAGAAAGCGGTGAAGACCACTAGAGACTCAACATCAATAAGCACCAGGCATGACTGGATATTAAGGCACTTATAGTGCTGTTTAGCTTGGCCTCATCCCAAAACATTTTAGGTTAGCATGGTTAGCACTCAAGTTTGCATGGCACTTGGGACTTCACTCTTAGATGTCAATAGGTCGGGTTACAACTTTTTATTGCTCCGATTGTACACCTATAACGATCTTCAAGCTCCATCCTAGTCAGGCCGGAGGCAACATCAACTCCAATTGTTTACCTGACTACTGCCCTTCCGCCAGCATTCATTCACATTCCACCTCTACATTCCACATTCCGCATTTCAATTTTCCTTCCTTCCTTTCCCATTCCTTTCAAACATTTTTTTTCTTTTCACAACTTAGAAGGGCAGCAAGTTTTCTTATACGCCACTCGGTTAATCCTCACGCAAGTCAGCAAAAATATTTTTATGATACAGGCGGGAGTTGGTTACTACAGCCGTGCCACCCGAATTCTCTCAAGTGTTATATCAGTCTTGTACACTAGTGGTCGCTTAATCCAATTATGAGATTTTTTCGAAAAGCAAAAACTACTTCTCAATATGGGCTTATTCCTATCCTTGCTAATTTCATCTTGGCATGAGCTTTCCTAAAGATTTTAAGTTGCTAAGGGGTCAAAAATTCAAGGTTGCAAGTTCAAGCAGATGGTTGACTCGACACGCAAACCATACTAAATATTTCAACTAAACATCCCCACACTTAGAGAACAACATGTCCTCATGAACAAAAACAAACATACTAGTGACGCCCGACATACCCACACTTAGAAAATAACATGTCCTCATGGTATATAGGTTGACTCTAAATATAACAAATAGAATAAAACACACAAGACATAACAAGTACGAGAAAATAGAATACAATAAATAAATAAAACAAATAAGTTTAGGGTTCAAGGGCTCCCTCGGGTGGTGCATTGCGAAGATCGACGGTTGGCACTGAGTCCATTCCTCTCTTTCGTTTATCTTGATTGGCACGAGTAACATTGTTCTTTGGAGGCATGATAAAAATTGGAGTGAGAAAAGAAATTCGACGATTCTGTTGGTATAATGAGGCTAAGGTGCTGTCCCTGTAAAAGAATAAGTTAAAGTAAGCATAACAGGGGTTTAAATATATAATAATAAAAGAAAAGAATAATGAGGCGAAAGAGAGTCCAAATCCCGTAGAAATTCTGAAAAGGAATTCAATTAAGACTAAAATTCTCAGGCTTGGAAAACGGAAAGAGAATCTTTGTTTCCGTAAAAAAAAATCGTCGGCTTCGGCTTCGAGATGCACTCGGCTCCAACGGCTCGGCTTCGGCTTGGTGTAGAAGGAAAAACTAAAGTTGATGTGCTTGGTCGGCGCCAGGTGGCTTTGTCAGTGCGAGGAGAGAAAATTCCTCGTCACTTCGTCGCGAAATGGCTTCGGTCGATGCGATAAATTTCCAAAGTTTCTGTGCACTTCGTGGCGTGGATTCCTCGCCTCGACTTAACCCTTTTCTTTTTTTTCCTGCAAAACTAGAAGACATCGATTAGAAACTAAAAGAAAAAGAAAAATCTTAAAAATAAACTACTAAGATCTAAAAAGGGAAAACTAAATTGGGTTGCCTCCCAATAAGCGCTAATTTAACGTCAATAGCTTGATGGAACATCGAGATTACTCTGTAGTATATATTGGTCGTGCGAGATGCACAGTCTCATTTGGAGATCCTACAAAATTCTCAACAAAAGGTTTTAAACGATGTCCATTCACTGTAAGAATGTTGTTCGTGTTCAAATCCTGAATTTCAACAACTCCATTACGAAACACTTGAAGCACAATGAACGGACCAGTCCAACGAGATCGAAGCTTACCAGGCATAAGCTTTAGTCGGGAATTAAAGAGCAATACCTTCTGGCCCGCAATAAAGTTTTTGCGAAGGAGCAATTTATCATGTAAAATTTTGGTACGCTCCTTGTACATCGCCGCGTTCTCATATGCTTCTAGACGAATCTCCTCTAATTCTTGCAACTGCAACTTCCGCTCTTTGCCAGCCATATGGAAATCCATGTTGCATCGCTTGATCGCCCAGTACGCTTTGTGCTCGATCTCTACAGGTAAGTGGCATAATTTCCAAATACTAGGCGATAAGGAGACATACCTATCGGAGTCTTAAATGCTGTGCGGTATGCCCAAAGAGCATCGTCTAAACGTAAGCTCCAATCCTTCCGCGAGGGGTTCACCATTTTCTCCAATATTTGTTTCACCTCCCGATTAGATACCTCTGCTTGTCCATTGGTTTGGGGGTGATACGTGGTAGCAACACGATGATGCACGCCGTATTTCTTCATTAATGCTGCTATGGTGCGGTTGCAGAAATGAGTACCTTGGTCGCTGATGACCGCACGTGGAATGCCAAACCTACTAAAGATGTTAGATTTTAAAAATCCTGCAACAACTTTAGAATCATTAGTTCGGGTGGCCTTTGCTTCCACCCACTTCGAGACATAGTCAACTGCAAGTAGGATATAGATGTTGCCTAAAGAGCTGAGAAAAGGTCCCATAAAATCTATTCCCCACACATCAAATATCTCGCAGAAAAGTATAGCAACTTGAGGCATCTCATTTCTACGAGATATATTCCCTACTCGCTGACAGCGGTCACAACTCTTGCAAAATTCATAGGCATCCTGGAATAACGTAGGCCAATAGAATCTATTAGCTAGCACTTTTCTAGTAGTTCTCCTAGGACCAAAGTGACCTCCACATGCATATGTATGCCAATAAGTCAAGATGGACTCACATTCAGGTAAGGTTACGCAACGACGGATGACTTGATCACTACCAATTTTCCACAGAAAAGGTTCATCCCAAATAAAGTATTTCGCATCACTATGAAGTTTATGCCTTTTTGCTTTCGTTAAACCAGGAGGAGTCTTACCAGTTACAATAAAGTTCACAAGGTCTGCATACCATGGTTCTTCGGTTTGGACATCGAATAGTTGTTCGTCGGGAAAATCATCTGAGATGGGTAGTGGTTCCTCAGCACGTTCCAAGCGGCTCAGGTTGTCCGCTACTAAATTTTTGGGTCCCTTCTTATCTCGAATCTCCAAGTGAAATTCCTGCAGTAAAAGAATCCATCGAATTAAGCGTGGTTTAGACTCTTTCTTTGCCAATAAATATTTGAGTGCAGCATGATCAGAATAAACAATGACTTTTGTTCCTAAAAGGTAGGAACGAAATTTATCCAAGGCAAAAACAATGGCAAGTAATTCTTTCTCCGTGGTGGAGTAATTTCGTTGGGCTCCATCCAAAGTCTTCGAGGCATAATAGATGACATGAGTGCTCTTCTCAACTCGTTGTCCAAGTACGGCTCCTACGGCATAGTCACTTGCATCGGTCATGATCTCAAACGGAAGATTCCAATTAGGTGGTTGCAGAATTGGGGCTGTGGTTAGCAACAACTTCAGTTTATCAAAAGCTTCATTGCACTCCTTACTTGTTGCAGCATTGAGTTTGCGATAGTCAATGCAAACACGCCACCCATTCTGGACTCGCATAGGTATCAGTTCGTTCTTCTCATTCGCGACCAAAGTAAGGCCAGTCTTCTTCGGAACCACATGAATTGGGCTAACCCATTGGCTATCGGAGATGGGGTAGATGATACCCAAGTCAAGAAGCTTGATGATTTCTTTCATAACGACTACCTTCATGGCTGGGTTTAACTTCCGTTGTGGATCTCTCTTCGGCTTGGCATTTTCTTCTAAGAGAATTCGGTGCATGCATACGGAAGGGCTGATGCCTTTTATATCTGCCAATGTCCAACCAATGGCTGTTTTATGTTCTCTCAGCACTTCAATCAATTGTTGCTCTTAAAACATGGCAAGATCCTTGGAGATAATCACTGGTAGGGTGTCCTTATCGCCGAGATACACGTACTTGAGATTCTCGGGTAACTTTTTCAACTCTAACTTGGGAGCCTGTTCAACAGAAGGGAGAATATGTTCGTTAGTAACTGGTAAAGGAATTATAGAATTCTCGTACCTTCTTGGGGCCTCTGTGAGTGAGTAAAGAGCCATGATATTGTCTTGATCTTCCTCCACGAGTTTCATGATTGCATCTTGATCAATGGCAGAATTTTGAATCACCCATTCGAGGGAGTCCTTGATACATACTCTTTCAAAAGTAACTTGGACAAGCGGGTCAATTACATCAATAGAAAAAGCAGTTGCAGAATCTTGAGGGTGCTTCATGGCATCAAATATATTAAAGGTCACTACTTCTCCATCAAATTCGAGTGAAAGAGTTCCATTATGCACATCTATCTTGGTTCTAGCAGTTTTCATGAATGGTCGTCCAAGCAAGATGTGAGAAAAATTAGAGCGAGAATCATCATCCATATCAATCACATAAAAATCAACAGGAAAGATAAATTCATTTACTTTAACAAGCAAATCTTCTAGAACTCCTTCAGGGTAAGAATTAGACCTATCTGCCAACTGAATTATGATTCTAGTATCTTTTAAAGGACCTAGATTCAAAACTTTATAAATGGACAGTGGCATGACATTAATAGACGCTCCCAAATCAAGCATTGCTCTTTCAATTCTTGTATTTCCAACAGTGCATGGAATAGTGAACATACCTGGATCCTTGCACTTTTGGGGAAGCTTCCTTTTGATAATCACTGAAGCATTTTCGCCCACTCTAACTTTGTCATCCATGCCTAACTTCTTTTTGTTGGTGCAAAGATCTTTAAGAAATTTTGCATACCTCGGTATTTGCTTGATGGCATCGAGCAATGGAATATTCACTTCTACCTTGCGAAAGGTTTCCAGAATTTCTTGCTCGGCAGTGTCCTTCTTTGCTTTAGCAAATCTTCCAGGAAATGGTGGAAGAATCTCTATCGTGGGCTTCAATTTAATGGGTTCATTCTCTTTCTCCACCTCCTTCTCAATTTTACTTATCTTATTCTCTTCTTGAGTATTCTCTTCTAGGACAGGTGTTGTTTCCAAAGTTTTCCCACTTCGCAAAGTGATAGCACTTGCATTCTCTCTTGGGTTTACCACTGTCTGAGATGGTAGTCTCCCTTGAGAATTCTTCATTTCTCTCACATCAGCTGCAATCTGAGACACTTGCCTTTCAACATTCTTGATACTCGCATTAGTTTGGTTAGCAAGATTTTGAATACTCTGGTTGGTGCTGATGGCCAAAGATTTAATAAGGTCTTCCAATGATTGGGAAGAATTAGCAGCTTGTTGTTGAGGTGGCTCAGGCCTAGAGTTTTCATAAGCAAGTGGTGCCCTTTGGTTTGGTTGTCCTTGAGGTGGCCCATATCTGAAATTGGGATGGTTCCTTGTGCCTGGGTTGTAGTAATTAGAGTATGGATCATACTTCCTCTTTTGCTGATAATCACTATTACCCACAACGTATGCTCCTTCTTCAACATCATGATATGCTTCCGAATGGTGCCCTGGAATAGAGCAAACACCACATACTATTGGCTTGGCTGAGCCATTTTTGAAGGCTGACTTCACAAATGTTTCTAGTTCATTGAATCTCTCTTCTAAGTTAGAAGTGCCCACTTCGTTGACTTTCTGCTCTCCTGAACTTTGACGTCCTCGTGTATTTTTAGCCATCCTTTCAATCAGCTATTTTGCTTGAGCAGGTGTATTATTCATGAGGTCACCTCTACTGGCAGCGTCAAGCATGCTCCTTTCTGAAGGGAGGAGTCCTTCATAAAAATATTGTATGAGCTGATTCTCTGCAATTTGATATTGTGGACAACTAGAACACAATTGTTGAAATCTCTCCCAGTATTCATACAACGTCTCGCCAGAGTGCTGGGTGATGCCACTAATCTCCTTCCTTTTAGATATCACTGTAGAAGCAGGAAAGTATCTATCCAAGAATTTCTTTTGCAATTCTGCCCAAGTCGTTATCGATCTTGGCTCAAGACTGTATAGCCAGTCCCTAGCTTTGTCTTCAACAGAGAATGGAAAAGCCATCAGCTTGACTAATTCTGTAGAGACTCCTGCTTGTTTCATAGTAAAGCAAGCAATGTGAATTCCTTGCAGATGTCTGTTGACATTCTCTCCAGCTCGTCCATAGAAGGTGGGTAGCCGATGAATCAAACTTGACTTGAGCTCAAACGGAGGAATATTATCAGGAAGAATAATGCACAACGGTTGTTGGTTGACATCATTGTCTGCCATGGCGTTCATGGTAAGCTGTTGGTCTGCCATGTTAGAAATATCTTCAGGAGTGCTTTCAGTGTCAGATGAAGAAGTAGAGTCTCCCTCACTGGTAGAATCACCAGAAGCAATAGCTTATCTTTTGGCCTTCCGGTTTGCCTTTGCAGTCTTCTCAATCTCCCGGTCAAGAGGTAAAGTACCTAAGCCTGAAGAACGAGTTAACATACAGAGTCAGATCAATCAAATAAATCGAAACCTCCCCGGCAACGGCGCCAAATTTTAACGAGCGTGTCGAGGCCCCTCAAAATAAACCGATATTCACGGCTCACTAATTTGTAGTAAGAAAGCAGAAATACCGAGTCAGATCCAAGGAGGAACGAATACTCAATTAATCTAACTATTTAAACGAAAGTAAAAGGGGGGGGGAGGGGGGGTTTGAGAGATTTGTAGATCAAACGAAATCAACAAAACGCAGAAGAGAGAAGTAAGAGTAAAAATCAATGAGAGAAAAGCGGCAGATTCGAGATCGGAGTAGCACGACAGGTTGGTTGATCACTGGATCACAAAAGATAATCTAGCACATGTAGCAAGTAGGTGTAAATCTCCCGCAACCGCAAATAGACCACAAACATCCAATAATCAACTAGCCAAACGACCGCCTAACTAGTTGTTTATCACCTAATAGACAGAATATCGACCGATTTCTATTCTATAAGATAATAGCATTAAGAATAGATGTTCCTACTCCTAGCGATTATACTCAAAACCTTGGTATCTACAAACTAGCCTTACTTATTCTTAGTTAATTAGTTTAGTAACGACCGTTCCTCACTGAATTAACCTTGCTCCTAGGTTCAATTCCTAACTGCAACCGCTAATCAAGAATCAAAGGCAAATATGTTCAAGAATAAATTCACAAACGCAAACCATCCAAGAACAATAATAAGCACAAGGAATAAGTAAATGCTACTGAATTAAATTGAATAACCAAGATCCTCACAACCAAAACCAGGGTCTCCTCCCTCGAATCAACCTAGAGGTTTAGTTCCTCATAGTCTTGACAAAGGCAAAAATAAGGTATATGTTCTCTGGAATAAAAAAGTTCTCTTAAAATAAGTCTAGAGGGTTATATATAAGCCCTCCTAAGTGTAAAAACCTAATGGGTCGTTTCGAGAGTCTTCCGCGATGCAGAAACCGAATTTCTAATATTGTCCCGAATATTCGCTGATAATATTCTGCCAGACCAGCCTTCAGTATTTTGGTCATAACTTCCTCTTCCGATATCCGATTTAGGCGTTCTTTATATGCACGGAAAGAGGAAAGAAATATATTCAATTGTCTGTCAAATACGCATCCTTTGATTCGGCTCCAAAGTTGACCGAAATACCCTTCAAAGTCAGCTGTCCCTGCCAGACTTCTTCTCCAAGTATAATTCTTTCCAAATTTGCCTCCTTTTCCTACAATTTAGCACAAAGAACCCATTAGTCATCCAAAACTCAAATGTTTACTAAAACGATACTAAACTAAAGACAAACATGCAATAATGACTCGAAATCCTATGCGTTTAATGCGTGTTTTAGACACACATCATTATGCCGTCACTAAGAAGACCAACTACGACACCCTAGTGAAATTTAACGTTCTCCATTAAGACAAAAATGATTAAAATTCGAAATTATATCTTAAGTGCAGACATAGATAACCTCATATTTACATTACTATCGTCGAGTGACTTGCCACATTTTAGGGTACAATATATCTAATATTTTTCATTTATAGGAATAGTAAGAATAAGATGATAGATTTATGTTGAATAGAAGGGCATTTTGGTATTCTACTAAAATTATTGATAAAAAATGGACATAAGGACCAATCAGTTTAATTTTTTAAAATTAAGAGACTAAAAAATTATGAAGTGGATCTCCTAGTACAATATATCTAACCTTAAGAACCTATCAGTTTTTTATCTTATTTTTGTTTTGTCCATATATATTAGGTTCAAATGTCATTTTCACACCTACCGGGTCGACCCTTTTCCATGCGGGTCGACCCGGCCCGTATAGCCCAACAAACCTTCTGCCATAACTATGACCGGAATTGGTCCTTGTCCATATATATTAGGTTCAAATGTCATTTAGGCAGCCAACTGTCTTGACAGTCTTGAAGCGATTGAAGATAAAAAAAAATTGTGATCAGCAATGATGTAGTAGAATGAATAATAACAACCAAGCTTGTTCCACTATATATTCTACTTATAGCAGAAGTCTAAGGAGATAAGTGTGGCACTCGGGAAAAAAAAAGTTATTTTTTTTCTGTTTTATTGACGACGACGAAAAGAGACATTTAAAAAGGCAAAGCTGGATCTTCTCGGTTGAATACTCGCTGAAAATTGTTTCAAGATTCTTAGCAAGCCCTTCCATATCTTTCAGAGGCAAGATGTTCCACATCCTCATAACTTGAGGGTCTGATGCCGATCTTCTCCGAGGATATACACAGACCAAATCAACATTTGATGATCGTTGATTCTGCAGTGCTCTAACAACATGGACGAAGTTCCAGCAATAGAAGGTAAGCATCCTTTTGTGCGAGATGGGCGCCAACCATCAGCAAGCTTTTGCAACACGTAAATAGCGCCTTTGTGATTACCAAGGTCCCTTACTTTCTTAAGAGATTTGAGGAAATCATCACACAATATGATCTGCAGTTAAAATGACAGCGAATTTTATGTGCGCTTTTTTCTATTTGTCAGTCAAAACTGGAAGAAAAATGCAGAACAAACATCACAAATGCTGTTGGCACAAAAATTGCATCATTCCATTATCCAAAGAGCAAGAAAAATGCTGGCACTAGTCATACCTTCCATCTTGCATCTCTAAACAATATTGAATCGGAATTGAGTAGGCCAAGCTCGAACAATGAAACTGTAATGGCACAGGATGATCTCTTGTCATCTTCAGCATTAAAGTAGCATCTTCGTCCCTTGGCATCATCAACCAACTTCTTCCAAATGGACCGGCTTCTAGCTAAAGTGGGTTCATTCCCGAGTATCCACAGACAATTCCTTAACGAAAGTATTATTAGTACATTGAACAGATCATCATGGATTATATCTAGAAAAGAATGTTTGAGTTTTAAGGATGTATTACCTTGCACGTGTTAGTGCTACATTTGTCCTTTGTTCATTAGAAAGAAAGCCCACATTTCCAGCCCTGTTGCATCTAACAGTGGAAATAATTATGATATCCTCCTCACACCTTGGAAACCATCCACAGAACAAACTTTCACAGAGAAATCACCACTAGGATCTGTACTATATTTTCCAATTCTCTCTTCAGTTGCCTTGACCTGAGCCTTGTATGGTGATATGACAACTATGCGTAGCTTTTTTCCTTAGCCAATGATTTATGCATGGAAAATAAAAGAATGTTCAATATCACCTAAGCTTTATAGGCAATACAAAGAAATAATGTTGTACCTTCACGGAGCCTTTCAACAATGTCATCGATAACAGCAACCTCAACCATGTTTCTCCTGCTCTTCCAATGAAGTTCCTCTTGTCCATGACCAATGTTTATAAATGAGTAAGATCCAAACATAATTTCTTTAAGAAACCGTCGCTGGTAACTTGCTTCTGAGACGTTTGGAGCATCCAAAATTTGCTTGTTGTAGAACTCCCTGTTAGGGAACAGGTTTATTGATGGATGCATTCTGAATTTTTTGAGGAAGCAATCTTAGTGTCTGGAGACACTTTAGCTTTGCATCATCCAGCATTGAAGATTTATGTGCTCTGCTTCTTACTCTCTTGAGGACGCGGCCGAACCCTTCACCCTCATTGATGCTGCTGGACAGCATCCAATAAGAATTTAGCAGACTATGAGCTTCAATCATTTTCTCTGCTGCTCTCAAAGAAAGAAACGAAGTTGGCAAATGTGTACAAAAATGTACGATGCAACACCTCAACTGATCTCCAAAGGACTTGAAACGCTTCTTAAAGAACTCCTCAAATGTCCATTGTCTACCTTCTTTCTTGTCCTCTGCTTCTGGCCCTTTGTTGCGGTTAGAAGGACTATCTCTGTTTCTCCCTTGTCGATGTTTTTTGTACTCTGGAGCGCTTTTGGTCTTCTCTTTATCCCTCTTTGTTGTTTTTTCCTTCCAGATATTCTTCCTGTTCCGGCTTGTGCACTTATCCACCACGTTCTTTCCATTTCCAGATATTCTTCCTCTTCTCTTCATCACTTTCAAATGTGTTTTCAGTCAAGTATATATCGTATAGCTTTTTAGGGTCCTTAAGCAAGCATATCATGGAGGCCAGACTTGCATTCCAACCAGTAGCTGCAACCAAACAATTTTTAAGCATGTCCACACGATGCTGAAGGAAGATATCAAGAAGGTCACTTTCTTTATTAACTTTCATCCGCTTTGGGTTTCCAAACAGAAGTATATCTCCAATCCCGTACGATTTATGTTCAAGAGAATGAGCAACGATTTTCAAGACTCGAGCGGCAACTTCAACCACTGCAATGTTAGTTGGAGCACATGTCATCGTTTTGCACTTCATTTTTAACAATGAGTACAACAAACAAGCTACTGTCTTTGTCTTCCTAGTTCCTGGGGGACCCCAAATCAATTTGACGGAACTTTGATGAGAGCAGCAATGGTGCAATAGAATGCGAAATAACGGCTAAGCTTCTTAATCATACTTGCTCATTTAAGATCAAATAATTAGCACGACTTAACTCTCCACACATTTATATTGGCAGAGCTGCGTCTTTTCAGCTGAATACTCGCAGAATAACGGTTCAAGATTCTTCGTCGCAAGTCCTACATCTTTCGAAGACAAGATGTCTCAGACCCTCATAACAAGTCTGAAAAAGATCTTCTCTGAGAACATCCACAGACCAAATTAATGATAAATGATTGGTGATTCTGCTGTGTTTTAACAACTTGGCCGATGCTCCAACATTACGAGGTAAGCTTCCTCTTGTATGAGATGGGCGCCAACCATCAGCCAGCTTCCATAAGAAAGAAACAACCTCTTTATGATAAAATGGCATGTCCGATTATGATAAAATGGTATGCTTGGTAATGAAAAAATGGCAGGCGAGGTACGATAAAAAAGTAAGCCGTGTTATGACCAAATGGCAGACCCGATTACGATACAATGGCATGCCCGGTTACAATAAAATGACATGTCCAATTATAACAAAATGGCAGACCCAGTACGATAAAATAGTGTGCCCTGTTATGACTAAATGACAGACCCCGGTACGATAAAATGGCATATCTGGGTATGATAAAATGGTATGTCCGGTTATGTTAAAATGACATGCCCGGATATGACTAATGGCATGTCCTATTACGATAAAATATCATGTCTGGTTACGATAAAATAACATGTACGATTTATAATAAAATGACATGTCCGGTTACGATAAAATTGTATATTTGATTATGACTAATGGGCATGCCCAACTACGAAAAATGGCATGCACGGTTAATATTTAATAAAATTTATATATAATAAAATGACATATATAATTATGACTAATAACATGTTCGATTATGTTTAAATATCATGTCTAATTAATATTTAATAAAATTAATAATAAAATAAATAATTAATCAAATGTCAAGTCTACCATAAAATAGCATGGTATACCAATTCAGCAAATTTTTATTAAAATTAATTGAAAGATTAAAAAAAATCAAAGGAGGTGAGTGAAGTCCACGTGACCACAACCCACCCCCTCTCCCCACTGACGCGCGTCCCTTTTTGAGACCGGATTGAGTGGGGACTAAAGAAAATTTGTCCATAGGTAGGGACTACATTTTGGGCCGTCAGATTTGATTATTTTTAAATCTGATGGTCAATAACCTACCAGGTGATATTGGTTTGCATATGAAGTGATATTAGTTTGCATGTGAAATGATATTGGTTTGCAAGAGGTTGGTTTACATATGAAGTGATATTGGTTTGCATGTGAAGTGATATTGGTTTGCATGTGAAGTGATATTGGTTTGAGTTAATCCCCATAAATGGGGACTAGCCCAGTCCCAACCAAATCCGCTCCCTCCCTTTTTGCCCATCTTTTTTTTTACTGTTTTGCCCATATCCTGTACGGAACAAAATAATATAATCCGTTCCCCCCATTAAAGACATGGTTTCTTGTTTTCTGTCGGAACTATACTTGACTTGTAAATAAGTAGCTAATTTACTTGTGCTAGTTGACATACCTTGTTTCGGAGATGTGACATTTTGAGTGTTAAATTAGATGCAGAAGCACCCTCTACAAAAGTATAATAACCTATCTATTTAGTAAATAATAATATAATAATTATATAGCATAAAATTTTAATTACTATTACATAAAATATAAATGTATATATACTTTTATATTGTCTCGAATTCATTTCACATTCAAATTTAAGATAATAAAAAAACTAAACCGTTCACGAATTATAATAAAAATTTCAGACACAAAGTATTCTTAAAATTTTAGTTTGGGTAGCATTGTATAATAAAAGATATATTTTAAGGAGTATGTGGAACCAATACTTATTGTGGAAAGAACCATTTTGAAATTTTAAGGAGGGTAGTACCATTATTTTGGAAAAAACAGTATTACCACTTTGCAAAAATAGTAATACCATAGTTTCGAAAAAATATTTCAAAAACAATTTTGAATTGCTTTAAAATAATCAACACACTAATGAACAAAATGACCAACATATCTTGTGAGGACCCATCCTTCCAAATTGGGCAGAAGAACCAAATCCTTGCTTACACGTGACATGCATCTGGTATTCAGATCGACGATTTAATCTAAATTTGAGCCAGGTAAATATGATGTAGTGTATAGAATGCTAACTAGAGCTCACAACAGGTAGAAAGTCTTGCGTTGTACTTAATCCAATAGAAAACAATAAAACTATAACTTCAAAAGATCTAACGCAGAAATTCTTTGTTTTCAAAGAGTTAAAAAGACAACGTTAATCTCATGCAAAATATTATAGTAATTATCCAAAGAAAATGTTTCTAATTAACTGAAATAGAAGATCAAATGATTAGTTTACACATCCGCACAATTGATTGCATCCCATTGAAGGCCTCAATGTCATCCCTGCACAAGTCATAGAACTTGTGTTTAAGCTCTTCCGGTGAAGTTCATGAAGTTGGATCACTCACTCACCGAACTTTTAGCATAATTTCAGACTTTTCGCCATGGTAACAATTCTTGAAACTTATCTTTTAAGCTTTGGATCATTGGCCCCATATGAACTGTTCCATTCGGGTTCCCATCTTGTTCTGCGATCACAATTACAGTATAATCAGCAGTCAATGTAACAGAACAGATCATGATCACGGAATAACAACCAAGCTTTTCGCGACCAATTTAATGAGACGGACAAGTGATCTTCGGGTACAGAAGGGATAAGTAGACGGAGTGCGCATTTTGTACGCGACCCTCGAATGATTTGTTTCCACGACACAAACAAGTTACTTACCGTTGTGTGCATTTGTAGCCGCAGGTCAATTGCCATTCAGGTTGAGCATAGTCAATTGTCTTGAAAAGACTGCGGAATCAGATTCAGCATGTATGAATGGTACATCTGCAGGCTGAAGTTCCACTGGCCATCGCATTGGGACCACCAAACTCCTGCACCAATGAAAGAAGAAGAACAGACATTTCGACAGGTCACATATTTCAGCAATGATGCAATAGAATGCGAAATAACGACTAAGATGTCTGATCACACTTGCTCATTTAAGATCAAATAATTAGCACAACTTACCTCTCCACGCACTTATATTGGCAGAGCTGCATCTTTTCAGCTGAATACTCGCAGAATAACGGTTCAAGATTCTTTGTCGCAAGTCCTACATCTTTCGATGACAAGATGTTCCAGACCCTCATAACTTGAGTCTGAAACAGATCTTCTCTGAGAACATCCACAGACCAAATTAACGACAACTGGTTGGTGATTCTACTGTGTTTTAACAACTTCGCCGATGCTCCAACATTACGAGGTAAGCTTCCTCTTCTTGAATGAGATGGGCGCCAACCATCAGCCAGCTTCCGTAGAAAAGAAACAGCCTCTTTAAGATCGTCAAGGTCCCGCACTTTCTTGATTGATTTGAGGAAGTCATCACACAATGTAACCTGCAGAGAGATTAAATTCAGAAGCATCAGATTATATGCTTGCTGATTAGCTCATCCAAAATACCCCAACTTCCAATAAGCAAGAATATACTAGCTAGCACTTGAAATACCTTCCATCTTGAATCTCTGAACAATATTGAATCAGAATCATATAGGCCAAGTTCGAAAAAAGAAACTACAATGGCACAAGATAATCTCTTGTCATCTTCAGCATTATAGTAGCATCTCCGGCCCTTGGCATCATCGACCAGCTTCTTCCAAATGGACCTGCTGCTCGATAAAGTAGGTTCATTCCCGAGTATCCATAGACAATGTCTAAGAAGAAGAAGCAACATCAGCACATCGAACAACTCGATGGTGTGTAAATAGTTAGAGAAAAATATTTGAGGTCTAAAGATAATACCTTGCACGAGTTAATGCTACATTCACCCTTTGTTCATTTGAAAGAAAGCCCACATCTCCTTTCCTGTTGCATCTAACAGTGGAAATAATTATGACATCCTCCTCACCACCTTGGAAACCATCCACAGAGCGAACGTTCGCGGAGAAATCACCACCGGGATCTGCACTATATTTTTCAATTCTCTTTTCAATTGCCTTTACTTGAGCCTTGTATGGTGATATGACACCTACACTAAGCTTCTTTTTTGTGCTAACGAATCCTGTGTCGAAAAGAAAGCGAAAAAAACAGAACATACCATACACCATAAGTTTAACTTGCAAATACATTTGAAGGAAATTTCAAGGTGACATCTGTTTAATATTGTATTGTACCTTGATAAAGTCTTGCAACAATGTCATCTATGACAGCAACCTCAACCATGTTTCTCGTACTCTTCTTATCCCGGTCCTCGAAACCTTGTGCAATGTTTATGAAGGAGTAAGATCCAAACATATTTTCTTCAAGGAAGTTCCTTTGGTAACTGGTAACTTTTACATTCTGAGCATCCATAATTTGTCCGTTGTAGAAATGCATGTTTGAGAATAGGCCAATCGCCGGATGCATTCTGTACTGGATGTTAAGCAAAAGCTTCTTCGAGCCCAAGTTCACCAACCTCTCGAACAAACTTCTTCCAAAATGAGCCTTACTTAAAATCTAATAGAATTTTAATGTTCAACATCACCAGACAGATAATGTACGTACAATATAACAAACGAGTTCTTAGTTAAAAACAGAACCTGGCTAGTAACCATTGCTGCCAGTTGCCTCTCATCTCCTGCAAGAAAGGCATGGCGAAGACCGGGGACACGCAAAGGTATTGCAGATTCACACTCTTTAAGTTGAGCAGCCTCGTCGATGACTAGCATCTGCACTGGCTCCATCCCATTAGCTGGCAACTTTGCGGCACCAGATGCAGTACAAAAAAGCAAGCAAGCATTTGACAAACAAAGCTTTGTTAACGATTTTTTGTTGGCGGATTTAATTGATAATTGAGGAAGCAATGTTAACACATGGAGTAGCTCTGTCCTTGCATCCTGCAGCTTCAAAGATTTATCAGCTCCGATTCCTGCACCTTCCAGAATAATGAGCGACCCGTCACTTTTAGGGCTTCTAGTCGACAGCAAAGCCTCGAAAGATTTCAGCAGATCAAGCGCTTTGATCATATTCCTTGCTGCACTTGGAGTAAGAAAAGAAGTTGGCAGATGTTTACACAGATTTATTATGCAGAACTTGAATCTGTCTCCAATGGACTCCAATCTTTTCTTAATGAATTCTTCAAAAGTCCAAGTATCATTCTTGACCTCTATTCCTGCTTCTTTTTTACGGTGCTTCTGCTTTTCAATTTTTGAAGACCGTTTCTTTCCTTTTGAAGCCTGCGGAGTAGTTTCGCTCCGAATTGTCAATGTGTTTTCATTTGTCGAGTTATCCTCCGCATTATTTACATACTTTCCATCAGTGCCATCTGCGTTTTTACTCGAGTACAACTGGTAATCCCTTTCAACATCATTAAGTAGACATTTCATGGATTCCAGGACACTGTTCCAACCAGATCCTCGCGACAGACACTTCGCGAGAATACCAACGCGATGGTGAAGGAAGATATCGAGAATTCCAGTGTCGTCATCAATCTTCATCCTCACCTGTTTCCCAAACAAGACCATATCGCCAATCCCATAACATTCATGCTCAAGAGAATCAGTGACCGATCTCAAGACCCGTGCGGCTACTTCCACCACTGCAATATTTGTAGGAGCACATGTAAGCGTCCTGCATTTCATTTTAAGCAAAGAGTAGAGCATACAAGACACAGTCTTTGTTTTCCCGGTTCCCGGGGGACCCCAGGTCAACTTGACAGAACTTTGATGAAAGCAATCACTTTTAGCAATGCAGCTCATAACTGCAGCTCTCTGTGATTCATTTAGATTAAAAAGGGAAATGTCCCTTAACAAAGAAGAGGGTATCCAGTCATTCCCTCTGGAAGAACAAGCATAACAATCATCGTCATCCTGCAAGTATCGAAAGTGACAGCCAAGTCATTTTAACGAAGAATCGAAGAGCAGCTCAATAAAAGAATGGAAAAGGGGTCAAGGTACATACATCGGAATTGTACAGCGCCACCTTCTCTATAATGTCCATTTTCTTCTCTCCAAATTCAGATGCCAATGCGTTCCATATTCGGATATTAGGCACGAGACCTGTCAAGTACACAGCAAAAAGTGTTGCTGCCTCCACGTTACTTGGTGTAGATTGTGCAGCACCGTGGCTCCTACTGTTCTTCGTCGGATTCCCGTCAACCACAATAGGCTTTGATGATAATATTCTCAATGAATTTCCTCGTCCAATCACCTTGTCCACAAAGGCAACAATATAAGGCTGTTTAGGTCGATTTAAATCATCAATGAACCTTGGTTTAACATCCGTCAGCGCTATGAGATCGCCGCAACACGGTTCATAAACTTGTCCATTCCTCTGAATGCGCTTTAGTGTGATTTCATAAAACAAATCCTTTGGAGGCTTAGAACATCCATGTTGCTTTACGTCCATTACTTGAGATAAAGGTGCTTGAGATACAGCTTCTACACTTGAGGCCAAATCCGCGTGTATTTCCTCGATCAGCGATGGAACGAACGACTTCCGGTAATGTGTCGCTGACATGAATGTATCTGGTATTTGCTGCACCTATGAGCAGAAATGATAGGGAATGAAGGCTAATTGTTAACTACTCGGCCATACTTTTTTTTACATAGCATAAATGAAAGCATAGATGGATCCATCACGATAACCAGACGATTATAGAAACTAGAAACTACTGAGAAGATTTTATTACATTTGCGCAATCGAATCTGCTATCTGTTATCGACACTTCATTTACTGAACTTTTACTGACTAACATAGCATAAATACAAGTGTACACAATTCTAATCCACTAAAGGTGTTGGTTGTAAGAAGATATTTTTTGGGAAAATTATTCTCAAGTCCTTCAGATTTGCTTAAATATACTCAAAAGTCCTCCCTGTTTGCAAAATACACGCCGACGTCTATTGTGTTTGATTTTATTATACTTTCGGATCCCTGGCACCGGAATATTTAATTTTCACCGACAAAGGCCCACTTGAAAAGACCAAAATACCTCTCACACTAAAAAATAAAAAAAACATCTCTTTCCTTCCCCACTAAAAAAAATCTCTAAACCCAGACGTGTTTTGCCCTCCCCACCGAAGGTTGTTCGCATATCTTTCACCGACCCAAACGCCACCGACTCTTCTAGTGATGAGGACGACATCGACAACCGATTGTCCTTCTTCTGTCCGTTGCGGGTGAAGCGCTACATCGATGAGATCACAATCAAATCTGTCGCAAGCGTTCTGGCCCCCACCGGGATTAAGAAATGGGTGGCCTATTAGCAAGACCTGGAAGTAGCAGCCGCCTCTGACTGCGGGCATCGTCAGAGGGATGAAGATGTTTCGGGGGGTGAGGCAGTGGGCATGGGAAAATGGGCGGTGGAGATTCGAGATCCGGAGCGTCGCATGAGGTTGTGGCTGGGGACTTTCGACACTGCCGAGGAGCCGACCATCTTCACGACATGGCCTGCGCCTTCCCGGTGGCCGAAGACTTCGGAGACATGTTCCTGGAGTTCCCGGACAATGATTGTTTCCGGGACCTGGATTTATCCTTGCCAGATCAGAAACCTAACGGCTATTGTTTGAGGTGGTGGTGGTCGTGGTTGTGTGCTTGGATTGTTGTCGCCACCGTTGAGATGCCAGAGGAGTTAATCTCTGTCGGCAAAAATTTTGTTGAAAATTGGTGGTCGTAAGAGGAAGAGAAGGAGAAAGAAAGAAATTTTTTTTATTTTGTAGTGGAAAGGGCATTTTGGTTTTTTCAAGTGGGCCTTCGTTAGAGAAAATCGAATATTCCGGCGTCAGGGACCCGAAAGTATAATAAAATCAAACACGAGAGACGTCGGCGTGTATTTTACAAACAAGGAAGACTTTTGAGTATATTTAAACAAACTCGAGAGGCTTGAGAGTAATTTTCCATACTTTTTTTTTCGAGAAATTACACTCAGACCCCTAGTGTTTGGTAAAATAGACTGTGAGGACCTTGTAGTTTATTTTCTGATCATATAATCCATGTAGTTTGGATTTATTATACTCCTAGATCTTTTGCTGATGTCATCAATCAAATTTTTTAAGAAAATAACTTATATACTCTTAAAAAAATTAATAATTTACCCCATTATCTTCTCCGGCGAGAAACTTCAATGCCGACCACCTCTAAGCTTCTCCGACAAATTCAACACAAACTAATAAACCAATTAAAAACAACACCGACGAAACAACACAAACTGTAACCAACACAAATTCTACCAATCAGATTTTTCCAATTAACTTTTTATTTTTTAAGGGTATTTTTATCGAAGATGACATCAGCAAGAGATCCGAGAATATAATAAAACCAAACTAGATATGCTACAAAATCAGAAAGTAAACTATAAAATTTTCAGTGTCTATTTTACTAAACACCAGGTCCTGATAGTAATTTTCTTTTTTTGTTTGTTTGTCTATTTTGCCAAAAATATCAAGAGAGAAACACCATTGTTGAGCGAGTGAAGCTTTAAAGTGTAGATCGAGCTTGATATAGTGAAATCTCCTGGCTTGGTACGCCCCCGGACGTAGGTCGGTTAAGATCGAACCGGGTGACCAAATTTTGTGTCTTATTCTTGTGTGCGTGAGTTTCCTTTGTGCTTTGTCATCGATCTCTAGCTCCGGTGTTGTTCGTGTGGTGTTTGGGGCCCTCGTATTTCCTAACAGTAGGGAGTCATAATGCTTTGGCTAACGAACCTTGTGTTAGGTTTGAGTGTTCATAGCACCTCTCCTGACTGTAGGTACTTGCCAATTGATCTTAGCATTGCCTAAAGTACTTAATTAAGAAGGGGAGTGCGGAGATACCTATCTGAATTGACTAGAGGAAACCCAACGTAGTGAGGAGGGTAGATCCTAGTTGGCTTTTAGTGGCTCAATAATGAGTGTTGGGATTAGATAGAGCTGAGCGGTAACCTGGACATCATGGTGAGGATGACAATCACCACTATAGGGTGTGATGGGAGTGCGAGCCAGATGCCTGAAACCAACCTTTGTGGTGTGAAGTATTTGATCATGAAGCACCATGCCTTAGATTCACTTAAGCCCACCATGTACTTTATAAGCCCATGAGAGACCAAGTCACGAGGGATTGCATGATAGGTGCCTTGCCAATTTTCTCGTATTGTTTATTTCCCTAATTCTCTAATTGTCATTGTTTGACCTTTTCTCCAAAAACAAACAAAAACATTTTACCAACCTAATCTAATTTTCATGTCTCTCGGGATGTCTTGAGCTCGTTCCTCGTAGTTTGACATTTTATACCCGTTACTCCACTTATTGCATCGGGGCGTAAAAACCCCTGTCAATTGGCACCGTTGCCTGGGAGCGGCATGTCCCTAAAGCACCCATGTTGATTTTCTTTTAGATTAGGTTATTTTTAGTTACTTCTCTTTGATCTTTTCTATTTTAGTTTTGTCTTAGTTTGTGCTTTTGTATCTTGTTAGGTACTTGCTTTTATATGCCATGCACGTGCTCTTCGAGTTCACATACTGACTTAGGAGAGCTTGCCCAAGACATTGGTGTGATTGAGCATACTTTAAGAAGGGAGAGGCGCCGTAGAGAGAGAATGAACTTCGAAAGAGAACCAGAAAGGGGCCCCGCGAGAGCGGTTCTACGTTTCGTAGAAGAGGCCGACGTCCCATTCGTGGACTTCGCACGATTCACTATTGATGGAATATCTTCAGGCGTGCCATGTCCGGATGTGGACTCTAATAATTTTGCCATTCCATCAGGGATTCTCGTCACACTCTCCACATCCCTGTAATTTGGGGGAAACACCAAAGAAGATCCAAGGGACCACATTTTTTGGTTCACTGCTATTTATGACACATTTAGATTCAAGGGGTCCTAGATGACGCAATCAAGCTCTACCTCTTCCCATTTACTTGTATAGGGAAGGCGCGTCTGTGGTGCGCTAGCCTGGGCGATACTGAGATCACCACATAGACGAACCAAATCTTGAGGGAAATCAACACCTTCAAGCAATACCAAGATGAGTCTCTTGGAGAAGCTTCGGAGAGATTTAAAGAGATCTTGCCCAGTCCAGAACATGACAGAGGAACACCTTCTTCAATCCTTTTTCTTTGGGCTCACCATAATCTCCCAAGGGGCCCTGGATTCTGCTTCAAATAGGTCCTTCGCAAGGAAGTCAAAGCGTGAAGCCATCCGCATCCTCGAAAAAATTTCCACATCTACTTTTCCACATCTATCGAGCGTGACGTCCACCCAACAAAGCAACAGATAAGTGGAAGGGAGATAAACTTGGTGGCACAACTTCAAGCACAAGTGGCAGCCATAGAAAATGATGGAGCGAGAACAGCCCACAAGCCAATAGGGTAGCTTATGTGCAGGATAATTGTGAGGACTACGGTGAAGAAGGAATGATGCCAAGGACTGCCAAAAATTTGCGGGCTTGTTTTTTATTAAAGTTAAAATAAGTTGGACATGTTCTATGCGTTTTAAACCACTGAGTACCTAAGTGAGAATCTGTTATATTATAGGGTACTAAAGTTAACTTTTTCCTTTAGATTATCCTATCCAAATCAATTATTCCTTGTCCTCTCTTTTTCTATAGGTCCACCGTAAAAGCATTTTGTTTATAGTACTATAGATTCTAAGTTTGTTACTTAAAAATCCTAGAATTCTTGAGCAATCTTAGAAGAGTACTTGTCGGTACCTATTGGTAATATATAGTGGGGGCAAATAACACCTTAAATACGACTATTATTAATCACATATCAAGAATACAAGATCGGAGGCTTCCATCAGATTGGTTTAAAGCCTCGTCGCATCAATTATTTGGAGAGACTACAATCAAATTTGAAGTTCTAAATTTTCCTGAAATTTTGTTCGTGTCTCTCGTATTTATCAAGATACTAGAAGTCACGTATTATAAAACTTGCAAGAAGCAAAATAATCTTCCTACGTAGTTCTATCACTTTGCGAGGGTAGTACCGTTATTTTTTGGGAAAAAAATAGTATTATTACTTTGCAAAAATAGTACTAGCATAGTTTTGGAAAAATATTTCAAAAACATTTTTTGAATTTCTTTAAAATAATCAACGCACTAACGAACAAAATGACCAACATATCTTGTGAGATCCATCCTCCCAAATTGGCCAGTAGAACCAAAGCCGTGTGTGACATGCTATCATAAATTTTTTTATATATACCGGCTAGTATCCATATTTATCGAAACGATTAATTTAAATTTGAGTCGAGAAAATACTAACTTTTTTTTAGAGAATACTAACTTCTTCTTTTTTTATGGTATAGAATACTAACTTTTTTAGAGGGAAATATTAACTTTTTAAGTGGGCATAGAATACTAACTTTTTTAGAGAGCATAGAATATTAACCTTTTTTTAGAGGGCATAGAATACTAACTAGAGCTCTCAACAAATACAAAGTCGTACGATGTACTTAATCCCAAGATAAAACCTAAAACTATAACTTCAAAAGCAATGAATCTGACGCATAAATTCTTTGACTTCAAAGATTTTAAAAGACATAACGTTAATTTCATGCAAAATATTATAGTAATTTATCCAAAGAAAACGAATCTCATTACCTGATATAGAAAATTAAAAGATTAATTTACACATCCGCACAATTGATGGCATCCCATTGAAGGCCTCGATGTCATCCCTGCACAAGTCATAAAACTTGTGTTTTAAGCTCTTCCGGTATAGTTCATGGGTTTGAACTAACTATATTGTTATGTACCAAAATCTCAGGGGTTTCAATGATCGAATAGATCCCGAAAGATTAGGATTTTAATGTAGAAGAGAGTAGAGAAGAGACACACATAAATCACATTACAACGATTGGGCTTAAAACAAGTACTTGAGCCCATGGCCCTTCTTAACCAAACAACCTAATAAAGCTCAACTTGAACAAGTCTCCCACAACATATCCAAATAACATCAAAGGTCAGCCTCCTCTTAGTTGCACACTTTATCTTTAAAATCAAGTCCCTCCAGCTTCTATGTCGCCTGGGCAGTTCTCCAGCAACTTTAACATTGATGTTCTCTTCGACCACGTCCACCTCGCAAATCTCCTCTTAGTTGGATCACTCACTCAACGAACTTTTAGCAGAATTTCGGACTTTTCGCCACGGTAACCATTCTTGAAATTTATCTTTTAACCTTTCGATCATTGGCCCCAGAAGAACTGTTCCATTCGGGTTCCCATCTTGTTCTGCGATCACAATTACGGTATAATCATCAGACAATGTAACAGAACACATTATGATCTTGGAGTACAGCAGGGATAAGTAGACGGAGTGCGCATTTTGTACGCGATCCGCAAATAATTAGTTTCCACGGCACAAACAAGTTACTTACCGTTGTGCGGATTTGTAGCCGCAGGTCGGTTGCCATTTGGGTTGAGAAAAGTCGATTGACTTGACAAGACTGCAGAATCAGGTTCAGCATGTATCACTGGTCCATCTGCAGGCTGAAGTTCCACTGGCCATCGCATTGGAACCACCAAACTCCTGCACCAATGGAAGAAGAAGAACAGACATTTCGACAGCTCACATATTTGAGCAATGATGATGCAATAGAATGAGAAATAACGACTAAGCTTCCTGATCATACTTGCTCATTTAAGATCAAATAATTAGCACGACTTACCTCTCCACGCACTTATGTTGCCAGAGCTGCGTCTTTTCAGCTGAATACTCGCAGAATAACGGTATAATCATTAGTCAATGTAACATAACACATTATGATCTTGGGGTATAGCAGGGATAAGTAGACGGAGTGCGCATTTTGTACACGATCCGCGAATAATTAGTTTCCACGACACAAACAAGTTACTTACCGTTGTGCGGATTTGTAGCCACAGGTCGATTGCCATTCAGGTTGAGCAAAGTCGATTGACTTGACAAGACTGTGGAATCAGGTTTAGCATGTATGACTGGTCTATCTGCAGGTTGAAGTTCCACTGGCCATCGCATTGGAACCACCAAACTCCTGCACCAATGTAAGAAGAAGAACAGACATTTCGACAGCTCACATATTTGAGCAATGATTATGCAATAGAATGAGAAATAACGACTAAGCTTCCTGATCATACTTGCTCATTTAAGATCAAATAATTAGCACGACTTACCTCTCCACGCACTTATGTTGGCAGAGCTGCGTCTTTTCAGCTGAATACTCGCAGAACAATGGTTCAAGATTCTTCGTCGCAAGTCCTACATCTTTCAAAGACAAGATGTCCCAGACCCTCATAACTTGAATCTGACAAAGATCTTCTCTGAGAACATCCACAGACCAAATTAATGATAAATGATTGGTGATTCTGCTGTGTTTTAACAACTTGGCCGATGCTCCAACATTACGAGGTAAGGTTCCTCTTGCATGAGATGGGCGCCAACCATCGGCCAGCTTCCGTATAAAAGAAACAACCACTTTAATATCGTCAAGGTCCCGCACTTTCTTGATTGATTTGAGGAAGTCATCACACAATATAACCTGCAAAGAGATTAAATTCAGAAGCATCGGATTATATGCTTGCTGATTAGCTCATCTAAAGTACCCCAACTTCCAATAAGCAAGAATATACTAGCTAGCACTTGAAATACCTTCCAACTTGAATCTCTGAACAATATTGAATCAGAATCATGTAGGCCAAGTCCGAAAAAGGAAGCGGCAATGGCACAGGATAATCTCTTGTCATCTTCAGCATTATAGTAGCATCTCCGGCCCTTGGCATCATCGACCAGCTTCTTCCAAATGGACCTGCTGCTCGATAAAGTAGGTTCATTCCCGAGTATCCATAGACAATGTCTAAGAAGAAGAAGCAACATCAGCACATCGAACAACTCGATGGTGTGTAAATAGTTAGAGAAAAATATTTGAGGTCTAAAGATAATACCTTGCACGAGTTAATGCTACATTCACCCTTTGTTCATTTGAAAGAAAGCCCACATCTCCTTTCCTGTTGCATCTAACAGTGGAAATAATTATGACATCCTCCTCACCACCTTGGAAACCATCCACAGAGCGAACGTTCGCGGAGAAATCACCACCGGGATCTGCACTATATTTTTCAATTCTCTTTTCAATTGCCTTTACTTGAGCCTTGTATGGTGATATGACACCTACACTAAGCTTCTTTTTTGTGCTAACGAATCCTGTGTCGAAAAGAAAGCGAAAAAAACAGAACATACCATACACCATAAGTTTAACTTGCAAATACATTTGAAGGAAATTTCAAGGTGACATCTGTTTAATATTGTATTGTACCTTGATAAAGTCTTGCAACAATGTCATCTATGACAGCAACCTCAACCATGTTTCTCGTACTCTTCTTATCCCGGTCCTCGAAACCTTGTGCAATGTTTATGAAGGAGTAAGATCCAAACATATTTTCTTCAAGGAAGTTCCTTTGGTAACTGGTAACTTTTACATTCTGAGCATCCATAATTTGTCCGTTGTAGAAATGCATGTTTGAGAATAGGCCAATCGCCGGATGCATTCTGTACTGGATGTTAAGCAAAAGCTTCTTCGAGCCCAAGTTCACCAACCTCTCGAACAAACTTCTTCCAAAATGAGCCTTACTTGAAATCTAATAGAATTTTAATGTTCAACATCACCAGACAGATAATGTACGTACAATATAACAAACGAGTTCTTAGTTAAAAACAGAACCTGGCTAGTAACCATTGCTGCCAGTTGCCTCTCATCTCCTGCAAGAAAGGCATGGCGAAGACCGGGGACACGCAAAGGTATTGCAGATTCACACTCTTTAAGTTGAGCAGCCTCGTCGATGACTAGCATCTGCACTGGCTCCATCCCATTAGCTGGCAACTTTGCGGCACCAGATGCAGTACAAAAAAGCAAGCAAGCATTTGACAAACAAAGCTTTGTTAACGATTTTTTGTTGGCGGATTTAATTGATAATTGAGGAAGCAATGTTAACACATGGAGTAGCTCTGTCCTTGCATCCTGCAGCTTCAAAGATTTATCAGCTCCGATTCCTGCACCTTCCAGAATAATGAGCGACCCGTCACTTTTAGGGCTTCTAGTCGACAGCAAAGCCTCGAAAGATTTCAGCAGATCAAGCGCTTTGATCATATTCCTTGCTGCACTTGGAGTAAGAAAAGAAGTTGGCAGATGTTTACACAGATTTATTATGCAGAACTTGAATCTGTCTCCAATGGACTCCAATCTTTTCTTAATGAATTCTTCAAAAGTCCAAGTATCATTCTTGACCTCTATTCCTGCTTCTTTTTTACGGTGCTTCTGCTTTTCAATTTTTGAAGACCGTTTCTTTCCTTTTGAAGCCTGCGGAGTAGTTTCGCTCCGAATTGTCAATGTGTTTTCATTTGTCGAGTTATCCTCCGCATTATTTACATACTTTCCATCAGTGCCATCTGCGTTTTTACTCGAGTACAACTGGTAATCCCTTTCAACATCATTAAGTAGACATTTCATGGATTCCAGGACACTGTTCCAACCAGATCCTCGCGACAGACACTTCGCGAGAATACCAACGCGATGGTGAAGGAAGATATCGAGAATTCCAGTGTCGTCATCAATCTTCATCCTCACCTGTTTCCCAAACAAGACCATATCGCCAATCCCATAACATTCATGCTCAAGAGAATCAGTGACCGATCTCAAGACCCGTGCGGCTACTTCCACCACTGCAATATTTGTAGGAGCACATGTAAGCGTCCTGCATTTCATTTTAAGCAAAGAGTAGAGCATACAAGACACAGTCTTTGTTTTCCCGGTTCCCGGGGGACCCCAGGTCAACTTGACAGAACTTTGATGAAAGCAATCACTTTTAGCAATGCAGCTCATAACTGCAGCTCTCTGTGATTCATTTAGATTAAAAAGGGAAATGTCCCTTAACAAAGAAGAGGGTATCCAGTCATTCCCTCTGGAAGAACAAGCATAACAATCATCGTCATCCTGCAAGTATCGAAAGTGACAGCCAAGTCATTTTAACGAAGAATCGAAGAGCAGCTCAATAAAAGAATGGAAAAGGGGTCAAGGTACATACATCGGAATTGTACAGCGCCACCTTCTCTATAATGTCCATTTTCTTCTCTCCAAATTCAGATGCCAATGCGTTCCATATTCGGATATTAGGCACGAGACCTGTCAAGTACACAGCAAAAAGTGTTGCTGCCTCCACGTTACTTGGTGTAGATTGTGCAGCACCGTGGCTCCTACTGTTCTTCGTCGGATTCCCGTCAACCACAATAGGCTTTGATGATAATATTCTCAATGAATTTCCTCGTCCAATCACCTTGTCCACAAAGGCAACAATATAAGGCTGTTTAGGTCGATTTAAATCATCAATGAACCTTGGTTTAACATCCGTCAGCGCTATGAGATCGCCGCAACACGGTTCATAAACTTGTCCATTCCTCTGAATGCGCTTTAGTGTGATTTCATAAAACAAATCCTTTGGAGGCTTAGAACATCCATGTTGCTTTACGTCCATTACTTGAGATAAAGGTGCTTGAGATACAGCTTCTACACTTGAGGCCAAATCCGCGTGTATTTCCTCGATCAGCGATGGAACGAACGACTTCCGGTAATGTGTCGCTGACATGAATGTATCTGGTATTTGCTGCACCTATGAGCAGAAATGATAGGGAATGAAGGCTAATTGTTAACTACTCGGCCATACTTTTTTTTACATAGCATAAATGAAAGCATAGATGGATCCATCACGATAACCAGACGATTATAGAAACTAGAAACTACTGAGAAGATTTTATTACATTTGCGCAATCGAATCTGCTATCTGTTATCGACACTTCATTTACTGAACTTTTACTGACTAACATAGCATAAATACAAGTGTACACAATTCTAATCCACTAAAGGTGTTGGTTGTAAGAAGATATTTTTTGGGAAAATTATTCTCAAGTCCTTCAGATTTGCTTAAATATACTCAAAAGTCCTCCCTGTTTGCAAAATACACGCCGACGTCTATTGTGTTTGATTTTATTATACTTTCGGATCCCTGGCACCGGAATATTTAATTTTCACCGACAAAGGCCCACTTGAAAAGACCAAAATACCTCTCACACTAAAAAATAAAAAAAACATCTCTTTCCTTCCCCACTAAAAAAAATCTCTAAACCCAGACGTGTTTTGCCCTCCCCACCGAAGGTTGTTCGCATATCTTTCACCGACCCAAACGCCACCGACTCTTCTAGTGATGAGGACGACATCGACAACCGATTGTCCTTCTTCTGTCCGTTGCGGGTGAAGCGCTACATCGATGAGATCACAATCAAATCTGTCGCAAGCGTTCTGGCCCCCACCGGGATTAAGAAATGGGTGGCCTATTAGCAAGACCTGGAAGTAGCAGCCGCCTCTGACTGCGGGCATCGTCAGAGGGATGAAGATGTTTCGGGGGGTGAGGCAGTGGGCATGGGAAAATGGGCGGTGGAGATTCGAGATCCGGAGCGTCGCATGAGGTTGTGGCTGGGGACTTTCGACACTGCCGAGGAGCCGACCATCTTCACGACATGGCCTGCGCCTTCCCGGTGGCCGAAGACTTCGGAGACATGTTCCTGGAGTTCCCGGACAATGATTGTTTCCGGGACCTGGATTTATCCTTGCCAGATCAGAAACCTAACGGCTATTGTTTGAGGTGGTGGTGGTCGTGGTTGTGTGCTTGGATTGTTGTCGCCACCGTTGAGATGCCAGAGGAGTTAATCTCTGTCGGCAAAAATTTTGTTGAAAATTGGTGGTCGTAAGAGGAAGAGAAGGAGAAAGAAAGAAATTTTTTTTATTTTGTAGTGGAAAGGGCATTTTGGTTTTTTCAAGTGGGCCTTCGTTAGAGAAAATCGAATATTCCGGCGTCAGGGACCCGAAAGTATAATAAAATCAAACACGAGAGACGTCGGCGTGTATTTTACAAACAAGGAAGACTTTTGAGTATATTTAAACAAACTCGAGAGGCTTGAGAGTAATTTTCCATACTTTTTTTTTCGAGAAATTACACTCAGACCCCTAGTGTTTGGTAAAATAGACTGTGAGGACCTTGTAGTTTATTTTCTGATCATATAATCCATGTAGTTTGGATTTATTATACTCCTAGATCTTTTGCTGATGTCATCAATCAAATTTTTTAAGAAAATAACTTATATACTCTTAAAAAAATTAATAATTTACCCCATTATCTTCTCCGGCGAGAAACTTCAATGCCGACCACCTCTAAGCTTCTCCGACAAATTCAACACAAACTAATAAACCAATTAAAAACAACACCGACGAAACAACACAAACTGTAACCAACACAAATTCTACCAATCAGATTTTTCCAATTAACTTTTTATTTTTTAAGGGTATTTTTATCGAAGATGACATCAGCAAGAGATCCGAGAATATAATAAAACCAAACTAGATATGCTACAAAATCAGAAAGTAAACTATAAAATTTTCAGTGTCTATTTTACTAAACACCAGGTCCTGATAGTAATTTTCTTTTTTTGTTTGTTTGTCTATTTTGCCAAAAATATCAAGAGAGAAACACCATTGTTGAGCGAGTGAAGCTTTAAAGTGTAGATCGAGCTTGATATAGTGAAATCTCCTGGCTTGGTACGCCCCCGGACGTAGGTCGGTTAAGATCGAACCGGGTGACCAAATTTTGTGTCTTATTCTTGTGTGCGTGAGTTTCCTTTGTGCTTTGTCATCGATCTCTAGCTCCGGTGTTGTTCGTGTGGTGTTTGGGGCCCTCGTATTTCCTAACAGTAGGGAGTCATAATGCTTTGGCTAACGAACCTTGTGTTAGGTTTGAGTGTTCATAGCACCTCTCCTGACTGTAGGTACTTGCCAATTGATCTTAGCATTGCCTAAAGTACTTAATTAAGAAGGGGAGTGCGGAGATACCTATCTGAATTGACTAGAGGAAACCCAACGTAGTGAGGAGGGTAGATCCTAGTTGGCTTTTAGTGGCTCAATAATGAGTGTTGGGATTAGATAGAGCTGAGCGGTAACCTGGACATCATGGTGAGGATGACAATCACCACTATAGGGTGTGATGGGAGTGCGAGCCAGATGCCTGAAACCAACCTTTGTGGTGTGAAGTATTTGATCATGAAGCACCATGCCTTAGATTCACTTAAGCCCACCATGTACTTTATAAGCCCATGAGAGACCAAGTCACGAGGGATTGCATGATAGGTGCCTTGCCAATTTTCTCGTATTGTTTATTTCCCTAATTCTCTAATTGTCATTGTTTGACCTTTTCTCCAAAAACAAACAAAAACATTTTACCAACCTAATCTAATTTTCATGTCTCTCGGGATGTCTTGAGCTCGTTCCTCGTAGTTTGACATTTTATACCCGTTACTCCACTTATTGCATCGGGGCGTAAAAACCCCTGTCAATTGGCACCGTTGCCTGGGAGCGGCATGTCCCTAAAGCACCCATGTTGATTTTCTTTTAGATTAGGTTATTTTTAGTTACTTCTCTTTGATCTTTTCTATTTTAGTTTTGTCTTAGTTTGTGCTTTTGTATCTTGTTAGGTACTTGCTTTTATATGCCATGCACGTGCTCTTCGAGTTCACATACTGACTTAGGAGAGCTTGCCCAAGACATTGGTGTGATTGAGCATACTTTAAGAAGGGAGAGGCGCCGTAGAGAGAGAATGAACTTCGAAAGAGAACCAGAAAGGGGCCCCGCGAGAGCGGTTCTACGTTTCGTAGAAGAGGCCGACGTCCCATTCGTGGACTTCGCACGATTCACTATTGATGGAATATCTTCAGGCGTGCCATGTCCGGATGTGGACTCTAATAATTTTGCCATTCCATCAGGGATTCTCGTCACACTCTCCACATCCCTGTAATTTGGGGGAAACACCAAAGAAGATCCAAGGGACCACATTTTTTGGTTCACTGCTATTTATGACACATTTAGATTCAAGGGGTCCTAGATGACGCAATCAAGCTCTACCTCTTCCCATTTACTTGTATAGGGAAGGCGCGTCTGTGGTGCGCTAGCCTGGGCGATACTGAGATCACCACATAGACGAACCAAATCTTGAGGGAAATCAACACCTTCAAGCAATACCAAGATGAGTCTCTTGGAGAAGCTTCGGAGAGATTTAAAGAGATCTTGCCCAGTCCAGAACATGACAGAGGAACACCTTCTTCAATCCTTTTTCTTTGGGCTCACCATAATCTCCCAAGGGGCCCTGGATTCTGCTTCAAATAGGTCCTTCGCAAGGAAGTCAAAGCGTGAAGCCATCCGCATCCTCGAAAAAATTTCCACATCTACTTTTCCACATCTATCGAGCGTGACGTCCACCCAACAAAGCAACAGATAAGTGGAAGGGAGATAAACTTGGTGGCACAACTTCAAGCACAAGTGGCAGCCATAGAAAATGATGGAGCGAGAACAGCCCACAAGCCAATAGGGTAGCTTATGTGCAGGATAATTGTGAGGACTACGGTGAAGAAGGAATGATGCCAAGGACTGCCAAAAATTTGCGGGCTTGTTTTTTATTAAAGTTAAAATAAGTTGGACATGTTCTATGCGTTTTAAACCACTGAGTACCTAAGTGAGAATCTGTTATATTATAGGGTACTAAAGTTAACTTTTTCCTTTAGATTATCCTATCCAAATCAATTATTCCTTGTCCTCTCTTTTTCTATAGGTCCACCGTAAAAGCATTTTGTTTATAGTACTATAGATTCTAAGTTTGTTACTTAAAAATCCTAGAATTCTTGAGCAATCTTAGAAGAGTACTTGTCGGTACCTATTGGTAATATATAGTGGGGGCAAATAACACCTTAAATACGACTATTATTAATCACATATCAAGAATACAAGATCGGAGGCTTCCATCAGATTGGTTTAAAGCCTCGTCGCATCAATTATTTGGAGAGACTACAATCAAATTTGAAGTTCTAAATTTTCCTGAAATTTTGTTCGTGTCTCTCGTATTTATCAAGATACTAGAAGTCACGTATTATAAAACTTGCAAGAAGCAAAATAATCTTCCTACGTAGTTCTATCACTTTGCGAGGGTAGTACCGTTATTTTTTGGGAAAAAAATAGTATTATTACTTTGCAAAAATAGTACTAGCATAGTTTTGGAAAAATATTTCAAAAACATTTTTTGAATTTCTTTAAAATAATCAACGCACTAACGAACAAAATGACCAACATATCTTGTGAGATCCATCCTCCCAAATTGGCCAGTAGAACCAAAGCCGTGTGTGACATGCTATCATAAATTTTTTTATATATACCGGCTAGTATCCATATTTATCGAAACGATTAATTTAAATTTGAGTCGAGAAAATACTAACTTTTTTTTAGAGAATACTAACTTCTTCTTTTTTTATGGTATAGAATACTAACTTTTTTAGAGGGAAATATTAACTTTTTAAGTGGGCATAGAATACTAACTTTTTTAGAGAGCATAGAATATTAACCTTTTTTTAGAGGGCATAGAATACTAACTAGAGCTCTCAACAAATACAAAGTCGTACGATGTACTTAATCCCAAGATAAAACCTAAAACTATAACTTCAAAAGCAATGAATCTGACGCATAAATTCTTTGACTTCAAAGATTTTAAAAGACATAACGTTAATTTCATGCAAAATATTATAGTAATTTATCCAAAGAAAACGAATCTCATTACCTGATATAGAAAATTAAAAGATTAATTTACACATCCGCACAATTGATGGCATCCCATTGAAGGCCTCGATGTCATCCCTGCACAAGTCATAAAACTTGTGTTTTAAGCTCTTCCGGTATAGTTCATGGGTTTGAACTAACTATATTGTTATGTACCAAAATCTCAGGGGTTTCAATGATCGAATAGATCCCGAAAGATTAGGATTTTAATGTAGAAGAGAGTAGAGAAGAGACACACATAAATCACATTACAACGATTGGGCTTAAAACAAGTACTTGAGCCCATGGCCCTTCTTAACCAAACAACCTAATAAAGCTCAACTTGAACAAGTCTCCCACAACATATCCAAATAACATCAAAGGTCAGCCTCCTCTTAGTTGCACACTTTATCTTTAAAATCAAGTCCCTCCAGCTTCTATGTCGCCTGGGCAGTTCTCCAGCAACTTTAACATTGATGTTCTCTTCGACCACGTCCACCTCGCAAATCTCCTCTTAGTTGGATCACTCACTCAACGAACTTTTAGCAGAATTTCGGACTTTTCGCCACGGTAACCATTCTTGAAATTTATCTTTTAACCTTTCGATCATTGGCCCCAGAAGAACTGTTCCATTCGGGTTCCCATCTTGTTCTGCGATCACAATTACGGTATAATCATCAGACAATGTAACAGAACACATTATGATCTTGGAGTACAGCAGGGATAAGTAGACGGAGTGCGCATTTTGTACGCGATCCGCAAATAATTAGTTTCCACGGCACAAACAAGTTACTTACCGTTGTGCGGATTTGTAGCCGCAGGTCGGTTGCCATTTGGGTTGAGAAAAGTCGATTGACTTGACAAGACTGCAGAATCAGGTTCAGCATGTATCACTGGTCCATCTGCAGGCTGAAGTTCCACTGGCCATCGCATTGGAACCACCAAACTCCTGCACCAATGGAAGAAGAAGAACAGACATTTCGACAGCTCACATATTTGAGCAATGATGATGCAATAGAATGAGAAATAACGACTAAGCTTCCTGATCATACTTGCTCATTTAAGATCAAATAATTAGCACGACTTACCTCTCCACGCACTTATGTTGCCAGAGCTGCGTCTTTTCAGCTGAATACTCGCAGAATAACGGTATAATCATTAGTCAATGTAACATAACACATTATGATCTTGGGGTATAGCAGGGATAAGTAGACGGAGTGCGCATTTTGTACACGATCCGCGAATAATTAGTTTCCACGACACAAACAAGTTACTTACCGTTGTGCGGATTTGTAGCCACAGGTCGATTGCCATTCAGGTTGAGCAAAGTCGATTGACTTGACAAGACTGTGGAATCAGGTTTAGCATGTATGACTGGTCTATCTGCAGGTTGAAGTTCCACTGGCCATCGCATTGGAACCACCAAACTCCTGCACCAATGTAAGAAGAAGAACAGACATTTCGACAGCTCACATATTTGAGCAATGATTATGCAATAGAATGAGAAATAACGACTAAGCTTCCTGATCATACTTGCTCATTTAAGATCAAATAATTAGCACGACTTACCTCTCCACGCACTTATGTTGGCAGAGCTGCGTCTTTTCAGCTGAATACTCGCAGAACAATGGTTCAAGATTCTTCGTCGCAAGTCCTACATCTTTCAAAGACAAGATGTCCCAGACCCTCATAACTTGAATCTGACAAAGATCTTCTCTGAGAACATCCACAGACCAAATTAATGATAAATGATTGGTGATTCTGCTGTGTTTTAACAACTTGGCCGATGCTCCAACATTACGAGGTAAGGTTCCTCTTGCATGAGATGGGCGCCAACCATCGGCCAGCTTCCGTATAAAAGAAACAACCACTTTAATATCGTCAAGGTCCCGCACTTTCTTGATTGATTTGAGGAAGTCATCACACAATATAACCTGCAAAGAGATTAAATTCAGAAGCATCGGATTATATGCTTGCTGATTAGCTCATCTAAAGTACCCCAACTTCCAATAAGCAAGAATATACTAGCTAGCACTTGAAATACCTTCCAACTTGAATCTCTGAACAATATTGAATCAGAATCATGTAGGCCAAGTCCGAAAAAGGAAGCGGCAATGGCACAGGATAATCTCTTGTCATCTTCAGCATTATAATAGCATCTCCGGCCCTTGGCATCATCGACCAACTTCTTCCAAATGGACCTGCTGCTCGATAAAGTAGGTTCATTCCCGAGTATCCATAGACAATGTCTAAGAAGAAGAATAAGCAACATCAGTACATCGAACAACTCGATGGTGTGTAAATAGTTAGAGAATAATATTTGAGGTCTAGAGATAATACCTTGCACGAGTTAATGCTACATTCACCCTTTGTTCATTTGAAAGAAAGCCCACATCTCCATTCTTGTTGCATCTAACAGTGGAAATAATTATGACATCCTCCTCACCGCCTTGGAAACCATCCACAGAACAAACATTCACTGAGAAATCACAACTGGGATCTGCACTATATTTTCCAATTCTCTCTTCAATTGCCTTTTCCTGAGCCTTGTAAGGTGATATGACACCGACGCTAAGCTTCTTTTTTGTGCTAACGAATCCTGTGTCGAAAAGAAAACGAAAAATGGAACATACCATACACCATAAGCTTAACTTTCCAACGCATGTGAAAGAATTTACAGAGTCACATCTCTAAAATATTGTATCGTACCTTGATAAAGTCTTGCAACAATGTCATCTATGACAGCAACCTCAACCATGTTTCTCGCACTCTTCCTATCCCGGTCCTCGAAACCTTGTGCAATGTTTATGAAGGAGTAAGATCCAAACATATTTCCTTTAAGAAATTTCCTTTGGTAACTGGTAACTTTTACATTCGGAGCATCCATAATTTGTCCATTGTAGAACTGCGTGTTTGAGAATAAGCTAATCGATGGATGCATTCTGTATTGGATGTTAAGCAAAAGCTTCTTCGAGCCCAAGTTCACCAACCTCTCGAACAAACTTCTTCCAAAACGAGCCTTACTTGATATCTAATAGAATTTCAAAGTTCAACATCACCAGGCAGATAATGTATGTACAATATAACACATGAGTTTTTAGTTAAAAATAGAACCTGGCTAGTAACCATTGCTGCCAGTTGCCTCTCGTCTCCTGCAAGAAAGGCATGGCGAAGACCAGGGATACACAAAGGTATTGCAGATTCACACTCTTTAAGTTGAGCAGCCTCGTCGATGACTAGCATCTGCACTGGCACCATCCCATTAGCTAGCAACTTTGCGGCACCAGATGCAGTACAAAAAAGCAAGCAAGCATTTGACAAGCAAAACATCGTTAACGAGCTTTTGTCCTTGCATATGGATTTGATTGAGAGTTGAGGTAGCAATGTTAACACATGGAGAAGCTCTGTCCTTGCATCCTGCAGCTTCAAAGATTTATCAGCTCCGCTTCCTGTACCATCCAGATTAATGAGCAACCCTTCATTTGCAACGTTTCTAGTCAACAGCAAAGTCTCGAAAGATTTTAGCAGATCAAGCCCTTTGATCATATCCCTTGCTGCACTTGGAGAAAGAAAAGAAGTTGGCAGATGTTTACACAGATTTATTATGCAGAACTTGAATCTGTCTCCAATGGACTCCAATCTTTTCTTAATGAATTCTTCAAATGTCCAAGTATCATTCTTGACCTCTATTCCTGCTTCTGATTTACGGTGCTCATAATTCTTTTTAATTTTTGAAGACCGTTTCTTTCCTTTTGAAACCTGCGGAGTAGTTTCACTCCGAATTGTCAATGTGTTCTCATTTGTCGAGTTATCCTCCACATTATTTACATACTTCTCATCAGTACCATCTGCGTTTCTGCTCAAGTACAACTGGTAATCCCTTTCAATATCATTAAGTAGACATTTCATGGATTCCAGGACACTGTTCCAACCAGATTTTGGGGCCAGACAATCCGTGAGAATACCAACGCGATGGTCAAGGAAGATATCAAGAATTCCAGCGTCGTCATCAATCTTCATCCTCACCTGATTCCCAAACAAGACAATATCTCCAATCCCATAACATTCATGCTCAAGAGAATCAGCAACCGATTTCAAGACTCGTGCTGCAACTTCCACCACTGCAATATTTGTAGGAGCACATGTAAGAGTCCTGCATTTCATTTTAAGCAATGAGTACAGCATACAAGCCACAGTCTTTGTTTTCCCGGTGCCCGGGGGACCCCAGATCAACTTCACAGAACTTTGATGAAAGCAAACACTTTTAGCAATGCAGCACATAACTGCAGCTCTCTGTGATTCGTTTAGATTAAAAAGGGAAATGTCCCTTAACAAAGAAGAGGGTATCCAGTCATTCCCTCTGGAAGAACAAGTATAACAATCATCGTCATCCTGCGAGTATCGAAAGCGAAAACCAAATCATTTCAATGAAGAATCGAAGAGCAGCTTCTCTGTAAAAGAATAAAAAAGGGTCAAGGCACATACAGCGGAATTGTAACGCGCCACCTTCTCTATAATGTCCATTTTCTTCCCTCCAAATTCAGATGCCAATGCGTTCCATATTCGGATATTTGGCACGAGACCTGTCAAGTACACAGCAAAAAGTGTTGCTGCCTCCACGTTACTTGGTATAGATTCTGCAGCACCGTGGCTCCTACTTTTCTTTGTCGGATCCCCGTCAATGACAATTGGCTTTGATGATAATATTCTCAATGTATTTCCTCCTCCACTTACCTCTTCCACAAAGGCAATAATATAAGGCTGTTTAGGTCGGTTTAAATCGTCAATGAACCTTGGTTTAACATCCGTCAGCGCTATGAGATCACCGAAACACGGTTCATAAACTTGTCCATTCCTCTGAATGTGCTTTAGTGTGATTTCATAAAAAAAATCCTTTGGAGGCTCAGAACATCCATGTTGCTTTACGTCCATTACTTGAGATAAAGGTGCTTGAGATAGAGCTTCTACACTTGAGGCCAAATCCGCGTGTGTTTCCTCAATCAGCGAGGGAACGAACGACTTTAGGTAATGTGTCGCTGACATGAATGTATCTGGTATTTGCTGCACCTGTAAAAAGGAAATGATAATTGTTAACTACTCGGCCATACTTTTACATAGCATAAACGAAAGCATAGATGGATCGTTTTGACCCATCACGATAACCAGACGATTGTCCAGCTACAGTAGATAGGATGTTATTACATTAACAAGATATTTGCGCAATCGAATCTGCTATCCGTTATCGACACTTCATTTACTGATATATCTAAACTTCTACTGACTTAAGACATAATACCCATGTGTTTAACATAGCATAAGTACAAGTGTAGATTGAACATTTTGGCCATACTTCTAAGAACATTTTTTTTTTGTTTAATTTGTCTGATCTGCCAAAAATATCAAAAGAAGAACAAACAAGTTGATGCAATTGCAACCTAAACAAAGATTAGCTCAAACACATATGGATGCATGCATCTAACATGAAACATGACACATGTTAATTACCTGGTCTTTGTAAAGATGCTTGTTGAGAACATCCTTGAAGGACCAAGAAAGCACAATGTCCACTAACCCTCTGTCCTTAGAGACCTCCTTACCCTTCCCCTTCTTCACCCCAAACAAGCTCATCTCTTGATCACTGTTGCTTGTCACACAAGGAAAAGAGTGAGATTAAAAATGAAAACCAAAATCTCTTGGCTTTCCCGGCTCCTTCCCTTTACTTTGAAGCAAAATTTGGATAATCAAATGGGAAGAAGACCCAAAGGCATTGACTCCAAGTCTATTTAGTAATTAATTAGTATTGTACTCTTCAAAAACAACTTATTTTCTCTCTCTTTTGTGGGAATATAAAACATCGTACTTACTTACTTTATGGACGGACCCTAGTGACTTCGTCACGAGGCGACAATGCCTTTTTTTTTTTTTAAATCTCATAGGTCCCTAAAGTTAGATATATTGGACTAAGAGGTCCACTACATAGTTCTTTAGTTCCTAAATTTTGAGAAATTGAACTCTCTAGTTCCTATGTCCATTTTTTTTTTCAAACGCCACCCAATGGCCGTTATTTTGACATTTGCACCGTTGTTTCATTAATTATATAGTCAAATATCCATCTGTAAACTCAACTTCAATCGACACCACAATCTTTGAGTTAGGGAAGAAGACGAAAAGGCATCGACTCCAAGTCTATTTAGTAATTAATTAGCATTGTACCCTCCAAAAACAACTTATTTTTTTCTCTTTTTCGGGGGATATAAAACAATTTACTTTACAGGCCTTTAATGACCTTAGTTTCTTCGTCACGAAGGCGATAATGCCTTTGCTTTTTTGTTAAACGTTTTGAGGAGGCAAATTACAGTTCATCATTCCCTCTTTCTTCTTTTGGCAAATGACACGCTTTTGGTACCAACAGTTGCTTAAATATGTTGGGTAGTTTTCAAAAGTTTTATCCAATTCAAATCTAAATTGTAGATTAGTCGACACTATATGTATCAAAACTACCACTTGGTCTATTTTTTATTTCACTTTTGTTTTGTCCATATATATGAGGTCCTAATGTCATTTTCACAGCACTAATAATAAAAGAGTTTGTTTCACTGAATATTCATTCATCATTAAAATATACTTCATCATTAAGAGCGCAGATCGCCTCCTGAATAGAAAAAAAATGTGGTCGTTATCTGCTCTTGGATTTAGCTAACGTGCATTCGATATATGGTGGTCGTACAGTATATACCAAAACACAAAATAAGAAAGATAATTGATTATGGTCAAGCATGTGTGAGTGAGAGATGTTAGATTCTACTCGTAAAATTGTGATACACCATGATTTATCTACTTTCAATAATCTAGAGATTATTAAGTAGAAATTGTCCAATGTATCAAAGAAGTTACAGACGGGTGTAACTTCTCGATTGAGAGCAACGAAAGGGGACCGAGTGAGAATTTTTTTTAAAAAAAGGATAACAATGGTTATGCTTTTTGGGCTTGGTCACATGCCCTTTCCCTTGTGCAATTAATGTTTTCTCCTTGGGCACGTGTCCTTCCCCTTTTTCAATTATTGGTTTCTCCTTGTTAATAAAAGAAGTTGAAGTCTTTTTTTCCTGGGATTGGAAAAATCCGGGAAGCTTGGCCAAAAACCAAAGGGTATTTACATAACACTCTCAGCCTCTGGTGGTATCTAGTATGTGAAAACTAACTTTACTTTGATGAAATCGTGAGTAAGGTTATCGATAACAAAACTTTAGTTATAACGATTCTATGAAGAATACTTATTGAGTAGAATCTGCACTTCAAGAGATAATATGACTGTTATCCGATAAGGTCTGGCTCGGAACAATTCTTCCATTTGGGTTGCCATCTTGTTCTGATCACAGTAGAGCTGAAATATTATGAAGGACAATAAGGTGGTGCCACAGATTCTCCAACCAATGTAATGAGACAGACAGACATGTACAGTTGAACTACATAGAGTAGGATCGAAAGCCAACTTACTTATGGGTGGTTGCATTTGTAGCAGCATGGTTATTGCCATTTAGGCTGAAGGCAGCCAACTGTCTTGACAATCTTGAGGAATCAGATTCACCATGTACGCCTCCTCGCCTACCTGTAGCTTGTCGGGTTTCTGGCCATTGCATTGGAACCACCAGGTTCCTGAAGCGATTGAAGATGAAAAAAAACCTTGTACAGCAATTATGTAGTAGAATGCATAATACCAACGAAGCTTCTTCACTAAACTTACAGCAGAAGTCCAAGGAGATACAGTGTGGCACTCAGAAGAAAAGTTTCTCTTTTTTTTCTTCTGTTTCATTGACGAAGACGAAGACGAAAACAGCAAACCAAGTCTTATATCAAATTAGTATTATGACTTACCTCTCCATGCATTTATAAAGGCAAAACTGCATCTTCTCAGTTGAATACTCGCTGAAAATTGTTTCAAGATTCTTAGCAAGCCCTTCCATATCTTTCGGAGGCAAGATGTTCCACATCCTCATAACTTGAGTCTGATGCCGATCTTCTCCGAGGATATCCACAGACCAAATCAACATTAGATGATCGTTGATTCTGCAGTGCTCTAACAACATGGCCGAAGTTCCAGCAATAGAAGGTGAGCATCCTTTTGTGCGAGATGGGCGCCAACCATCAGCAAGCTTTTGCAACACGTAAATAGCGCCTTTGTGATTACCAAGGTACCTTACTTTCTTAAGAGATTTGAGGAAATCATCACACAATATGATCTGCAGTTAAAATGCAGCGAATTTTATTTGAGCTTTTTTCTATTTGTCAGTCAAAACTGGAAGAAAAATGCAGTACCAACATCACAAATGCTGTTGGCACAAAAATTGTATCATTGCATTATCCAAAGAGTAGTATCTTAATCTCCAAAAAGCAAGAAAATGCTGGCACTAGTCATACCTTCCATCTTGCATCTCTGAACAATATTGAATCGGAATTGAGTAGGCCAAGCTCGAACAATGAAACTGTAATGGCACAGGATAATCTCTTGTCATCTTCAGCATTAAAGTAGCATCTCCGTCCCTTGGCATCATCAACCAACTTCTTCCAAATGGATCGGCTTCTAGCTAAAGTGGGTTCATTCCCGAGTATCCACAGACAATGTCTGAAAAAAAGGCGTATTAGTACATTGAGCAACTTATCGTCGATAACAGATAGAAAAGAATTCTTGAGGTGATATTACCTTGCACGTGTTAGTGCTACATTTGTCCTTTGTTCATTCGAAAGAAAGCCCACATTTCCAGCCCTGTTACATCTAACAGTTGAAATAATTATGACATCCTCCTCACCACCTTGGAAACCATCCACAGAACGAACATTCACTGAGAAATCACCACCGAAATCTGCACTATATTTTCCAATTCTCTCTTCAATTGCCTTGACCTGAGCCTTGTAAGGTGATATGACACCTATCCTTAGCTTCTTTTCGGAGCCAATGATTTCTGCAAGGAAAACAAAAGAATGTTCCATATCACCTAAGCTTTAAATGCAAAAGCATACAAAGAAATAATGTTGTACCTTCACGAAGTCTTTCAACAATGTCATCGATAACAGCAACCTCAACCATGTTTCTCCTACTCTTCCAATGAAGTTCCTCTTGTCCATGACCAATGTTTATAAATGAGTAAGATCCAAACATATTTTCTTTAAGAAACCGTCTATGGTAACTTGCTTCTTTGACGTTTGGAGCATCCAAAATTTGATTGTTGTAGAACTCCCTGTTAGGGAACAGGCTTATTGATGGATGCATTCTGTATTGTATATTAAGCAAGTGCTTCTTCCAGCCTAACTTCTCGAACCTTTCGAACAAACTCCGACCAAATTGAGCCTCCTTTGAAATCTAATGAGAATTTCATAAGGAAATGCTTGTAAAGAAAAAAAAAGGAACAGTGTGGAGTTACAAGCTCAAACCTCACTGGTCACCATCGCTGATAGTTGTCTTTCGTCCCCAAAAAGAATGGCATGACGAAGACCAGATAGCTGCAGAGGGATCAAGGATTCACATTCTTTAAGCTGAGCAGCTTCATCAATGACTAACATTTGCACTTGCTGCTTCATATTAACCATTTGCAGTTTTGCAGAGCCTGATGCAGTACAGAAAAGCAGACAAGCATTTGCCAAGCAAAACATTCTGATCGAGTTTTCATCATTTGATCCAATCTGAATTTTTTGAGGAAGCAATCTTAGTGACTGAAGACACTTCAGGTTTGCTTCATGCAGCATTGAAGATTTATGTGCTCTGCTTCTTACTCCCTTAAGGACGCGGCCGAACCCTTCACCCTCATTGATGCTGCTCAACAGCATCCAATAAGAATTCAGCAAATTATGAGTTTCAGTCATTTTCTCTGCTGCTCTCAAAGAAAGAAACGAAGTTGGCAAATGTGTACAAAACTGTACGATGCAAGACTTCAACTGATCTCCAATGGACTTGAAACGCTTCTTAAAGAACTCCTCAAATGTCCATTGTCTACCTTCTTTCTTGTCCTCTGCTTCTGGTCCTTTGTTGCGGTTAGAAGGACTATCTCTGTTTTTCCCTCGCGGATGTTTTTTGTGCTCTGGAGCACTTTTGGTCTTCTGTTTATCCTTGTTTGTTGTTTTTTCCTTCCAGATATTCTTCGTGTTCCGGCTTGTGCACTTATCGACCACGTTCTTTCCATTGCCATTGTTATGGCCCTCTTCTCTATCACTTTCATCACTTTCAAAAGTGTTTTCCATCAAATATACATCGTACAGCTTTTCAGGGTCCTCAAGCAAGCATATCATGGAGGCCAGACTTGCATTCCAACCAGTAGCTGCAACCAAACAATTTTTAAGCATGTCCACACGATGCTGAAGGAAGATATCAAGAAGGTCACTTTCTTCATTAACTTTCATCCGCTTTGGATTTCCAAACAGAAGTATATCTCCAATCCCGCACGATTCATGTTCAAAAGAATAAGAAACGATTTTCAAGACTCGAGCGGCAACTTCAACCACTGCAATGTTAGTGGGAGCACATGTCAGTGTTTTGTACTTCATTTTTAACAATGAGTACAACAAACAAGCTACAGTCTTTGTCTTCCCAGTTCCTGGTGGACCCCAAATCATTTTGACAGAAGTTTGATGAGAGCAGCAGCTTTTTGCAATACAGCTCATAACTGCAGATTCTTGTGACTTATTCAGATGAAAAGAGGCAATGTCCATTGACAGAGAAGAGGGACTTTCGGCAGCCGCTCCAGAAGAACACATAGCACAATCATCAGTATCCTATGAGTATCAAAGACGACGAGTAAGTGAACTCGGAGGAGCAATACCAAAGATTATACGGGTAAAAACAAAAAGGGAATGAAGTACTTACAGTGGGGTCATTTTGTATCACCTTGTTTATAATGTCCATTCCAATCCCACCAGGTTTAGGAGCCAATGCATTCCATATCCGAATATTTGTAGTGAGATTTGTCAAGCGCACAGCAAAAAGCGTGTCTACCTGCTTTTCTCTGTACATAAGTGTCGCACTTTTCTTCCCCGGATATAGACCAACTTCAATTATCTTTGACGATAGGATTTTTAGTTCGTAGCCTTTAACGACTTCATCCATTTTAATTTCCTCCACAAGGCCAATAACATAAGGTCGCATTGGACGGTTCAAATCATCAATAAACTTTGGTTTAACATCCGTCAGAGCGATAATGTCTCCATACTCAGGTTCATAAAGTTCTCCTTTGCTATGCATTTCACTAGTTTGCTTCAGTGTAATGTTGTAAAGCAAATTATCTGTAGGGTTAAAAGCTTTGTGCTCCTCTACATAAATTACTTGAGAGAATGGTGTACTAGACAAAGTATCCATACTTGATGCCAAATCAGCACGTGTTTCCTCCTCGAGCGCTGGAAAGAAAGAGTTTCGGTAGTGGGCATCTGACGTGAATGTCTCTGGTATCTGATGTACCTGTTAATGGAGCAAGAAGTCTCAGTTTCAGATGAGGGCAAGTACATTATAGATTGCAGGTGATGAAAATGTAGAATAACTCTGTTAACTGCTAAACTAAACCATATTACTGAAGAAAATAAAAAGCCATGACCCTCCCATATAAAAGGCAACCGGAAGGGAATCAAAGTATACATAAAACTTTAAAAATCTCCTAGATGCATCTTACTCTAATAAAGAAAACACTGTTTTAGGTGGTTTGGTGTCACACTTAGAAATGTCAAAACTATCCCTAAACATTAAAACTTTAAACCTAATTCCAAACCTCAAAACCCAAATCCCAAACCTAAGACTAGACCTGACCACGGTTCGAACTTGGACGAATTCGAATCGAATTTATTCGAATTCGAATTCATCAAAACATTAAACCGTATTCAATTCTTCACAAGACGAATCGAATACGAATTATGAATTTTCGAATTATAATCGAATTCGAATTCGAATTAATTCCAACGATGTTGAACATCTTGTGGAAAACGTTTTGGTTTCATGTTGTTTAATTTGCAAAAAAATTTCCAATCTTTTAGCAATTTTGGGCGAGCCCATAATAAATTAAGTGCTTGTTTAATTGGTCCTAATGTAGAGTCTAAAGCTTTAATTCTATCTTGGGTACAAAGATTAAATATATGACATGCACATCTAATATGAAAAAAATTTCTTCCGAATCGTGTACAAAAAATTTCTAAATCTTTAACCATAACATTATTAGAACTTGCATTATCTAGAGAAATTGAAAATATTTTTTGAACTAGATTATATTCTTGTAAAATAATATGCAATATTTTATAACAATTATTCCCACTATGACTATCATCAAAAACTCTATATGCAATTATTCTTTTTTGTATATTCCATTCATTATCAATCCAATGACATGTAATACCAAAATATGAATGTGTTTGCCAATGATCACTCCATATATCACAATAAGAGAAGTAGCTCAAATTAGTAAACTTGAGGGAGAATTTATATAGCTCAAATTTTCAATAAGAGAAGTAGAGAATTGAGATTGGAATGTGTAAAATTTGAAGAATAAGAGGTGGTATTTATAGAGTTGGGAAGAAATTCTGAATTTATAAAAAAAAATTTAAAAAGTACCAACAGTAAAAAAAATGGTAACATAGGGATTAAAACGGTAACAAAAAAAATGGTAAGAAAAAAACGGTAATTTACCCCTAAAATTTAAATTTCCACTTCCCCCCTCCCTTTTAATTCCCGCCCCCACCCCCCCTTTTTTTAAATTCCCCCCTTTTTTAAATTCCCTCCCCCCTTTTTTTTTAAATTCCCGCCCCCACTTTTTGAATTCGAATTCGATACGAATCGAATTCGAATTACGAATTCGAATTGAATTCGCCGGTTTGACGAATTACAAAAAACTTGAACCGTATTCAATTCTTATCATGACGAATTCGAATCGAATTTTTTGACGAATCGAATTATTGTCGAATCGAATTTTTTACGAATCGAATCACGAATCGGATTCAATTCATGGCCAGGTCTACCTAAGACCCCTAATCAATGTACCCCCGGATTCGGACCCCCGAACCGCCGGATGTCCAACCCCGAACTCCTAAACCATGGACCCCCGGACCAACTGACCGTCGAACCCCCGACCACGGACCCCAGGACCACTGGACCCCGGGACCGCCGGACCCCAACCCCGAACCCCCAGAACACTGGATCGCCAGACCCCCGATCCCGTCCCCCGACCACGGACCCTGACTGCCGGGACCCCGGACCCTGTTTTTTTTATTTTTGTACAGCTTAAAAAAGAAAATCATTGATCGCTATGTTTTGCAGATCTTGAAACAGAACAACACTCGCATCACGCGTTCGTATTTACTAGTAGATGGATAAACGAAAGGGAAAATTGTTAACTACTCGGCCATACTATTACATAGCATAAACGAAAGCATAGATGGATCGTTTTGACCCTTCACAATAACCAGACGATTGTCCAGCTGCAGTAGATATAATTTTATTACATTAACAAGAATTTGCGCAATCGAATTTGCTATCCGTTATCGACACTTCATTTACTGATACATCTAAACTTCTACTAACTAAGACATAATACCCATGTGTTTAACATAGCATAAGTACAAGTGTAGATTGAACATTTTGGCCATACTTCCAAGAACGTATTATTTTTGTTTGTTTGTATGCTCTGCCAAAAATATCAACAGAAGAACAAACAAGTTGATGCAATTGCAACCTAAACAAAGATTAGCTCAAACACGTGTGAAGAGGAGGAGTCAACCTTCCTCCCAATTCATGGAAATTGAAGCTTTTATATATATATATATATATAGCAAATGCTGGCATCTAACATGAAACATGACACTTGTTAATTACCTGGTCTTTGTAAAGATCTTTGTTGAGAACATCCTGGAAGGACCAAGAGAGCACAATGTCCACTAACCCTCTGTCCTTAGAGACCTCCTTACCCTTCCCCTTCTTCACCCCAAGCAAGCTCATCTCTTGATCACTGTTGCTTGTCACACAAGGAAAAGAGAGATTAAAAATGAAAACCAAAATCTCTTGGCTTTCCCGGCTCCTTCCCTTTACTTTGAAGCAAAATTTGGATAATCAAATGGGAAGAAGACGAAAAGGCATGGACTCCAAGTCTATTTAGTAATTAATTAGTATTGTACTCTTCAAAAACAACTTATTTTCTCTCTCTTTTGTTGGAATATAAAACATCGTACTTACTTTACAGGCCTTTAAGGACGGACCCTAGTGACTTCGTCACGAAGGCGACAATGCCTTTGTTTTTTTGGTCAAAAATCTCATAGGTCCCTAAGGTTAGATATATTGTACTAGGAGATCCATTACATAGTTCTTTAATCCCTAAATTTTGAGAAATTGAACTTTCTAATCCCTATGTCCTTTTTTTTTTGTCAATAACTTGCCAAAATTGTTCTTCTCTTCACCATTGAACGTCACCCAGTGGCCGTTATTTTGACATTTGCACCGTTGTTTCATTAATTATATAGTCAAATATCCATCTGTAAACGCAACTTCAATCGACACCACAATCTTTGAGTTTAATAAGTGACCTTTGGCGCAGCTGCTATTAATACAGTGAATAAGACGAAAAGGCATCGACTCCAAGTCTATTTAGTAATTAATTAGCATTGTACTCTTCAAAAACAACTTATTTTTCTCCTTCTTTGAGGGAATGGATTGAGTGGAAACTACATAAAAAATGTCACCATGGTAGGGATTTGCATGTAACCGTTTGATCTGATTAAAAAATGTATCATGGAAATCCAATGGTCAAAATTCGATGAGCATAGTCTCAGACAAATTCGGTATCTCAGACAAATTTTCTTCCCTCTTTTCCTACGATTTATTATTATTTTTATCTTAAAAAGAAACTAAATTAATAGGAAACAAGATTTCCTCTACCCCACACAATTAAACTAAATTATCGCACCCTAAATTAAAATATCAACAATTAAACTGAATTATCGCCCACACCGTTTTTCTTCCTCTCTCTCGACTTCAAGATTTCACTGATCACCACCCGGTGATCCAGTGCAATGGATCCCTGCCGCACCAGATATGATCTCCTCACTAGAGGTTTTCTCGCTCCTGGCCGAGTGCTTCTTCTATGTTTTTCATCGATTTAAATAGGTTAATTTATTAGTGTGGTTGGAGTGTTATTTTTGTCGTTCAGGAGTGATCTGATTCAAAGCAACATTCACAAAGCTATTGCATCAGAGAAATCCATCAAGGCACAACTTGCTGCAAAAGAAGAGTTATTCCCGCGAGCACTCGACGAACATGGTTCATGTGCTATTATTCGAATAGAGTTCATGTTGTATGTGTACTTGTAACTGTATGGATATTGGTTTTGTTGGGTTAAAACCTTGTTAGTTTGGTTGATTTTTCTTATGTTTTATATTGGTATGTAACTGTATAGAAATTGGTATGTATATGCAATCATATTGGTATGCATTATGTATTTGTTAAGTGATATTGATATATTTGTTAAGTGATATTGGTTGTACTATGAGGTGAAAGTGGTACACATTTTTGTGTCATTGGTATGTGTATTATAATTGGTATGCATTTACAATCATATTGGTATCTATATGTAAAAAAATATCAGAGTAGAAGGAAACCAATATCACAAAAGAATGAAACCAATATTACAGAAGAAGGAAACCAATATCTGGGAAGAAGAAAACCAATATTAGAGTAGAAGAAAACCAATATCGTAGAAGAAGAAAACCAATATCCGAGAAGAATGATATCAATATCCGAGTACAAGGATACCAATATCAGAGTAGAAGGATATCAATATCAAAGTAGAAGAAAACCAATATGAGAGTAGAATGATACCAATATCAGAGAAGAAGAAAACCGATATTAGAGTAAAATGACGTCAATATCATAGTAGAAGGAAACTAATGTAAACAAATATCAGAGTACAAGGACACCAATATCAGAGTAAAGGGAAACCAATATCATAGAAGAACAAAACCAATATCTGAGAAGCAGGAAACCAATATCCGAGTACAAGGATACCAATATTCTCATAATTGTATTTTCATAAATTATATTATTTTCATAATTGTATTGTTTGATTGATATTTTTTTTATAATTATTTTCATAACATACGATTAATGATATAACATACAATTTTTATCGTACCAATATCATTCGTATATCGAACCAATATCATTACTTTGATCGTCAATAGAATCGATAGATTACCTTTTGTTTTCTTGATTTTGTGTTCCTGCACACATTGTTGGTATTGCCGTAGTCATTACAGTTTAAAAAAAGTTCGTTATTTTTTTTATGAGGATAAGGTTCCTTGTTGAAAATTGCCTTTGATCTGAATTTGTAAACTGATAAAGTTCGTTGAATTTTTAGGTGTTACATAAATCTTTGATCTGAATTTTTAAGCCACTGATGGTATTTTTTTACCACAAAGTGTAGAATTTTGGAAACAAAAATCTGTTTATTTTGAATTGATTTTTACTTTTATCATTTTTCCATAACTAACTTATTCCTAATTTGTAGCTATCTAAGTTTAATATAATTTTACAATATTACCCTTATCCCTATCGATGGAGACAACCATTATCATTTATCTCCATTGAATTTGAACCCTTTTTCGAGGGAATATGAAACAGCATACTTTACAGGCCTTTAATGACCCTAGTTTCTTCGTCATGAAGGCGATAATGCCTTGGCTTTTTTGTTAAAAGTTTTGAGCAGACAAATTAGAGTTCATCATTCCCTCTTTTTTCTTTTGGCAACTGACACGCTTTTGGTGGCAACAGTTACTTAAATTTGTTAAGGCACTTTTCGAAAATTTTATCCGACTCAAAACTACAACTACTTAGTCTATTTTTTATTTTATTTTTGTTTTGTCCATATACGCTAATGTCATTTTCACACCACTAATAATAAGAGTTGGTTTCATTGAATTCATCCATTACAATATACATTTGTCATTCAAATAAAAAGGATAAATTACTCTCAGATCTCTGAGATTTTGTCATCCTACTAGCGTTCCTATGTTTCCAAAAATGATCTTCTAGTCTCCCGTCTTTAGTTTTATTATACTCTCAGGTCCCTCACTAATGACATCAACCATTTTATCATTATTTTATGTTAGAAAAGACCATTATACCCTTACAAAAAATTAATAAAAAAGTATGCCTTCTTTTTTCTCGAACTCAACTATCCAGCGACATCAAACATCACCACCGGTCACACTCCGAAAATAATTATGATATCCTCCTCACCACCTTGGAAACCATCCACAGAATGAAGAGTGATGAAATATGCCGCTTGATTTTATTCATGACCAGAAGGCCATATATATAAGAGTTTACAAACTTGATCACCAAGTAACTAATTGATTAAAAATCTAACTTGATCACCAAGTAACTAACTTATTAGGAATCTAACTTGATCATGACTTCTATTCCTAATACTCCCCCCTCGAGTTGGAGCGTGGAGATCAACAACGTCCAACTTGTGAACAATCTCTTGGAAATGATCTTGATTTAGAGTTTTCGTGAACACATCAGCGAACTGACAATTTGTAGAAATCTTCACTAGTGCCATTTCGCACATCTTCGAAGTAATAGAGACCATCGCGTTGGCACGAATCAAGTATTGAAAATCACTAGATGTTGCCGCCAGTTTGACGAGGCTTCCATCAGCTAAGCCATACTTGTTCTTTGCGAAAAGAACATTGCTCATGTCATTGACTCACTTGCTATAGTTTGTTTCGGTGTGGCACAACAATAATACAAACGCTCCCTATTTCTTTTACTCTCGGCAATCTTCACCAGGGCACGAACTCGGTAGCTGTATACCATATTGACATACCTCGAACCATCATCCATCCCATACGAAGCATTGGATGAAGACATGAGTTAACTTCACAAAGCTCCTTCGACCTATAAACCCTAGAACCAAGCTCCTACTTGCTGTAAACTCTAGAACCCAGCTCTTTCGACCTATAAACCCTAGAACCCAGCTCTTTCGACCTATAAACGCTAGAACCCAGCTAGATACTGCTCTTTCGACCTATAAATCTAGCTAGATAACGCTCGATTTGTTCTTTCGGTGACAGTTGGAGAAGAAGAAGGAGGAGAAAAAGAAGAAGAAGAAAAGAGAATTTTGAGGGAGGAGAAAATAAAGGGAGGTTGGTGTTAATGTGGCTTTAAAAAAGGGACTGGGTGGTAAAAAGGGGCCTAGGGGCATTTTAGACATTTCAAGTGGGGAGTTCGCTGGAAAAATAGACGATTCCGGCTACAGGGACTCGAGTGTATAATAATAACCAAACTACAGGGGCGCAGTAATTAGTAGAGAAATTACATGGTCCTCAGAGTCTATTTGACTATACCATAGGGTCCTGAGAGTAATTATCTCTTTATAATTTTGTTAAGTTATTTGTTGTTCGGTGACGAACGACTGCTTTTTAGAGACAAAAACACAATTTGTATAGTAAAAAATACAACTTGTATGTATGTATATATAAAATATATATGACCTTTAAGTGGAAAAATCTGAGAACAAGAGAACATCGAATAAGAACAATTTTTTAATTCCCAAATAAAGATATGAGCCTACATTTTTTACTTAACGAAATTGGTTAAGAGGAATAGTACTTTATGTACTTGCTCCATAGAAATTAACATTTCATTTCTGTTTTTGGTAATAGTTCTAAATATTTGATGGCTCCTTTAACAATGAGACAGGGAAGTGGACTGATTGGTAAAAGACAGTGATTAAGTCACCTCCATGTATAACTATAGTTTAGTTTGAACTTTGAATTATCATATTTTCAAGACATTCCAATTTTCCTTTTTTTTTCTCTTACCCTCTTTTCTTTCTCCCCGTCTTCCCTCTCCTTCACCCCTCTTTTTGGTAAGGAGTCATCCATCCCGTTGATCTAATCTCGAGCTGTCACGAGAGCTCTGTCCTGAGTCATTTTACTAGGAGAGCACGAGCTATCAAAAGAGCTCTGTCCTAAGTCACTTTAATAGAAGAATCGAGGATTATGTTGCATTATGTATCGACGCAAGGTTTAAATTGTGATTTTTTTTTTGTGTGTTTTAAATTGTGACATTTTAGAGAGAGCGTAATGTCAACAGAGTTAGTGACTCTTTGCCGAAAATAAGGAAAGGTGAAGAGGCGAGAGAAAAATAAAATAAAATAAATCGGGACATTTAACCAAGATCAATAAGTAAAATAGTAACTATATATTGCGGGATAAGTGAACAATTAACCCGAGACAGATCCGGAGTAGTCGTCCCAAGGTCGGTCTAAAGCTATGTTAGGCCAGGCTATGCTACGGAAAGGAAAATGATACAAGGATAATAGAGTAGTTGGTTGTTGTGTTTGTTGATGTCGTCTTCCTTGCCCGAGCCCTCCTTATATAGAGTGTCCGGACCTAGCCCCTTGCCTTCAGAATAGGAAGTCCCAAGCTGCCTTCCAGAACTTCTGCTCCAAGTCTCAATCTTGAGATGGCCGCCTCACGTTATTTGTTCCTAATGTAAAAAGATCCTCCAAGCTTAGTATAGGAAAACACAAGCCGTCTTCCTTAAATGAACAGATCCCGTCCTCGAATAGGAAGTTTCAAAACATGACGACCAAGCAATCGTGGCCTAAAGAGGAACTTACCAAATTTTGCCCAATATTGAGAATCCCGGCTCAACTTAGAAAAATATAGGCCATCTCAAATCCGTCATTGTCTAAATTAATCTTCAAAGCACTCATCCGGGCTACCTCCTTGAAAGCCCTAAGCGCCCTAACAGGCTTCTACCTTATGGGCCAAAGCGCCCTATCGGGCTTCCGGACTTCATGCTTTGAGGGCCGAGGTGCCCTTCCAGACATATCGACTTTACGGGCCGAAGCGCCCACCCTGACATATCGACTTCACGAGCCGAAGCGCCCACCCGAACATATCGACTTCACGAGCCAAAGCGCCCACCCGAACATATCGACTTCACGAGCCAAAGCGCCCACCCGGACATATCGACTTCACGGGCCGAGGTGTCCAACCCGGACATCCCACTTCACAGTCCGAGATGCCCAACCCGGATATTCCACTTCAAGGGCAAATGCGTCCAACCCGGATATCCCACTTCGAGGGCGAAGACACCCAACCCGGACGTCCCACTTCGAGGGCGAAGACATCCAACCCGGACATCTCACTTCGAGGGCAAAGACATCCAACCCGGACATCCCACTTCGAGGGCGAAGGTGTCCAACCCGAACATCCCACTTCGAGAGGAAGATGTCCAACCCGGACATCCCACTTTGAGGGCGAAGGCGTCCAACCCGGACATCCCACTTCGAAGGCGAAGGCGTCCAACCAGGACGTCTTACTTCGAGGCCAAAGGCATCCAACCCGGACATCTCACTTCGAGGGCGAAGGTGTCCAACTCGGACATCCCACTTCGAGGGCGAAGGCGTCCAACCCGGACATCTCACTTTGAGGGTGAAGGCGTCCAACCCGGACATTCCACTTTGAGGGCGAAGGCGTCCAACCCGGACATCCCACTTTGCGGGTCAAAGCGTCCAACTCGGACATCCCGCTTCTCAGGCCAAGGAGTCCAACCCGGACATCCCGCTTCTCGAGCCAAGATGTCCAACCAGACATATTGCTTCTCGTGCCGAAGCACCCTCCGGGATCCCGTCTCAAAGATCAAAGTGACCATCTGGGCTCCCGCCTTATAGGTTAAAGCGACCATCCAGGCTCTCGCCTTGTAGGTCAAAGCGTACATCTGGGTTCCCGCCTTGAGGACCAAAGCGTCCTCCCGCCTTGACTTACATTTTTGGCCTGCTTCTGCTCCGAATCCGAAGACATCACAAACTACAAAGTAGTAGATTTATGTCTTATCTTTACTCAGCAACTTGAATCATCCCCATCCGAGCTCCGGATAGAAAGTTATGAGCATTTTACCAAGGAGTATTACCCAGACGAGTTGGAAGCAGATCGACTGCTTTGGACTTGGAAGCGGGTCGTCCGCTTTGGATTTGGAAGCGGGCGCCGGCCTCTTCCGCTTTGCTTCTAGAAGTGGGTTCCTTCCGCTTTGGAACCCAAAGCGAGTTGACATCGACCAAGTGGGTTGAGCCAGTCCAATCGGTAACCGAACCCCTCACCCGAACATCAAATGCTTTAAGTGAACCTGGGCATGGTCGCCTTTGCCCAAAGACCCGAAGTATTAATTTTGTGCCTCAACACTAAAAAAAATTTAGTGGCCATGAGTCAAAAGGTGTAAAAGATGACATATTTTACCAGACATTGTTATACGGTCATTTGAGGGCCCAGTGGACGAATCATATTGGATCATTGTTATATGGACATTTGAGGGCCCAGGCGACCGACTCTGTTCTTCGAGTCTCGAGTTGACCGTTCGACTAATCAAATCATAAGTTACACAAATATTTTTTATTTATATGTAATATTTTAAAAAATAAACCATCTATTCATGTATGGCGTTCGTTCTTACTTCTTACTATCCAGAAAACAAAGGGCTAAGATCGGAAGATCCCGGTCGGACCAGAATCCTGACAATTCGACAGCTGTCCAGGTTTTATCAACAAAATGATGAGGGAGAGACTTCGGTTGATAGTCAGAGCCATCAAATCACAGGACTTACGGTATTTTTTTAAAAACATTGCTTATTTCCATACTTTCCCTTTGAATATATCTTTCCATCTACACGAACCAAATCTTCCTTTATTTATAATTGATAGATTCTCATAAATTACCGGCAAAAGAAACTTGTCATAAATTGACTGGAAACTGGAAAGGCAGGGGTCCCATTTAACATTTGGTTGGTCCAAGTCCGTCATGGGCAGCATCCTTCGGTGCAGCAAACGGTGCCGCAGCGGAGGTGCGGCACTCTCCCAATGAAGTTGCAGCAGCGACAACCTTCAAACAAACCACATCCATATCATCCTATTGCTAAAATTACAATAATAGCTCAACATTACCTGGATATACTTTTTTTTTTCTATAATATTCTAATGGTATCCAATTTTCTAGTCACTTGAATTAAGTTTATTGATATTTCAGACTTATTATCTGAGCGGCAATTACAATTTAAAAGTCTAGCCGTCTTTGGAATCGAAAAAATATTTAATTAATAAGTGAAATGAATTTACCTTGGGGTAGAACTGGATGCTCATACTTGTTCACCCTAGCGGCTGCAGTTGCACTGGCGCAGATGGCAATGGATGCCACCATCGCCAGCCATACTAAAGCAACCAACAAAACGGCCTTCCTCCCCATTTTCCTTTTATTTTGCCTCTCTCTCTCTCTTACTAGAATATAATGTCTTTTTCTTTGCAATGAACTCAGAAACTGGCTTGATGGTTGACAGCATTACTACATCCATATATTTATATACTCCCTGGCTGGAGGGGAAGAAAGAAATATATATATATATATATATATATATAGCTCTCTCTCTTTTAGTATTTATATTGATAAGCGCGAGATACAGACGAGTCAACTGTAGCACTTTCGGCTCGTCAACTGGTGGGGTAAACTGGTCGTGGCTTATTAGGTCCATTGGGCATGTTCTCTTTTCCGCACTCACCCTTTGACTTTGAGCGGCTTTTTTTTACTCTCAACTCCGGATTTTTTTCATACAATCTATATTCCGACTTATTAGATTGATTAATCTAAATTTAATAATAAATCATTCATAATTTTTCCAACAAATATTTATCATTGTATTCTTAAAGACTCAATCTGAAAACGTATTTAAAATTGAACAATACTTGATATAAATATTTATCATTTCCGGAGACTTTATCCCTATGTTTTGTCGTTTTCCGTTTGCATAATTTGATCCATAGCATAGTAGGAGAAAACTAAACTCTAATATCTAGATATTTCGATATTTTCGTGTCACGCGTCTGTGTAAAGTTGCAAGTTGCTGATTGATATTTTGTAGATTTTTATGTTAACACTTTAGGAGCAAAACTCATAATTCTATTAGTTAGTTACTCGCCCGACATGATATTAATCTTACAAGTAATCGACAAAAACTAATTACAAAACGAAGAAATCCCACATTGCTATTTGATCAAAATGGACGATCTCGATGCTGTTATTTACGACCAAACAATAACCAATACATGTGTGCCTCTATTTTTTTACACGCTTAATATACTGGCTAGAGACATCTGTAATTTGATACATCAACCGTATAACTTCACTCGCGTGGTTATCTCAGTTTTGAACGTGGGACAGAAGGCCAACACTTTCCCACAGTCAACGCAGGTCTGCACCATATTTACTGAAAATTAGTTCTTATACATGAAGGTATAATTTGTTGAAATACTGTAAATCAGTTGCCACTAAATAATCAATTGCAAGTATTTCAAGTTAGATTATACCCCTCTAAATTGATCTTATTTAAGGAGATTATTACAAAAGAGAATTTATTTTAGTTTCGATTAAAAAATAATTTTTTCCCTCGATAGATACTTACCAGAAATTATTTTGTCAATACCAAACAAGTCAATAAATTATAGATTTTGAAATTAAGCTTTATTCAAACGATATTTTTGTTAGAACTAGACGGTAATTACTAGGTCTATTTGAAGATAATTTTAATGATAAATAATGATGTAAAATTAATCAAATAAAGTAAGTCTAGTACAAACTATTTTCTTAAAATATTTTCAAATGCCTAAAGTATCTACATTTAGTAAAAATATCGCTTTAATGTTGGGACTTAAACTTAGCACTAAGATTTTCTGAAAAAAATTAGTAATAATTATGATAGAGAAATTATTGAATTAATACTTGTCCTAACTTGTGATTATATTGCTCGAATAAAAAGGCAGAAACTCGATAGCTGATGTCCACATCCAAAAGCAAGGGATTTGGTTCTCCATAGGCAAACAGGACAGTTGTAGCAAGCGAGCGAGCGAGTTCCTTCCCCGAGCGAGCAAGCAAGTGATCTTAGGAGTGAGCGAGCAAGTACGACAAGCAAGCGGGCAAGCGAGTTGAGCACGACGAGCAAACAGGTGAGCGAACAACGGGCGAGCGAAACCGAAGTCCGGCTCTTGTGACGGTAGACCACTTTGTTGTGTTGTCCTTGGTTCACTTCGGCTTGTTCTTGGATGACAACGTCCTTCCGTGGTAAATTGGCTGTTACTTTGGACTCATAAGTTGGAATGAGGAGATTCTTATGGCTATGAAAAGGCAAGACATATATCTACAATTTTGTTTTGAAGAGCCTTGCCTAAATCGGATCAGAGGCGGGTCTAACAAAGCGCCAAGTCCCCGTATTAGCTTACCCGATGAGTTCTATCTGACTTTGGTATAAAAGCCATATATATTGACTTGAGGATTGGATTGAGCTAATTTCTTCGGCTATAGAAAATGAAGGCAAGAACCTACAACTTTGTGGTTTATAATTTCTTCAGATTCGGAGCGGAAGGAGGTCAAAAGTCTATTTGAAGACGAGCTCGCTCACCTATTCTTGCTTCGTGTTCATCATGCTCGCCCGCTCTTATCGTGCTTGCTCGCTCTCACCTTGCTCGCTAACGAGTGGGCGAGTTTTCCGCGAATCACTCCAAGATGAGCAGCTCGCTCCCAACCAGGTGAGCAGCTCGTTCGCAACCTCACTAGGGCGAGCAGCCCACCAGGCGAGCTCGTCTTCAAATGGACTTTTGACCTCCTTTCGCTCCGAATCGAAAGACACCGTAAACTACAAAGTTGTAGTCTACGTCTTAACTTTCCGTAACAATTTGAATCACCTCAATCAGAGGTTTGAGGCGGAAGATGTGGTGTTTCTACCAAAATGCGATGATCCTTGGCGAGCGAGATGAGAGCGAGCGAGCGAGTTGATGGAGAGCGAGCGAGCAAGGTGAGAGCGAGCGAGCAATGGAGGGAGACCATCGACAATCTCTTTCCAACTCAAAATCGAAAGTGATCGCTTTGAGACAACACCGCACACCGGTCACTTTGAGACCACATTAGTCACCGGTCACTTGATCACTTTGAGTCCACACAGGGTACCTTAAAATATGTTGACAATGCTTTGATGATTTTAATACCTCAACAGGGCCCAAGGGATGAATCATATAAGGTCGTCTACGACTACAACGATAAATCAAATCGAGTGATCGGCTCTGTTCTAAAAGTCTCAGGTCAATCATTCGACTATTTAAATTGTCAATCGGATCAGTATTCTTTTTGTTTATACGTTAATATTGAAAAGGATAATATTCATGTGTGGCTTTCATTCTTTCCTATCCAAAAAAAACAAAGGGCTAAGATGGGAAGATCTGGGTCGGACCAAAATCCTGTCAGTTAGACAGTTGTCCAGGTTTTATTAACAAAACAATCTGGGAGAGACTTCGGTTATAGTGTCACGCCCCAAATATAAACGTGACAACCGCCCGAGTTATTAAATACCCTGCTCGGCACTAGACTTTATTATAAATCGAAATTCAAAATATCAATATCTCTTATTGTATTGAAATAACGAAACTGTCATCTTAAGGACAAAACTAAAAATTGGGAAATATGATGATGCATGCAGCGGAAGTCCTCTACGAACTTACTCCCGATCCCGAACCCTTCCTGATCGATCTGAAACACATAACATTCGAACTGATGAGTTGATAAACTCAGTAAGTGAAATAAAACAGAATCAGAACGAATAAGGGTTACGAATACCAATACACTGCCAAGCCTTTCAAACTGCACGAAGGTCACTTATCCGACTATCTTAACCAACTAACATAATAGGACTCTGGTGCCTAATAATATCATGGGGTCTCTCGTGGGGCACAGATAAATACCTCTTTCGTTCTCGCGTGGTGGGCCCAGATGACAAAAGCGTATTCCTTCCACGAGCCCAGTTAATTCTCACGCTCCCTCTCCATTTGATCATACACATCTAGGGTTACCCGGTAGTCCCCTTTTTAGATGAGTACGAACTACGGAGCCCAGAAAGGCATGAGAACAAACCCACATGTCAAAAGATATCAAAAACGTATCATAAACATATTACTCCCATCAGGGAACTAGAATGAATCAAAATTAAGAAACAGATCATAACATATCAAATTTCAGAAACAGATCATAACATATCGAATTTTAGTGCATATCATACCTCGATTAGCTTATCCATATACTCAATAATCAGAATAAAAATATGATTAACTGAAAAATTCTAGGCAAAACTGATATTAACAGGAATTCACTTATCTTACGTTGCTTCTAAATCCCTAACCTTCATGAGAGACCCTCCAACGATCCTCTCAAAACCCTATACGAGATCCATGTTATTTTTCCAAGCAAGGGGACCTATCACACAGAAAAATAAGGTGATGTACAACTTACCCTTCTTCTCCTACGGATTCGCCTTGTTCCCTCAAAGCCGGTATGTTGGTTGGATCATCCTCTAACACTTTCCTCTGAGTCGAATAGCCCTCTTCACCGTCACAATAAGAGGCGTGGGTTTTCTATGGTGACGGAATGGGGTAACCTAGAGGTCTATGCATCATGACTTTCAAGGCAAAAACCCTAATTCTACCCAATGTAGGTTTCGTGGAAAATTACTATTTGCTTCCCAAATTTATTAAGACATGATGATTGCTTCTGTAAACTTAGAAAAATTATCAGTTTAGTTTCTCAAAACTTACAATCTTCCCCCCTTAAATAAAGTTTGTCCTCAAACTTATTGGCGCAAACTTAGTTGTGTGTTCGAAGAGGTAGGGGTACTTCTCTCTCATTTCAGAGTTCAGTTTCCAGGTGGCCTCTCTCTCCGTGTGATTACTTCATAGCACCTTGACATATTCAATTGTCCTCCTGTGGAGTTGTTGAAGCTTGGCATCGACAATCCTCAGAGACACCTTCTCATAGCTTACATCAAGATGAATCTCGGTTGGGTTCTCTTGCACTACATGTCCCTTCATTGGAATATATTTTTGTAGCATAGACACATGGAATACATCATGTACCCCAGCCAGTATTAGAGGTAAAGCCAACCGGTATGCTAACCTCATATCTGTTGGATCACGTTAAAGGGTCCAATATAACATAGGCTCAGTTTACCATTGACTCTAAATCTCAGGATTCCCTTGGTAGGTGACACCTTCAGAAACACATGATCTCCGACTTCAAATTCTACTTCTCTGCGATGCTGGTCTGCAAATTTCTTGTGCCTATCCTGAACTACCTGAATTTGACTTCGTATCATAGGTACCTTTTCAGTTAACTCCCTAAACATATCCGGACCCAGGATTTCCTTCTCCCCTATCTTATTCTAACTAATGGGTGATCGACACTTTCTGCCGTACAGAGCTTCACATGGAGCCATTCCTATGCTTGCCTAAAAACTGTTATTATAGGCAAACTCCACTAATGAAAGATGTCCTTCCCAATTACCTCTGAAGTCTGGCACACAAGCTCTTAACAAGTCTTCTAAGGTCTGTATCGTCTGTTCAGATTGTCCATCTGTCTATGGGTGAAATGTTGTACTAAATTGTAATGTTGTCCTTAGTACCTTCTGTATGCTGCTCCAAAACTTAGACAAGAATCTGGTGTCTCGATCTAAAGTGATACTCACATGAACTCTATGTAGTCGCACTATCTCTCTTATGTAGAGTTCAGCCATTTGCTCAATAGACATACCTGTCTTATATGCCAAGAAGTGAGCTGACTTGGTGAGACGATCCACTACTACCCACACTGCATCCTTTCCCAGAAGATTTTTTGGTTGCCCAGTCACAAAGTCCATTGTAATTTTTTCCCACTTCTATTCTGGAATCTCTAACGGCTGTAAGGGACCGGCTGATCGCTAGTGCTCTGCCTTAACCAATTGACATACCATTCAACTGGCTACATAATCTGCTATCTCTTTCTTCATACCAGACCACCAAAAATTTAGCTTGAGGTCTTGGTACATTTTAGTTCCTCCTGGGTGTCCCGCATGGCGAGCGGTATGTGCTTCTTCTAATACTTTGTTCTTTAATTCCTTGGCTGCTGGGACACACATCCGATTCTGGTAATACAGATAATCATCAGTTCCAATGTGGAAATTTTCCAGCTTCCCTTGTTCAACCTGTCTTTTGAGATCAATAAGAATTGCATCTTTGCATTGCCCTTCGCCTAATTGAGTTCGCAAGGTGAGCTCCAACTCTATACTTGCCACTAGACCGGTCGAACCTTCAGTTTCCTCTAGCTCAAGTCCTTTTAATTGTCATATCAGTCCCTCCTGTGTAGTAAGACCGTTCCCGACTACCATGCATTAGTTTTTCCTGCTTAGAGCATCTGCGACCACGTTAGCCTTCTCTGGGTGATAGTGTATTCCAATATCGTAATCTTTGATCAATTCTAGACACCTTTGATGTCTCATGTTCAATTCATTTTGCGTGAATATATATTTGAGGCTTTTGTGGTCTATGTACATCTCGCAGCGTACCCCATACAGATAATGTCTCCACATCTTCAGTGCATGAACTATCACTGCTAGTTCCAGGTCATGAGTAGGGTAGTTCCTTTCGTATGGATTAAGTTATCTTGATGCATAAGCGATCACCTTATCATCTTGCATAAGTACGTATCCCAACCCATTTCTCGAAGCATCACTGTAAATAACATAGTCCTTTCCTTCGCTGGGTTGTGCCGATATGGGTGATGTCACTAATCTTTTCTTCAGCTCCTGTAAGCTTTGCTCACACTCCTCACTCCATACATACTTCACCCCTTTCTGAGTTAACTCGATTAACGGCATTGCTATCCTGGAGAATCCTTCCGCGATACGTCGATAATAGTCTGCTAAACCGAAGAAACTGCGTACCTCTGACACATTACTTGGTTGTCTCCATCGCACCACGGTCTCAATCTTGCTTGGGTCTATGGATACTCCTTCCTTAGATATCACGTGGCCAAAGAAGGCGACCTTCAAGATCAAAAACTCACACTTCTTCAGTTTGGTGTACAACTGCTTCTTTCATAGTATTTGCAGCACCATCCTCAAATGTTCATCATGCTCCTCCTTACTTGAAGAAAATACCAAGATGTCATCAATAAACATCACCACACATTTATCCAAGTATGGTCTAAAAGTCTTGTTCATTAGATCCATGAACTTAACCGGAGCATTTGTCAGTCCAAAGGGCATTACTAGAAATTCATAATGTCCATATCTGGTGCAGAAAGCTGTCATGTGCACATCTTTCTCTCTAATCTTCAATTGATGATAGCCCGGTCTATTTTGGAGAACACCTGTGCTCCCTTCAGTTGGTCAAACAAATTTTTAATTCTTAGCAAGGGTTATCGGTTCTTGATAGTGAGTTTGTTTAACTCCCGATAATCAACACACATCCTCATGGAGCTATCCTTCTTCTTTACAAATAACACTGGTGCTCCCCAATATAAAATACTTGGCCAGATGAATCCCTTTTCCAGTAGGTCTATCAGTTGAGTTTTTAACTCCTTTATCTCTGCTGGGGCCATGCGGTAAGGTGCATTGGATACTGGCCTTACTTCGGAAATTAGATCAATTTGAAGCTGTACTTTATGATCCGGTGGCACCCCTTGCACCTCTTCGGAAAATACATCCAGAAAGTCTCTGGCAACAGGAATCTGGTTTAGTGGAGTCTCACTATGAGTATCCATTGTAACGGTTAGGTATGCCACGGCTCCACTTTGTACTAGTCTCCTTGCCTCTACAAAAAAATTATACTTAATGGAGGTTTAACACCCTCGCTTGCATATATGAATTCTTCCTTTCGTGGCGGCTGGAAGATAACTAACTTACACCTGCAATCAATAAAGGCGTATTGTCCTGCCAGTTAATCCATACACAATATAACATCGAAGCCCATCATTCCCATAATTCAGAAGTGTCCAGTGAGTAGTTGGCCACTTACAACGATATTGCAGTCACAACCTTGATCTACAATAATGGTCTTTCCAAGCGGGGTCCTAACTGTCATCTCCTACTCACATATACTTCTCGGCAGTTTATGTCTCCTCATAAAGTGTTCGGCAATGAATGAATGGGTTGCTCCAGAATCAAATAATGTATTTCCAGAAAAATCAGCTACTAAGAATTTACCTACGATAAGGTCCTATACTTTTAAATGACACTCTTCTAACTAAACAAATTAACTAAGTTACCTGTCACCACATCCCCCCTTTGACCAGCTTCCGCTTGGTTAAGTGCATACACCTGTGCTGTGGCTCTTGGCGGCGGGCTCCCTCCTATAGGAGTTACAATGTGGGCATTGGCATTAGTCGTCACTGGAGTCCGTGCACGTATCTCGGGGCAAGTTACCAGCTGGTATCCCATCTTTTCGCACTTGAAGTAAGCTCTTGTAATCCACCTTAAAACAAATGTGTGTTACATATCTCAATTTAGAATCTTCTGATAGATTAAAAAAACCTTTATTCACCTGCACTGATCCTGCGTGTGGCCCATCCGCTTGCATCTCCCTTACCATGCATTTGTGTTTCTAGCAGTGGGTGAGTTCTAGGGCCGCTTACTGGGTTCAATGTATTGATTCCCTGCCTCTTGTCCCATCTTTCTTTTTGTCGGCTCCCTCTCTTTCCTCTGATGTAGATTTAGGTCTTGTTCGATCACCAGTGCTGGAGTACATCTAAGTAAGTGGGCAAGAGGAAAGGCACCACAAGCTTTCGGATCTCATCTGTCAGCCCATCCTCAAACCTCCTAGCCTGAGTATCTTCGTCCAGAGCAGCAGACGACTTAAAGATCGAGAGCCTAGAGAACTCGCGGTCGTACTGAGACACAGTCATATTACCTTGTACTAGCTGATCAAATTCATGTGCCTTTTCTCTCCTCTTGGCTGGTGAAACAAAGTGACCTCTCAAATCTCTCAGGAATACTTCCCAACCATACACCTCCACTTCCGCCATCTCATCTACCCTTTTGTCCCCGTGGACCCACTCCTGAGTTTCCCAACATCTACGAGCATCACCCGTTAGCACGTAAGCAGCATACTTCACTTTCTCGGTGGACTGAGTGTGAGCGATCTCAAAGGCCTTCTCTATCTCGCTCACCCAGTCTTCTACCTGTATTGGATCCTTCAAACCATCAAAAGGGGTTGGCCGAACCCTCAAAAATTCATGATAAACCCCAGCAACGGGTTGTGGTGGTGGTGGTGCAGGTTGTGGCGCAACCGCCGATGCAGGCTGATGTTGCTGAATCAATAGAGTCAGAATCTGCAAGAGTGTGCCCTCGACATTTAACCCTATTGGGTTCAGAACAGGAGGGGCAGGTGCATTGGCTAGGGCGGCAGGGCCGTTGGCAGGAGCACCATCAACATTGGCAGCCTCATCAACCTCCACAACATCATTGTCAACAACATCATCAACATTGTCAGCATTCACACCATGACCCACAACTTGCCCAACTCTGGCTCCTACTCTAGCCCCTGTTCCCTAGATGCTCCAGCCTTCGTCGTTGGTGCCATTGTTCCGTACCCTGATGTGTGATCACTAGCATATTAAATACATACATATACTACTCATCTTATCGTGTATCCACTCGTAGTATATTCTTAGGACATAATAGGGTGCATACAATCTGAATGGTATAGTGCTATATTCTTGGGACATAATAGGATGCATAAAATCTTAATTCATAACAGTTCACGACAACACCACACCAAAATCGTATCCTATCCGATTCACATAGATTATCTACCACCACGTTCTCAAGATATCTTATTAATCAGAATTACTATCACCAACTACACCATTCCTAAACAATTAAAATTCTGACATAATTATAAACATACCGATTATGTACAGATTAAACATACTGATTAAACATACCGCTATAAATCCCAAAAACATCACAACCAGATACCAACACTCGTCCTAATATTTCACAGTACTCCTTAGCTGAATCAGAACACAAAAATTTCAAAACAAATCAAAATTTTTGTCAAAAATTGCTTAACAAATTTGTATCAAAACTTCAAACGCCCATAACTTTTAAACGGCTTAGAATTAGGCGCGTGGTTTTCGGTTATGGCTGAAGGCAATAACACTTGTAGAATATGAAATTCTCTTTCCGAAAATATATTATAATAGCGAAACGAACAACCGAGTCAAAAGTTATGCCTCTTAAAAAATTAGGTGGTTTTAATTCCAATACTACTTGTTTTCAAGTCAATCCTACTACTACTCTAAACCACTCAACTCCTTTTCATTCAATCCCACGTGCATTACCTTCCACCCCTTTTTTATATTTAAAACACTAAATACAATTCAGACACCTAATTTTCCCACCTTTACAACTTGACCCACAGTGATCTACGATTTTCTAATGTATGAATATGATATGCATGATTAAAAAAATTTATATAGGAAAACCAGGAAAGATGTTGTGATACCATTAGTTGTCACACCTCAAATATAAACGTGACAACCGTCCGAGGTATTAAATACCCCGCTCGGCACCAGACTTTATTATAAATCAAAATATCTAGATCTCTTATTGTATTGAAATAATAAAACTGTCATCTTAAGGTCAAAATTGAAAATTGAGAAAATCGTTGTCTTTATTATTGAAAAGAAAATGTGACGATGCATGCAGCGGAAATCCTCTACGAACCTACTCTCGATCCTGAATCCCTCCTGATCGATCTGAAATACATAACATTCGAACTGATGAGTTGATAAACCCAGTAAGTGAAACAAAACAGAATTAGAACGAATAAGGGTTACGAATATCAATACACTGCCAAGCCTTTCAAACCGCACGAAGGTCACTTATCCGACTATCTTAACCAACTAACATAATAGAACTCCGGAGCCTAACAGAACCATGGGGTCTCTTGTGGGGCACAGATAAATACCTCTTTCGTTCCCGCATGGCGGGCCCAGATGATGAAAATGTATTCCCTCCATGAGCCTAGTTAATTCTCACTCTCCTGTTCATTTGATCATACACATCTAGGATTACCGGTAACCCCCTTTTTAGATGAGTACGAACCACGGGGCCCAGAAAGGCATGAGAACAAACATGCATGTCAAAACATATCAGAAATGTATCATAAACATATTACTCCCATCAGGAAACTAGAACGAATCGAATTTCAGGAACAGATCATAACATATCGAATTTCAGAAACATATCATAACATATCGAATTTCAGTGCATATCATACCTCGTATCCACATACTCAGTAATCGGGATAAAAATATCGTCAACTCAGAAATCCTAGGCGAAACTAATATTAACTGGAATCCACTTACCTGACATTGCTTCTAAATTCATAACCTTCACGAGAAACCCTCCAACGATCCTCCTGAAACCCTATACGAGATCCGTCCTCTTCACCTTCACTGTAAGAGGGAATTTCGTGGTGACGGAATGGGGCAGCCCAGAGGTTTATTTATCATGACTTTCAAGGCAAAAACTCTAATTCTGCCAAAGGTAGGTTTCGTAAAAAATTACCATTTGCTCTCCAAACTTATTAAAACATGTAGATTGCTCCTTTAAATTTAGAAAAATTATCAGTTTATTTTTTCAATTCTTACATTTAGTCGGAACGATCAAATCACACAGATCTGACCATATTTTTTTATTACATTATTTCCCTTTGAATAGATATTTCTCTCGACGCGAACGAAAACTTCCTTTATTTATAATTGATAGATTCTCCTAAAATTACTGGAAAAACAAATTTCTCGTAAACTGAGAGGAGATAGATTAGACTGGAAACTGGGAAGGCCCACGTAACGTTTGGTTGGTCCAAGTCAGTCATGGCAGCAGCCTTCGGTACAGCAAACGGTGCCGCAGCGGAGGTTCGGCACTCTCCCAATGAAGTTGCAGCAGCGACAACCTTAAATCAAACCACATCCAAATCATCCCGTTAGCTCAACATTATATACATAATCTGTTTTATTTTATCGGTAAATTTATATATTATTATACATACTGGTTATACCAGTACACAACTAGGGTTTGAACCCTGAATATTTTAGATATTTACAACGCCTTATCTCACTGGGCTACAAGTCCTTTGGGTACTATACGTACTTAATTTTATTATTGTAATAGTTGGAGTTAATCAAAAATATATATACTCGGTGTCATGTTTAAGGCTTAAGTTTTTATTCGGGATATGACATTTCCTTTAGAGTGGCCATTTTAATAATGTCTATTCCGATTAATAAGATTCGAAATCAATACATCTTTAAACAAATCTAATTTTTGTATATTTAGACCAATTTTTATTGGTATATTGTACTACCCGTCTGCGAAAGTAATAGGTGAAGTGAATTTTATCTTGGGGTAGAACTGGATGCTCATATTTGTTCACCCTAGCAGCCGCAGTTGCAACGGCGCAGATGGTCATGGATGCCACCATCACCAGCCATACTAAAGCAACCAACAAAATGGCTTTCCTCCCCATTTTTCGTTTATTTTGCCTCTCTTTCTCTTACAAGAATAGAATGTCTTTTTCTTTGCAATGAACATAGAAGTTGGATTGATGTTTGAGACTCTTGAACATTACAACATGCATATATTTATATACTCGCTGGAGGGGAAGAAAGAAGCTTGTTATTGTAAATATTATTTGATTTTATCAAATATTTTCAAACTCTATTTAAAAACGGTTTAATTTTGTTCAACAGGTGGGGTAAGCCGTTCGTGGCTTGTTAGGCCCAATGGGCATGTTCTCTTTTACGTACTCCCACCGAGCGGCTATTTTTGACTCTCGATTTTGTCCTGTGTTTTGTCGTCTTCCGTAGCATAATGTAGGAGAAAACTTTATTCTAATATCTAAATATTTAGATATTTTCGTGTCACGCGTCTGTGTATAAAGTTGCAAGTTGCTGATTGATATTTTGTAGATTTTTAATGTTATCACTTTAGGAGCAAAACTCATAATTTTATTAGTGAAATACTCGCCCGTCATGATATAAATCTTAAAAGGAATCGACAAAAAAAATATTACAAAACGAAGAAATCCCCACATTGCTATTTGATCAAAATGGACGATCTCGATGGATTGGGTACGGAATGCTACTATTCTGAACCGTTTGGAATGAAGATACGCGGGGACTTTTTTGCAAATGCGCTAAAATAGTGGGACCAAAATGAAAAAAGCCATGCACAAACACAGGCCTGGTACAAATGCCATTATCACATAACTGCACATGCCAGTATCACATAACTGCGCATGCCAGTATCACATAACAGTGCGTGCCAGTGTGACCTTTTTGCAAAAATGCTAAAACATGAGGGACCAAAATAAAAAAAACTATGCATGCCATTATCATCAACGGGGACTTGCCGTTTTCACAAAAACAAATGTCATTATCACATAACTGCGTTTGCCATTATCACATACATGCGCTTGCCGCTGCGGTTCCCTTTCAGTCCAAACCGTACGGAATCAATTCTTTCACTCCGTACCCAATCCAACCCTATCCGTAATAACCTCTAGAGACTACATGTGTGCTTCTATTCTTTACACGGGTAATATACTGGCTTGAGAGTTCTGTATTTTGATACATCAACCGTATAACTTCACTCGCGTGGTTATCTCAGTTTTGCACGTGGGACAGAAGGTCAACACTTTCCCACAGTCAACGCAGGTCTGCACAATATTTATTGAAAATTAGTTCTTATATATGAAGGTATAATTTTTGAAATATTGTAAATCAGTTTCCACAAACTAGTCAAGTGCAAGTATTTCAAGTTACATTATACCCCTCTAAATTGATATTATTTAAGAAAATTATCACAAAAGAGAAATTTTTTAGTTTCGATTAAAAATGATTTTTTTCACAAGATACATACTTACGGAAGATTATTTTTCAATATTTAAACGACCAAACAAGTCAATAAGTTATAGATTTTAACATTAAGCTTTAATCAAATGATATTTTTGTTAGAACTAAATGGTAGTTATTAGGTCCATTTGAAGATAATTTTAATGATGTAAAACTTATCAAATAAATAAATTTAGCACAAACTATTATCATACCACTAAGATTTTATGGAAAAAATTAATAGTTATTAGGTTAAAGTACAAAAATGGCACTTGTGTTTTTGCGAATTTTGTGCTATGATTCTGAACTCTGTAAACGATCAGATAACTCTTGAGGTTACATTTTTTTTGCGCAAGAGACTCGAGAGTCAAATAGTGCTCTGAACTTGGAAATGTGGCCGTTTCTTGGCTGATTTGGCACGCCACATCGGAAACTAATTCTTTATATTTTTTTCAAAAACATCCCCATCTCTCTCCTTCCTCCTCCGCCTCTCTCTTCTTCCATCCCCATTGTTGCGTCCATCCATGAATCAAAAACACTACGACCTAGCATATTTCTTCAAGTGATTGAATCTTAAGGCACATAAAACTATCTCAAACAAGGACCCACATAACGTCAAATGCCAATCTTTATCCTTCCCCTGCAGCCAATAACACTAGAGAGCTCGAGCTTCCATAGCCAGGGAAGATAATACGAAACACAGAACAAGAAAAGAAAGAGAAAGAGGACGAGGACGAGGCGTGGGAGGGAGGGAGGTCAATCTAGTTTCCTACGTTGAAGAAGAAGAGGAGAAGAGGGTGATACCCGGGGTAGACGGTGAGGACCACACCTGGAATTACCGGGAGTTCGATCCCGGCGCGGCGTCGCCATTCAAGCTGGCCGACATAAGGGCGGCCATACCCAAGCATTGTTGGGTCAAGGACACGTGGCTGTCGATGAGCTACGTGGCGCGGGATGTGGTGGTCGTTTTGAGTTTGGCCGCCGCTTACGTCAACAACTGGGTCGCTTGGCCTCTCTATTGGGCCTCTCAGGCGACCATGTTTTGGGGTCTCTTCGTTCTCGGTCACGATTGGTAATTAATTTAACACCCTCTAATGCTTTCCTTCTTTGGCTTCATTGGGTTGTTCTGTGTGTTTTGATTGGTTTTGGATGCAAATTTTGACTTTTTTTTGTTTCGGTTTGCTTCCTGAAGTTTTATTGTTGGGTTCTTTCTCGTTTTGATTGGTTCTGGATGCTAATTTTTAGTTTTTTTTTTAATTTTGGCATAATTCTTGAAGTGTTATTGCTGTGTTCTTATTTGGTTTGATTGGTTTTGGATGCTAATTTCGAGTTTTGGGTTTGATTTTAATTCGTGAAGTCGGCATGGTTGTTGGGTTTGAGTTCATGAATTGGTATAGGGTTTTTTGAGGTTGTTGGGTTATGGAGGAAGGCGAGAGGTGAGAGAGGGGAAGGAGGAGGAGGAGGAGGAGAAGGAGAAGGAGAAGGGGTATTTTTGAAAAATTATAAAAAAATTAGCAATTGCAATTGATATTTAATTTCTTGCCACCTGACTCATATTATCAACCGGTTAAAAAAATACGACGTGGCGTGCCAAATGATATTACCATTTTTGTACTTTTCCCTAGTTATTATGATATAGAAATTGTTAAATTAATTTTGTCCTAACTTGTGATCGAGATTTTTTTTATCAGTTTAGAGAGGTTATATTGCTCGAATATATAACAGAAAGTCCATACCTGATGTCCACATCCAAAAGCAAGGGATTTGGTTCTCCATAGGCAAACAGGACAGTTGTGGTTGTAACAAGAAACGGATCTGTATCCACTATCGATTGCAGGTGAAGGGTCATACCAGATTCCAACTCTATGTTCCTTAAAAGTTGGTATTGGATAAAGGGCTAATGCGTTGTTTCCAACTGGAGGAGGAAGAGGGTACCTCTTAGGAACTCCTCTTTTGCACCTGCAACAACAAGTAATTATAAACATATGAAATACTAATTGATATGAAATTTTCAAATTGTGATTGTCCAATGTCGAAATGAAAACTCGATAATCCGGCTTTTACTGTTCGAGTAAGTGCTCATTGGTACATTAATGGATGATAACTAATACCAAGTAAAGTTTAAGCCAATACCCCAACAGTTGGAGTTCCAATGTGGCATTGTACTGTGAAGGAACTTCCATTAGTGCAGCCAGAGCAAACTCTTTCTCCTTTGTAGACCTAGGACTGTACTTTGACATGATCTCTGTGAAGTTGACAAACTGCATATGATCAAACCATTAAAACCGTTATAAAAATTATGGATTCTACTCGGAATTTTCTGATTGGTACGAATTCGTTTTGGCTGCGCAAACCTGGAAATTGTCAAATGCTCGGGCAGGAATGTTGTCGTCGAATTCGCGCATCAGATCCCAAGGTCCGTCCCCAACTCCGACCAACACAATGGATAATGGATAGTCGCTGCGACAAAATTCGATACCCTGTTAAGGGCTTACTAAAGAATTCATTTGATTGCAGGGGAATAGAATGAATTGTTTCTGTAGTGTATAGACCTCGCGTTGACAATGGCATTGATGGTATCACGTTCCTGACGACTCAGCTGCCCGCGACCCGTGTTTACGCTTCTCGTAACCTTTAAGAGACAGAGTATAGTCAGACGGTAGGACACTAGACATGCTGCTTACTCATCAGCATTGCAAGTACAAAATTGCAGCAGCTGACGAAGGAACTCGCCTGCCCGTCGGCGATTATCAGCAGCACATGATACTGACCGTTGCTGCTGTCCACAATCTCAACTGCTGTATCGATGATGGGAGCAAAAGATGTCGGCCCTGCCATGATCGAAAAGAGCAGTTGAATTCACTAGTTTGGGAAAAATTTCATGATCTAAGTTAATCCAAAGATTGAAACTAACCAGCTAATTCAACTTGAGGAACTAACTCTCTGTATCTACTCAATACTTGTTCGAATCCGTTGCAGGGCTTTTCTTCAGGATAGAAGCTGAACACATCATGATCATTTGTTGTTGCTTCACTCATATGGAAGCAACAATAACACCCTTGTTTAGTACATCGCGGATTAATATTCGGTCCAAAGAAATGGTAGCAAATCACTAGAGCAAAATGGTGTTTTTGGATCCATGCGCAATGTGATGAACTCACCGTCGCCGAATCCGAAGCATGGAATGAGGTTATCCTCGTCAAATTCAGACAATGTTCTTCCAATTATGGAAATTGCCAGCTCATAAGGGTTCAGCCTATCACCAAGGAAATGCAGGCTCCTGTGGTTGAAAGACCTTCCACCAGTCCACTCATTACTCTTGGTGAAATCAACACCTATGATGAGATTGGAAGATTCCAAGCCAGCTTCTCTTAGAGCTAGAGCTACCTACATAACCAAGACACACATCCTTCCTACATTATAATGGACCGAAAACTCGCAACTTTCGCAACTAAAAAATCCGACATAATTCTGCCTAGTACCTGCTCAATTGAGTCGTAATTGTCATCTATTACCGAGTACCTCGAAGGGCTCTTGCCATAGCTAGAATTTCCTGCACGAAATGACGGATTCTGCAACGAGCTTCCTATCGAAGTTCCACCATTTCTATTGCAATCTTTTTTGCAGCCTTTGCTGTGTCTTGACTGTATGCTTCCCATGCTCAAGATACAAATATTCCCAGCTTCTTTCACACCCTGCACATCTGCTGAGCTTGTTTCAATGGGTTAGATTTCCTTGGCCGAAGTTTCGCGAACGTAACAGACACTATTGGAGCAAACATAATTCAATCCAAGTTATGAAAAGAAGGACTATAGCTTACACTCAAAAGGGTTGAACCAATATTGATTTTCAAGAGGCAATTAGGGAAGCACCAAAGGGTGTCAAGTACATTACAGACTCAACCACAGAAGTCAGTCAATACCGAGTAACTAATTTAACAACACCGGAAGCCAACAGGAAATACTAATATCGCAGCGTCGTCTGTTTGCTGAAAAGTCAACGTTAATAGCCATTCGTGGAAATTTGTATGTGATAGCTACATTGCAACTAACCAAAAAGTCAGAGTTGAAAAATGTGGGACCCTTATGATATGGGAGGAGAATCTGTCGTAGATCATGTCTGAAACCAAAATTGTCTTGAAAATGAATGGAAGTTGCCATGAATTGACACATGTAATTAATTTCCGTTAAATCTTTTCTGATACGTACAAGTAATGACCTGCTTGTGATGTAATCATAATCCTTCAATTGTCTGCAACATGAATTTATGGAGTATTAGTTTAATAAGCACGTAATTTATAGTTCTATGTTGGATTTGTAGACTATAATATCCAATCAAAGTTAAGTTCAAATCAAGATTCACGCTTGAACCATGTTTCATGTCAAGCGAGACATTTTTGATCTCATACTGCTCATGAAAGATTAATGGGCCCTCGATGTAAATCTTTTTTCCCTAAAAAAAATAGTAAATCTTTTTGGTTTTTTTAAGGGAATGCAACTTCATGCTATAAGTCATCTTGCCTGAGAGACTTTAATTTGGGAGAAATTTGTTGAATTTTCTGATGAATTTTTTTAAAGAAGAGTTGATCAATTATTTGATGAAAATTATCCCAAAGAAAGTGATTTGACTTTACTTTTCCCGAGAAAATTATTCGATGAAGCGTCGAGTTTTGCCGATTGTACACTTCTTCACGTGCCATGAATGGTAAATGTGAAGATAGTTGTGTTTTGCGGGGGCGAAGAATTGACTCCCCACCTCTCGCACCTTCGAGTGCAAAACGGTTAGTGCCCGCAAGACACTGCGCACACAAAATTTCTTTGTAGGCGCGATAATTTGTTACTTCCATTGAAGAAAATCCCCTTTTGCCCCTCGCATCTGAACTTTAACCTTAGATTAACCAAAGGAGACAAAGACCTTGCAAAATGACTTGACCAACAACAAAAGAATGTGCTAATTTAGGGTCATTATCTTGACTTTTATTTCCCCTTTTTCAATTGTTATAAAGATGATTGAAATTCTCCCGTTGACACGTTATTAAGATCCACTTAATCATAGTTAATTTAATCCCAATTGTTCGTACACGTGGGACGCAATGTCATCCTTTTCATCCACATGAGTAATTATTTGCTAATCTCAACAATGACTTTGTAGATTTCTCAAAAAAAAAAAAAGAATGACTTTGTAGAGAAGAATCTTAAACCGAGTATAGAAGTCAGTCAATAACTAGTAAATTGAGTTAAGAACGCGGGGAGTGAACATGAAATATTATTATCAAGGTGTCGTGTCGTGGAAATTGTTTGTGATAGCCACACTGCAAAAAGTCAGAGTTGAAAAATGCGAGGAACACTAACGATCCGGAAACAAATTCTCTTTATTTATTTTTTCGAGTCCTGAAAGAAATTCTTCGGGAGCCCAAATCTCATCGAAATCTTGTCTTGCATGTTTATGAAAGTTTCCATGAACTTGCAGCTATTATTTAATTATTTCCATCGATCTTTTTTAATAACCAGTAAGCAGTTATATTAATTGGGATATACTTGTTTTTATTTTTTTGATAGGTAAATTTTTACACCACATCAAAGTTTGAACCTTGGATCTCCTTAAAATTTACAACGTCTTGTACCGCTAGGTTACATGTCCTTTGGCGACTAATTTTATTTTATTTTTGTGATACAATAAAAAAGATTTGTACAGTTATCTATTACAAAGATCCCTACTTCAAGTTATTAATAACTAGTAAATAAGCACGCGCGATCTGAGTGCCGTTTTAAGCCAAAACTCGCAAAATATATTATTTATTGATTTTATTTTTTAAGTTGTACATGAATAAGATGCTCTCTTACATATTTAATTACACTATTTTTTTTGATTTACCTAAGACGTCATAAGAATTTCTTTATACATGTTATTTTTGTAAACGTTCCAACTTTATCAGCAACATTACATATTTTGACTAACACCATAGTGTTCTTGCTTGAAACACCTCTTGAAAGGACAACGTACAACTGCCCATAACTAAAAACATGCTCAGACAGATAAATGCTGGTGTTTCGATTGTTTGTCCTTGTACTTTGTTGATCGTGAATGCAAAATACATACGTACCGGAAACTTATCATCTTATACGATATCTCAAGATTCTCTGGTGGGTTCAATGGCATCCTATGGATGAATACTCTCTTACCCACAGAATTTCTACTGAGGATCACTATATCGATTTAAATAGGCAAAAAAGGAAAAAAAATATATGCGATGGCCGGAGCTCACTTCCCTTCTCCTTCTCTGTCGCCCTTATGGGCCCCATCACCGTCTCCATTCGCAGGGCTCACGTCCACGACCACGCCGACAACGTCCTCATCATCTGTCGGCCAGTCTGCTCTGCCGTCAAGCAACACCGGCGTCTCGAGCGTGGACTTCAGCCTGCCGCTCATCCCCATAGTTTTTGTTGTGGCAGTGGTCGTCCTACTGGTCACCTACTCCCGCCTCCTCTCTCGCCACCTCATCTTTCTCATCCATCGGTTCTGTCGGTGGTGGCGTCGGGTGCTGTCCTACTCTACCATGTTCTCCAACTTGTGCTCGCCTCTCCCGACGGGGCTGCTCGCTTCCACGTGTACTCCCCCTACGGGCTCCATGACTCTGTCATCAAGACGATCCATCTCTCCCTCTAAAATCTGCCGTCGAACGACACCGTTCTGCGAAACTATGCCGTATGCTTGCTGCAGTTCAAAGAGAATGACTACGTGAGGACTCTCTTGGCCTGCTCCCACCCCTTCCACAACTCAAAAAGATTTCACCATCACTCAAATGTTTTGATAGACTCAAACTTAATTTCGCTCGATGAGTATCGGGCAACAAATAGTATGACAAAAAATAGATCATATATGTATAGTGACCATTCTAAATTTTTTCACGAAACCACAAATAAAATTCCCCCATTTTCCCTCTCATTTCTCAAAATTGGAATTCCCCACTACTTGTTCTTCTTTCCTTTTTTTCTCGTTCCCCCTCTTTTTATTTCTCGATCTTTCCACCTTCTCTCTATAGCCCAAATCTTCTCCTTCCCCTTCCCATCTTTCATTTCCGTTGCAAAGTTGGGTTTTCAATTTCTGAAACCCAAGGCAACTCACCTACCCCTTATCGCGATCCTCCTCGTCCTCCTTCTTTCGATTTATTTTCTTTTTTATTAGTATATTTTTTGCCTGGAATTGAGAGGATGAGTATGGGCGAGCTCCTTGGGATCGAGCCTCTCGAGCTCAAATTTCCACATAATATTTTACCCCATTTCCCAATCTGTCTCTTTCATTTTCTCCCTTCTGGGTTTTCGTTGTTTTCAATTATTTATTACTAATCGGTAGGGATGGCAATTAGACCCTTACCCTGAGGGTCTACCCTGATCTAGACCTGAAGGGTCCAAGACTCATTGACTTTGACCGGGTCTAGACCCCGATCCTGCCCGAATCCTGATATTTTAAAAGGATAAGGGCATGTATATGGATCTATAGGATCTTGCCCTGTTCCTACCCAAAATTTTTTAAATTAATTAATATTAAAATAATATATATGTAATTAATTATTAGACATAATACCAAATTCTCAATTTTTTTGGTAGATAAATATTTTTTATTAAAAAAAAGTTCAAAATAGAGCAAACGCAAAAAGAAAGACAAGATATAGGGTCCTGATATTTACATCAGTTACAACCCCACCCCGGACCAAAACAATCCCTCAACCTCAAGAGGTGAAAAGGAAAGACATATAAATACTTGTAGGCAATCAAGAAAGTGAGCAGAGATTAATGTGAATGATCGAGGCATCCGTCCAAAAGATCCACTCCTGGGCATGAAAGAGCACATAATGCACGAAAAGCTCATTATCGTATCTCGTCTCATTAAAGATAATACTATTACGAAGCAGTCACATGCCCCAAGAAATAGCAGCGAAAATCACGAACCAGATTCTCAATTTTAACTTACCAACTGTAATTTTTTTTTTGGATTTGCTTGTTTGGTTTCTTTGTGTTGATTTGTTTAATGAATGAAAATGTCGCATTGCTATTTGAAAACTATCAAAAGATAATTTAAATTTTTTAAATGAAATATTTTAAAAAATACGGATCCGCGGGTCGCCTTGATCCTGCCCAATTTTTTAGGACCCAGATCATGCCCGAATCCTTATTTTTAAAGATGATAAGGGGACCTGGATCCAACATTTAAAAAGAGAGTAAGGATCTGGGTCATATGGATCCTATCCGGATCCTGCTCATTGCTATCCCTACTAATCTGTGTCTCTTTTCTTTATAATTATTTTCAATATTTTTAAAATCGAGCCGGAGAGTGACACAGCAATTTTTTATTTTCTGATCTGACCGGTCGAGTTAATAGTTGGACCAAAATTTTTAAATCATTTTTACGATTATTTTAGTATCCCAAATAATTAAAAGATGATTAACTATTTAACCTTCTAGGTCAAAATATCTAACCCCACTACCAAAGTACAATATCTAACCCCACTCCGAATTTTCCTTAAAAAAAACCCCATTCCGAAACAAACCTTATCTTGAAATTCCAACTATCACGTTCCTTTGGTTAAACAATAGAATAGAGTAGTTTTTTTTTCTTTTCATCTTCTTCCTGATCTTTTCTGTTGTTCTAAATTTTTTCTTAGATCCTTAAAAATTGGATAAACAATAGAATCATTTGTAACATCACATACTACATCCCTCGACCTACATGATTCTTCTTTTTCAATTAAGAAAAACTTGAGAGGAGGGATGGAGCGGTAACATTCAGATCCATCGGTGAGCGCCGCACTCACCGTCGCCAAGACTTTCCCGACGCTGTTGTTGTTCGAGATATGAAGGGTAGTTATGTCATTTCTACAGTGTCGGATAAAAAAAAGTTTATATTATTATAGTAAGATAAAATATTTTCTTATAAAATAATTCATTGAATTAGTTGGTTTAATGTTCAGATATCACAGGATTAAAAAAATGTTTATCAAATACTGATAAGCAATGTCCAGCTTGTAATGAATTTTGAACTCTGCGCATTGTATTTATTATAAGTACATAAAAAATGAAAAATCTAAATAACAACTTTATAATAAGTTTTGAGGGTGTTTGGGTTTTCTTAGAGATTTCGAGGGACGTATGGTAAATTATTTGTCTCCCTCTACCTGGGTTTTCTTACAATTTGTAACCTGGCCCGTGGTTACTGTAAGAAAACTCACGAGTTCTTCTCTATCTTTTCCTCTCAGACGAACGATCAAACGAACAGATCGGTTTCAAGAGAACAAGCAAGATAAGTTGACGGGGAGGATAAGCCTTGTCTCTCTCTCTCTATCTGGAATTTATATGACTTTAGGCTGGAATTCGAATTCGGGGGCGGATTTGGTGGGGACTGGGGTAGTCCTCACCCATAGGGACTAACTCAAACCAATATTACTACACATGCAAACCAATATCACTTTATATACAAAGCAATATCACTTCATATATATGCGATGGCCGGAGCTCACTTCCCTTCTCCTACTCTGTCGTCCTTGTGGGCCCTATCACCGTTTCCATCCGCAGGGCTCACATCCACGACCAGTCTGCTCTGCCGTCAAGTAACACCGGTATCTCGGGCGTGGACTTCAGCCTGCCGCTCATCCCCATGGTTCTTGTTGTGGCAGCGGTCTTCTTACTGGTCACCTACTCCCGCCTCCTCTCTCGCCACCTCATCTTCCTCATCTGTCGGTTCTGTCGGTGGTGGCGTCGGGTGCTGTTCTACTCCACCATGTTCTCCAAATTGTGCTTGCCTCTCCCGACGGGGCCGTTCGTGTCCACGTGTACTCCCCCTACGGGCTCGATGACTCTGTCATCAAGACGATCCATCTCTCCCTCTAAAATCTGCCGTCGAACGATGCCGTTCTGCGAGACTATACCGTGTGCTTGCTGCAGTTCAAAGAGAATGACTACGTGAGGACTCTCTTGGCCTGCTCCCACCCCTTCCACAACTCAAAAAGATTTCACCATCACTCAAATATTTTGATAGACTCAAACTTAATTTCGCTCGATGAGTATCGGGTACCAAATAGTATGACCTAAAAATTGAGCATATATATATAGTGACCATTCTAAATTTTTTCACGAAATCACAAATAAAATTCCCCCATTTTCCCTCTCATTTCTCAAAATTGGAATTCCCCACTACTTGTTCTTCTTTCCTTTTTTTCTCGTTCCCCTTCTTTTAATTTCTCGATCTTTCCTCCTTCTCTCTATAGCCCAAATCTTCTCCTTCTCCTTCCCATCTTTCATTTCCGTTGCAAAGTTGGGTTTTCAATTTCTGAAACCCAAGGCAACTCACCTACCCCTTATCGCGATCCTCCTCGTCCTCCTTCTTTCGATTTATTTTCTTTTTTATTAGTATATTTTTTGCCTAGAATTGAGAGGATGAGTATGGGCGAGCTCCTTGGGATCGAGGCTCTCGAGCTCAAATTTCCATGTAACATTTTATTCCCTTTCCTAATCAGTCTCTTTCATTTTCTCCCCCTTCTGAGTTTTCGTTGTTTTCAATTGTTTATTACTAATCGGTAGGGATGGCAATTAGACCTTACCCCGAGGGTCTACCCTGATCCAGACCCGAAGGGTCCAAGACCCGTTGACTTTGATCGGGTCTAGACCTTTATCCTGCCCGGATCCTGATATTTTAAAAGGATAAGAGCATAGATATGGATCTATAGGATCCTGCCCTGAGGTGAAGAAGAAGGGTCTATAAATTCTTGTAGGCAATCAAGAAAGTGAGCAGCGAAAATTGGATGTAGACAAAGCCCGGAATACTGTTAACTTTTTAATTAAGTTGTTAATATCTTAACATATTCCTATTCAATATGAAGATTTCGATTTGGATTTTTTTAGATCTTCATATTGATATACTAGTTCCGGGGTCGAGTCCCGGGCAACCCTTTCTAATTAGCCTATTGAAATCCTATGTTATGGGGTTGCTCGTGAGGGTAATGAAATTATTCGTCAGGCTAGCAAATGGAGTCCGGAATTAGCTGCTGCTTGCGAAGTATGGAAGGAAATTAAATTTGAATTTGAAGCTCGGAGAGATCCGAGTCCCGCTACCGGCCCCAGGACTTTGAACTTCGTCGTAATATTTACAAATATGCAGATCAATACCATGGAATAGGGTTGGATCCTATTTTATTTAACTGGAGTCCAACCCGAACAACAAGGATGATCGAGGCATCCGTCCAAATGATCCACTCTTGGGCATGAAAGAGCACATAATGCAAGAGAATCTCATTATCGCACCTCGCCTCATTAAAGATGATACCATTACGAAGCGGCCATAGGCCCCAAGTAATAGCAACGAAAATCATGAACCAAATTCTCAATTTTAACATACCAAACTTTAATTTTTTTTAGATTTGCTTGTTTGGTTTCTTTGTGTTGATTTGTTTAATGAATGAAAATATCTCATTGCTATTTGAAAACTATCAAAAGATAATTTAAATTTTTTAAATTAAATATTAAAAAAAATACGGATCTGCGGGTAGGCCTGATCCTGCCCAATTTTTTAGGACCCAGATCTTGCCCGAATCCTTATTTTTAAAGAGGATAAGGGTAAAGATCTGGATCCAATATTTAAAAAGAGGATAAGAATTTGGGTCCTATGGATCCTACCCGAATCCTACCCATTGCCATCTCTACTAATTAGGATAATTATTTTTAATATTTTTAAAATCGAGCCGAAAAATGACCCAACAATTTTTTATTTTCTAATCTGACCGGTCGAGTTAAACCCTCCCGGTCAAAATATCTAACCCCACTACCAAAATACAATATCTAAACCCGCTCCGAATTTTCCTTAAAAAAAAAACCCATTCCGAAACAAACCTTATCTTGAAATTCCAACTATCACGTTCCTTTGGTTAAACAATGGAATATAGTAGGTTTTTTTTCTTTTCATCTTCTTCCGATCTTTTCTGTTCTTCTAAATTTTTTCTTAGATCCTTAAAAATTGGATAAACAATAGAATCATTTGTAACATCACATACTACATCCCTCGACCTACATGATTCTTCTTTTTCAATTAAGAAAAACTTGAGAGGAGGGATGGAGCGGTAACATCCAGATCCATCGGTGAGCGCCGCACTCACCGTCGCCAAGACTTTCCCGACGCCGTTGTTGTTCGAGATATGAAGGGTAGTTATGTCATTTCTACAGTGTCGGATAAAAAAAAGAAGTTTATATTATTATAGTAAGATAAAATATTTTCTTATAAAATAATTTATTGAATTAGTTGGTTTAATGTTCAGATATCACAGGATTAAAAAAATGTTTATCAAATACTGATAAGCAATGTCCAACTTGTAATGAATTTTGAACTCTGCGCATTGTATTTATCATAAAGTACATAAAAAATGAAAAACCTAAATAACAACTTTATAATAAGTTTTGAGGGTGTTTGGGTTTTCTTAGAGATTTCGAGGGACGTATGGTAAATTATTTGTCTCCCTCTACCTGGGTTTTCTTACAATTTGTAACCTGGCCCGTGGTTACAGTAAGAAAACTCACGAGTTCTTCTCTATCTTTTCCTCTCAGACGAACGACCAAACGAACAGATCGGTTTCAAGAGAACAAACAAGATAAGTTGATGGGGAGGATAAGCCTCGTCTCTCTCGCTCTCTCTCTCTCTATCTGGAATTTATATGACTTTAGGCAATAATATGGAACTCGAACTCGTGTAGGGTTTCAGAAGTGTTGCTGGAGGACTAACTAGGGGGATTGAGAGAAGGGTTAGCGGCCACGAAAGGCAGGTGGTTTTCTGGATTGTTTTCAAAAATGACCCGGAGAACGATCCGTTTTTCTCTCCGGGTCACGTCTCAATCGGTCCGACCGGTTGGACCACCAATTGGACCGAACTTTTTATTATTATTAAAAATAATATATATATAATTATATATGTGACATATTGTGAGTACGTGACAGCCAAAACAAGAAATAGCCCACATGAATCTTTTAAAAACACCTCCCCACTAAACCAATTTCCTTTAAAAAAATAAACTTGAAACAAAAATTTAAAGACAGAACCCTAATCCCAAAATCCTCCTTCTGCCAAAGCTACCACTCAATTTCTTAGTACAAACAAAATTCCTTCAAAAAAAACTACAAACAAGCATCTCTTTGGCTCCTTGGTGGTCACGTGCACTTGCACTACACCATGGGACGAAAGTTCAAGAGGCAACCCCGTTGCTACCGGCGATCGTTGAATCCTACAACCCTGAAAAACTACAAACAAATCCCCAATTCAGGGATCACTTGGCAGAAAACTTGCTCCTTCCCTCTTCTAAGTTCTAACCCAAGTTCCTCCTCAAAAATAACAAAGCCCAGAACATGCAAATTCCAAGACCAAACAAATAACAAACCCAGGGAAACCCCAACTCACTGGCAAACCAAGGGCCGGCCTTTCCGACCATCAAGCTCTGCATCGAGCTCTTACCAGCCATCAAGAGAGAGAGATAGAGAGCTACTGTCACGACCCGAATTCAGATTGTGATAACTGCCGCGTGAGATCTCACGCAAGGCCAAAAAATGCCTATCTCTGTTCAAGTCACTTGGGACCTTCTCAAATCGTAAGAATTTTCCGTGTAAAACAGTAAGCAACATTCTCATTGCAATGGTCAAGTAGTTCACGATACAAATAAATTATTGAGTCTAAAACAAGTAGGCAACCGAAACCAAATAATCTCAACTCCAACTACTTTAGATAAAACTGCAAAAATAATTAATAGAGAGTAACATCTTTAACATCCATAATTTGAGTACTTAACATAGCCTTTATTGAAATCCAACATAGTCTAAAGATATAATCCAAAACATTCTCCTGGATCTTCAATACTGGTCGTAAGACTTTTATTTCCTGAAACCACAATTGCGACTTTGGGTGAGTTTCGCTGCTCAGTGAAGTTGTTCTATCTTCCACCCGAAGCCGGGCCCAAGTAATTTCCAAAATGGTCAAGGCATATAGTACAATTTCATAGTTCACAATCCCACAAATCAACTATATAATGACAGCTTGACAATGCATGATGACATGAACTCCGGAGCCCTCCTAATAAGGCTATGTCATTGTTTCACCCACAATGATAGGGTCTTAAACGATATAACCCCTCATTTTTATGGGTGCCATCATTTTACCCCCAATGGCAGGGTCCTAAACGATTTAACCCCTCGTTTTTATGGGTCCAAACCTATTAATAACCTCATTAGGATCTACATGACAGAATAATCTTCAGAACACAAGAACAGAACCCACACGAAAGAAACCCAGGCAATTCCACTTCATAGGACAAACATAAAATAGAACCGTAAACCATAATCAATAAACAATTCAATTAGTTAACATCTCAAACAGTAAAACCATGATAATAAGTATATCCAGTAAACAGTAAGATCACAGCTTCATCGCATACCATAGTTAACAATTAAACAACATCAATTCTATTCACCTAAGTAGACACATGAGACTTGAAAGCTAAAGTCCAGCATTGCATACGGACAATCGGTTGCAATTAAAATACTTTAAGTACCTGGCCCAAACGATAAAAGCAAGTAGAGAACAAAAGCAGTTTGAATGGAAGTAAGAACAACTTACTCGAAGATTCGATTTAGTTATCTAGGTCGCACGATCTATATGACTTCCTTCTTTAGTCTTGCTCCCTTCCTTCGTTGCTTTCGGGTTCTCCAGGATCTAAAGTATTATTTGAAAAAAAGACATGAGCATGAGAGAAAGGAAAGATACTCAGCAAGGAATCTTTAGAATAGTGTAAAAATATCCCAAGTATTTTCCACGTACACTATATCAACCCACCCACTTCCCTGGAAGTTAGGAACATTAGGGGTGAGTGGTTGTGTGAGTGGAAACTTATGGAGGTGGTCATGGGTAAAAATACTCCCCACTCCTTTGATTTATAATTATTTACTTCGAACGTCACAGGTTTTACATCCTCCCCCCCTAATAAAAAGTTTGGTCCCCAAACTTACTTGCATCTTTGAAGAGGAAAGGGTACTTCTCCTTTATTTCAGCCTCCAGTTCCCAAGTAGCTTCTCGTTCAGTGTGATTACTCCACTGAACTTTCACATACTTGATACTTCTCTTGCGAAGTTCTTGCAACTTCCTATCTACAATCCTTAAGGGCACTTCTCGATAAGTAGCATTCGACCTCACCTCAGTTGGAACTTCTTGTACCACATGCCCTGGTCTAGCTACGTACCTCTTAAGCATGGACACATGAAATACTGGATGTACCCCTGCTAACTTTGGGGGTAGTGCCAGCTGGTAAGCCACCTGACCTACCCGTGCGATAATATCAAATGGTCCTATGTAGCGTGGACTTAACTTTCCTTTCACTCCAAATCTCCTAATCCCCTTTGTAGGAAACACTTTGAGAAAGACATGTTCCCCTGCCTTGAATTCTTCCTTCCTTCTCTTATTATCTGCATAACTCTTTTGCCTACTTTGAGCCGCTCGAATCCGTTCCCGTATCACTGGTACTTTCTCTTTCATTTGCTGAACCAGCTCAGGACCATATATGCTCTTTTCTCCCACTTCGTCCCAGTTTATCGGGGAACGACATTTCCTATCATATAATAGCTCATATGGCGCCATCCCTATACTGGCCTGAAAGCTGTTATTGTAAGCAAATTCCACCATTGCTAAATAGTTCTCCCATAACCCCCCAAAATCTAATACGCATGCCCTTAACATGTCTTCCAGTATCTGAATCGTTCTTTCAGATTGTCTGTCGGTCTGAGGGTGGAATGCTGTGCTAAATTGTAACTTAGTACCCATGGTTTCATGTAAACTTTTCCAAAATCTTGACATGAAGTACGTATCTCTATCATAAGTAATGCTTGTAAGAATCCCATGCAACCTCACAATCTCCTTCAGGTATAAATTTGCCATTTGTGCCAGTGTAATCCCCACTTTATAGGCTAAGAAGTGTGCTATTTTTGTTAAACGGTCAACCACTACCCATACCGCGTCCTTTCCACTTGGTGACTTGGGTAATCCCGTCACAAAATCCATCGTGATATGCTCCCATTTCCATTCTGGTATTTCGAGTGACTGGAGTTCCCCTCCTGGCCTTTGGTGTTCAGCCTTTACTAATTGACAGATCATACAACTAGTCACAAACTCAGCAATTTCTCGCTTCATTCCATTCCACTAGAAGTTTTGTTTTACATCCTGATACATTTTGTTGCTTCCTGGGTGAGCGGTGTATTTAGTGTTGTGAGCTTCGGACAAAATCTCTTTCTTTAACTCCACATCATTGGGCACACAAATCCTACCTCGATAATAGAGACACCATCTGTCTGCTCACAAAAATCACTAAAGCCGCCTTTACCTGCAAATTCCCTAAACTTCTGTAAGTACGGATCCCCACTTTGTGCTTCTCGAATCCGGATTTTCAAGGTAGGTTGTACTATTAAACTTGCCAATTGATCGCCCCCTTCCTTTTGGATTACTGCTTCCATCTCTAACTTGTCAAAGTCTTCTAAGAGTGGTTTTTGATATGTGACTTGTACTGTTGGTGCTATTGTAGCTTTACGGCTTAAAGCGTCAACTACAATGTTTGCCTTCCCAGGGTAATAATGAATACCAATATCATAATCCTTCAACAATTCTAACCAACGCCTCTACCTCATATTCAATTCTTTTTTAGTGAATATATACTTCAGACTTTTATGATCTGTGTATATCTCACATCTGACCCCATATAGGTAATGTCTCCAAATCTTCAGAGCAAAGACTACCGCTGCCAATTCTAAATCGTGGGTTGGGTAGTTCTTCTCGTATTGTTTCAGCTATCGCGAGGCATAAGAAATCACCTTATCGCCTTGCATAAGAACACATCCCAACCCAAATTTTGAAGCATCACTGTAAACCACAAAATCTTTTCCTTCCTCTGGCAAAGAGAGGATAGGTGCAGAGACTAACCTTTGTTTTAGCTCTTGGAAACTAGTCTCGCATGCTTCATTCCAAACAACATTGGTTCCCTTCTGCGTTAGATGGGTAAGTGGCAATGCTATTTTAGAGAAACCTTCCACAAATCTTCGATAATAACCGGCCAATCCCAAGAAACTCCTAATCTCCGATACATTGGTTGGTTGTGTCCAATTAACCACAGCTTCAATTTTCTGTGGGTCTACAGAGACTCCATCCTTAGATATTACGTGTCCCAAAAATGCAACCTTTTCAAGCCAAAATTCACATTTCTTAAACTTGGCGTAATATTGATTTTCCCGCAAGGTTTGCAATACAATTTTCAGATGCTCCTCATGTTCCTCCTTTCCCCTTGAGTATACTAAGATATCATCAATAAAAATGACCACAAATTTATCCAAATAACGGTGAAATGTCCTATTCATCGCATCCATGAATTTTGCCGAGGCATTGGTTAACCTAGATGGCATGACAAGAAATTCATAATGTCCATACCTCGTTCGAAAAGCTGTGATCGGAACATCCTCATGTTTCACTTTCAACTGGTGATAACGAGAACGTAGGTCTATCTTAGAGAATACTTCTGCTCCTTTCAGCTGGTCAAAGAAATCATCAATCCGAGGCAAAGGATACTTGTTTCGTACTCTGAGTTTATTAAGCTCACGATAATCTATGCATATTCTCATGGTTCCATCTTTCTTTTTCACAAACAACACCGGTGCGCCCCATGGTGATACGCTGGGTCGGATGAAACCTTTATCCAACAATTCTTCGAGTTGTATTTTTAGCTCCTTTAGTTCTGCTGGGGCCATCCGATACGGTGCTTTCGAAACTGGTGCGGCTCCAGGTATCAAGTCTATACAAAATGCCACCTCCCTATCTGGTGGTACCCCCACTATGTCCTCCGAGAACACATCAGAAAATTCTTGTACCACTGGAATGTCCTCAATTTTAATCTCCTTTCGCAGATCTTATACCGATGCAATATACCCTGTAGCTCCTTCCCTGACTAATTTAGCGGCCTTTATAGCTGAGATAATATGGGGAGGTGCTCTTCTAACTTCATTTACAAATTGAAAATTCCTTTCCCCTAGAATTTGGAATTACTGTACATTTGATGCAAGCATAGTGTCGACTTAACCAATCCATTCCTAATATAATGTCAAAATCATTCATTTCCAAAACCATCAAATCTGCTGGAAGGTTGAGATGTTCAACCTGAATCTCACAACCCTTGCAGCATTTGTTTACTATTATAACTCCCCCGATCGGTGTACTCACCGCTAACTCTTCTTCACTATCCTTAACTACTAGTTTACATCTCTTAGCAAATGCAGCAGCAACAAACAAATTTGAAGCTCCAGAATCAAAAAGAGTCATTGCAGAATACTTGGCAACTAAAAGTTTACCTGTAACTACGTTCCCAGATATCTCTGCCTCCTCGTGAGTGAGTGCAAAAATGCATCTGTGGCTCTGTTGGATGCCTGGCCTCTTGATTAAGTTGGCGGTGCTACGGTCCAGAGAGGTTTTGGTGCTGCTGGCACTATTGCCTTGGAATCTGGGCAATCTGCTATCCTGTGTCCCATCTTCCCACAGCTGAAACATGCCTCTGTATTCCATCTGCATTTCTGGTCTGAATGAGGCATGTTGCATCTCATGCACCAAGAGGTTTTAGCTAAGGTATTACCACTTGCCGAAGCGAATAGTTTCTTAGTTTGTCCAGTACCCAGTGCACCTTTAAACTGTGTTGCCTTCCTTTTTAGAGGTTCCCTTTCCACTTTTTTCCTATTTTCATTACTTTCTATCACTAGAGCCCTTTTCAAAATCTCTCCATATGTCTTCAACATGAGAGGTACTATATGATCCCTCACCTCTTCCACAAAACCTTTCTCGAACTTCCTTGCCCGTGTCTCTTCATCCATGGCACTTGTCGACACAAACATGGAGAGTTCCGAAAACTTTTGATCGTATTCAGCTACTGTCATATTCCCTTGTACCAACTGCTCAAATTCCCTCGCCTTCTCTCTTTTTCGTGAAGGTGGAATGTAGTGACCACGAAACTCCTTGAGAAATGTTTCCCAAGTATATCCATCCTTCTTCCAATCACGAACCCTCTCTTGGGTATCCCACCACCTTTTTGCAACTCCTGTCATCATATAGGAGGCGAACAAAATTTTATCCAATGGGTCAGTACGTGCTATTTCAAAAGATTTTTCGATCTCTTTGATCCAATCTTCCACTTCAACGGGTTCCTCAAGCCCTGGAAAGTTGGATGGGTTGGTCTTCTTAAATCCCTCATACCCTCTCATATGGGCAGGTGCTCGCTGCTGTTGACCCAGCAAGGCGACTATGTTGGCATTGGTTTCTGCCTGCTACTGTGCTTGTTGTTGTTGCATATTCGCCAAACTTGTAATCATCTGGACGAGTCCGGCCCCTAGGTCTGTTCCTAGCCCCGACAGCAGAGGGGGTATTGTAGGGGGTACCGGGAGAGCTTCTGGTGTTGGTGACGGCACCTCCTGGATGGGGAGGGACAGATTCCCCTCTGTCTGAAGTGTTTTCGGTATTTCCTGCTCCATTTCTGCCAGTTCAATCGTGGATTCCTTCTCCGAAGCCATACCCTGTTTGATCCAATCTAACCCTAAATCAGTAATTCTAACAACATTAAACTTAATCCTACCAATCCCCAAAGAGACAAACGCTAATTGATTCAATAATCTGGTTCAATCAAACAAGAATTCCACTAACCTGGTTTGTCCGATTGAGGCTAGGTAGCGTTTCTGATCTATTAGTTTTATTTCGTGTTGTTTTGAATGAGAACTGTTTTGACTGATTTTAGTAGGGATTTTCGGTTCTAGGGCTGCGCCGAGTTTTGAGTCTAAGGTGGTGCAGCTGTTAGTTCTTCTCCTCGTTATTATTATTTTTTTATTTTTATTATTATTCTAGGAAAAGAGTTGTTTTCCGATTTGAGTATTATATTCTTATTATTATTATTATTATTATTATTATTATTATTATTTTATAAATAATTTTTATAACACATATATAATTATTGATCATCTCATCAGTGTTATTCTTTGTTTCGTTTGAATTAGGAATAACATCAAACTATAACAAGTACTCACAATTCCTATATCTCATATACTGAACCTACAATAATTAGTATCTCACAAGAATCCACCCTAAATTCTACTCATCAATTAATTAATTATTATTAGATGCTCTGATACCAATTAAGTTGTCACGACCCGAATTCAGATTGTGATAACTGCCGCGTGATCTCACGCAAGGCCAAAAAATGCCTATCTCTGTTCAAGTCACTTGGGACCTTCTCAAATCGTAAGAATTTTCCGTGTAAAACAGTAAGCAACATTCTCATTGCAATGGTCAAGTAGTTCACAGTACAAATAAATTATTAAGTTTAAAACAAGTAGACAACCGAAACCAAATAATCCCAACTCCAACTACTTTAGATAAAACCGCAAAAAAAATTAATAGAGAGTAACATCTTTAACATCCATAATTTGAGTGCTTAACATAGCCTTTATTGAAATCCAACATAGTCTAAAGATATAATCGAAAACATTCTCCTGGATCTTCAATACTGGTTGTAAGACTTTTATTTCCTGAAACCACAATTGCGACTTTGGGTGAGTTTCGCTACTCAGTGAAGTTGTTCTATCTTCTACCCGAAGCCGGGCCCAAGTAATTTTCAAAACGGTTAAGGCATATAGTACAATTTCATAGTTCATAATCCCACAAATCAACTCTATAATGACAGCTTGACAATGCATGATGACATGAACTCTGGAGCCCTCCTAATGAGGCTATGTCATTGTTTCACCCCCAATGACAGGGTCCTAAACGATACAACTCCTCATTTTTATGGGTGCCATCATTTTACCCCCAATGGCAGGGTCCTAAACGATTTAACCCCTCGTTTTTATGGGTGCAAACTTATTAATAACCTCATTAGGATCTACATGACAGAACAATCTTCAGAACACAAGAACAGAACCCACACGAAAGAAACCCAGGCAATTCCACTTCATAGGACAAACATAAAATAGAACCGTAAACCATAATCAATAAATAATTCAATTAGTTAACATCTCAAATAGCAAAACCATGATAACAAGTATATCCAGTAAACAGTAAGATCACAGCTTCATCGCATACCATAGTTAACAATTAAACAACATCAATTCTATTCACCTAAGTAGACGCATCAGACTTGGAAGCTAAAGTCCAGCATTGCATACGGACAATCAGTTGCAATTAAAATACTTCAAGCACCTGGCCCAAACGATAAAACCAAGTAGAGAATAAAAGCACTTTGAATGGAAGTAAGAACAACTTACTCAAAGATTCGATTTAGCTATCTAGGTCGCACGATCTATATGACTTCCTTCTTCAGTTCCAATGTCTTGCTCCCTTCCTTCGTTGCTTTTGGGTTCTCCAGGGTCTAAAGTATTATTTGAAAAAAAGACATGAGCATGAGAGAAAGGAAAGATGCTCAGCAAGGAATCTTTAGAATAGTGTAAAAATGTCCCAAGTATTTCCCACGTACACTATATCAACCCACCCACTTCCCTGGAAGTTAGGAACATTAGGGGTGAGTGGCTGTGTGAGTGGAAACTTATGGAGGTGGTCATGGGTAAAAATACTCCCCACTCCTTTGATTTATAATTATTTACTTCGAACTTCACGGGTTTTACAGCTACTGAGGTCGGAGGCGTCGGGGACAACGTCTCCTCTGCTTCGGCGAGATCCAGGAAGAGAGAAAGAGAGAGAACGAGCGAGATGGTGACAACGAGATACCTGAGGTAAGAGGACTTCATCAGAGTTGGGGACGTCTCTGCGTTGGCGAGATCCAGGAGAAGAGAGAGATTGAATAGGTTTTCACGATTTCACTTTTTTTTTCTTTTTCCCCTTTTATTTGGGCATAATTTCCTAACCATACCATTTTTTGGTCCAACCTAACGAACCGGAAAAATCCGAGTCAAATTTTCGTGCAAACTGCCTGGTCTGACCAAAAAATTGTTGTTTGTAGGAGTTGGTGTACTTGATTAGGATCACTTCAGTCGAGGCAAGTGTTGGACACTTTCTCCGTAAGACGAGATTGCCCCGTATATTTCAGTGCGGTACGGGCTAAGGCAATCGTCCGCAAGATACAACGACTGTTTAGGGCATTTCCAAGAATGTTGCACACGTATCTCGAAACTTTCGGGCAAACCCTTATATACCCAGAACTTTCGGGACTCTTTTCTAGATGAAGAACGGGGGGAGAGGAGAAGACAATAATGCTAGAAGGTGCATGTGCTGCTGGGATGAGAATTCTGGCAGGGGGACAGGCCTATTTATAGGCTGGAGGAGGCAGGGAGGCAGCCACCCCGAAGGGACGCATCCGCTCGGCCAACAGGCTGACTGGCTGCGCTCGTGGCCCTTCGGTGGCTTCTGGATCCTTCCAGGCGCGCCAGGCTGCGCTCGCGCCCTTTCGCGGGAGATCTCGCACTCCTTCGGCCTTCTGGAAGCCTCCTGGACATTCCAGTCCGTCGTGCCTCTTCGGCAGCAAACCTGAAGGCGCTCGCAGCTCCTCGTCGCTTAGGTAGCTGCGCAGCTACCTCCAGGCCCGGGCAAAATACTTAAGGCTCCTCCAGCTCCGGGCCCGTGCGAAGTGCCAAGTGCGCCACAAAGCGACCATTGCGACCTGCGTCCAATGCGCCATGCGCACACGCACGTGCGCGTTCGTGAGCGCGTGTGCGTGCGCGAGCTCATGCTCGTGCTCGTGCTCGTGCTCGTGCTTGGACGGTGCTTTGCACCGTCCTCGCAGGCAGCTAGCGATGGGTCAGCCTTTTGGGTAGCCAATCAAGTTGATAGGCAAGGAGGGAAATTCCTTATAAACAAGGAAATCCTCCTTGCTCTAATCAATGTGGGATTGCACTTTCCCATTTCCCTTTGGGCCTCCATTTTGGGCCTTACCATTTGTGGGCTTGCATTGAACTTTCATTCAAAACCCAACAATCCCCCACATGAATGATGATTAATGCATGCAGACTCTAATCGAAAGTTCTGACGAGTTATTATTGCATTGAGACAGGTAGCTTGCGGCTTTGAACCTTCTCTAGTAATATGTTATCGGATTTACTCGCTGCTCGGTGAACGTGATGTCTTGAACCGTCAGCTTTTGGTGTAAACCAAGACAATAACATTTACACAATAATAACCCTAGTATATTTAGGTTCTCACGTTGTGTCCATTTCGGCCATGGACTGTATCTTGGATTCATAAGTGTTTTTCCCATTTGAAGCGGCCTCACTTCACACTTACATAGGTGATCTCCTATCAGGAGTATCCTGCCATACTCCACCTTAATCAAGGTATAGGAATCATTAAAAGCGTAATGCTTAACCTTACCACACCGCTGCAGGCTAATACCTGGGCAGCTTCTGAGAATGAGATAGGTTCCAGGTGATTCACTGAACCCTCCATAACTTAGTTGTCTCATTGAACCAAGTTTGTGGGATCTCCACTCATCATGGTTGAGTTACCGCTATGGACGTTCTTTATTGTGTAGATTTTAATCCCATTCCCCTTACTGCTAAGTTGTCCTTGGACTTTACATAGTTGATGGTGATCACCCCACTAGAGATCAACTGTCTAATGGTATTGTGTCTCCGACGGATATGTCGAGACTTTCCGTTGTACAACGTACTTTGTGCTCTCCCGATTGCAGACATGCTATCACAGTGTATCAATACGGGAGGCACTGGTTTACTCCAGCACGGAATATCCTCTAGGAAGTTTCTAAGCCATTCAGCTTCTTCCCCATCTTTATCTAGCGCTATAAACTCCGACTCCATGGTGGATCGATCTATGCACGTTTGTTTAGAGGACTTCCAAGACACAGCTCCTCCTCCTATGGTGAATACGTATCCACTCGTAGATTTGGAGTCCTTAGTGTCCGATATCTAATTTGCATCACTGTATCCTTCTAATACAGCTGGATATTTAGCATAATGTATGCCATGGTTTATGGTATGTTTTAAATACCGTAAAACCCTTTCTAGAGCTAGCCAGTGATCCTTTCCTGGATTACTTGTGAATCTACTAAGTTTACTAACCGAGTACGCAATATCGGGATGAGTGCAGTTTGTTAAATACATCAAGCTCCCGATAATTTGCGCATACTTCAGTTGCGATACTGGGTCCCCTCGATTCTTGGCTAAGTGTAGATTCAAATCTACTGGAGTCTTAACCGGAGGTTTGTCGAAAGCTTCAAACTTCTTGAGCACGTTTTCCACGTAGTGGGATTGTGTCAAGATAATTTCATCAGCTTTCCTAGAAATTTTTATTCCTAGTATGACGTCTGCCAGACCCATATCTTTCATGTCAAAGTGGCTCTTTAACATGTTCTTAGTTTTCACAATAACCTCTTTATTGCTTCCCATAATTAGTAAGTCATCTACATAGAGACATACAATTACGTAAGCTTCAGGTGTGCTCTTAATGTAAACACATTTATCGCACTCATTGATCTTAAATCCATTTGACAGCATTGTTCCGTCAAATTTCTCGTGCCACTGTTTCGGCGCTTGTTTTAGCCCGTATAGTGACTTGACTAGTCGGCACACTTTATGCTCTTGTCCGGGAGCCACAAACCCTTCAGGTTGCTCCATGTATATCTCCTCTTCCAGTTCTCCATTTAGGAAAGCTGTTTTTACATCCATTTGGTGGATCTCGAGGTTATAGAGTGCTGCAATAGCTATGAGTACTCTAATCGATGTGATTCTTGTGACAGGCGAATACGTGTCAAAGAAATCATATCCCTCCTTCTGCTTGAACCCCTTAGCTACCAATCGAGCTTTGTACTTGTCGATTGATCCATCAGCTTTGTATTTCCTTTTTAGGATCCACCTGCATCCCAAAGGTTTACAGCCCGGTGGGAGATCCACGATTTCCCACGTGTGGTTTTGCATAATGGATTCTATCTCACTATTGATAGCTTCCTTCCAGAGAGGAGCATCTGGACTGGACAATGCCTCTTGGATTGTCCTGGGCTCATCTTCTAACGCATAGGTTAGATAGTCCGGACCGAAAGATTTGGCCACCTTCGTCCGTTTACTACGTCTAGGTTCATCATCTTCCTGATTTGACCCTTGCGTAGTCTCGTGAGTCCTTTTCTTCGGACTTGCTTCCTTTCTTTCCTTATTAGGAAAGCTTTCTTCAAAAAACGTTGCGTTCCTTGATTCTATGACCATTCCCGTGTTTATCTCAGGATTTTCAGATTTATGCACCAAGAATCGATAAGCACTGCTATTTTGCGCATATCCGATAAAGATGCAATCAATGGTCTTGGGTCCTATGCGCACCTGCTTAGGCTTAGGTACTTCGACCTTTGCTAGGCACCCCCACAGTTTAAGGTAACCGTAGGAAGGCTTCCTTCCTTTCCATAGTTCATATGGGGTTTTATCCCTTTTCTTGTGTGGCAATTTGTTTAGAATGTGGTTAGCTGAGAGCACAGCTTCCCCCCACATGTTCTGGGGTAAGCCCGAGCTAATCAACATAGCATTCATCATCTCCTTAAGAGTTCAATTTTTGCGTTCAGCTACGCCATTCGATTGAGGTGAATATGGAGCAGTCGTCTGATGAATAATGCCATGTTCTTGACAGAGTTCCTCAAACGGAGCTACATATTCTCCTCCTCGATCACTTCGGATCATTTTAATTTTCACGCTGAGTTGATTTTCAACCTCGTTCTTATATCTCTTAAAAGCATCAAGAGCTTCGTCTTTGCCCTTTAAGAGATACACGTAACAGTATCTCGTGCAATCATCGATAAATGTGATGAAGTATTTCTTCCCGCCTTTAGTTTGCACGTGTTTCATATCGCAAGTGTCCGTATGAATTAATTCTAAAGGCGTAGTACTTCTTTCCACTGAATGGAAAGGTGCTTTGGTCATTTTAGCCTCCACACATACTTCACATTTATCGGACGGGTTGAACTCTAGATTCGGTAATAAATTTAAACTTACTAACTTTCTTAGCGAGTTTAGATTTACGTGTCCTAATCTACCATGCCATAAATTAGAACACTCGGCCAAGTAAGAAGAAGTATTAACTTTATTTTCACCGTTAAAGGTGCGATGTACAGTTATTACATTCATCTTAAATAGCCCCCTTTCTAGGTAACCCTTTCATATGAATTGACCCACTTTGGTCAGTACAAACTTATCAGCCTCAAATACAAGCTTAAGACCGGCTTTGCTTAACAGTGAGCCAGAAACTAAGTTCTTGCGGATGTCTGGGACATGGAGCACATCCTTGAGGGTCAGCTCCTTTCCTGAGGTCAGCTTCAGGACCACCTTTCCCAGACCAACGATCTTGGACGTTGCGGAGTTTCCCATGAACAGCTTTCGGCCGGTGATCGGGATATAGTTCGAGAACATCTCCTTGTCCGAGCAGACGTGGTGGGTAGCACCAGTGTCCACGAACCACTCTCTCGGATTGTCCACCAGGTTGGCTTCAAACACTACGGCTGACAGATCCATCTGGGATAAGTCTTCAGCCAGGTTAGCCCTTCCTTGGTCGTCCTTCTTCGGCTGGCGACAGTCCTTAGCCATGTGTCCGGGTTTCCCGCAGTTGTAGCAGTCGCACTTGATCTTTTTCTTCTTGGGCTTTTGCTCCTTCTGCTTATCCTCGGACTTCTTCCTCTTCTTGCCACTTTTTGCCTCAGCGAGGTGCACGGTGGTCTCAGAGTTGGCCTTGCCTTGCTTGACTTCGGACTTTCGGTTGTCTTCCTCGATCCTTAGTCTCACTATCAGGTCTTCTAGGCCCATGTCCTTCCTCTTGTGCTTGAGGTAGCTCTTGAAGTCCTTCCACAGCGGGGGGAGCTTCTCGATCATTGCAGCTACTTGGAAGGACTCGCTGAGTTGCATCCCTTCAGCTTGGATCTCGTGAAGGATCAGCTGCAACTCTTGCACTTGGTCGATGACCTGCTTGGAGTCCACCATCTTGAAGTCGAGGAATCGTCCGATGATGAATTTCTTCGTCCCGGCATCCTCCATTTTGTACTTCTTCTCGAGTGAACTCCACAGCTCTTTAGCGGTCTTAGCTTCCGCGTAGACATTGTAGAGTGTGTCGTCTAGTCCATTCAGGACGTAGTTCCGGCATAGGAAGTCACTGTGACTCCATGCATCGAGGGCGTTGATCTTCTGTTGATCTGCCTCATTTTCCGCTACCTTTGGAGCCTCTTCCTTCAGGAATCGGACCAGGTTGAGCGTCGTCAGGTAGAACAACATCTTCTGTTGCCACCTCTTGAATTCGGTACCGTTGAACTTGGCCGGCCTTTCGGCGTGGGCAATTCCTGGGACCGCTGGCACTGGTGCTGAGCTTGTCGATGCCATCTTCAAGTACACAATCTCGTCTTACGATTGTTGTTTGTAGGAGTTGGTGTACTTGATTAGGATCACTTCAGTCGAGGCAAGTGTTGGACACTTTCTCCGTAAGACGAGATTGCCCCGTATATTTCAGTGCGGTACGGGCTAAGGCAATCGTCCCCAAGATACAACGACTGTTTAGGGCATTTCCAAGAACGTTGCACACGTATCTCGAAACTTTCGGGCAAACCCTTATATACCCAGAACTTTCGGGACACTTTTCTAGATGAAGAACGGGGGGAGAGGAGAAGACAACAATGCTAGAAGGTGCATGTGCTGCTGGGATGAGAATTCTGGCAGGGGGACAGGCCTATTTATAGGCTGGAGGAGGCAGGGAGGCAGCCACCCTGAAGGGACGCGTCCGCTCGGCCAACAGGCAGACTGGCTGCGCTCGTGGCCCTTCGGTGGCTTCTGGATCCTTCCAGGCGCGCCAGGCTGCGCTCGCGCCCTTTCGCGGGAGATCTCGCACTTCTTCGGCCTTCTAGAAGCCTCCTGGACGTTCCAGTCCGTCGTGCCTCTTCGGCGGCTAACCTGAAGGCGCTCGCAGCTCCTCGTCGCTTAGGTAGCTGCGCAGCTGCCTCCGGGCCCGGGCAAAATACTTAAGGCTCCTCCAGCTCCTCGCGACTATGCGCACGTGCGAAGTGCGCCACAAAGCGCCCATTGCGACCTGCGTCCAATGCGCCATGTGCACACGCGCGTGCGCATGCGCGTGCTCGTGCTCGTGCTCGTCCTCGCAGGCAGCTAGCAGTGGGTCAGCCTTTTGGGTAGCCAATCAAGTTGATAGGCAAGGAGGGAAATTCCTTATAAACAAGGAAATCCTCCTTGCTCTAATCAATGTGGGATTGCACTTTCCCATTTCCCTTTGGGCCTCCATTTTGGGCCTTACCATTTGTGGGCTTGCATTGAACTTTCATTCAAAACCCAACAAAATTATCCGGTTCGTTAGGTAAGTGTCCTTACCTGGTTTTGAGAGACGCCCAAGGCTCCGATTCACGATCTGATTGGTTGGACCACCAGTCGGACCACCGTCTTGAGAACAATGGTTTTCTGCGGGTTCTGTTATGGTCCTTTGAGTTTGTGGTTTTCGAATAGATGTTTATAGCGTGATCAGTTTTGGATTTCAAAATTGTAGATTTGTTATCTGCCTTATTTCTATGATTGGATTTGGATGGTACATATTTTTTATTTTGTCGGATCCATGATTTAGTCAAATGTTATGTTCGATTGTTGAATTCATTTATTTGGTTCTATTCCGTCTTCAGTTCTATTTTTTTGTCCATTTTTCAGTTCTATTCTGTAATGCAGGGTTATCCTTGCGCTTTCTGAGTCTCATAGTTTATACACATCGTGTAGAAAGATTATCAGATAACTTGAAGTGTGTATAGACGAATGGACGGAGAGAGTGAGAATTGTTTGAACTCGCGGTGGAGATACTCTTCAATCATCTGGCCCTACCTTGCGACAACGAAAAGGTATTTACTTGTGCCTCCGAAAATTCCATCATTCTTTTTTGTTGACTCTGGAGTTTTGTTCAGATATGTGGTTTATTAATTCTGTTTGTGATTATCAACTATGTTCATGATTATTAATTATGTATGTGATTAGTTCTTGATAATAATCTCTGCTAATTTGTTGTCCATTCAATGAGTTTCTTAATTCACCAGAGATGTGTTTCCAGATCACTCGAATGGGGTTCTAGATGAGTAGATATTGTAGAGGTTGGAACATGCATGCATCGTCACGATTTATTGAATAGGAAACAATATTTTTTTGTCTAAGCTATTAAGACTTTGATGTCCAGATTTCTTTATTTTAAAATAAATTTTGATGTCGTATATGATGTTTATATCCGTGACGGTTGACATATTTCTTTTCGGGGCTTGAGACGGTAAAACTCTTATAAAATGATATTCGATAAAGTGATAATCTCTCTAAATTAAAAAAAATTGATTCCTAGTTAGGACCAATCTTAAAATTTTATAATTCCTCTATCGTAATAATTAATAATTTTTAGAAAATTTTAGTGTTAAATTTCGATCCCCAGCTTTCGCATAACCTCATAATTTTAACAAATACATATATTTTTAACAATTGCATATATTTTTACATATTTTATGATTTTTAAAAATATGTTAAGATAATAGTTTGTACTAGACTTATTTGTTTGATAATAGTTTGTACTAGACTTATGGTGAGTGTAATTGTCATCTTGTTGAAAAAAAAATATCAATTGAGTATAAAATTTAAATAACGCTAGATGTCAAATTTGTTGATGATTTGAATATAAACAAAGAAATAACTATAATTTATCAATATTTTGTTGATTTGATATTACCAGGTAATTTTATTTATTTATATATATTTAGTGGATAAAAAATTATTTGTATTCATTCTAAAGCTAAAAAAATAAACATGTCTTGTGTGATAATATCTCCAATATGATATTTTCTTTGATTCTAACGGTATCACATTAGATAGATTCTACTTTATATCGAAGGTCCGACAAGGAATATATAAAATAAAAAATTAATTTTTTTCGAGAAATCGGAAAATGGAATTTGGGGATAAGAACATACTGTAATTTGAATGACTAGAAAAATATGAGAAGTTTTTTTTTGAGGAAAAAAATATGAGAAGTTAGTGGCTGAAGAATTAGCTTAGTACTTTTACCAAGAGGAAAATATCAGGGTGAGGAAGTGCATCTGCGTCAAGAGAGTAATAAAGTTAAAGATTATTTATTATTAGATTTGGACATTCATTGGATTTGGAGTTGGGACCGATCTACTTGTCGTACCTCTGACCGGGTGTTTTGATAGTCCTTTTTAAGATATGTTGGATGTCTTGATCTAGGGTTGGATTGGGTATAGAATGTCCTCATTCTAAACAGTTTGGAGTGAAGGACACACAAGATTTTTTTTGCAAAATTCGGAACGACAAAATAAAAAAAGCTAAGCGGGCCGCCAATATGACATAACGGTACATGCCAGTATCGCAAATATGGAAAATATACTGGCCAGTATGACATAACGTGGCATGCCAGTATCGCATAAAGGGCATGCCAGTATCGCATAACTGGGCATGACAGTACGGTCCCATTCACTCCAAACCGTTCGGAATCATTTCCTTCACTCTGTACCCAATCCAATCGCTCTCGATCTCACGCTATAATAGCCCAAGCATTTATGGTTTGAAAACGAGGTTTAGCTGTAACCAAGAAACCGTGGCCAAAAATAGAATTGAAAAGGGTTTGTTGGTTGTTGATTGTCTCGGCAGAATTCTGCTTTGGTCGTCGGCTCTTGTAGCTTCTCGACCGCCCATCGCTTCCACCCGTGCCATTCTGCGAGTTTTGATTTAATTTTCGTTATCTATTTGGCTTTGTTGTTATTTGTCTGTGTATTTCATCTTTCTGTTTTGTAACCTCGTTCCTTAATGTTAGGCTTTAAGTCACTCCTTCTATAAAAAAAATCTCACGCTATAATTGTAACTCAGCTATAGTTTATTATGTATAAGAAAAAGAGATTTGGTCTAATGATAAAAGGTGTGGTATGAATTACGTAAAGTTTAGGATTCAATTCTTCACTAATATAACTATGTGTAAAAATTTATCTTACAAAAAATATAATATTTTGGATAGCGTTTTTATTTCTACTAAAAATATGATTTGACGATCATTCCAACAAATTAACAACATTAACCAACAAAAAAAACAACATTAACCAATCAATCGTTGCTAAGATTAACGGGTGATGAAATTGTTCTATCTTAACCAAAATATCACGAGTTCGGGCCCTTGGAAACGCTACATTGTTAAATATTTTTTAAAAAAGTTTTGTCACTTTTTAAAAATCTTCTCTGACTCAAGTCTAAATTATTTAGTCTTATGGGTGTCCGGATATTTGGTGGTTAAAAACAAAGGTTAAAAAACTCACAAGTTCCTAAGTTTTGATAAGATGTACTAACATGTCTACCCTATAGTTTTTTAGTTCCTAAGTTTTGAAAAATTAAACTAGTTAATCTCTCAGTCTATTTGTAGGTCAATAATTCTTATAGAGTCTGAAAACTACCCCTCTTTTTTCCTAACAAATAAACGAAACTAAAAAAAAAATTGGTGACCTAACCAAAACACTCACCCAACTCACCGGCAAACTAGCATCAATGAATGTGAAAAACTGAAAATAAAATCACAAGATACGTTCCAAGCAAATTTCTGATTATATAAGAAAACAGAAAGAGTAAAGCACCCCGCGAGAATTAAAATTTTTGATTAGATGATGATTATATTACAAAATATTACTTGTGTCAAAAAGTTTAAAAATATTCTTGAAAAGATACTATAACAATTAGGAAGATTTTTGCTTTGTTTTTGTGTTTTGCTTAACGTATGCCACGATGTTACAAAAATTTACCGTAAAAATAATATGACTTGAATTCACCAAAAAATAAACAGCTAATATAATTTCGGGGAGTTCCATTTCAAGGGTTTTGTTTCTACAAGTGTTGATTTCAAATGATTCGAAAGTTGAAACAATAAAGAACAAAAGGAGAATATGGGCATCCGCCGACACAGGTTAATATATTATTGGGCAAATTATTCTTAAGTCCTTAACTTTTGGTTATCCTCCTCCTAGGGTCCCTGACTTAAATGATTGTCCCGTTCTTAAGTTTTGATGGTAATAGACTCTCGGGTCCCTGGAGTCAGAATATTCTATTTTATCGGGTGAATACCCACTTAAAATGACCAAAATGTCCTCCTACAAAAAAAAATCCTCTTACGTTCTTTTTCTTCCTCCCACTTTCAACCAAAATCAAAATTAAAAAACAAATCTAAATATTTTTAATGAGAATCAAAACTAATTAAAAAAAATTAATCCAAGAACAAGAACGCCAAGAATCACTATTTAATCAAACACCCAATTTAACATTGAGAACATTAAATCAAGAAACTAAATCAAACACCCAATCAGCCCCTGCCTTGGAGCTAGGGTTTTCCCGTCAACCATGACAAACGGCGATGTCATCTCTAACGACGACGACCTCGACGCTCAATGGGTTTTTACCGATGGAAGGAGACTTGCCGACGGGGGAGGTGAAAAAGGCATCTCCAGCGGTTGAGGAAGGAGACTCGCCAGCAGCTTCCCGGTCACCTTGACGCTCTCGTCTCTATCACCGACGACGAGGACCTCGACGCTCTTGTCTCTGTTTATTGCAAGTGTGCTTTCTATGTTATGTTCTCTTTGAACCTTTGGCGGGTCCTTAAATGTTCTTGCTGTTTTAACGACCTCTAAGACTCCGGATAAGTTGCAAGGTTGACTCCTTCTGGATGTTGTAATCCAAAAGAGTACGACCATCCTCGAGCTGCTTCCCTGAAAAAATCAACCGTTGCTTATCTGTCGGGGTCTCATCTTCCTTTTGGGCCCTAGTCTTGATGTTGTCAATGGTATTTTTACTCTCCAGCCCCAAAATGATGAAGCTATACTAGTGCTAGAACTGCCACGCCACTGGTGCGGAATCGACATGAGATAGCCCCTTATTAACAACACGCACACGCCGGCGGTGCTGAGTCGACATGAGATAGGCCCATATTGAAAGGGATAGTCCTTCTATTGGAAGCTCCATATATTGATAGCCCACAGCAGGAGGCAACGATAATAAATCATCAGATTTACGAGGCAAAAATGATCTACTACTACAATGTGTACTTTCACCAACCTCTACTGCACTTGGGTCAAAAGAAAATAACTGAAAGTCTACCAAGAGGATAGGAGATACCCGCGTCCTCTATTACCTTTGTATTCTCACTATTAGACCCATGAAGCAAAAATGATGAAGCTCTACTAGTGCTATAACCGCCACTTACGAAGCATGGGTACTCTCACAAACATATTCTACACGTTGGTGATAAATAAATTATTCAAAGCTTACTGATATGATAGTAGATGGCCCCATCCTCTATTACGTGGTATTCTCATTATTGACAAGAATGGGCCCATAACTTTTTTTTAGGAATAGAATGGGCCCATAACGACATCCCCTATTGACACCACGCAAGCGCTGCTAAGACCATCTGCATCAGCAAGTCAGTAACTTACAGTGACGGAATAAATAATTAATTTTTTTCTTATCCATACCTAACCCAAACTCATTATATATTTTCCTACCCACATCAGCAACCCAGGGTCACGGAATAAATAATTAATTTATCTCTCATCTATACCCAACCAAACTCCATTATATATTATCTACTATCATTTTTTGTTTATATAAAAATTATAATTAATTTACAAAAAATAATTATTTTGTAATTATAACAAAAAAATATAATATTAAGTAAAAAAATTAGGATTACAAAAGTTTCAATACAAAATTAAAAAAAGCCTTAAATAAAAAATTATAAATACGGAAGATGCAAATTACAAGTCTAATTACGATTGCCGAATTTCTGCCAAATATGCTCAATCAAATCATTTTTAAGAGCGTTATGAGCGTCTCTACTGCGAAGTTATTCCCTAGCAGTCATATAGAAGGATAGATTTTCGATGCGTTCAATAGAGAACTGAAAAGGTTCTTCGTTGTCTTCTTCTTATTCTTCATTGCTACTTCTTCCAGGTCCATCATTAGGGAACTCTGTCGAATCATAATAATGGAGATATGTGTCTCGTTCATTCTCTACTATCATATTGTGCAATATGATACAAGTCATCATAATTCTACCCATTAAATCCTTGTCCCAAAGAAGACATGGACGTCGAATGAATGCTAAACGAGTTTGTAGAACTCCAAATACTTGCTCCACATCCTTTCTAACAGCCTCTTGATGTTCATCAAATAACTTGTGCTGTAGGATTGATGGAGATATAATTGACTTGACAAATGCAGCCCATGGAGGATATATCCCATCAGTGAGATAATATGCCCTATCATTTTGGCGACTGTTGACGATGTAACTCACTTTTGGTGCTCGGCCTTCCAAGACATCACTAAAGACAGGAGATCGGTGAAGCACATTAATATCATTGCACGTTCCTGGTGTTCCGAAGAAATCATGTCATATCCATAAGTCATATGATGCAACTGCTTCCAAAATGATTGTTGCCTTTCTACTCATTCCTGCATATTGTCCAGCCCATGCATTAGGACAAATTTTCAATTCCTAGTGCATGCAGTCAATACAGTCTATCATGTCGGGAAATCCACGTTGCTCCTCGGTGTGGAGCAGTCGTGCCAAATCTTGTGCATTGGGCCTTTTCAGGTACTCGTCACCGAAGCAGGAAATGAAACCTTCTACGAACTTCATGAGAGCTTTCCTTGTTGTAGATGCACACATTCTCAAGTATTCATCAACGACATCAGTCGATGTCCCATAAGGTAACACCCTTATAGCTTTAGTACATTTTTGCAATGCTGAAAGACCCATTGTACCTACAGCATTTGCTCTTTGTTGAAAATATTTTTCATTGGCCCCAACTCCTCACCAACTTTCATTCCCTATTAACAGATTACCTTGGACGTCGAGGAGTTTGATCTCTCACAATCAGATAAGGATTGACAAGGAACGTATCCTCGATCAAGCGATCAAGGATTGACAAGCGATCAATTTGTTGATTATGTTCATGGGCTTGTGCTTCCCATTCATCAAATTCGATGGTGAATGAAGCACCAGAACTGAAATCAAAATCTGATTCTACTGATGTATTTTTACTGAGAGACATTTCTAAAGTGAGATGGGTAAACTATTTAGCGTAGAAATTATGTTGATAGAATAGAGTTAAAGAGAAGTGAAGATTGTGAATGATATTGGAAGGAAATTGAGTATATATATAGCATGGGAAGGGATGGCTGGATGTCAAAGTTGAATTGACATGTCAAAAGCTGCGAGACAAGAAACAAGTGGAGGGATGGGTTGGATGCCAAAGTTGAATTGACAAGTCAAAAGCTTTGAGACAAGAAACAAGTGGTGGGATGGGTTGGATGCCAAAGTTGAATTGACAAGTCAAAAGCTACGAGACAAAAAATAAGTGGAGGGATGGGTTGGATGCCAAAGTTGAATTGACAAGTCAAAAGCTACGAGACAAGAAACAAGTGGAGGGATGGGTTGGATGCTAAAGTTGAATTGACAAGTCAAAAGCTATGAGACAAAAAATAAGTGAAGGAATAGGTTGGATGCCAAAGTTGAATTGACAAGTCAAAAGCTACGAGACAAGAAACAAGTGGAGGGATGGGTTGGATGCCAAATTTGAATTGAAATTACTAACTGAAATTACATAAAATTAAGAACAAATTACATAAAGTACATCAACTAAAATAACTTAAAAATAAATTACATGAAAATAAACTAATCACTTTCCAAACACAACTGATATCAAATAGTTTTTCATCTCTTCTTCTTCTGGGGATAAGTGAGGTTTCGCAATCAAAGTGTTCAATAGATTATGATTCAGCTCCATTTTCTTCATTTTGGCCCTTTTTTGTTGTCGATTGATTCTATTTTGCTCCTTTTGTTTCTCCAGCTCCATTTTATTCTTCATTAGTTCAATTTCAGATTCTCTGGTGATTCTCAATGCACGAGTTTCTGAAATAGCTTCATCAGATGCCTTACTCTTTCCTTTCCTTTTTTTGGTAGCATCTCTACCCATTGGACAGGGCATTGCTGAAGATCCGCTCCTTGGAATTTCTGGGTTGGAGAGGATTGAATAATCCCCATCTTCAGTAGTCCTAGATCTTTTCGAGCTTCCACCACTTTCTACATGCTCATTTTCATTCTCCGGAGAAAAATGTGTTGAATCATGACCTAGTCCTTCTATTTTCCACTTGGAATGTTTACTCATAACTTTATTAAATATAGCCAAGTCAGAAATCTTTTTTCCTACCTCCCTTTCATAAATTACAAGAGCTTCAGTCTCAACATTGACCATGCTCATTCCGTTGCATTTTCGACCATATGCTTCCTTGTATGTACCGATCCATTTGCTTGCATTTGCACTAAGTCGTTTAAAATGACCTTTCAATGCATCCACGTTTCTTTCGTGGATCTCTTCCGACTTTTTTGCTTGAGCTTTATGGTACAAAGCACTCACTTGTCCCCAGAGCGAGACACCCTTATGGTTTTTTCCCCGTACGCTATCTTCGCTAACGAAGATATAAGATGACATTAGGAGAAAGTCTTCTTTAACACCCCAACTATTTGGTACCGCCTTTTCAGTTTTATTATTGCTAGGCACATCATAAAACAAAATTTGTGAGATTTGGTGTTCATATATTAAAATTTGGGAAAATTTTGGCGACAACTGAGAGTTAAAAAAAGATTGAGAGTTCGGATACTCTCCAGAAGTTAGATAAGATAAGGATTATAAGATTCGAATAGATTATAATTTGGAGAATTAGGATCATTTAGATCCATAGTAGAAATAATATAATAGAGGGAACATGATATTATGTAGAGAAAGAAGAGAGAATTATAGATTATGTATGAAAATATGTTAACATTGGACTCTATTTATAGAGATTTGAAAAATATGAATTTGCATATTATTTTTTTTTGTTTTGTTAAAGATAACTTCAATTTTTATAACCCACAAATAATATCAGAAAAAATCTTTTTATACGAATAACATTGTGCCTAGTGTAACTAAGTAGATAGAAAAAAAAAGCAAAAAAAATATTAATTTAATGGAGGGCGAGGGCGAGGGACAAGTGTCACCTCTCGGCCCGAGGGCACAGCCTCGCCTCTCCCCCATTTAGTTTTTCTTTTTTTAAAATTTTTTTCCATGTAAGCGTGGCCCTGGGTACAAAGGGCGCTGCTGCGCCTAGTCTAATGTGGAGTCGACATAAGATATTCCTCTATTGATAAGGATGGGTCCCCTATTGACAGCCCATTCTTAGACCTGGCCACGAATTGAATCCGATTCGTGATTCGATTCGATTCGATTCGTAAAAAATTCGATTCGATTCGACAATAATTCGATTCGTCAAAAAATTCGATTCGAATTCGTCATGATAAGAATTGAATACGGTTCAAGTTTTTTGTAATTCGTCAAACCGGCGAATTCAATTCGAATTCGTTTTGAGAATTCGATTCGTATCGAATTCGATTCGAATTCGAATCGAATTCATAAAAATTCAAAAAAAAGGGGGGGGGGGGCGGCGGGAATAAAAAAAATGGAGGGGTGGGGCCGGGATTTTTTAAAAAAGGGGGGGGGGGGGGGGGCGGCGGGAATTTAAGGGGGGGGGGGGGGGGGGGGGGGGGTTAATTGGATTTCGCTGACGTCAGCGCTGACGTCAGCGCTTGCGTCAGCATTAGGGGTAAATTATCCTTTTTTTCTTATCATTTTTTTTATCGTTTTAATCCCTAGGTTACCATTTTTTTTACTGTTGGTACTTTTTAAATTTTTTTTTTATAAATTCAGAATTTCTTCCCAACTCTATAAACACCACCTCTTATTCTTCAAATTTTACACATTCCAATCTGAATTCTCTACTTCTCTTATTGAAAATTTGAGCTATATAAATTATCTCTCAAGTTTACTAATTAGATATATTAGTCATATTTCTCATATAATTACTCATATTACTATATATTTAATCTTTGTACTCAAGATGGAATTAAAGCTTTAGACTCTACATTAGGACCAATTAAACAAGCACTTAATTTATTATGGGCTCGCCCAAAATTGCTAAAAGATTGGAAAATTTTTTGCAAATTAAACAACATGAAACCAAAACGTTTTCCACAAGATGTTCAACATAGTTGGAATTCGACTTATGATCAAACTAATAATATTATGTTACAACCTTACCATTGGGACCTTGTAGAAAAACTAAATGAACTTTTAGAATGTTTTAATTATGCTACACATCTTTTATCGGGTATTTATTATCCTACATCTCATTTACTATTATGCAACCGTTTTTATGCCGAACATTAAAATTGATAGTTTACAAAAAGATATTATGGATTTAATGAGTGGATATAGTATTAGGAATAATGCTTCTACATCTAATGAACCAACTCCCTCTCCCTCACAAGGTGAAAAATTAAGTTTTACGGAAAGATTGCTAATGAAAAAATAAAAAAGACCCCGAGGAATAAGTTTAACCAATTCAGAATTTGATTTATATCTTAACACACAATTTGATATTCCATTTGTCAAATCTTCTAATTTTGCTTTATTAGAATGGTGGAACAACCATGTAGAACAATTTCCGGTTATGTCAATTGTTCCAAAAGAATTGCTTGCTTGTCCGATTTCGACGGTTGCCGTGGAAGTTGGAACAAACATTTAGTGCAGGAGGTATTAAAATTATAGAATTAATTCGAATTCGAATTCGATTATAATTCGATTATAATTCGATTCTAATTCGAAAATTCATAATTCGTATTCGATTCGTTTTGTGAAGAATTGAATATGGTTTAATGTTTTGATGAATTCGAATTCGAATAAATTCGATTCGAATTCGTCCAAATTCGAACCGTGGTCAGGTCTACCCATTCTCATCCTACACATATTGATAGCTCAGTGCAGGAGGTAGCGATAAAAAATCAACATACCCGTGAGGCAAAAATGATGAAGCTCTACTATTGCTACAATCGCTACTTACAAAACATGGGTACTCTCACCATTCTCTACTACACGTGGTTGATAAGATGATTACTCAAAGCCCACTCAAACGATAGGAGATAGCCCCATCCTTTATCACCTGGTAATCTCACTATTCACAGGGATGGACCTCTTATTGAAACCATGCAAACACCGTCAATGCAGAGTCAACAAGAGATAGCCCACTATTGACAAGAATGTACCCCTTATTTAACACGCCCTACCATCCTACACTTATTTAAAGGCCACTGTAGGAGGAAGCTATAATGAATCATCGGACCTACGAAATGAAGCTCTACTACTGAAAAATTTATAACTTACAAAGCATTAGTAATCTTACCTATCTCTACAACATGTGAGTGATAATAAAATTACTCAAAGCCTGCTGAGAAGATGTGAAATGGCCCCATCCACTAATACCTATTATTCTAACTATTGATAAGAATGGGCCTCCTATTGCCACCACACAGATGCCACTGGTGCAGAGTTGATATAAGATAGTCCCCTATTGACGGGGATGTGCCCCGTATCATCCTACACCTATTGATAGCAACTTCAGGAGGCAGCAATAATAAATCTTCAGACCTGCGAGGCAAAAATAATGAAGCGCTACTACTGCTACAACCACCATTTACAAGTATGGATACTCCCATCATTCTCTACCACATGTGGGCGATAAGGAAATTACTCAGAGTCTATTCAGATGACACAAGATAGCCTCATCCTTAATACCACGTATTTGATAGGGGTGAATTTAGTGTTAAATCTACCTATCCTGATAAAATAATATAGTGAGTAAGTAGGTTCGAACTGAGGGATTGACACGTAAATCGATACAAAATAGTTCGCAAGACGTGATTATGAAGAAAGTCGAGATGAGTGAGTAAAAACAGAAATACTACAAACTACAAAAATATAAACAGTAATGTAATCAATGATAAAGAAAAGCACTGTACCCTAACACGCTGACAAGTTCAATTATGAATTTGTTATAAATGGTATCCAGAGTTTCTATTACTGCCATAATAGAATGGCAAAACAAATATACATAGGGTTCGAGGCAACTACCTAGATTTATTAGTTATGAAGTTCTCCCTTATGGATCACCTCTGCCTAGACTTCGAGGTGTATTATTTAATTACATTCTCTTATCTCTCTTAGGTATCATAGATAAGCTACAATCATGTAATACTCAATCCCATTAACTTGCTCATAATCTCCCATAGGTCTCATAGGAAAGGCCTACTCTAAGATTAATGACATTAAGTAGAGATAAGCATTAGGCACGTCGAATACTAACCACAAGTTCAACATTCAATCCACAACCTAAGCCATCAAATGTGTCATACGAGCACCACATTCAAAGGAAACTACTCCCGACCCATATCAATCATAATCAACATAATCATAGTATTGAGAATGAAAAGCATAAATGAAAGAGTAATTGAAGAAGTCACCAGAATAACGGAAGTCTCAATGGAATTGAAAGAAACACCAAAATGTATCAAGTGAAATGTAAAGTGGAAGATGTCCAAAACCTAGAACTAGCGAAGTCTTATATAGAAAACCCAAAAGTTAGAAACCCTAGTTTCTAGGTCCTTCTCAAACATGCAGCATAGATGATAAAAATGTCTCTAACATATGACATGGCATGTTCATTGGCGTACTGAGGATGTTTTGGCGTATGCCAAAGGTGGAAATTGTATAATCTGGTGTATGCTGGATTGAACTGGCCTGCGCCAATGTATCTCATCGCATAATCTAGCGTACGCTGATTGTAACTTGCATACGCCGGTACGCCCACAGGTCTCGGTATCCAGCCTTCGACTCCTTGCACTCTACTGCTCCTTGCTCCACACTCGAACCGCGATCCATAATCTTTGACCTCTTATAAGACAATATAAGGTGTAAAGGTCCACTCTCACAACTTCACTGAAATAAAATAGAACGATACGAAGACAAAATAATCAAAAAATATCATAAATAATATATCAAATAACGATATGAATTAACTCGCATCAATATTATCTTTATTGATAGGGATGGACCCTTTATTGACATCCCACTATTGACACCACGTTCACGCTGCTGGAGCAGAGTCGATAAAATATAGCCCCCAATTGACAACCCCATGTCATCTAGGGGTGAGGAATGATCGAGGTATCAATTTTATGCCAAAATTTGAAGCCAACACCGATGCACACAATTCTCTACAATTGACACCGATACTTGCTAAACTTTCACTATTATCGACGGTGTCTCGGGCTGGCGGTGTATTGCTGATCGGTCGGTGCAGCAGTGTGGCACCGATAAAGATTATTTTATAAACTGAGTTGGGCCCATTGTTGGCCCATTAGTTTAAAACGTAAAATTGCAACTTTTAACGTCAACTAGCATTAAAAATAGCTGCCAAAATATTCATCATAAATCATAAGCCATCAAGCCATCCAAAAATAGCCATCCAAAATAACAATCCAGTAGTTTGCATCCCAATTATAACTAAACAGAGGCTCAATAAACTGCAACTAAATAGAGGCTCACTAAACTGAAACTAACCCTCCGATGAGGCCTACTAAGCAAAGTTCTCCTAGAAGTAACATTATCAGCATTGGCCTCACCCTCGAGCTCATTCATCAACATCTCTGGAATAGAAGTAGGTAACATACTCTCTATCATCTCTCTCTAAGCGACTAAATACATGCTCATACTTCTCGGCAGCCTCCAACCTTAGATATGTGGAATTCCATCTCATTTCCACATCCAAACTCAGCCCTCTCTTGCTCTCAATGGCCACAGCCTTCACACATGCATTGAAAAGCTTTTCTCTATCCGAAAAAGACATAACATACTTCACCGCTCTGTGTATCTTTACAACTGACTCATTTATCTCTTTCAATCCACCTTGAACAACTAAATTGAAAATATGTGCATAACATCTCATGTGCAAAAAGTCATGGTTGGATATGATATTTTTCAGCTTATAACCAGTGGATGACTTCAATGTACAAATTGCCGGATCATTTGAGCTAACAATGTCAACCGTAATAGTTAGAATCTTTTCAATACCCTACTCAATTAAGCAAGACTCAATAGCATCTCTAATTGTTTCACCCTTTTGATCCACATTTGGGCAAAAGTTTAGCACCACTTTCTCATACACCCAATCTTTATCAATCCAATGCCCCATCAAACACATATAATTCAGATTTTGAATTGATGTCCATGTATCCGTGGTGAAACATAACCTCTGATTTTTCAAAAGCCTCTTCAACTTTGTCTTGTCATCTTCATACAATTTTATGCAATCTTTGGCTAATGTTTTCCTATGGGGTAACCCAAACCCAGGCTGCAAATATCGGCTATAGGCACTAAATCTATCTCCTTCTACTATTCTAAAAGGCAACTCATCAATAACCACCATTTTAGCCAATTGAAGCTGAGTCTCATCCGGATTAAAAGCAATTGCCTTCAACTTACCGACACCACCTCCAACTTCAGCCTTTTCAAAAGATAAAACAGTCTGTTTTAAATCTTCCCTTGCAAATTTCATGCACCTATCTAAGTGATTTCTCAAAGTTGTGGTTCCATTTCTCTTACTATGACATGTATACGGTGTACCACAATAGTTACATGAAGTATACTCTTCACCCTCTTTCATAACTGGAAATGTTGTGAAATGTGGCCAGACATCAGTACTTTTCCTCCTATTCTTATTAAGAACCTTTGCTTTCAATTTCCTTTTTAAAGGCAAGGGAAGTTTAGGATGTCGCATACCAAAAGCATTATTCGGCATCTCAACAATTGGATCCTCTACAACCTCACTCGGGATCTCTATTGGCGCATTAACATCATCCTCTACCTATAATTAAAGAAAAATAACAATAAGATACAACTAAAGCAAGACAATAAACAATAAATCAAGACAACAATATCATGCAGTAGCACTCTTCCAAAAATTTCGGTAACATACAGCAGCACTTGAGGTAACATACAACTAAAGCAGCACTTGTCAAGAACAACTATTGCATTAAGAATAACATGCGTTCGCACTTGTCCTATGGGGTAACATACAACTAAAGCAAAAATTAATTTAAACAATAATAAACAAAGTTTTTGTCTAAAACTCAACAACACTCCATCTGGTAAAAAACCACTCTTCAAAAAAAAACTCACATCCTTATCCTTAATGAGGTGGATTGTCTTCCATAACTTTCTCCGAGGAATTCGCTACTGATTTGGCAATCCCTGATCTGCTTCCATGATCTCAGCGTCAATCACATCCCACGAGATCAGCTCAGATTAGCTGTGAATATCCTGTAGTTAATATTTACCTTAACAAGAATATCATGTACTTGAATAAATCTGTACCTTGTAACAGTAGTAAGCAATACAAGCAAGTACCTTTCATATGGTATCAGAGCCTCAGTAAGGAAAACTCTTTTTTTTCAAATACCTACCCTGTTCGTGAAACCAAGATGGTCCACCTTCCTACCAACATCACCGCATCCCTCAATAGCTCCATTCACCCATAAATTGACACATATCAACTACATAGCATGGAAGGCACAAATGGAAGCCCACCTGTATGGTCAAGGACTGTACCAGCACATCGACGAAACCTAGAACCCGCCGACACCAACCAAAGCGAGCGAGGTTGAAGGCGCACCACCAATACCCAATCCCGACTTCCCAATCTGGTTTTAGAAGGACAAACAAATCCTATCTTGGTTCTTCACTTCAGTCACAGAATCGGTGCTGCCTTAGATTATCACGTGCACCACGACCAAGGAGGCGTGGCAGCGTCAGGTGCGTGTCTACTTTTTGGGATCCCGACCCCAAATCAAACAGCTTAAGACAGTGCTCGAAGCCCTAAAGAAAGGGAGTGACTCAGTAGATCAGTTCATGCATCAATGACAGCAACGATTGGCATGCCAATTTCTAAGCCGTCAAGACAGCATTGCGGTCCTAGTCAATTAGTTTCTCCAATAAGAAGTCATCCCATCTGTGTCATGGGTGCAGCATCGGTAAAATCCACAAGTTACCCTTTGATAATTCCTCATTTCAAGCATCGAGCCCATTAGAACTTGTTTGTAGTGACCTCTGGGGTCCGGCCCCCGTCACATCTTTTGATGGATATTCGTACTATATTATCTTTTATGACCACTTCAGCAAGTACATCTGGTTATATTTTCTCAAACGAAAGTCGGAGCTCCTTGATGCTTTTATACTATTTTGGATGCAGGTGGAAAAATATTTTGACAGGTCAATAAAAAGTTTTCAGTCTGACTGGGGGGGGGGGGGCAAATTTTAGGCCCTAAATAATTATCTCAACCAACATGTCATCACACAACGAATATCGTGCCCCTACATCCCCGAGCAAAATGGGTGTGTTGAAAAGAAACACAGTCACATTATAGAAACCAGTCTAGCAATCATGCATTATGCTTCCATTCCCTTACGCTACTGGTCGCTCATTTTTGACTTAGCAGCATATCTCATAAACCAGACACCAATAGCACTACTTAATCAAGCTACTCCATATGCCAAGCTCTTTAGGGATACACCATCTCTCTTCAACTTGAGGGTTATTGGATGCATATGGTACCCTTGGCTTCAATCACAAACAAAACACAAGTTACAACCGCGGTCTGCACCATGTGCATTTTTAGGTACATCCAAAATCACAAGGGTTATCAGTGTCTAGAGTTATCTACCAACAAAATTATAATCTCTAGACATGTGTTATTTGATGAACTCACACTCCTGTCTACAGATAAAAGGTTTACTAGAGTGCGGGCTGACCTCACCAACCCGCATGTGAACCCAGAAGAAATGCCAACTGGGCCCGATGCCATAACAGGCCTAGTCCTACTGCTACAAATTGGTCCAACCAGTAACCCAGGCCCGAGAGCACCACCAACTAGGCCGACCGCATCACCAGGCCTAACTAGACTTCATGAGCAACCAGCGGCCCAGCCCACAACACCCCTACGTGTCTATAGCAGACGACCATAGGGCCCGACACTGGACAATGACCCAGCAGCTCCACCGGTGCCCCCACCAGCGATCGCACCACCGTCGGTAACCTCTGACCTACCGGCGCCCCGATGGACCCACCCGATGAAGACTCAGTCCCAGCCTGCACAATAACCAATGGCCATGGTTGTCGCTATAGTAAAACCGATTGTACCGACATGTTTCTCCAAGGCTGTCCTTGACCCAAACTGGTGGGCAGCGATGACAGACGAATTCAATGCCCTACTCTGTAACACTTGGGTATTGGTCCCTCGACATACGGCAAACCAATGTTCTTGGCAACAAGTGGTTCTTCAAAATAAAGCATCATACAGATGGCTCAATTGTATGATACAAAGCCAGGTTTATCGCAAAGGGGTTCTAGCAACGTCAGGGGATCGACTTCTTTAACACCTTCAGCCCAGTGATCAAGTCCGCCACAGTACGACTGCTGCTTGCTACTGTCGTGGAAGTCGATCCCCGGACGTTGCTAGAACCCCTTTGCGACAGTTGGACATCTCAAACGCCTTCCTGCATGGGGACCTCACCGACAAAGTATACATGGTCCAGCCCCCGGGCTTTGTTCACCCCAGGTACCCCGATTATGTCTGTCATTTGAGGAAATCACTATATGGGCTAATACAAGCGCCCCAAGCCTGGTTCCATTGCCTGCGGGCTGCCCTCACAACCTTTGGCTTCACCAGGTCACGGACAGACGACTCCCTCTTCTACCTAAGCCATGGGCCACTGCACCTGTTTGTACTTGTCTATGTCGACAACATCCTCATCACCATGAATAGTATGGTAGCGATGAACAAGCTGCTACTCTTCCTCCAACAGAAATTTTTCGTCAAGGACCTCGGGATACTGGCATACTTCCTGGGAATACAAGTACTCAAAACATCTCATGGCTTGGTCTTGTCTGAACAGAAGTACCTCCAAGAAATCTTACAACGGGTAAAGAAGTTCACCTGTAACCCACTCACAACGCCTGTTGCAACCACATAGCCAAAGGATAAAAATGAGGTGGATTGTGACGAAGAGCTGTATCGCCAAGTTGTGGGCAGCCTTCAATATCTAGGGATCACCAGGCCCGAGATCACCTTTGTCGTAGGATGAGCATCGCGCTACATGACAAGCCCACTCCATCAAATTGGGCCAATGTCAAGTGCAACTTACGCTATCTTCAAGGCACCCGCAGCTATGGCCTACTCCTGAATCCCTCAACCTCGCACACCCTAGCCGAGTATAGCGATGCTAATTGGGAAAGCTGTCTTGAAGATAGGCACTTTAGGACTGGATATAGAGTATATCTCGGGCCCAACCTCGTGTCGTGGTCCTCCTGCAAACAAAAGGCTGTGTCCCGATCATCTACTAAAGCAGAGTATCAGGCCCTTGCAACAGTGGCTTCAAAAATTATCTGGCTACAGTCCCTGCTTAAAGAAATCCAGCTACCCTGCACCAGCCCACTGACCTTGTGGTGTGACAACCTCAGTGCCACCTATTTGACTGCAAACCCAGTGTTCCATGGTCGCTCCAAACACATGGAGATCGACTTGTACTTCGTGCGCGAACAGGTAGCTGACAGCAAGCTCCATGTCAAGTACATCTCTGGGCGCGACCAGGTAGCTGACATCCTGACCAAACCACTGCCCCGACAATGGTTTCAAGAGCTTAGGTCCAAGCTCATAGTCACCGACCACTCGCTTGTGGGGAAGTAATGAGGTGGATTATCTTCCATAACTATCTCTGAGGAATCTGCTACTGATTTGGCAATCTCTGATCTGCTTCCATGATCTCAGCGTCAATCACATCCCACGAGATCAACTCAGATTAGCTGTGAATATCCTGTAGTTAATATTTACCTTAACAAGAATATCATGTACTTGTATAAATCTGTACCTTGTAACAGCAGTAAGCAATACAAGCAAGTACCTTGAGAGAACAAAGACATCGGTGAGCAGGGAACAACTGAACAATATAGATCCGTAGGGACACATTGTCAAAGCAAATAGATCAAAAATTAGAAGTTAGAACCTACAGTCATGACTCACAGAGAGATGGGTTTCGCTCGTAGAGAGGAGGGAGAAGGGTTGGGCGGCTAAGTGGGGGTAGGTTTTAATTTTGGGTGGGTAACTAGATATGTATACTTAGACAAAACGACATCATTTTGTTCGGTTTGGCGGCCTCATGGTGTTATTAAAAATGACACTGAATTGAACCTGACCGGTCAGTTTAAACCAACTGCGAGCCCACAAACCCATTTTCTGGTCGGGTTGAGTTCTGACCCTCCTTCGGGTTGATCGGTTTGTCAGTCGGTCATATTTTTTTGGTTTCAAACTCAGCCCTACTATCATCTAACACCTATTGACAACCCACCGTAGAAGGCGGCGATAATAAATCATCAGACTTGTGGGGCGTATATGATGAAGCTCTGTTACTACTACAGCCGCCACTGGCAAAGTAAAAGTATTTTCACAAACCTCTACTACACGTGGGTGATAAAATCAATTTCTCAAAGCCTAATCAGAGAATAAGAGATAGGCCCTACCCTCTCACCTCTGGGTAAGATTACTGTTTTAAAAATTGCTGTTCGACTGGTAATTTGACCAGTCGGACCATTACTCAGGATCGAATCCGGGTCAATTTTTACCTAAAACACAAAAAGCAGTTCGACCTGCCAAAATCTGGTCCGATCGCCGGTGAAGTTCTTCCGGGTGACCCAGTTCTCCCGGATCAGAGAAATTAGCATTTATTTTTTCTATTTTATCAGATTTAATTTAGAAATAAAACCTCAATTTCTATGCCCGGAGCCTGTACATCACTTTTGGATTACAACAAACTTATCTTTTTAACAATTCTCGATAATATATCAATTAAGTCAAACAAATTGGACTAATAGTGGAACAAGAAAACTTGTACAATCATCTTCTTGTACTTCTAAACTTGTTTAATTCATATTTGAAGACTTTGTTTGGATAAATTGTATAACAAAGTTGCTAAATATTTGAACTTATTTGGTATATTATTATTTTAAATGCTAAATTAAATTTATTAAACTTTATTTAATAATATTAATATAAAATAGAAATTCTGGTCTGACCGATAACCTAACTGATCGGACTGGATGAATAAAAAATTTTAGGAATTCCACGTCGCCTTCCGAGTCGGTTTTAAAAATATTGGGTAAGATTAGAGGTGTGTTCAGTAAATATAGTTTTTTTATCGAACACTGCATTTACTGAATAATAAAATTTTTGCAGAAAGTGATCACCCTTTACTGAATAACCAATGGAGGATATATTGATTATTATTTTTAAATCTGATGGTCAATAACCTATCAGGTTATATTGGTTTGCATGTGAAGTGATATTGGTTTGCAAGATACTGGTTTATATATGAAGTGATATTGGTTTGCATGTGAAGTGATATTGGTTTGCATGTGTAGTGATATTGGTTTGAGTTAGTCCCCATATTTGGGGACTACCCCAGTCCCCACCAAATCTGCCCCCACTCACAAAACCCATTAGCCCTGAAGAATATCACGACCCAAGTTCAACATTATATAAAGAGAAGCTATCTCCCGATGTCACTACTATCATCTCCCAACACAAAAGAAGCCTAACCCCGTTGTGGCTTCTGGAGGAAAAAATAATGGAAGATAGGATTATTGCAAAATAATTGTTCATTAAATGGTGTAAGGACCTGTTGGAGCGGAAAATTAATTCTCAGATTTGTTTGACCATGTCTCAGTAAAATAGACGTATCTTCCTACTCGTATATCCGATTGATGCAATTCTAAAAGCTACAAAAAGATAAAATAAAGATCTAAAACTTTCTGGTTTGTAACTTCTCCAAATTTGGCACAGAAGGAGGTCAGACTTGGGTCGGAATTTTCGGGAGTAGGTTTTCTCCTAATTAGGCCGCGGATCTGCTGAACCTATTTTGGTAAAAATGCCGTAACTTTCTCCTCAAGTATTGGATTGATACGATTCTAAAAGTCACAAAAGGAGAAGACAGAGATCTATAACTTTGTTGTTTATGACTTTTCCAAATTTAGTATAGAAAATAGTCAAATATGGGTTGAAAGTTTCGGGCAGTTTAAGTTTTCCTTATTAGGCCGAGGCTATGTTAAGTTTTCCTATTTGAAAACGGCCTAGGGTTTTTCTACGAGGCTGGGGCGAGCTTATTCTATATAAGGAGAGCTAGGTACAGGCATGAAGGACACCTACAAAATAATACATCAAACCTTTAGCTTCATAGCTTTTATCGTAGCTTTTATCTTATGTAGTTTCGTAGCTTTTATCTTTCATGTTTTTCATGTTTTTCTCTTATCCCTATCACTAAAATCTTTCCTCCCCACTCTCTTTCTTCTCTCCTCTTAATCCCATATTTCATCTTTTCTCCCTTTCGTTCGAATCGCTCTTGGGACGACCACTCCGGACCTGTTCTAAAGATCATTTCCGACGTTCTACCACAATTTATCGCAACATTATTTTTTGGCACACTCGGTGGGACTAAGGAGGGCGTCTGAGAAGAGTGATTGTTGCATCAAAACACACGAGTTTCCACATACAGTTTCGAGTCCTTCCTCAAAAGGGACGAAATCGGTCAAAGGTTGTGCTGAAAGAAGACGTCCAGCGAGGTCAGTTGACTTTGGAGGGTATTCCGGCCCTTTTTGGAGCCGAATCTGAAGAAGTTTTCTTCATCAAAAGTGAAGATCGTTGTTTTTCTGTTTCTGTGGATATTAAAAATACCAAAATCGGAGTTTGTACCAGGATCGATCTGTATGATTGAGAAGTCCAGTCGACTTTGGAGGATATTTTGGTCTTTTTTTCGACCGGATTAGAAGATGGCTATTTCAAGAAAAATTGAAGATCTATCTCTCAGCTTTCCAAGAACATCAAGATCGCTTTAATCGGAGTTCAGACGAAAAAGATACAACCAAAATACCAAAGATTGGTCATTCTGTAGGCTGATTACAAATTTTCATTTTATCTTGTCAAATCATGACCAGTTATGAGGGATTTATGGGGAGCAATGATAATTATGAGAGATGGTATATTTCCATGCAAATGAGGAAAATTGCAGAGGACTATGCAAAATTAACAGATGAAGTTAGTGCTGAACTCCGAGCAATGCGATACAAGCTCTTTAAGAATGAGAATTCAGGGACTACATCAGCAACTGAGGAAGCATCAAGTGGCGTATACAAAGTTGAGGACCAAATAGTTTCTGAATCTCGCAATTTTGAGACAAGTATTGAGACGGTCGAACATGAATCGGCCGAATATACACAATCTTCTTTCCTTATAGAAGAAGTCGAACAGACGACTAGTCCACAGTTGGCCGACACCACGGCCATCGAGCCTACAAGGCCCACATTTGAGGAAAAGGAATAGCCATGCCCGACACAAGTCTCATTGGCAACTGAGACAACCCTAAGTGCTGTATCAGATACAAAAGGCATTTTATGGCCTCCGCCGGCTAAGGGAATCTTTGGGCCTTCACCAGCAAAGGAAATTTTAGGGCCACCGCCGAATCACCTGTTGCGGAGATCCGAGTTACCCTTTGTTCCACGAGTAGTGAGCCATCTTCGCTTGCCCAATTTTGTCCTAACTCAACAGAAAGACACAGGAGGCCAAGTCTACAGTCAGAATTCAATCTCACCCGGGGGGTATGAAGAGTGCTGCAACATTGTAGTCGAAGCTCCTACATCGGCCAAAATTATCCCGGCCAAAAGGCAAGACGTGCTCATGACAAAGAAGGTGAAGGATGATAAAGTCAAGTGTTCAACTCCTCCTCAACCAAGCAAGAGTACGGTGAAGCAACAACCTAATAGACCAGCTCAACCTCGGCCATCAAAGGTTTCAAATTACAGGGAATGTCCTCAAGTCACATGGTCAAAATCGGCCAGCAATAAAAAAAGGGCGCCTGAGTACGCGTGGGTTAAGAGAGACGTGGTCACTCGATTGGCGACCGAGCAAGGAGTTCTCCAGAGAAAGAAACCCTTCAAGGTTTGGGTGCCTAAGGAAGAAATTTTGCGGTCTAAGAAACAACCATGTGAGACACGACCCACAAAGAGTGATTTACCTACAAGGTCCCCAAGTTATCACACGAAGCTTGTGCGAAAGGAGATGCCAAAAAAGCCAAACCCACACTCGGGGGGCAAGTGTCCGGAGTCTCATCGACCGACTCTCACGAAGACTCAACAAAGAAGGTTGGAGCAAAAAATTCAAAAGCAAAGGAAAAAGCTTAGAGACCTTCAACAACAATTGTATGGTCATTTTGATGAAGGACATAGAGCTCCCACTCAACCATGTAGGCCTAAATCAAGTTTTTGCGAGAAAGCCGTGAGCACACGGATATCTCAAGATGAGTGATCAACTACACGCCTACAACGGCTAGGTCTCGACCGGTTTGATGGTACATTCTCCATAAATTTACGGTCTTGTCTTCGCCGGTTATTTTTTGAGTGGAGTTAATTTTCCGCGTGTTCAAAGACGGATACACGTCAACGCTTTTCCTAGCGTCAAAACATTGACGTGTGGGGGGCATTGTTGGAGCGGAAAATTAATTCTCGGATTTGTTTGACCATTTCTCAGTAAAATAGACATATCTTCCTACTCGTATATCCGATTGATGCGATTCTAAAAGCTACAAAAAGATAAAATACAGATCTAGAACTTTTTAGTTTGTAACTTCTCCAAATTCGGTACAGAAGGAGGTCAGACTTGGGTCAGAAATTTCGGGAGTAGGTTTTCTCCTTATTAGGCAGCGGATCTGCTGAACCTATTTTGGTAAAAATGCCGTAACTTTCTCCTCAAGTATTGGATTGATACGATTCTAAAATTCACAGAAGGAGAAGATAGAGATATATAACTTTGTTGTTTATAACTTTTCCAAATTTAGCATAAAAAATGGTCAAATATGGGTTGAAATTTTCGAGTAGTTTAAGTTTTTCTTATTAGGCCGAGGCTATGTTAAGTTTTCCTGTTTGAAAATGGCCTAGGGTTTTTCTATGAGGCTAGGGCGAGCTTATTCTATATAAGGAGAGCTAGGTACAGGCATGAAGGACACCCACAAAACAACACATCAAACTTTTAGCTTCATAGCTTTTATCGTAGCTTTTATCTTATGTAGTTTCGTAGCTTTTATCTTTCATTTTTTCATGTTTTTCTTATCCTATCACTAAAATCTTTCCTCCCCACTCTTTTTCTTCTCTCCTCTTAATCCCATATTTCATCTTTTCTCCCTTTCGTTCGAATCGCTCTTGGGACGACCACTCCAGACCCGTTCTAGAGATCGTTTCTGACGTTCTACCACAATTTATCACAACAGGACCCAACTGGTTCTTAATAGAATTAGAGGGAGGAGTTGAGAAGGAAGAAGAAAAAAAGAAGAACGTAGGGAAATATACTTCTTTATTATAATTCTTGATTGATTAAAATCTTAAGATGTGATGGCATTATATAGCCAATAACTAACAACTAAATAGGAAATACTAATAACCCTAACCTGATAGAAGTAAATCTCTAATAGACGAAAACAACTGAATATGAAATAACTACTAACTAATGAAGTCTCATGAAACCCTAACACATAACATCACTCCCGCCTTCGCGAAATAGCTTGTCCTCTAGTTGGAAGTCTGAATAGGAACGACGAAATTCCTCCAGCGGTGATATTTCTTGCTCCATGGTAGCCGCCATGAAGAGATTCCTGAGTCTGGCGGGTAGGATCCCAACCATACTTTGTCCCTCTCTAGTGTGCATTGGCCTCGAAAGAACTGCTCACATTTATTGATCCATGCTAGGGGATCCTCTCTTCCATCAAAAGTTGCGAACTCGAGCTTATAGGAGCTAGGAATGCCTCCACCTTTCCTTGACGGTAACTGTTTCGGCATCGGAACCGGAGTGACCGCTTATGAGTATCCAGTATAAGGTTGACAATTAGCTCCGAAGTTGGTTCCATAGCGTTAATCTTGAGTTACGGGTGGCAGTCCTGTACCTGTCCAGACCAAGGAGGGCATCGCAGGAATCCGGGTCGGTGCTGGAGGGCCTTCCGGTTAGAAACGGTGGGGGTGGCGGGAGGCAGCAGATGGAGACTGTCACAGGGGGTGGTAGTGGCAGAACGGAGCTACGTGTTCCATCCTCCCACCATTTCTCCAGGGCTGTCAATCACTGCGGGATGTCGTTCATCAGGTGACGCATCTCCTCCATGAATCGCATAAGCTGGGTGTAGATAGTCTTCTCATGCGAGCTAAACATGATGGGCGGAGTTGGCTCTAATACCAAATATAAGGACCCAGCTGGGTCTTGATAGAAATTATAGAGAGGAGTTGAGAAGGGAGAAGAGAAAGAAGAAGAACATATGGAAAAATACTTCTTTATTATAATTTTTTATTGATTAAAACTTTAGGATGTGGTGACATTATATAGCCAACACCTAACAACTGAATAAGAAATAACTGAATAAAAAATAATTACTAACTAATGAAGTTTGGTGAAACTCTAACACATAACAAATGGCAATGAGAAGCATCGAATTTTCTCAAAGAAATTAAAGAAGTTGCTGTTGGTTTTGGCGCTTAGGTGTTATAAGTGTGTGGAAGGAGTTTCCAAAATTGGATGATATGTAATTTCTAATGGTCTGCTAAATGACTCGATTGAAAAGATTTTTAACTTATTTTCTTCCAAAAAAAACTAATTTTTTTATTAGTCCTCATTCGCTAGGGGTTTTGGATTCATATTTTATACTAATAATAGGACCGGTAATCGAAGTTATCATATTGCATGTCTTATAAAACACAGAAACATGTTTTTATACAACTGGCAAGAAAAAATGAGCTCTAAGCCAGTAAACAATGCTCGATTTTTTCCCCTTATTAGTATCAATTCCTTAAATATTCTTTTATTACATCTGATATTTTACGAATGGTCAAAGTGATAATATTTTGACATCTACAACCAGTTTCTCAATTTTCTTCAGTCTGCTTTCTGGGTTCTCCTCTCTTTGAATCTTTGGCGGGTCACTTGTTGTTATTTGTAGTTTTTGGTTGTGGAAAAGTTATCATTCGAAAGCTTAGGAAACAAGAGTTGTTTCAAGGTCCACGTGAAGCATCTCGCGACCAACATAAACCGATCAGTCAAACAAATTTTAAAACGACATTAGAAAATGTGTCGACTACAAAGGAGCAGGACCAGATAAAACTTCGGCATGGCTATCGTATGATGATTCAACGGAAGGGAAATATAAGGATAGACACTTCGAACAAGAGAGAGATCATGCAAACTCATATTGAAGATAATTGAGATTTGATTCAATCGGCAACAAGAAGTTTCAAGAGAACTAGACATGATTCAATGCCCAACATGAAGCAACAGACGTGCTTAGAAACCACGCATAACATTCAAACAATTTAATAACCACCGCGAAGACGGAGGACAAGGTGCAAGGTTGACTCCTCCTGGATGTTGTAATCGGCAACCATCCTCGAGCTGCTTTCCAGCAAAGATAAGCCTTTGCTGGTCTGGTGGAATGCCCTCCTTGTCCTGGATCTTGGCTTTGACGTTGTCTTTCCGGTGAGGGTCTTCACGAAGATCTGCATTCCACCGCGGAGGCGCAGCAACAGATGAAGGGTTGACTCCTTCTGGACGTTGTAGTCGGCAAGGGTGCGCCCTTCTTTACCTTGAAGAAGGCGTATCGAGAGAGTATTTTCGGTTTATTTCTTGAGTTTTTTGTTAGGATGGAGAGGGACTCGCAGGGTTTATTTTATTTATAGGGAAAGAAAGGGCGGCGTCGGTAAATGACCAAAACACCCCCATGATATTCGCGTGTTGATTTCGTTGCTTTGCGTGTAAGGAACGGAACGACTGTTCCTTGCTTGGAGCGGTCGTTTGGCTGCGTGCGCTACTTGTAAATTACCTAATTCCAATATTTGGGGTTTATCTTTTCTGGGAAGGCACCAATGTTTTGGGCTGCCGCTTATATTAAAATAGGATCAAGTTGGAAAGTTACTACACAACTCGGACAAATGTAGCAACTAATTGGCGGGGCATTGTCTAACACGAGACCTGGTAGCAAATCAGTTGGCTACAACATTTGCCGTCCCTGGAGTGTACAAGAGTTTACAAAACATCATCTTACTCAAGGTTAATCTAGCTAGAAGAGCCTCATTTTCAAATTCCCATTCGATGGATGGGTGGCCATCATTAATAAAATCCACTTCATTCTTGCAATCAGATAAAATATGCACCTCGTAATACAGGAAGTTAGCAGCCACCAACGTGGTTGCTGCATGAATAGCTGAAATCTTCATAGCTAACGCAGACCGAGCATCTGCGGCATGGTTATGACCAGTTATGATCTGGCCTAAATAGTTTCTAGTAATCACGCCGACTCTCGACCTGTTGTCTTCGCTCGACCAGGCCGTATCGCAATTAACTAGCTCCTCGTTTACTCGAGGAGGGTGCCAAATTTGAGTCTGGCGACTATCCATAGTACCAGCAGGTACCCCAATAAAAGAATTAATCTATTCAAGCCAACCATGAGTAGCTTTTTAGACAGTAACAGATGGTACGGGGTGTTACCTTCAAAGATAGCCTCATTCCTTGCCTTCCATATCTGCCAACATAAGAATATAACCAAAAGTTATAAGTGGCTTAACGTTGTTAGTCTCAAGTGATTGTATCATCATTAGCAACCACTCCTGGAAATTTTTTTAGTAGACCTATCATGTCGATACCCAAGAGGACTGTGGAACCAAGTCACTCTAGCATTAGGGCACAGACAAATAATATGCATGATAGTTTCACTCCCTGAATTGCAGAGTGGACATGAATCATCAGGGCTTAGATTAGGCCTTTTCATTGTGTGCGCTATGGATACATTCAGTTGTCATCCTCCACACAAAAGACTTTAACTTTGGTGGGGCCTCAAGTTTCCAAATCAACTTCCAAACTTTGCTCGAAGCATTACCCAAGAAGAGGAGAAACGTGGTTATAAATATGTTGTCTCATATGCAAGCAACCAACCTTTACAGTGAAAGTCCCATCTCTGACCGTCCTCCAAACCAATTTGTCTACAAGGTGTTCTTGAGGTGGTTTAAGGGTCAGAATTGCCTCTTGTTCCTACACATTAAACCATTGGCTCAGAATAGATACATGCCAAGCACCAGTGTCCTGATCAAACAAATATTTAACAACGGTTAGATCACAAATGTGAGGATTATCATAGGAAATTCTCCCTTGTTCCAAATTTGGAAGCCATTAGTCTTGCCATATATTGATTGAGCTGCCATCACCAATCTTTAGGCCTTGTAAGCTGGCCCCAAATTTGATCCTGTTGGGAAGTGTCGAGAAAGAAAGTAAGTGGAAATTGTGGGCGGGACATAGCGCCTGCTAGCACCTTAGCGAACGCTAGGGGGTGTTCTAGTAGGTGTCGATTTCGAGGACCTGACAACCATTTCCTATTTTGCTCGGACTCTTGTTTTGGACTCCTAGGACGACCTAGATAGATTTCTTGTACACCAAGGGCTCATTTATTATTTAAGGACGTGTTACCCAAGGGTTTTGTATGGCTTTCGGATCCATCAATACAAGTTCTCCTTTCTCACTGTGGACGTAGGCATTAGGCCGAACCCGTTACCTCTTGTGTCCATGTTCATTGCATGTTTTGTTCTTTTGGTTGCTGAATTCCTAACAAGTGGTATCCGAGCTAGGGTTGGAGGATGTCAGACGGTGTGAAGTTTGCTCTTGTGAAGTTTGATGGTTCATCAAATTTTAGGTTATGGCAAAGGCGTGTCAAGGATCTCCTCGTACAACAAGGGATTGTCATCGCGTTCTCGGAGAAGATGGAGGACCAAGAGTGAGTGGAGTTAGGGGTCAAAGCAGTGGTGATAATTTGCTTGTGCTTACCGAACGATGCGATGTATCACGTCATGGATGAGGAGTCACCAGCTGAGGTATGAAAGAAATTAGAGGCAAGGTATATGTCTAAGTCTTTGTCGAACAAGCTTTATGATGAGCGTAAAAAATGCTCACTTTATCCTCTCTTTTTAGGGTCATTTAGATTTAGTTTTGAGTTTGCTAGAGTTATTTTATGCCATTTTTAGATCCATTTTCCAGAATAGTTTCATGTTTATGTTAGCGTGTCGACTGGCGCCCTTGTCGGTGCCTATACTCCGCACCCGCCGGTCGGTGCCTAAACCCCAGAATTGCCCGCCTGCTCAGCTCGCCAGACGGGGCCACTCGCATCGGTCAGCTTTTTCACTAATTTTTGCCCAGGAGAATTAGATATTTTGAGGACATTTCAGACATCTTATGTCATTTTAGGGTTGAGGGGGAGACTTCTCTATAAATACCCCCTCAACCCATCAAGTTGTAAGCCTTGACACTTAGAACTTAAAATTAGGGTTTTAGTTGTTAAAGGAGGAGCTCGATGAGCAAGGGTGGATGACGGGTTCGGATTGAGCGGCTCTCCACTACGATTGAGCACTCTCTTTCCCTTCTCTTTACTGCTTTTGTGACATTTTTCGTTTGAATGCATATGTTATTTGCGTAAATGACCATATGTGAGTAGTTCTCTTTTGGGTCGGGTGCTTTAGCACCTCCAAAATGCTTGGTTTCGAATGGGCTTAATCTTTAGAGTGTGTAGCTGTTAGTGGGCATAATGCGTTGGGTAATGGACCTCCGTTGAAACCTAATGGCAAAAGCGTAGGGAAACCAAGCACGTAGGGATGTATGAAGGGCATCTAGCCCAAATTCCTTTAATTTGACTTTGTCTTGTCTTTGCTTGCTTCACCCAACTTAATTTATAAAATACTTTCTAACCTAATCTTAATTGTAACTACTCGGGATGTCTTTGATGAGTGTGTAAACGCTCATGTTTTGTCATATGTTTCGCGCGTGTTTAGTCATGTTTTGAGTTATATTCATCATGTCATATTAAGTCTTATGATCGATTTAGTATATTTATGTTCGGGAATGGATTTCTACCCATTGTCATATTTTGTAGGAAATTGGAGCTCAATGAAGGTTGTTGGAGGGGTGATTTCGAGAGACCATATTGCGAGAGTCATAACTTTTTGTTCGAATGTTCGATTGTATCAAATAAGATATCGTTGGAAATCTTGAAGAAAGATCTACATTTCGTCTTTTATAATCGAAGCCAAATTCGGAGCAGAAGAGGGACAAAAATGGAAAATATGAAGATTCGATAAAGCTGTGCAGTCCAACTAGCGACGGGGAGTTAACTAGCGGCCGCCAGTGAACTTGGAAGGCCTCCCCATCGCTAATGAACTAGCGACCGCTAGTAAGGGGACCCAGAATGTTTATTGAAGACCTAACTAGCGGCCGCAAGTTCATTAGCGGCTGCCAGTTGCCCAAAACCGAGACTTTCCAGACTTCCTAATTTGCTAGGAATTTGATTCGTTTCCTATTTATTCGACTCTGTTACGGGCCAAATAATATAAATATATTATTATTTGGCTAGTTAAACTTCCAATTTAGATTAACCTCCTCTAGGTTTTCCTAATTTTGTATTAGATTCGTGGCTATATATAAGCCTTAGGAGACAATTCACGGGGGACGTTACGACTTGGAGAATTGAGAACAGCCTTTGGAGCTTAATAAAGGGGCGATTTCAGTTAGCACGGGGAGAGGATTGGCAAAGCTTGATCATCACGACTAAGCTTTCTCTATCTCTACCTTTATGTTAATTACTATAATGTTCTTCATTAATCTATTGTGCTTTGTTAACATGCTTAGTGAGTAGTTCTCTTGTGAGTGCGATGCCCTAATTATGTGATTACTCGTCTATGTTAGCTATGGTTTGATTATCTTTCGTAGTAGTTGTCAATTGATGATCTTAATGGTTAATCTAACTTGATCACTTAGATTATGATATTTAGTTGATAATAATGGACCGGAAGGCATTAGAATCAACGGAAGAGTCAATTGACATGTCTTAAGGTATTAATGAGGAATCTTGATACTAAGGGATAACCCGCTAGGAGTTAACTTCATAATTGAGTTTAGTTTAGTTCTTGGTCTAATTAATGAGCGGAAGCGTTAGTTAGTAATCATGATCTACTCTAGCTTAGTTTTGTCATCCTAATGAGCGGAAGCGTTAGGGAGATGCATTAGAATACTCCGGGTACTAGTTAGAATTTCATAAAAACCATAGTCTCAACATAGATGGGTAGTCCATAAGGGTATCGTGCTCGTTTATCTCCATTGATTTACAACTCGTCTTTTATTTGCGTTTCCGATCTAGTTTTATTTACTTTACAATCTTTACAATCTTTTAATTTTCTCGCCTCACATAATTATTTGCATTGATTTTGTGTTCAACCCTCAGTTCGAAACCCTACTTACTCACTATACTATTTGATTGTGCGTTTAATTGCTTATCAATTTTGCGAACATCAAATTGGCGCCGTCGACACAGAACTGAGATTTTAGGACATCAACTGAATAGCAATTGGTTTTGTGTGGCAAACTTGCTGATTTCGTGTGATTCCTTTTTTAGGATTCTCTAGTGCATGCCAAGAACCCGGAGTGAAGGACTAGACCTTGACACAGACACTGTGCTTGAGGTTGACATCGGAGTACTGGAAAGGGTAATTAGGCGTGAAAAGAGGGACCAAGCGAGATCATTGGCACAAAATCAGGAAGATGGAGCGCTCCAAGCTGTAGGGGACGCTCCACGAAGAAGGACGCTGTTGGAATCATTTGTTTCTACATGGAATGGGAACCCTAATGGTCTACAACAACCTCCTGTAGGTCCCCACTCTTTCCAGATTCCAGCAGCGATTGTCGGACTACTGCAAAACTCGGTCCAATTTGGCGGATTGCCAAGCGAAGATCCTCAAGACCATCTATCTCGATTTGAAGATATCTGCAACATCATGAAATTCCAAAATGTCGATGATGATGTCTAGAATCTGCGCCTCTTTCACTTTTCTTTGAGAGATCAAGCTCGTGTTTGGTACAACAAGTTGAAAGGAGAGACGATTCAGAGCTGGAATGATCTGGCCCATGCTTTCCTCCGGAAGTTCTTTTCTATGGCCAAGTCAGCCAAACTCTTGTAAGAAATCAACACGTTTATCCAAGGAGATGGGGAGAGCATCTATAAAGCCTGGGAACGGTTCACGGATCTCCAAAGTGCCTTCCCTCAACATGGTATAACTCAAGACAGCCTCATGAAAATCTTCTACAACGGGTTAGATGGCCCATCCCGTGATCATATTGATGCCTCCTCTCAAGGGGTGTTCTTGAGGAAGACTGTTGATGAGGCTGCTCGCTTAATGGAGGAAATGGCTGAAGTCAATGGTATGTGGCCAAAAGAACGTGCTAGACAACCACGTAAGGAAGCAGCCCGAGGGGTACTCGAAGTAAATGCCAACATGAAGCTCGAAGCTCAAATAGAAGCTCTTACCAAAAGACTCGACAAGTTGACCAAGGACAAGGAACAGGCAGCTGTGGTGCAAGATACTTGTCAGCTTTGCAAAGGGGCACATCCTACAACTGACTGTCCAATGTTGTCCAGGCCATTGCTGATAGAACACCACCAGGAATGGGTTACTCACAACAAGCTAATACTCATCCAAATTTCTCTCGATTTGGTCAGCAAGCAAACAACACTTGTGCCCAGCAAGAACCCAGGAAGCCATATCTAGGAGATCAAGTCAAAGCAATGGGTGACAAGATCGATCAATTGGTAGGGGTTGTCCAGCAGTCCATCCAACAATAAAATATAAATGTTCAGCGGATGGATCATTGCGAGGCACGTCAACAAGAGTTTGAGACATACCTGAAAGGGCAGGCCACACAACTCAAGAAGATGGAGATCGAACTCGGAAATTTGGCTGCAGCAAACACTCAAAGGGAAATAGGTGCTCTACCCAGCAACACTGAGTCGAACCCACGAGGACAGGTGATGGCCATCACAGTGAGGAGTGTGGACAAGGATGATGAACCATATATTCCTCCACCACCTTATGTCCCTCCACCTCCATTCCCGCAAAGACTCCGGAGAAAGCCACCACTTGAGACCAAACCCACTTCAAAAGAATGCGCCAAACTAATCAAGCCAGCCATAGGGGATGGGGTAGTTACTGAGAAGAAGGAGCAACCAGCCTATATTAGTGCAAAAAAGGATTCTTATGTTCCTCCACCGTCACCTCAACAAGTCAAGAAAGCAGCAGTGATCGATGAGAAGGCCCTTGAATTCATAGAGACAATGGAGGACATTCAAAGCCATGTCTCTTTCTTGGAGATGTTAGATAAAAGGCCACAATATGCTGAGTTTTTGAAGGAGATCATCATGAGGAAGAAGAGGCAGAGTGATGGCAAGATGACCCCTTTGGTAGAAAATGACATACCGCCAAAACTAAAAGATCCAGGGAGTTTTACTATTCCTTACAATATTGATGGTATTCAATTTCCGCATTGCTTATGTGATTTGGGTGCCAATGTTAACCTCATGCCTCTTACTATTTTTAGGAAACTTGGACTTGGAGGCCTCAAGCCAAAGGAGATGTACCTTCAACTAGCCGATCAATCAGTCAAGAAACCACAAGGAATCGTGGAGGATGTGATAATCAAAGTCGACAAATCTCTCGTACCTGTAGATTTTGTGGTGCTGGACTATGCTACCAATGAAAGTTACCCATTGATTCTGGGACGTCCATTCCTCAATATTTGTCATGCAATGGTGGATGTTCACAAGGGCAAGCTACTTCTCCGTATAGGCCCAGATGAAATCGAGTTCCAAGTAACCGATAAGCGCCTCCATCCACCATAGTGCCAAAGGGAGGAACAAAGTCAAGCTAACGACTCTAAATTAGCACGTTTAGTATTTAAGTTTTCTTTATTTTTGTATTTGCTTCAGTAACATTATTTTGATTTAGTGTTTTAATGGTCCCAGCAGGAGGTTTGGATAAGAGCAAACTAGATTTCAACAGAGCTCGCCAGTCCATACACAAACTTTATTGCGCAAAAAGACAATTAGAGCGAAACACCACCAACCTTCCCCACCGCCTCCTATCAATTGACAGGGCAGTACCAGTCCTTTCCTCTGTTCCTCTATGTTATGTGTCTGTTTTATGCCTCGTGATGTTCATGTTCGTGTGTGTGATGTTGTTGGTGTCTTGGCCCTACATTGAGGACAATGTGTTTAATAAGTGTGGGGGGGTCAATGTGCGGTTTCGTTTCGGTTTGGCATATGTGATCGAGTCTAGATCTGGATTTGTGTTTGTGTTTGTGATTGAAGTGGTGTATTTAAAGCAAATGATGAATCTCCCCCTTGAATTTTTGAACTTTTGTTAGAAGTTAAATCCCATACCTTGTGAGGAATCAAGCCTGAGTACGATGAGTAGGGACGTGTAGGAACAACACCCTTGGTTGTTTAGGTTAGTGGTTGCACTTGGTAGATTATACTAGCAGCATTGATGAGTGACCTTGTGAGATTTTAGAGCCAAAGGAGGAGACAACCGTCTTCGTATAGCATGAGGTGCCTACATTGCTCCGGTCATCGGGTTTCATGCCATCACTTGGTACCATTTTGGTGGTGTGGGTGTAAGTGACAGGACGGGGGCCATCTTTGATATTGAGCCTAGAGCCTTAGAGCCGAAAACCCTTTATATCCATTGTTTAAACCCGTTGAGCTTGAACTTTTTCTTTGAAATATTATATGTAAGCCAATATGTAAGCCCTATATCCACAATCTTACCCACCTTTGATCACTTTGGTCCGAGGATGCATTAGGTCTTAATCTTTGGGGTATAATTGTAAGGGTTCATTTGATAGAATAGCTCGGGAATAAACAATGGGGTAATGGGTAGAAATGAGGCCAACAAAAAAGCCGAGACCAGTTGCCTTTGATGTGCAATGTGATGAATTTCATGTGATTGAGGAAGATTGTGAAAAGTGAAAAGAAGGAAAAAAAAGGAGAAAAAAAAGAGAAGTGAAGGAAAAGAAGAAGAAAAAAGTGAAAAAGTGATAAAAAGGGAATGTGAAAGTTGGAAATGGAACAAACGTTGAATGATGGAAAGTGAAAAGTTTGGAAAGAGGTTGGAAAGCGAATAAATGGCACCGCTCGAGCTATGTGGTCAATAGGATTTGGGTAAAATCTTGAGATGAGTGCATATTAGATATAGTGTGAGGTATTTAGAGTAGACGAGAGCTAGAAAAGTTTTGTGAGCTCCACGGCCGGGTGGTTTAGCTACTTCCCACATATTTTATCCTCACCTGACCCTAACCCCATTACAACCTAATGAAAAGTCCCCTTGATCATGAGCCCCATATTTATCAAGGCACCACTGAGTGAGACGTATGAAACTTTGAGATCCCGGACGTGTACGCGAGAGATAGGTAGTTGACTACTCATATATGTGAGCTTAAATTTTTGAACCTCTGAGTGGTCAACCTTCTAGTGTAATCTACTAAGTGCGAAAACTGGGTTAAACTATCAAGGATGCGGTGTCTACACGTTCTTACTCCTTGTGCTTAGGTAAGTGAACTACTTGGTTGTGGGGTGGTGTTTTAATAAGAGTTTGAAAGTTTGGGTGTGTGTCTGATGCGCCTTACTTGAGGTCAAGCAAGGAACTAAGTGTGGGGGTGTGATGAGTGTGTAAACGCTCATGTTTTGTCATATGTTTCGCGCGTGTTTAGTCATGTTTTGAGTTATATTCATCATGTCATGTTAAGTCTTATGATTGATTTAGTATATTTATGTTCGGGATTAGATTTCTACCCATTGTCATATTTTGTAGGAAATTGGAGCTCAATGAAGGTTGTTGGAGGGGTGATTTCGAGAGACCATATTGTAAGAGTCATAACTTTTTTCTCGAATGTCCGATTGTATCAAATAAGATACCGTTGGAAAGCTTCAAGAAAGATCTATATTTCGTCTTTTAAACTCGAAGCCAAATTCGGAGCAGACGAGGGACAAAAATGGAAAATACGAAGATTCGATGAAGCTGTGCAGCCCAACTAGCGACGGGGAGTTAACTAGCGGCCGCCAGTGAACTTGGAAGGCCTCCCCATCGCTAATGAACTAGCGACCACTAGTAAGGGGACCCAGAATGTTTATTGAAGATCCAACTAGCGGCCGCAAATTCATTAGCGGCCGCCAGTTGTCCGAAACTGAGACTTTCCAGACTTCCTAATTTGCTAGGAATTTGATTCATTTCCTATTTATTCGACTCTGTTACGGGCTAAATAACATAAATATATTATTATTTGGCTAGTTAAACTTCCAATTTAGATTAACCTCCTCTAGGTTTTCCTAATTTTGTATTAGATTCGTGGCTATATATAAGCCTTAGGAGACAATTCACGGGGGACGTTACGACTTGGAGAATTGAGAACAGCTTTTGGAGCTTAATAAAGGGGCGATTTCAGTTAGCACGGGGAGAGGATTGGCAAAGCTTGATCATCACGACTAAACTTTCTCTATCTCTACCTTTATGTTAATTGCTATAATATTCTTCGTTAATCTATTGTGCTTTGTTAACATGCTTAGTGAGTAGTTCTCTTGTGAGTGCGATGCCCTAATTATGTGATTACTCGTCTATGTTAGCTATGGTTTGATTATCTTTCGTAGTAGTTGTCAATTGATGATCTTAATGCTTAATCTAACTTGATCACTTAGATTATGATATTTAGTTGATAATAATGGACCGGAAGGCATTAGAATCAACGGAAGAGTCAATTGACATGTCTTAAGGTATTAATGAGGAATCTTGATACTAAGGGATAACCCGCTAGGAGTTAACTTCATAATTGAGTTTAGTTTAGTTCTTGGTCTAATTAATGAGCAGAAGCGTTGGTTAGTAATCATGATCTACTCTAGCTTAGTTTTGTCATCCTAATGAGCGGAAGCGTTAGGCAGATGCACCAAAACACTCCGGGTACTAGTTAGAACTTCATAAAAACCATAGTCTCAACATAGATGGGTAGTCCATAAGGGTATCGTGCTCGTTTATCTCCATTGATTTACAACTCGTCTTTTATTTGCGTTTCCGATCTAGTTTTATTTACTTTACAATCTTTACAATCTTTTAATTTTCTCGCTTCACATAATTATTTGCATTGATTTTGTGTTCAACCCTCAGTTCGAAACCCTACTTACTCACTATACTATTTGATTGTGCGTTTAATTGCTTATCAATTTTGCGAACATCAGTCTTGAACCCGCTCCTTGTGGTTCGACATTGCACCCGTACTCCCTTTATTGCAAGGTAGACCCAAAAATCCACTCTTCAATTAGCGCCGTTACCGGGGAGCGCCGTCTTCCAAGGCATCTTTGTGATTTGCGAGATAGTTAGGTTAATTTTACTTGTTTTTAGTTAAGTATTACTCTAGTTTCTCCCGAGGTCTCTTGTCGTTGCATGCCACTAACTCGCTCGTCGGGGTCACGTGTAGACCAAGAAGAGCTTAATCAAGACATCAAAAAAATTGAGAGAACTTTGAGGAAAGAACAAAGAAGGCGAAGAGAGATGAATTTTGAAGCTAATCATGATGGAGCCCAAGCTATGGGCAGTGTATGAGTCACGATGGAGGACGAGAACATCCCCTTCATGGACTTCGCTCGCTTGACACTCGATGGGATGACATCCGGAGTACCGTGCCCGAATGTAGACTCTAACAAGTATACTATTCCATCTGAAGTTTTCAACACTCTCATCAACTCCTTACAATTTGGCGGATACGCCAAGGAAGACCCAAGAGACCATCTTTCTAGGTTCTTAGCAATCTGCGATACCTTCAAGATTCAAGGGGTGTCAGACCACGCAATCAAACTCTGCCTCTTTCCTTTCACTTTGCATAGTGGAGCAAGGCTATGGTACACAAGCTTGAGTGACTCGGGAATCACTACTTGGAGAGAAGTCGCAAACGCATTTTTAGGAAGGCACTTCTCATCCGCAAAGACCAATCAAATTTTACGAGAGATCAACACATTCAAACAGTACCAAGATGAGACTCTAGGAGGCGTCTGGGAGTGATTCAAGGACCTCAAGAGATTGTGCCTAGTTAAGAATATGATAGAGGATGATTTACTACAAGCCTTTTTTTTTCTCACCATTATCGCGAAAGCAACTCTCGATATAGCAGCAGGAGGGTCATTCTCCAGGAAATCATGACGAGAGGTCATCCATATACTAGAAAAAATTGCTTCCTCTACATTCTCCTACTCGAGCGAGCACGATCTTCATCCCTCTAGACCCCAAGGAGGGCACAAGGGTCGGACTTGGTAATTCAACTACAAGCACAAGTGGCAGGCTTAGAAAGGCGTTGAGATGTGAATAGGCACAGTTCAAGGAAAGTTGCACTTGGTCAAGTACTATACAAAGATTGTGGTAAAGAAGAGCACGATGCTAAGGAGTGCCATGAGAATGAGAACCCAGTTGAGCAAGTACACTTTGTCGGGTGAGAACAGAATCATAACCACTCGAATGCTAGAGGATGTAATTCTTACAAAACAGGATTGCACAACCACCCAAACTCTTCCTGCTCAAGAGACCCCAATCACTTGGCGATAGTACCAAATTAAGAGCCACCGCTCCAATTTTACTCACAGGATCATCAAGCGTTAGCACCCAGAGGGTGTCTCTATGATCGAGTAGAGCATATGGAAGGTAGGGATCAACGGTGGAATTCAATGCTCGATAAGATAGAAGAAATGATTAAAAGCCAAAAGGAGATGATGGTGAGCTTGGGTCAACAAGGATCTCGAATGGCAAACCTGGAAAGAATAGTTCAAGGACAAGCTCAAGCATATCCTGGGCCAGAGAAAAATAGTAAAATGGGACAATAAAGACTTCCGCCAGGATCCACAAGTACGTACATGCCATAGAGGACATACCATGATAAGAATGCTCAATGATTATCAGTGAAGAACAAGATCTGTTTGAAGATAGTCAAGGAGCAAATCACTCAAAGGGAGACCCTAGAGGAATCACCATTTCTATAGAAGTAAAGAAGGAGTTGGCACAAAAGGCCATCATAGACACAGGGTCTTCAGTGAATGTTATGCAACTATCCCTGTGGAAGGAATTAGGATCACACTCGCTGACCCCTTCTCAAATCCAATTACGTATGCCAAATGGGTCGATATCGGTTCCAGAGGGGAAGTTGACTGAGTGGACAATTTTGGTCAAGGTGACCGAAGTGCAGGCTGACTTTGAAATTATACAAGATCCTGAGGGGATGGACATGGTTATAATATTGGGACGGTCATTCTTGGTGACAATCCAATCTTCGATAGACGTAAGGAATTGCGAAGTTGACCTTAAGTTCGAAAACCATTGGATGCGCATAACTGCAGAAGAAGATGGGAAGATAACAGAGACAGAGCCAGAGGGAGATAACTAACTCAAAAATCCAGACGACAACAACATTAAGTCCAACTCTAAACTGGGCTTCCCGATGGGCACAGAAGAATGTTTTACCATCAACATAGAAAAGATTCATCTACCGAGGAGCAAAAGGGCTAGGGGCATGAAGGATGACGATAATGCAGCTTTTGAGGAGGAGGTCGGTAGACCAAGCAATCCCAGAAGGAAGAACCCAAGTCTCGGAATTCCAGTGGTGATTGGAGGAATAGATGTTCCCTTTGCCAGATGCGAAGGAAGAGCTCTAATCATTGTTATGCCAATTCAACTTTGGAAGGAGATGAATTTCATTGGACTATACCCATGCCACACAAGCATTAAACTGGCTAACAAAAGGACAATCACTCCCAGTAGGGTACGTAAAGGAAGTTCCAATCATGCTTCAAGGGCATGCGGTCAAGGAAGACTTCATAGTGGTTGAGCCTCTAAGCACAAAAGAACTCCTCCCAGTATTAGGAAGTCCATTCCTGGCAAAGAGGCAAGGTACAATTGATGGCTGCGACAAGTCGATTTCACTCTCAGTCGGTAAAAATAGAATAGTATTTCAAATTGATGACAGATCCAAAGTGCTAGAAGAAAGTAGTATACCAGTCAAGCTCTTTGGATCGTACACTCACAACCCCTTTGATAAAGTACATATCTTGTCCCCTGACGGCGACATGGAAGTATTTGATCCAAAAATAACTCAACTTAGCATCACACTCATCCAAAGAAAACTTGATATCAAGATTGAGGAAGTTAAAGTGACTTTGCAGGAAAATCCCGAGGAAGAGCAGAGGGAAAGGAACTTAGCTTCCAACCTCTATCCCTGATGAAATTATAGTGAGGCAAGGTCAAGCTAAGGACCATAAATGAACATTTTATGTTTCATTATATTTCTTTTTGTAGGTCTAGCATACTTTTGACATTTTTGACCCCTCCAAATTTTTTGATTTCTTTGTTTCAAAATGAATCCCGCACTTAGTAGGAATCTCACCCCAGTTGTAAGACATAGAAATGCGGAGCTTCTATACCCTCACTTATTTAAACTTGCGGTCTCCCTAGATGGTTAGATTCGAGGGGTGATGAGTGATATTGTGCGAGCTAGTTTGAGCCGAAGGTGGAGACCACCGTCTCTAAATTTTTGTTCATGAGGTGCTTATATGCTCTGGGTAATTGGGGCATCCTACGAGTACTCATTTGTCTCACCTTTTTGAGTAAGTTACGGGAGGACGGGGGCCATCTTTGATCAAAATTTTCCCAGAGCCTTAAAAGCCTAACCCTATATTTTCTTTTCCCTTGTATAGCCCTTTGAGCCAAGCCATTCCATTAATACACACATTTACCATGCTACCCCCAACCCAATTTCCCCACCTTTGACATCTAGTCTGAGGATGCATTTATGATCTATCTAACAGAGATTTGTGTAAGGATTTCATGATAGAATATGCTCATTAAGGGATTTTACTTCGTGAAATTATGCAGAAAATGGCCAAATTCAATCGCCAAACCTTGCCTAAACCAAAAATTTGCCAAAAGTGAATAAAGGAGAATCAAGAAAAAAAATATAAATGAAAGGAAAAATAACAAAAACAATAGAAAGGAAGAAAAGCATTAAAAAAAGAAAAGAGAAAGAGCATGTGCGACTTTAATAAGGTAACCAAATAAAAGGCAAGGTTTAGGCCTTTTGGCTATAGGTTTCGAGTACATTGGGTTGAGCATTCAAGTACGGTGAGCAAGTAGAATAGTCGAGTGCTAGGTAACGTGTAATAGCACATCGGATTTGGGTGGATAGCCACGACCCATTAATGTATCCTCACTATCATTATGACCCCCTTTCGACCCGAGCCAAGTTCCCTTGATCGCGACCCTCACTTAGCGAGAGATGAACACGAGTGTGAGTAGGATGACTCAAGACCCCCGGAAGTGTACGCGAGGGATATGGAGTAGACCACACCATAGCGAGGATACAAATCTCCTTTCCTCTAAGTGGTCAACTCTCGAGTCCTCCCCTCCTTAGGTTAACGCTTGGTTAAACTTTTGAGGGTATGGTCTCTACACATTCTTATTTTGTTATATCCGGGGTAGTGAACTTCTAGGTCGTGGGTTCTTCCTATGACGAAAGATCAATATTGTGGGGGGAGTTCATTTTTTATAAGAGAGTGCCAGCTCTTGACCTTACTTGTCTGTGTGTTGTGTCTATACTTGTGTCTTTTGCTTGAGGACAAACAAAGATTCAAGTGTGGGGTGTGATGAGCGCAAGAAATGCTCACATTTTCCTCTCTTTTTAGGGTCATTTAGATCCAATTTTAAGTCTATTTGAGCCATTTTATGCCATTTTTAGGTATGTTGCCCAGAATGATTTCACGTTTATGTTTGCGTGTCTTTTGGAGGAGGGTTTTGTAGGGACGTGATGACCAAGTGAGAGGAGGCGAGCTTTGGAAAGAATCGGGCCTAGAGATAGCCAGCCAGAACCAAATTGCACCCGCCGATCGGCAAAATTTGCATCGGTCGGCGTCTCTCCTGCAGGAACCCGCCGAGCGGCTCCCCATCCACTGGACGACGGGAGGACTTCATCCAGATTTCTCCGAACCTCCTGTGTCCCACCGGTCGGTACCCAATTTCCGCCGGGCTGCGCCAAAAGAAAAGGAGGTGAGTGTTTTCACGAAGAAACTGCCAAACAGCGGAAGCACCCACCGATCGGCTCCCAAACCCAATAATTGCCCACCAGCTCAGCTCGTCAGAAAGTGCTACTCGCACCGGTTGGTATTTTTGCTAATTTTTGCCTGGGAGAATTATATATTTTGAGGGCATTTCAGAAATCTTAAGTCATTTTAGGGTTGAGGGGGAGACTTCTCTATAAATACCCCCCTCAACCCATCAAGTTGTAAACCTTGACACTTAGAACTTAAAATTAGGGTTTTAGTGGTTGAAGGAGGAGCTCGAGGAGCAAGAGGTGGATGATGGGTTCGGATCGAGCAGCTCTCCACTATAATTGAGCACTCTCTGTCCCTTCTCTTTACCGCTTTTGTGACATTGTTCCTTTGAATGCATAGTTGTTTAGCGTAAATGACTATGTATGAGTAGTTCTCTTTTGGATCGGGTGCCTTAGCACCCCCGAAATACTTGGTTTCGAACGGGCTTAATCTTTAGAGCGTGTATCAGTTAGTGGGCGTAATGCATTGGGTAATGGACCTCCATTGGAACCTAATGGTGAGAGCGTTAGTAACGACCTAGAGTCCTTCCCAGTTAATTTTAGCATGACCTGAAATACTTAGCCGTGAAGGGGAGCGTGGAATAGCCTAACTGTTAGATTACAGATTTACTCGACGGGCATAGCCGTGAAAATGGACTTTTCCAAGAATGGTAGTGTGTCGTTGGTTCGAGGGTGGTGCATTAATGAGTGAGATTTAAGGTGGATAGTTGTGGTAGTCTCGAAACCTAGGTAAGGTTGACAACTTACCAACATTAGGTGTGAGTGACATTCTCGCCAAGACCTCCTAGTACCTTCTTTGTGGCGTGAAATACTTAGCCGTGAAGCGTCATGCCATAGTACACCTAGGCCCACAACGGACACAAAACACCAAGAGAAACCAAGCACGTATGGATATGTGGAGGGCACCTAGCCCAATTTCCTTTAGTTTGAGTTTACACCCTTTCAACTTTGTTTTGTCTTTGCTTGCTTCACCCAACTTAATTTATAAAATACTTTCCAACCTAATCTTAATTGTAATTCGCTCGAGATGTCTTAAACCCGCTCCTTGTGGTTCGACCATTACACCCGTGCTCCCTTTATTACAAGGTGGACCCAAAAATCTACTCTTCACTTTATCTTAAGCAAAGATTGTACGGGCTCAAATTGTAGGAGGGCTCAGATTTGAGCCAACATATTAATGGTTTCAGTCAACTTGTGAGTGACTTGAGAAAGGTTGATGTGAAGTTCGAGGAAGAAGACAAGGCATTGTTGCTCCTGAATTTCTTACCGGCTTCCTACGAGAATTTGGTTACAACTCTAACTTGCGGGAAGGAGTCCCTGGTGTTGGAGGAGATCACGAGTGCTCTGCTAAGGTTTTATCAAATGAGGAAAACAGGCGATGAACGAATGGAAGGACTGGTTGTGAGGGTTAGCCATGGTGGTCATAGTGAAGGAAAAGATGGAAAGGGATCCAAGTCGGGGTCAAGGAGGTTCAAGGAAAATTACTTCGAGTACGAAGAAAAAAGGGCATGTGAAGAAGGATTGTCCTAGAAGAACTCGGGATCGCGAGGAAAAATGATCTGGTTCCATGAATGTGGCCTCTTGCTTGGACGGATTTGATAGTGACTGTCTTTCTATTTTGTTAGGTCTAAAGTAATATGATTCCTGGATTTTGGATAGCACTTGTTCCTTTCACATGACACTCAAGATAGGGTGGTTCGACACCTACAAGTTCGTTGATCAGGTATGGTGACTATGGGTGATGGTTCCACTTGTAGAGTCACTGGCATAGGTAATATCCGGATCAAGATGTGGGATGGTGTCGTGGTAAAGTTGTGTGGGATTAGGCATGTTCCAAAGTTAGAGATTTGATCTCATTAGGAGTCTTGGATTGTAGCGGGTATGTGTATAAGATTGTAGGAGGGCTAATTAAGGTGGAGAAGGATGCTATGGTGGTGATGAAGGGTGAAAGAGATACAAGGAATACCTACAGGTTAGTGGGGGACACTGTTGTAAGTGGACTCACATCTTTGGGTTACGATGGAGAGGGAAAAAGCTCAGGTCATCTGAGGTTGGTTCGTATGAGGGAGCAAAGGCTTGACATGGATGGTTTGAGTGCAGTTGGGATTCGCAGAGATATGGATAACAAGCTATGGTTATTTTGTGGAGGCATGTTTGGCAAGGAGCCATGGTTGTCTCAGAGAAGCATTGTTAGCTGGGACCCGTTATGGTTGTCTAAATGGACGTGCACGTCAAAGGTGATAGGTAGGTTTGGCATTGGGCATGCGAAGCCGTTGGTGACACCAAAGGTAGATCGGGTATCTCACTCAAGACCAAACGGTAGAGTTCGTGGCATGTCGAGGGTTTTACTTGGTGGAGCAAAAGGTTGCCCGTTGTATGCTATAGCAAGTAGCATTAGTTTGAGGCAAGAAAATCCAACGGAGAAGCAGTTCGAGGTTGCAGAGCATAAGACTGACCAAAAAATAGAGGACGCGTCTATTGGTCGCAAGGTTGCTTCAGCAGGTGGACTTGCTAGTTGGGGTTCGATAGAGGTTAGAGGAAATAGGCCAAGCAAGCTCGGAGGCTCGAGCTTGGGGACTGGCTCCAAGTGATTGAACAAAATGAGGAGAGAAAGTTGAGATGGTCTTGTTGATGGTGGTTATCTATGGTTCGAGGAGGAGTCAGTAGAGTCAGTTTGGTTTCTCAAGTTCTCATAGTTCTTCATGGGGCGGTGTTTCATTAACGTGGAGTTTGTTAAATGTGACATTCGGAAAAATGGTTGGTCGGAATGCATCGCATCGAGATGGTTACATGAGATATGTGATTGTAAGTGTTCAAGATGTGAATTGGTATCATTGGAGTTCCATTTCAACCATTACAAGTCTTAGAGAAAATATTTGCTTGAGAAGTTGTTTATTGAATTCGGACAGACAGACCTTTGGTTAGTAAAAAAATCATAACTTCTTCAATATGGCTTCAAATGGTGTGATTCCACTTGATTCAGAAACTAGAGATGTTGAGGAACAAATAAGTTGACAATCAAATTTGACAAAAACCAGAGCAAGGCCGCCATATTTGAGCTGCTTGCTTGTGAATGAATCTGATTGGACCCCAAGTTCTTTGTTTGCTTCTTAGAATTAAAGGAAGAGGTGAGTTGATTGCTATTGGACCTCACCCACCTCTTCATATATCTCAGAGACTTTTATGAAGAGGCAGAACACTTATCTCCTTGGTCATAAAACGAAAATTTAAGAGAAGAAGAGAGAGAATTGAAGGAAAGAGAAAGAAGCTGCTGGATAAAGAATCAAGCGGTAAGCCTACTTCCGTTCAGATTTAGACTTTAAACCTTTGAAGAGAGTTGTAGAGAACTTCAATACCTTTCTTTTGGTATATCATATGTGGAATTTGGATCAGGGAATCGACGGAAAATTCGTTTTGAATCAGACTGTCGTTGAAGAAGTACACAGCTGAGGTTGTTCAGGAAAACGTGATCGGTAAGCATACTTAGGCTTCGAATTGGGACATGAAATTTTGACAGCTTACAGAGGACTCTATAAGCTTTCTAACCGTATATCATATGCCTTATTTGGATGAAGAAATCGTATTCAAGACTTGGTTGAAATTCGGACTTGCTTGCTGTGTTCAGATTGAAGGGGGTCAAGAATAGAGACTTGGTAAGTGGTTTGGTTGGAAATTTCAGTGAATATGTGGATTCTGAGATATCAAGTACATACAGGGGAAGTCATGTAAAGTGTTATTTAAAGTGGTTATGATCTGAAATTGAGTTATATGTGATAATTGTTGAAGATGAAGTGGTTGAGCTTCTCTTGTGTTTGGTTTGTGTTGTGATTGCCAAAACAGATTGTTGGATGGCATTTATGACCATGAGTAGGCTCTAAACAGATTATACACGTGTGGTATATTTGTCAAGAAAGTAAGGATTGAAAGAGATTGAGATATTTGGACATGTTTGATGCTTGTTTAGACGATGTGTTGTGATTATGTCGTTATCCGTTGTTCTGAAGTATTGGCAGCGATTTGGTTTAGGAATTCAGAGGTTAACCTCGTTATTTTGATTTGGGATTGTGAACAGAATATCTGCAAGGTGTGGGGTGTGAAGGAGAATCATTTCAAAAGCTTTGAGTGAAAGGCATTGGATTCAGAAATCAGTGTGATCGGTGGATCTTCGTTGTGTAAGCGGATAGACCATGATATGTTGGTTGTGTTTGTTATATGCATGTTTCAGATCTTGATTGATGTGCGTCTCATGCATATGTTGTTGGTTATGAGAGGAGATTGTGCATATATGATTCTGGACCGTTGGGTCATATGTTTGATAAGATATGTGTTTTGTGAGAGAAATGAACAGGCTTTCCCGTACTAACCGGGGATGTTAGTCTATGAGCTCATAGTTTAGGGATATCACTAGCTTACGTATGTAAGCTAGCTTTGTGTTTGTGTGGACGGAGATTTGTTTGGCCATTTGGATATCCCTTGGCAGTCAGAGGAAGGGGCCTTTCAAAACCTGTTCATGGCTCTATGTGTCTGTGTGTTTATATTTTTGTTTTCGGTAATTTGTGCATCATATGGTCATCATGCATTTCAAGTTCAGTTACGTTGAACATGGTTGAGTTCTGTGGCACGTAGATCTCAGACATAACTTATATGTTATGTTCTATCTTCTTACTAAGTGTTCCCAAACACTTACCCCCTACTAATCTATCTCAGGTTCCAAGGTGCCATAGTAGCGTTGATTCTGGAGTCTGTATTTCGAGCCATCTTATTCGTTCGAGGGCTACACTTTTGAGGTCTCCAGACTTGTGCTTCCTTGTACATCTGTATAGATGCTCCGTAGTGGTTAGATCCTGGTTTATGTCCGATTTTGGATTTGTCATTTGGAGATGGATTGTTCAGATTTTCGTTGATGGTTGCGTACCATCTTTGCATCTGTTGTATCTTTCTCAGGTTTGTATGATGTGAGTATTGATGAATTTGTGTGAGGCTTGCTAGATTGCACATTTGCAGATGTTTGTCGTGGAGTCTAGCGCCGGTCACCGACCTGAGAGCGGGTCGTGACATTAAAGTTCGGGTGAAGCTTCATGGTTCTTCAGAAAGGATGATTTTCTCGCCGAGGTGGAGATTGTTGGGAAGTGTTGGGGTGAGCATAGTGACCGAACCGGACCGAACCGGAACCGAATTGTTAGGAATATCGCAAACTGGACCGGACCGAATTCTACTCCGGTTCGAACCAGAACCGAACTAGATATTTTAGTTCGGTCTAAAACCGGACCGGACCAGAAAAAAATGCACAAAGAATGAGTTCCATACCGGTCGAAACCCTGATCTGGACCGGACCGGATCGAAAAATCGAATTTCTTATATAATGTGAACCGGACCGGACCATTTTTCTTTTTGGTCCGGTCTGGTTCGGTTTTTTCGGTCCAATTTGGTTCGGTTTGACGGTTTCTGGTCCATTTGCTCACCCCTAGGCACTAGGATAGAGGGAGTATCTGACAGTCCCACTTCGCGACTCTTCTTCTGCTTTCCGTCCAATCGCTCTGTTAACACCTCGGGAGCCCTCGTTCCGTAACCTAGCCTTTAGGAAATTCCTGACTTGCCCCTGCAAACAAGTCTCCGGTCAGCTACTGAAACTTTCTTCTACTTTCTTCATCGTCGTCCTCAAATGGTCCTCCTGGAGACCAAAAGGGGGCAGCCGGTGCCGTTGCCAGAGATCCCCTCTCGCAAATGAACCTGTCTCGTCGTCCTCAAGTGTCTCCATCGTCGTCCTGCCTCTTGGAACCGAGGGCAAAATTGGAAAATAAGGTGGATAAAAGGGGAGTACACGAGTTAAATCAGTACCGTTCAAGATTTGACATCAGTGATCCAAATATGAGTAGAATGGTGCTCACTATCAACATCAAATCCACTCCAAATGGTCACTTTGAATATGTACTTTCTCACATGGTGGGATAATTAAAATTTCTATTTTCTGGTGGACAAATTAAAAATTTCAGACGAACTTTTCGATGACCTATACATAAACGATCTACCAGATATCCCACGTCATCAGAATCTCGCCACATCTGTTGATTTATGCAATTAATAAATAATAAATAACATGACAAAATCTAGCTTTTCTTCTTCATGTGAGAAAAATTTACAGTAATGGAATATCATAGATTTACTATCGATGATCTTTTAAATTTATTTAAAATATGAATGGTTTAAACAGTACATTTAGTTTTTCTCTTTTAAATTCTCTTAAAAGATAAATACCCAAATTTATATCAAAAAAATAAATTACCCAAATAATAATATTACAATTTAGGATTATTCTTACATTAGTAACGGCGTTTGTCCTGCTTGTAGGGTTTTAGGAACTTAACTCGAAAAATCCTTTTCCCTTTCCCTTTCCTCTTCCTCTTCCCCGCCCACAGATGGCGGCCAACCCAGAACCCGAGCCGAAGCCAGACCAAACCCAGAAGAAGCAACAGCCCCAGACCGAGACGGAATCTGATGAGGAGGAGGAGGAGGATCAGTGGTGGGAAGAGGAGGATGGAGATGCAGAGGAGGCAGAGCCTCGCCTGCTCTGCCTCTTCTGCCACTCGGAGTACGTGTCCTGCGGCGAGCTGTTTGAGCATTGCCACTCGGCCCACTGTTTCGATTTTGCGGGGTTGAGGAGGGAGCTCGGGTTGGGTTTCTATGCCTGCTTCAAGCTCATTAACTATATCCGCTCTCAGGTTGTTGCAAAAAGATTAAGTCTTTTCTTTTTTTAGGTTTTGGTTTTAATTAGAATTTTGTAGTTGGTTTTGGAGTGAATGTTTGTTTTTAAATTTGACTCTTTTTGTGTAATTAAGGGGAGCAGAGAATGTGCTGTAACATGAGAATTGTTTAGATAATCTTCTCCAAGTTTGACTCTTTTTGTGTAATTTGTTTACGAGAAGATGGATGCATCTGATTGTGTCCCGTTGAAGTTGCTGGAAAGTTAGCCGAAGCAAAGACGAAAGGAAAGCTAATTAACCTTAAGATTAACACGATCATATCTGTGATTTGGCCCTATTGTTCGAATAGAACAGTGAATATTATGACATATAGGCTGTGTATGTCCACAATACTTCTTGTTTCATAGACTGTATGTCCTTTATTTTGCCTCATCTTATCTGCTTTTAGCATAGGCTGTTCTTCCCAGCTTCTTCACCGAAAGAGAACTTTCTTCTTAACCAAGGCATATCTGAATTCTGAGTCATCTGCATTTCATTCTCAGGTGGCATGCAATCGGTGTTGGAGTTGCCGGCTTGAATTTGAATCCAATGAAGAGCTAGTCAATCATTTGCACGAGACACTCGATGTCAAAGGCATCAGACATTTGTGGGATGATGATAAATATCTTCAACCTTACATGGAAGATGATTCACTCTTGTTCAGTTTTGATGAAGACGAAGATGGAGAGGAGGATTTTATTGCCCCAGTTCACCTAGAGGATGTGGTGATGGAATTGGGTGCCGATGCCAATATTGCCATGGAAATTGATCTTGGTGCTTCTTCTTCAAATGGCCGTGTAAGCTCAGGAGCTGCTAACATTGGTCCGATCAATGGCGCTGTACCCATGGAACACACTGAGACATCTGATGTGAAGCAAAGAGATAACAACTCAAGCTCTCTATTAAATCTTGCAGCAAAGGAAGTTAAGAAAGTTAATGAAGATTATTTTGGCTCATATAGTTCATTTGGCATCCATAGAGAAATGCTTAGTGACAAGGTATCTTCTCTTTCTTCCAGAAACAGCAGCTGGACTATCCTATTAGCAAGCATATTTAAAATTATACGGCATATTGCATAAGCAGATTTACTCCCTTATTTCAGGTTAGGATGGATGCTTATAGGGAAGCTATCTTGCGGAATCCTTCACTCATTACAGGTGCAGTTGTTATGGATGTAGGGTGTGGCACCGGCGTACTAAGGTATGATCTGAAGTATTTCTGGATGTTGCTCTTATTTTTCTCTTCTAATCTTATAGAACATTTTCGGGATAAGTTGGGATGATCTTGTAAAGTTTACAAATGGTGCACCCTTCCAGACACCATCTATAAAGCCTTACTACAATTTGATTCAACTTTAGGTGCGGTGCATCATCTTTGTCTTAGTTATCTCCTTATGCTTGCAGCCGAATTTCATGTTCATCAATGCTTCTTGCTCATGCAAAATCTGTGAAGTGGGAAGGTCCTTAACCAGATGCCTAACTGAACCATATGTAATTCTCGGATTTTTGATAAATTCTGCATGCTATGATAACCTTTTTATACAGCTCATTAGCTGATCAAATATAAAAGCAACTTCTCTGTCCATTGGCTCCTAACTGATGCTCTCTTTACTTAAAGTTTTTATGTCCAATTTTTTTCTTGATTTTGATTTCTCCTTCTGAGTTCTTTTGTTTGAAGTTTCAAATTTGCTCTGTATTGCGTTTGCAGTCTCTTTGCAGCACAAGCAGGGGCCTCTAGAGTAATTGCAGTTGAAGCTAGTGAAAAGATGGCTGCAGTGGCAACTCAAGTGAGCAATTAGTTTGAGGTTGAGTTCATCCCGAATGTTTCTATGGCTTCTAGACCGTGAACTTTTTTTTGGGTTTGGTTGTCCACAGATTGCTAAAGATAATGGTCATCTGCGAGTCAATGCCACAAATAAAGCGAATGGATGCAATGGTCAGGTTGTGGAGGTTGTCCAAAGCATGGTTGAGGAACTAGACAAAACTTTGCACATTGAACCTCGGAGTATTGATGTTTTGATGAGCGAGTGGATGGGATATTGCTTGTTATATGAGTCCATGCTGGGTTCTGTGCTCTATGCAAGAGACAAGTGGTTGAAGCCTGGAGGTGCAATCCTCCCGGACATTGCAACTATGGTTAGCTCTTCATGGAAACATCAATTACTTTCTGATTGGGGTTTTCAGCTGAGCCTTATCGTTTTCCTATGCAATGTTTTCAGTATGCCGCAGGATTCGGAAAAGGCAATACCAGTCTCCCTTTTTGGGAAGATGTGTATGGATTCAACATGTCTTCTGTGGGTAAAGAGCTTTTACAGGATGCTGCAAAATTTCCGATTGTTGATGTGGTGGAAGATCGTGACTTGGTCACACCGGCTGTGGTTCTCCAGGTACATGCTCTTATCTTTAGTAGACCTTTGATCTTCATTTTCTCTTGTTTTCTCCTATGAGTTTCTAGCTTCATACATTAGTGAAGCTTTGGCTGACACTTGTGTCCATCGTGCACCTTACTCAGAATTAGGAGGTGGGTGTAGACTTCAGCTTCGTAATTGTATTATGTTCGTGAATATCCTCCTTTCCTGCCATCTTTCTTCTGATGGGAGCTGAGCTCGCAATTTAAATATGCTCAAGGTTTCTAATAGCCGTTAATATGGTTATGGGTTCGATAAAGTTCTTGACCCAATACTTTAAAAAATATGATAATAGTGAAGAAGAAATGAGGGCAAAACTAAAAATGTATTCAACTACAAAGTGTTTCAACTATGGGAGCAATGCCAGAATTGATTTTGAAAATGTAGAGATTCTTGAGATGGAATAGCCACTCTATTAAAACAGCAAATATAGAAGCATCAACTGCACTTGGGCTCCCCACTGCCTGCTTGTTGACAAGGTTTATGTTTTGTGATCATGGATCGTTGTTTTCATCTGATGTGCTGATCGTGTGATGGGCTTTGTCATGTTTTAGACTTTTGACTTGACATCAATGAAGCCTGAAGAAGTGGATTTCACTGCAAGCATTGCGTTGGAACCAAAGTCTTATAGCAGAGAAAATGATTCTTCTGCACCGGTGCCTAAAACGAGTAGCTGTTACGGAGTGGTTTTGTGGTTTGATACTAGTTTTACAGAACGGTTCTGCAGAGAATCCCCTGCTGTATTATCTACGTCCCCATGTGGTCCCAAAACGCATTGGTCCCAAACAATCTTCACCTTCACGGAGCCAATAGCCATGGCGGCGGAAGAACTCTCTTTTAACAAATCAGCTACCGTCGGGACGGATCTTTGTCCTGCCGCAAGACTTCATCTACGTATCAGTGTTGCTCGTGCTGCACAACATCGCTGCATCGACATCTCTGTGGAAACCACTGCCATATGCTTTGATGGTCGGAGGAGGTCTTGGCCTGCGCAGATGTTCAATTTATCCTAGATCAGTTTAGCCAGAAGCTTGTTTTTTCTTTTTGCCAGAAGGACTTCTGTTGTCTTGTTTAACCATGTCAAGATTCAAGTAATTTGTATGTGTTTGAAGGGACTTGCAACGACGGCATAGCGTGTGCTAGGACGGTCCTGGACGAAAATACATGTCTAGGACCAAATCCGGTGCCTAAATTTCAGCCCAATATATTTAAAGCTTACTTCATTAATAGCCAGAATCTTAGCATAATTATATAAGGTTGGTGTCGTAATTTATTTCATAAAATCATCTTGAAATAGGTATAATAAATATTGTGATCAACAATCAAGAAAATCAAATATTTATCATGCATTTGCTTGCATCTTATATAAAAAGAAATGTTAAATTCGTACTCCTATATTTTATGAACTATAACATGTTAATCACCTAGCATGCTTACAATTTTTAGTTGTATATGGGTACAAATTCTAATATCGTATAAAGATACTTTGAGAACCAAAATAAAATTATATACTCCAGATGACCTCGTGATTATCAAGAATTCAAGATGCATTTTATCCTTAAAATTAGTTTAACATTTTGATTATATATGCTCATTGAGAATCAAAGTTTCTTTATATCTATAGAGATCAAGACACAACACAATGTAATTTTTTTATGAACTTCACTTTCAAATTCATTTCTTAGATAATTAATTTTAAGTTGGAGTTCTTCAAGAGTTTCAATGATATCTGAATTGTTGACATAAAAATGTAAACATATAGATTTCATATTTGGGTCTCTTTATGAGTACCTGTGGGAAAATTCATTTTTATAGCTTTCTTTGAGACGATCATGACAGAACATGACATTAGAATATTTCAGTCTATATAAAGATCAACATAATTTAATTAAATTAAATTTTTGTTGGCTTCATTAATGGGCTTCATGAACTGTGACAATATCAAATTATCAATGATACACATATCAAGTCATTCACAAATGACTAGACATATCAAATATATATAAAATATTTGCATCCACTACGTATTGAATGTTTGAGAAAATTCTTAGTGTCATGAGTCGTATTAATATCAATTCACATCTTCAAGAGTGTTGACCAGATGTTCAACAATTTTGACCTCTTTTCAGGAGATGCAATTAGTAAATAAATCCGCAATGTCAAAATTTACATTAAATTTTTCTTTGGGGTACTTCAATATTATTATCTTACTCAGATAAATCTTTCAATATTATTATCGTACGGAAATAAATCTTTCGCGACTTCATTTCTTGGAATTATGGTTTCTTAACAAATGCATTTAAAATGATATTTCACTAAACAATTGTCTAATCATTTGGAATATGTACAAGTGAGACAACCCATAATATCACATAATCATTTGACACATGAATTAAACAAGATCCAAGAACAAAATTATAGATGGGACATCTGAATCAGCAGAAGTCATTGCCTTTGATTTAATAGAGATTTTAGGATATAATTAATGGAAAAAATTGCACTCTTCATGAAGATCAAAATTTGCTACCATCCTTCTAAGATTACATTTTGCTGATAACTCTTTATCCTCAATCAGTTTAACTTAAGAGTACAACAAAGATTACGAACTTTTGTTAAGAAACATCAAAACTTGCAACTTAGTGTGCCTCTCTAGCTCTCATCATTTAGTTGGAGCTTCATCTTTATGTTCATGGACGCAAGTTCTGCGGCCAAATATCGGAAGACATAAGGCATAGCGACAGTTTCCATTCCCTTGCTGGTTTTGCAGGCATGGCACGCCACCTTTTTTGGGGCTCCAACGGGCGGTAACCCTCCGATGTCTCTCGCTACCCGTTTTTGCGGTTGGAGAAATGAGGTTGTCAGTATGCTTCCACAAAGAGAACAAACATCCGCTACGTGATAATCAGAGCACGTATGGAGACGATCATGCAACAAGTAAGCTGCCCCGTGAGCAAGCATGGCATCGCGTTCCATTTCCCCGAATCGGATACCTCCACCACGCTTTCTTCCTTTGATAGGCTGTCTGGTAACTTGGTCTACTGTCCCTGTTGAACGGACCTGCATGCATTTAACAGTAATTCGAGTCAGCTTGCAAAGAGAAAAGGTTGGAATCTTTCTCACAATGAATGTTAAAAATTCTCATAAATGATAAACAGAGATAATAACAATGAGCCTCACCTGAAACTTGTCTGAAACCATGTGCCGAAGACGTTGATAATAAACAGGCCCAATAAATATCTCGCATGTCAGTTCTGTTCCATAAACCCCGCTGTACAAAACTTCCACGCCATGGTAATTGAACCCATGAGATCTTAGCATCTCACCGAGTTCATCAACAAGTGATTCCGGTTCCAATTTTGTATCTTCTGCACTACCTTTCTTCATGGCATTGCGGAATGGTGTTGCATCCACAAATTTCCCATTCAGACTGCCTCCCTGAAGTGACAAAAGTTCAAGTCCAGATCATTATCTAAATCTATATCACAAACAAGTTGCTAGATTACAGGTGAAACTGGAAAACTGCCCCAATGTATGTATATATATGATTTTCTTTTACGAGGACCAAGCGAAAAGCTATAATTATTCTTCTCATTTGGTAAAAGTACCTTTGCAGCAAGAGATTCTAAAAGCATAGCAATCGTCATTCTCGAAGGAAATGCATGAGGATTGATAATTAGATCAGGACGCATTCCTGTATTTCCAGAAAATGGCATATCAATATCTGGCCATAATTGGGAGCAAACACCCTTTTGGCCATGTCTGCTGCTAAATTTGTCACCGATGATGGGGTTTCTGGGATGTCGAAAACGAATATTGACCTGCAGGCAAAGAAATACTGGATCAACAAATACTGACCTGCTGCCAAATTTACGAATATTGACCTGCTGCCAAATTTATTGGCTCACCTTCTCAAGATTTTGCTTGTTTTTAGTATCGACAGCAACATAGTCAACAAATACTGGATCAGAACCTTTGCGAGTGTAGGTCCTTGTTGTACTTGTATCTACATCATAAACACTACAATATGGTTCATTTGGATGTATCATCTGCAGGATAATAATTACATACAGTATGTCAGGTAAGTTCTGGATAATTACACACACAACAATCAAAAAGCTCTTCCACTTCTCTCTCCGAACAGCCAAAATATTGGGAAAGGGACTGAGAGAAATGTCAAGTGCATATCTTGAAGGCAAATACCAGGACATTCACAAGGGATGATGATTCATGAAACAACACTGACCTGACCAACATAGGGAAGTCCATCAGAATCGATTGTTGCATGCGTCGACTTATCAAGATTACTCCTACTGAAAGTCTTTTTGGAGCTGTCCGACTTTCTGCCCTCTTCAGATAAATCAATAGTCTCCGTCTGCCAAGAAAATAACCATTGAACCCAGAGATTGTTGGTAACATAATTTTAGATGATTGCAGAAATGTATACTTCAATCAAGGCCGTGACTTTTCCTTCACTTCAGTGAATACCGATCATCCCAACCAACATGGAGGGAAAATACAAATATTTTGAAGCCCGCCGACAGACTTGTGCAAACTGTACAACTTGTGTATTTGCCCAATCAAATGCAAAGAGAAGAACTATAAGAAAGAACACAAGTTCACTAAAAAGGTAACCATACATCTAAGTAGAAAAAAAAATTATTTCCAAAAGGAGAAGTGCCAGCATGTAGATCTGATCTATCCAGTTTCACTAGAAAGCCAAATTTAATATTATCAATAAGCATATTCCAGAAAAATACATGTCGACAACCCAACACTCCCTCCATGTAATCAACCTTGATAACCTAAGAGAGAGAGGCTCCAGCATTCACATTTAATGGGAACGGAATAATCTGAATAAATGGTTCAACTTCAAACAAAGTACCAAGATAAAACATGTAAGATCCAAAAACTAATAGGTGGCATCATTTTGTTCAAGGGTTTAGACCTGATATATCTGTCCATGAGCCATCCCACGCTCCACTGATGACTTGTTCAAAATCATAGCATCCTCCATGTCATAACTAGATAACAGACAGCGATCAGGTTACCGATGCTAAGAGTGATGATGGAAATAATAAATATTTACTTGGCATAATCAAGAACTGCAACTACTGCAAGAGCCAGATAACAGACATCAATCAGGTTATAAGAGAGACAGTCGAACATAATAAATATTTACCCTGTATATGAAAGAACTGCAACTATTGCATTGGTTCCTGTCGGATACTCATCAATGTTGTACTTCGTGTAGGCACTGGTTCTGACAATAGGGGTTTGAGGAGTCTGCCAGGTATGAATTTCTTCATCTTAGAGTAAACCAAAAAACAAAAAGATGTCGTTTCTTACCCACCCATTTTGCTAGGGTGGTGAAGCATTATATAGTTGGAAAAGCATGAAACCATACCTGAAGATGGTACAGCTTCTGATCTGCACGAAAACGAAGAGCTTGTAGAGAGAAAGCCATTGTTTGTTTTGCCATCTGCCAACCAAAAACCAAGCCATCACTTAACTGTGTACGAAATTTAAATAAGATCAAGGATGTCAAGATCCAGCATTTGTGCTAGTAGAAAGGTAGAAAACGAGACCTGGCACTGATACATATTTCTTGGGCTTTGATTATGATCTGACCAAGGGGTAAGACTAGAAACCACACTAAGCATTCCAGTTGGATGAATTTCTTCATGAGTTGCAGGAAAAGCAGCACGTCTCCCACCATCCCCACCATCGGGACAACTTATTTCCATGAAAACCTAAATTATCACATTCAAGGATGTCGATTACATAACATTTCATCCTCTAATTCAATTCACAAAGGTCTTATAAAAAACTAAGTGCTCAATCAACTAATTCAATTCACAAAGATTTTATAAAATGTACTTTCCCCAGACAATCAACTGACGAGACAATTGGTCACCAACCTGTTCAAATGGTCCAATGAATTCAATATCCTGGCCATTCTTAGAATGGAAAGAAATATTTTTTACAGGGCGAACAAATCTGGAAGGAGATGTGGAAAGGAATAAACCAGGGAATGCGCCAGCAATACTCAAAGGAACATATCCAACCTCCAAATCAGCAGGTATCTGCAGAATATAAATCAGATTATGGTCGTTATGAACTTTGTTAAGCAATGAAAATCCAACAGAGATTTTAACAAATACACACCACTGAAGGAGCAGACACTTTCAATCTTCGTAGATGAGCAACGACTTTATCTACTTCGGAAGACAGAATAGTACCAACAATGCGGCCATCCAAAAGCACAGACATAACATGTGGAAGTCCAGCTTTAACAAGTTTTGGCAGGGATGAAGTCATCCCAAGAGCAGCCAGAACGCTAAGGATGGACTTTCTCATATCAAAAAAATCTTTAATAGCTCCTTGTGAATCATAGTATGATGTCACACCTGACAAGCAGAACATAATTGTTAAAAATGAAATGCACAACTCAGATGAGTTTAGATTCACATCAATCCTGACAGAATAGCAAATTATTAGGATGACACATTAAGCACAATTAAAGAGAACTGATAGTGTGTATCTAATTAACAATTACCAGGCACCTAATTAACTAAGTGAGTCATCTTCCGTGACCTGTAATGTGTATCTCAACCCATCAAAAGAATAACTATAAAGTATTAAATGAGCCCGGTAGCTTTTTTTTTTAAGAATGAATGAGCCTGGTAGCTGAACACTACATCTCAATCACTAGAACCACCAGGAAATCCAATAACTTGAGTTTTGGATGTCAACAAATTAGGCTGGGTGAGTTATGGCATTTGTTGCAATTGATTCGTTTATAGGGCTATTTGATGCTTCACAGATATTTCTCGATTACCTCAATAGAGGGGAAAATAGTAAACTTTCAATCAAGTACAAATTGGCTTCCAGTGCATAGTGGCAGCAGAAAGCATCAAATTGTCTATCACAGGTGATTCCAAACATTTCCCTCGAACAATTCCACAAAGCAGAAATACAGTCAAGAAACAGAGTTACTGTTCTTGCACACCGCATCACAAAGGAAGCAGAACGAAAGCCCATTCTCAATATAGGAAGGAAATGGAGCATAATTAGTTCATCACATAATCATGCAGCAGATTAACCAACTTCTACAAAACAATTACACTCTTTTGACAAACAAAGTTCCACATTTTCAGAATATCTTCTTATCAACATTCAACTATATTCACTTGTGTTTGGCCAACTTGGAAGGTTCTACTGTACAGGTTCATATGGTATCCTTCTATGTCGTATGCAGAAACTAAATGCATCCAACTGGTTACTCCTACACAAGAGTCTATGGTCCAAACCTCTGTTCACAAGGACCAAAGGTGCCACTTATTAGTTATTATTTTAAGATATGCATCCTTAATTATATTTTCCAAATCCATGTACAAGATATTTGGGAAGCACTATTTCAACCTCAAGTAATAGGACTATTCAATATATTTAAATTCCTACCAAACTGCCATACAACATATCAGGAAAAATTGGACACTTACGGCATGCAGAAGTCATATGATTCAGTAAGCCGCAAGGCTCCCCATCAGGAGTGTGGACAGGGCAAAGAAAACCCCAAGATCTGTGAGTATTAGAGGAAGATGAGGTGAGAAACAACATTTGTTTGGTGAAATCAGCCCTGGTATCAGATTTGCATGTCAACTTACTCAGGTAGTAACTTCCGGACACTGGTTGTGCGAAGTCCAGCAAAGGAAGCCCCTCGATGTACAGCTCGGAAGAAAGAGATGAAACGCAGATAATTGAGCCTTTCAGCTTGAACGGTATAACCAGCCCTCTAAACAAATTACACGAAACAACCCAATTTTAGTACATAGAGTATCCAAAAACATGAAACAGCTCAGCAATATCAGAATATAAATAAGTTAAAAGCAAGATCCATTCTGTTAGCCATGTACATGACCAACTAGAAATAAAAAGAAACAAGGATGTAGTGATGATGATATATTATGATTCTTAATCTTTTGATTAGCATTCAAAGTTTTGAGAGCTGAAGAGAAAACCCCCAGATAGTAAACAAGTACCTGCTGCATATCTAAACCCGTTTGTGATACCATCCTTCCAGTTTTCAACATAGTTTCCACAGCCAAGCCAACAGGTGTCGAAGGGACCTTTTCCATGAATTTCCTGGCATCAAATTCTGCAGATCAAGCAACAGAGAACAGACATTAAAAATTAAACATAATATTACACATATGACATTTAACTGTCTTTTTTCATCAATTTGCTCTGTATGCTCAAAAATTCCTTCCGTTGTATAAAAGATGCATATAGAGTAGTAGTAGGGTCTTTGAACTCTAGAATGTCCCTGAAACCAAGGCCTCTTGATCAAGGAAACTTTACTGACACCATGACAAACAATGTCTAAACCCTGAGCAACAGAAAAATCCTTCTAGTTAACAAGAGGCCATGAACTGAAGTAATAGAAGGAATCTCAGCACAGTTGTACACAGCAATAGTTTACTAGGGTGATCCATTCATAAGAGACAAGACAATGTAATTTGCCACAACCCACAAGTCTCTGCAGATGGGGAAAAAAAAAAGTGAATTCTTCTACAGAACAGTGATTAACACTACGGATAGCAGAAAAAAAGAAGATGATGATTTGAAGTACGTACGCACTCGGTATAGCTTACTAGCTCTTTATAATTGCACATTACAAGATTTGAATAACTGATGAGATAAATGACGTATATCCACAACTTACCACTTGATAAAACCAGTTCACCATTTTTCGCCATTTCATCTTGAATTGTGGTTTTACATTTCCTCAACCAATCTTCTAGTTTTTCCTATAAAAAAGAAGGAAAAGCTTGTAAGTTTTAGACTGACATGAAAATAAATTACTCTAGCTTTTGCCCCAGTGACAACCATAGTTTAAGTAAGTCAGGTTCCAGAAGATGTGCATGATCAATTATATGTGCATGATTCATTTTGGAAAACAGTAACATAAGAACACATTCCAGTTAGTCATCAAACATATGTCAATTTTTGAAGGTAATCTCTTTACAGCCTGATTCACACCTTTCATTAACGCACATTCTCCTGATTCACACCTTTCATTAACGCACATTCTCATGAAACAAAAAACTTTTTTCTCCCAAGTCTGAGTGAACACGTGTAAAAAGACTACTGAACATTGAACCATAGAAATCCAGTTGTACCTTGAGATATATTGTTATAAGGTGACCAGGAAGTAAGATTTCCTGATTCTGCAAGGAATCAGGATTGTCCGGCGCAGAAGTCTGATCTATTAGAGAGAAAAGTTTCTGCAACATAAATCTAAAAGCAAACACTAAGTGAGAAAGATGCCAAAACATGGCCTCTCCATTGAAATAAACCAGATAAAGCTAACATTCGGATAGGGATTGGTTGAAGCTAACATGAGTAAATTAAACTTGTCTTCGTAGTTGATCAAATGGATTAGCATGTAGTCCAGCATGACTGCATGTGCCGCCTAAAAAATTAGATCAAAGCAATAATCAAACATTCAGAAGATTAAAAAAAAGCATGTAGTTTATGGAACTCTCCTCAAAATACAAACCAGAAGTAGAGTTGGTATATTGACTTACATCTACAGTAGTTTCATTCTCTAGCCCTGCTGCCATAAGAGGTCGAAGGTGCTCACCTATACAGCAGCAAAAAGTTGCATAAAACACTCCAGTACAAAGCAAAAAAATTACCAGAAGAAGCTAAACTGCTGTCTCAGGTACCAATGTGTCGCAGACAGTCTTCTTGAGTGAAAAGAGACAACTGTCGAACTTCATCCAGAATAATCCTGGCCCTTTCACTTAAAAGCTGTGATCCAACAACACCTTTTTCCTCGTCACACTTTTCATCGTAGCAGCATGTCAACTTCTCATAAATTTCACGGTCTGTGGTCTCAACCAGCGCCTATTGGTGACACAAACATGCAACTTATTAGGAAACAAAAAAGGTAATTTTCCTACCAAAAGAAGCAAAGCAAACTAAAAGCTACTACATAATCTATCTCAAATCACAAAAACTACATCCGAAGAGAATAAATAATTTGCAATCCAGAAGACAATGACAAAAAATATTTGAACCATCAAAATCAAGATCAATTTGACCAAAATTGAATGCATGATGAGAGTTTAACAAGACAATCGGTACAACACAAGAAAACAAGCGTAAATGCTGCCAACATGGCTAGAATTTTATGTACAAATGGTAGAAGTTTAACTGCAGAAAGTTTAAACTCAAATGTATCAACAAATACCAATTTGCAAATAAAGATGTAGGTCTAATGGGCATATGGTAAATAACAGTGCAACCTTGAGAAAAAGGTTAGCATTCAGTCTGATGTGGGGAACTTGGAATTCCCATTAAAAGATAAAAACCGCTCCATGACCATAATCACATACCAGTTTCTTCCACCTAGATACTAGCCAATTTCTTTCATGAGACTCATGAGAGGTTGCTCTCAAAGACATTAACCAACTAGCTTCACAGGAATAGGATTGTCTTACAAACTTACATGATCAGACAAGCTATTTGATGGAATGGATGCCCACCAACAAAAATGAAAGGGGAAACAGTTTCTCGTTTATTTAGTTCTATGTCCATTTGCGTGTTGCGGCAAGGTTGAAACATTCAGTGAGTCTCTGTTTCTTTCTTTTTCAAAATCATGCACAGAAATCTATTAAAAAAAACAACAATGCTTGGGCACAATAGATTATTGCACCTGGAGGACACAGCAATCAAATGCATCAAAAGTTAACTTATTTACCTTTCAAAAAACAATAGTCAACTTATCTACAAGTATACTAACAGCTGAATTTTTCAATACTGTAGGGGAGAAGTTTGGCTTAAATTCTATCCAATCAATAACACGAGCTTTTGAGGTAGATACAAGCCGTGACCATTTTCTCAGGAAATTTCACGAATTTCCATCCATTCAAACTAAAAGACATCAGCTAGCAAATTATTTGTCAAAGAAATGCAAACCTCAAAGTATTACTTAAAGCTAGCAACATTGCAATTCTTTTCGTATTTTTATTAAATGAAGTACCTGGAGAAGTACATGGATATGAGCAGAGCAAGACGTCAAACAAATTGAATTTGCAAGTGCCTTTACTAAATTACAGGCGATAAAAGGAATAAAAGAAGTCGAATTTCAGAGCTCTATCATTGATGCTGCATTTCAACAATTTAATCAGCCATCTTTATGATCACGAAATCGCAAGTTAGAAACTACTAGCTTTTCAGTTTTCAGAGAAAGTCACTTAAGGAATGCTCGGAGAGAACATGCAGAGCTACCAATAGAGAGATGGCAGCTTTCCATTCTCCTATTTGAAATAATGAGAACGCAAGTAAGTTTCCAGTCATTTTCTTTACTAGCAATCACTAATTTAGCACTAATAAACTCATACATCGAGGTTAACTTCTGTGGCTAGTTCTTAACTGTAACTAGTGAAGTAGTAATCCTATCGAGCACTTACAGGGCGGAAAATGGCTAAGTTTAGTACAGTTCTTTCATTTAAACTGGGTAGTTGATTTAATTACAGAATTCAAGAAGTGTAATCACAAATAGGCTATGTAATTGGAACTATTGACATCTTTCCAAGAAAACTGTCGATGGAAGATGACTCTAGTTTATAATAGTATTATATAATTGGGAAAAAAAAAGAATGTGTTGCAAGCAAGAATATGAACGGTGAAGCAAAAGGCAGCAGTCAAATGTTTAAGAAAAATAACAAATGTTGATGGATAAATCATATGACAAAGGATAGTAAGAAAGAAGCACCTTCAAGACAATGCCAACAGGAAACAAGTATTCTCTTCCTTGTATCCTGGAAAAAGATGTTGAAAAAGGTATCTGAGATTTGATGGACTGTAAAAGAAATAGCATATCCATATGCACAGATAAAATGACTCACCAAACTCCAAGTCGCGCACTTCCACTCCGTAGATAATATAGCTTAACAGTTATTGAAGATTGGTCTGTCAGAGAAGATTGGTACTCTCTTACACACCTACAATGAGAATCAAAGTGGGTATATGTTCAAGAATTACTGGTCCAAGAGAAACGACTCCGGAAACAAAAACCTAAAGGACCAACTCAAACGACAATTCCTCGTAGACCAACTCACAGGTACATTTAACTTTAGTACAAATCTCTGCATGTGCTAGTACCAAAGCTAAGAATAATCATAAGTATTTTCAGAAACGTACTAGATTGGCAATGTTTTCATTCGTATTCATTCAGAACCTTAAAGATAAGGTAGAAATTTCTTATCAAACTACAACATTGTAGACAGTATGATACACAGTTCAGTAGAACTAATATCACAAGAAAGTGAGAAACAAGATCGTACAAAAAGAAACGCAGAGAACATTTAATTTTTGTTACTCAAGATATATCCACAAGCACCTGAATGAAGGTGCACATTGTTCATTTGCATTCAATTCACAAAATGATACCAGAAACACCAAACATTAATCCAATTAGGTATTTTAATTCAAATGGCCAGGTCCACCCTTTCAGTATTGCAAGCCTTCTAACCCGTGCCTCAAACCTCCAGCCTAGGACTGCAGGCACTTCCGTTCTTTAGTCTGAGGGTTCAGAAAAAATGTTGAATTTATCATAGACCTAGCTTATGCACAATTCACATACATCACTCTCTTGTCTTCCCATCCAAAAGTAAGAAAATACTTCAAATTCCCCTTGAACTTGGCTCTTTCGAACGAGTCATTCCAAGGACTGAAAAGTGTACCTACGACGTACTTCAGCCTCAAAAGTCAGAACTCCGTCGTGAGAGAAATCAAATTTCTTTTGCAATGGAGGAAACTTCGCAGAAAATTTTCTTAGATCATCATGTTTATGATATTCTATTGAATAATTTAAGTCCAAGCTTCACATAAATCCTCAAAGCATCCTGTTTTCAGTGGACTTACTTTTTATCCACAATTTTTGAAGCTCGAAGTAACATCTTTTGGAGAGGAGTAGATATTCAACAAAAAGACCTAATGCTTGAATAGTAGTGGATTCCGCAAAGCCAATCAGCAGATTATATGACACAAACTCTTAGCTCATTTCGCATGTTGCAACATTGTACGAACCTTATGACAACTGCTTTATCAGTATATCCTTCGCTTCGGTCACGAAATGAACCCCGTATCATACTCATTGGCTGAAACATCAAATTCTAGTTTAGTTTCCAGACATCCAAGGGAAGATACCACAAAGAGCAAAATAGAAACTTAATAACAATAAAACTCCAAAGACATTATATAGGACATGCACACAACAGGTAATTAGGTCTGTGCTAACCAAGTTACCTATTCTGGTCATAGTCTCATTTCTAATGAGAATTCCACTATAGCATTTGGCAAAAAAAATTACACAATTTGCATAGTTGTCACAGTTCATACTTACATAGTTCGCCTTAGGCAATATCACACATCGAACAACTCTCTCTAGGCCATTCAAGATGAAGTATCTACATCACATAGAACCGCATGAAATTAGATGTCATAAAAAAGACGGTAACAAAAAGAACAGAAAAATCAAGATACCTTGGTATAAGCACACAGAATATTTTGTCATGAACATTATCCTAACAAGGACTTCATTGCAAAAAACTACAATAAACACATGGACTAACTGCTTATGAAGATTCTCCTAGTATTAACTTAACTGCATAAATGACAGTGAGGAATATGAAAGAACAGAGCTTAACGTAAATCAAGTGTCGATAACATTACGAGCATACAGATGATGGACAAGACAAAGCATAAGCTTTGACTGCACCATACAAACAAAAAAGGTATGAGAGAGGACCACTTCCTTCCAAGACCATCCAAGGCATACATTAGATTAGAAAGAAGGGCATTGGCGCATTGCTTACAATTTTCAATCAATGTTTTTGTAGGTGGTAATTTTTAAGGCCAAAGAGGAGAAACATCTTGTGCGAGAATTGGTGATTTTTTTTCTTTTTGCTCGGGATGGTTGCTTTAGCGCATACATATCAAATCAGCTAAAAATAAAACATGTCTTCATAGTCATTTCTCCGTATGCCCGTGCTTCACTAGTTCAGTTGGCAGACTTATGTTACGCAATTTCACATAGGCTTTTACCCTATCCACTAATGTTACAGAACAGATTGAAAGCAAATCAAGAACATATGGATTGATTGCAAAATCCTCCTTGATATTACAGTAAAATTTCTATCAAGAATAAAATGAGCAAGCTTAGGCTGAACAGCTCCAAATGATATCCCGACATTTGGAAAAAATTCCGAAATAAACCCTATTTTACTAAAATTTAGCCAAAATGTGCCAGCATAACAAGTATAGAACTTCTCCTCTGTAAGCTACAAGATTAACAAGTTCTCTGGTTTCTAATTGACCTTCAAGTTCTGTAAATACTCTAATTGATCGACAGCTATCAAATAAAAACAATAAAAAGATAGGCTGGGGACAAATACACTTACCCACCGACTTCAGCCGCCTCTTCTTTGAGGGAAACCATTTCTTCTGGTGTATCAGCGTGCCGCAAGTGGCAACGCTTTGACTGCACATGGAAAACTCATCAGCCAAAGAACAGCAGATACTTTTCTTAACCAAGTAAACAACCAACATAGAACTTTCTTATTGGGAAGAGAAGAAAGATGATCACTGCAAGCTGCATAGACTCATGAAACAAATTTTTGACTTCAAAGAAAGTACTTGTGCAACATGAGGCTGTAAAAAGACTGTACCAATTTTAACTAAATTGTATGGAACAACAGTTTTCAATGCCCTTCACCTGGTACATTGGTGAATCAATTATGCCACCTCACAACAATTTGGTACTTAGGGTAGTCGTAAAGTATGTCTACTATCTCATTAATTATCCTCCTAACTCGTTCAACCACCCAAAAATTATCCTAACATAAAGGCCAAGAAGTAACCCTAAAAGAGCCAAGTTAAGTTAACCTCTCATACTCTAACGACCTGCACAGCCTCCAACACAAGGAGTGTTTCAACCTTCAACCACTTAAACATCATAAAAATGACTTGATCAAACCAATTAGAACTAGCCGAGAATTAGCTCACAGCAATCTGATTGCAAATGCAGCAAACAGGAACCACCTTCTCTCACACCTAAAAAGAAGCAAGAAAGAAGGAAAAGATCTGACCTTTATCATTACAGGGAGCTGCCCAAAATTAACCTTGTATCTTACAACAGCCTTTCCGTTTATTTGAATGCAGGCGTCTGCCTCAAGCTTACCTGTATACGAAATTTTGGCCTGGCGACACTGCAGCGACCAATCGGAGAAACGAAAAAAACAAAAAGGCCTTAGCATCAATCACCAACCATTCACAAAACACCACATAATTATAACAAAAGGCAGAAACTGCACAAAACCTACCGCGAATGGAAGTAGCCAGCCACGCTTCGTCGCCAACCCGCCCTCTTTCACGGGCTCATGCAGCCTGGGGTTACTCAACGACAGTGCCACTCCAAAAGTCAAAGACACAAACTTTACCTTAAAGACACAAACTTTACCTTAAAGACACAAACTTTAAAGACAAAGAAACAAAAAGGGTACTCAAAGGATATATGTGACGGTGTCGGAGTTGTTTCGGACGGTGACGGGCTTGATGTTCTCCAGCATAACCTCGAGGCCCTTCTCCGCCATGTAATTGTAGGAGTCGATGTGGTGTCTCACCAGCTCCGCCAGCTCCCCGTAGTTCCCGTACGTCTCCTTCTTCTTTCTCAAATGGGTCCCACCGGGGACCTCCTCCGTCTCCGCCTCCGCCATGTTCGTGTCTCTGGGAATTTCTCGCTGTCCCTTTTCCTATTCGCCTTTTCCTGTTCTTGCTCCCTTTGAACAGGGTTCGAGCTTTATAAGGACTAGGGTTTTAGACGAAAACTGAGAAGGCCCCTTCTTCTTTGAACAAATTTTATTTTCTGTTTAACCGTACATGACATTTTCACTCTAATTTGAATGAATTAGTACCCTATAATTAATAAATTAGTTTTACGCTAGTATTTTTAAAATTGGCTCGGATGACGGCTCAAAATTTTTAAAATTTTCGGTTAACTCGGTCTACCTGATCGGACCGGGACATTTATACTTATTTGTCCAGTTTCGTTCTAAAGGGCTTAAATATGATCTCAGTCCAGTTTCGTTTTAAAAAATAAAATAAAACAAGCAACATCGTAACCTAAAATCATTTGCAGGGACGTTCTAAAAAACAAAACAAAACCTATTCAAATTAGCCAAGAACAGAGACAGCAACCCATTCGAGGCGTTTGAGGTCGGTCATGTGTTCGGAAAATAACAAGGAGCAGGGACGTTCGAGCAGGCACAAAACTTGCCTGGAGATGTCGCCGGTAGGGTACTATTATTATTATTTTTTTGAGAAACCGGTAGGGTACTATTAGGTTGGCTGTTGTGAAGCAATGTTTTAAAATGGGGAATTTGGGGGTTTTTGTTTTTCTGGGGTCGGGTAGATTAGGTCATTTTGGGTTTTTCATTATTTTTAGTCACTTGTTATTAACTTATTTTACAATTTGATCAAATATGGTTCTTTATTTTACAATTTAGTCAGGTGTCCGGGTGACTCGGGTCAGCCAATACAGATCAACTGGGTGGTCCGACCAGATTTTGACCGTCGAACCGCTCCCTGGTTTTAGGAAAAAAACGTTTGCTTCTCGGTGGCGGTCTGACTGGTCGGACTGCGAATTTCAAAACATTGTTTTTTTCTAGCAACCATGTACTTTCGACTTTCGAGTGTAAATAGTTATATTTTAGTTTTTACAATTTAGGAACATCTGGATTCTCAGCAAATCACTGTTGTGTATGATCAGATAGATCTAGGATGATCACGGTTCCGAAATCGTCGGAAGGTTTTGAAAAGGTAAAATCGTATTCGAACACTTGAAATAGGGTTTCGGGACGGTTCTCCGAACCTACGGTTATGGTTACAATGTTCTATTTTTTATATTTTTCAAATTCTTTTTGGGAAAAATAAATTACGTATTCTTGCAGCCTTAGGTACGAGAATTATTGCTTGCTAAGTTGGCATCGTCGGTTTCCAAGGTATGGGTGAAGTTTAATGTTCTGATCTATAAGCATATACACTCTCCGATAATTTTAGGTCTAGCTAAGGCTATAGGGAATCCTGATAGAATTGATGTTGATGCTTTGAACATGAGCTATGGTAATTCAGTGAGGGTGTTAGCTGAAATTGACTTGACCGAAAAGCCCATCGAAGAAGATCATGTTAGAAAGGCCTAAAAAAAGCTCTTGTATTGGAGTTATATACGAGAAGTTGCATGTGTTTTGTTCCTACTTCAAGATTATTGGTCATTCTCTGTCGCATTGCAAGAAGAGTCAAATGGGTTGTGTTGGTGCTATGATTCGCGGGGAAGCAGGGGCACTGAATGGTCGTGTTGTTTGGGCTAAGGATGTTCCGCCACAGCATTTGCCACAAGGGGGAACCGAAGACATGCGATTTCAGCAATTTTGATTTAAGATTTAATCCTACTTGACGTACCACATAAGTTAGAAAATGGTGTCGTTCCAACGTGGCAAGCTCCAAAGATGCTGACTTAGTTCGGGGAGCTATCCAAGCCATAATTTGATGAGCCCGAAAAACCACATTAATCCTTTTGATGAATTTTAAACCACAAACTCTCATGCGTCAAATGCGCAAATAAAAAAAATACTAAATTGGAATTTTCTCTATTTTTACTAGAAAATCGTAAAATTGGATGTAACTTCAAGAGTCAGTAAATGAGTATTTTATAAATAATTAAAATTTAGGCATCAAAATTTTGAAATAATAAAACGTTGAAACTTCGGACTCTATAGATAAAAGAGTAAATCCTATTAAGCCAAAGAGTAAAGTATGAGTGTAATAGTAAAAAATTTCTAGTATGAATCCAACAAATTAATGTTGGCCCGATCACATGTGGCCAGCAACATGTCGTTTCAGTTGGGTTCAAATTCAGTGGAGACATAGGTAATCCCCACTGAAAGGGACAGGGGCAATATTGAAAATACAATAATTAAAATAATTAAAAAAAATATCAGCAATAAATACAAGTATGGGAATATTGGTTTCTATTTTCTCGGATATTGGTTTCATTCTACTATGATATTGGTTTCATTCTACTATGATATTGGTTTCCAACTTCTATGTTATTGGTTTCATTCTACTATGACATTAGTTTCATCCTACTATGATATTGGTTTCATTCCACCGTGATATTGGTTTTCATCTTCTCCGATATTGGTATCCCATTATAAGTGAAAATATATACCATTTGAATGTATTGGTTTCATTCTTCTCGAATATTGGTATCATCGTTCTAGGATATTGGTGTCATTCTACTTTAATATTGATATCATTCATCTATAAATTTTTGCTAGAATTTTAAGCACTAAGTTCAAACAACAACCAAACACCAACATAAAGTCCCAATCTTTAAATACAAAATTATCAGAACCACATGAAATCGACCAATCCAGCAATAATCAAAGTCGAAACAGCGTATGGGTCATTTCTTTCGGACCAAATAATCAACGAAAAAGCTGGTGAAAAAAACCCGAAAAAAGGACTAAATAAAAGAGGGAATCAGACTTCAAGAAAAAACGGAATGAGCGGGGAGGAGCGGGGGGGAGATCGGGATCGGGGGGGGGGGGGGGGGGGGGGGGGGGGTGGGTGGCGGGGGAAATTATATAGTGAAACCCTAATGAGTATATTTGGATAAAAACTCGAAAATACCCTCAACAGATTCTGACCATCAGATCTGTAAAAAAAGAATTTGATCAAATCTAAAGGTCCATATTTAGTCCATACCATGGGGATGGTTTTTATGTAGTCCCCCCTGAATCCAAATCCGTCTCAGTTGGGTTATTTACATATTGAACGAATTAATTTGAAAAAAATTAAAGGAAACAAACTCATTGTTATAATATGCGGTTGCCATTTTTTAAGTTAAAATTTTACACTAATTAATTGCATTTCCTTGTTAACTTCCAAAACCTCATCTAGTTCATATAAGATTTCAAAATCTCTCAGCCAGCAACCCATTGACCCATTTATGCTTCAGTCTGGGCTTTTTCTTTTCACATCTGCTTCTCCATTCTTTGAGGTGTTTTGAGTTTGAAGATCGATACCTTGAAATCTGTTGCATCGGCGAGTGTAATAAGTATTGAATCCCCACCACGGATTCGTATTTGAGGAGAGTGAATCCCGTATTTAATAAGTTTATTTTTTTTTGGAAAAGTAAATATCTAGTTACACTAGTTAGGGATTGAACCCTGGAACTCCGTCAAGTCATACTACATCTATGTCGTTAGGCCAAATGGCCATTGGGACTACTTGATAAGTTTGTCATTTGACTATTTTCATGCAAGTGAGCAACAAGGCTTCGAGCTAGCCATTTGTTGTCCGTTCTCTGAAGTTCAGTTCTCTAGAATTGTATTGTGTTCTTCCTTTGGCCTCGTCGTAGGATCTGTGCTTTCTCACTCAAGTCGTATTGTTGTCTTGATTGTTGCTATTTTTCTCCCTACCTTTCTCAGTGTTCGTTTGTATTTTGAAATGCCCCTCACTCAATTATTATTTTTATTTTCAATGACACTGCAGGCTGCAATTGCCCTTTGTGCATTTGCCTTTCCGCGGACCCTAATGAATCCAAATCGTGTGCTTCTTTTGGACAATTTTCTAGTAACAAAAGCGTCCCGGATAAAGGAAGATTGTCGATGCTAAGTTCACCGTCCAATTATTCCACAAACCTTCCTTCGGAAGGAGGGTAGCCTGCGGTGGAACTCCTTTGATATTTTGCTTTATGTTTGGGAGAGTTTAGAGAGGGAATGGTTTAAAAAGAATGTATATTTTTATTTATAAAATTAAAATTTATGTGTAAAAATTATTAGAAAATAAAATATTTAAGGGTCGAACCCTAGGAGTTAGAGTATGCAGCTGATAATGATAATTCTCTAAGATTTTTTTTAGAATTGATAATTCTCTAAGATCAATAGTTAGGTATGAGTCCAACTCCCAAACTAAGATACTCATACCCTATCCGTCGCTATCTCAGATTATATATCTCCCGGGCCTCTCAATTTTTTTCTTCAAACTAGTGAACATATTGTTGAGAATCTCATATTATGAAGTGTAAGAGTGGGCATGTTAATATGTATGAAAAATCTAGCAACTCATTACCTTAAAATTTTGGGTTTGATGTGAACATTCTATCATAGGATTAGAGTAGATAGATCACGTGTCCATTGTTGTCCTCGCATGACTCTCATTTCATCGCACATTGGTGAAATCAAATTCTGTACAAACTTTAGCCCGATGGTCTCGTTTGAGGGGACATGTTGAGAATCTCACACTGCTAAGTGTAAAAAGTTCACCAAGAGACTACCTTAAGATTTTAGTTTGATATAAAAATTTTAACACATATTTATAATTTTTTCTAAATATTTATAATCATAAAGAAGTTCAAACCAGATATCTGAGTCAATTATATGGTGTTCTCTTACCGCGAAAGTCGGTTACATATTTGATATATACAGTCAGCTAACGATATCCGTTGAGAATTTATTTACAATCCATATACAATTCAAAACGCAACGACTACCTTATATAGAACTTTAATTTTTATCTAACCACTAACGAGTACCTAGATCAATTGCTAAATGTCAAAGAACATGTAGCTTAATGACACAAGTGTTAGATTTTATAAACACGAACCCTAGGTTCGCAGCAGCGGAAGATAAAATTTTTACCAACACGAATCCTGATTATGGCAGTATAACATAAAATATAACAACATAGTAGAAAATTCTTACAGTGCATTGTAGATCGAATCTTCAACTATAATATCTACGTAGTCCTCATCTACGAATTCTTGATAGTTGATATCTTCGAGAATTCGCTAGAAAAATTCTTTGTCGAAGATAACTAGAGAAACTATTACCGTGTAGGTTAAAGTTGGCGTACAGCAACTTTAGACCTATATATAGGAAAATAAAACAAGCAATTCCCAACCTCACAATGAGAGGATTTCGTGGGTTGGAAGCCTTGATGGTTTCCAATGTGTTCCTATACTTTGGGCCTTGAAGTCCAGTTTTATATTTCCTTGACCTAGTCAATGTGTCCAACATTTATATATATATATATATATAGATAGTATTATAATTATTTAATTTAATAGTATATATATATACTATTAAATTAATTTAAATTAAATAATTATAATACTATCTAATAGAATTATAATATTTCTCTATAGATTAAATATTCTTGATCAAATCAATATTTAATCTGACCAACTTCAATTCGTAAACTAAGACTAATTATTGTGTGACCCATAGGTCCTCACATGTCAAGCGATTAGTCGAATTAATGATCTTAATCGAACCCTAGATAATAGACCAGACAATCTCAAAATGTGAGATACGTTGCAAGGATACTGCAACTACCTGTAATGTGAAGCTCACAGTGATACAGTCATTTCATTCGCGAATACTCAAATAACTTCATCATATTATCTCATTCTACTAATTGATCATATTGTCACTTTTAGACACCATTCCAAAAGTGACTTGCATTGGCCAATGACTAACGATCCAATTAGTTATGAGAATACAAGTATTCTCTCTAAGTCTATTTGAGGAATGAATCCTATTTTAGGCTCAACTACCATGCACATGTACTTCGTGATGTACCTAATACATGCCGTATCTACCTCAAGTCAAAGGACTATTACACTACTCCACAAACCGATATTTTCGTAAATACGTAAATAGAATACACCAAATGGTTTCTCGGTCGGGTATACCAATACTCTCCAAAGTATCTGTTCATCCATCATGAAATACCTAGTATCTCGTAGTTGTGAGAACCACTACATCCTCTAAGAATATGATGCAGATCGCACACCAATCTCAATTGCATCATCGATATCCCATTCTCGACGATCATTGATTGTGGCTCTTTAAGAACAACGTGCATAGTCATATGAGATCTCAAATTCTCAATGACAATACTAGTTCATGGGTAAACATGAATATATACAAACAATCAAACATTATATTCATTTATATAATGCTGAATATTATTAATGAATATTAATAATATAACTGAATGTGATCAAGTATAATGTTCTTATATCGATTGTCTCTAGAACAGCTATACCAACAACAAGGTGTTGTTAAATTTAAGTAGGCCCATGGTTCAAATCCAAGCATTGTGTACAAATTTACCTTTCAAAAAATTCAATTGCTAAATAAATATTATAACTTATCTAAAAATTACCAATTCAATCATGAAAATGCATTTATGTTTTAACATTTTTTAGTATAATTCAAATCCAAATTAGTTAGTCGTCGGATCAAATCATATTTATCACATGGGTCACACTCACCTTCCATATAAGTGATTGTCTGTATAATAAATAATACAATGAGGCTTTCTTTTCCATATTCATACACAGTCATTCCTGCTCCAATTCTAAAATTACTGGAGGGAATTAAGACAAGAAACATAAGGTAAACGTACCTCTATTTTCTAAACGGGAAGTCTCCCATAGATCTCTTTTCTAAATATTATAGTTATAAAAATGAAAATCCAATTGGAATATATATTGTTTTCATTTTTTTCATACCACTTTTATGCTCTCTATGATCTATGTTCTATATATTTTTTCTATTTTGTTTATATTACTCGGAATTGTATATATGTTTTGCGGTAAATTGGTCGTATAAATATCCATCACGCATCGCGATCACCTCGTTGAGATCTTGATCTTTTTTTGATTGGGTGGTTTTTTCGATTTGTATACGAAGAAAAGATTTTGACGATAGATTTTAGTTTTTGGTCAAATAACAATTCAGTAATTTTTAAACCTATAAATATTTTGATACTTTTACGGGTATCACTAAAGAGATGTAATCAAAATTTGAATTTATAGATTAATCTGTTTTAATTTAAAAAATATCAAAAACTAAACAATACTAGATTGTGACGATTAATCAATTTACAATTACAGTTATTATTATTTTTAATTTAAGGTCTTCCTTTGTACGTGAAAATAGAAGCTTCGGTTGGTGTCGTATAAAAGAAAAATAAGGCTCTTCTTGCATTGTAAACGATTCTTTAAATACTTTTCTTTGACTCTTTGTTCCAATTTTCCCCTATCTCAGGATAAAGATAGAGGAATCAACTATGTCTTTATTTTTTTTACTATAAAAAACTATTGGATCTAGTTGGATTTCTTAAAATTCAATTAGTATTCAAATTTGTAACCAATCAAGCCAACTTGGGTTAAACTTTTTGTTAAAAATTACATTGGATTTTTTATAGTAAAAAATTGTTGGATCTAGTTGAATCCTATCTTTTTATAAAAAAATTTGTCACAATTAAGTTTCAACCATGGTCACTCCAAATCAAATCCCACATGTCTTTGATATCGTTAGAACAAGTGTTCAATGGTGTAAGATCCTATTTAAGGGATCATTTTTAATATAATTTTTTATTAATAAGGATTGAACCAAAATATACATATAAAATTTAAATCTTTCATCGATCAATATAACTAGCTCGCGTTAATCTTGCTCTTTGAGAAAATAATTTTGTCTGGTTTTTCAAAAGTCATCTTCTTTAGGAACTCAGAGTGAGTGTTATTGACATGAGAGAGTAATAAAGTAAAGGTTGATTATTTTCTCCTACTTTCTTTTCCCTGTCTCTATCCATTTCCTATTTTATATCGTGAACTCAGAGCGAGTCTTATCATTTGTACAAGGAAATAGAAGAACTCTCTCTCTCTCTCTCTCTATTTGTACAAAGCTTTCTTGACAAATGGTGCAAGATAAGATCACGGAAGAGTACTCAAAGAGTATTAAATTGTTGTTAACATTTTGAGTATTAGTAAACGATATTGTATGGTTCATTTCTATATCTTTTGTTTTACTATGACCCTCTCCTCTTGTATCCGCTATATTTTTCGTGACCAATCTAAGGTGTAGAATCAGTCCCTATATTCGTTCTAACCAAATTTTAATTTCTTATTACTCAAATCAATTCTGATAAATTAATATCTCTGACTAATTCCAAGCTTCTCCTAGAATTGGCTCAGTTCATCATATTTTTAGTTAATTAGTTTTCCATGCACTAATGTCTTTGTTGAATTAGGTACACCAAGGAAAGATGGATGCTCGTAATGATGAGTCCAGTTTCTTAAGAGAACAACCTTACATTGATGGTGCATCTTCAGGTGAGCAAGAAGTTGCACCAAAGAAGTACCACAGACACACTCCTGACCAAATTCAAGAGCTTGAAAAGTATTGTCCTCTTTCTCTTATTTATACTATTGTTAGTTGTACAGGTAGTTCAATTCTTATATGCCTTATTCCATCCGAGCAAATACTTATTTGGTTATTTAAATTTATCTATCTTTAACACTGAAAGATCTTGTTGGTCTTCTTATTTCTATAGTTTTTTTAAAGAGTGCCCGCAACCTGATAAGAATCAAACAATTGCATTGAGCACGAGGCTTGGTTTGGAAATTAGGCAAGTCAAGTTTTGGTTCCAAAACAAAAGGACCCAGTTGAAGGTGATTTTCTTGAATTGATATTTTGATGCTTTAGTTTTTTTTTCAAATCCCTTCTTATTTGCTGATGCATGAAAATTTATATATGTTTCATTCAGACTCAATTTGAACGACATGAGAACGGATTTCTCAAGGAACAGAATAAGAAGCTCGAGGCTGAGAATGAGCTTTTAAAACATGCATATGCTAACCGACTTTGCCATAACTGTGGTAGCATTGCGTTGCATGCTCCTGTGTCATTTGAACATGAAAAATTAAGGTTTGAAAATGCAGAGTTGAAGCGCCAATTGCAACTTATTTCTTCTATTTTGGACAAGTTTTCAAACAATTCAGCAGCCTCGTCATCAGCAAGCAATCTTTAGGGATGATAGAAATGCTAATACCTCGAAGGTCTAGGATATGTTAATTTTGACTGGATCTAGGGTATGGTATGGATATGAATGCATGTTTAAGAAGTAGGGTCTATCGATTCATACCATACCCTTACCTATTTATCATACTTTAGACCCTGATTAAATCCTAATTGATCATATACGACATTTGTGCAATGATCTAATAAGTGAATCCCTAATGTGTAGGGTGGATAAAAGCGAATTAGATGATATCATGAAGTATGGATCATTAGAAGTCAAATTTTCTATAATTTTTCTCTTGTTGAATTGTTGATGTACTTCAAATTTGAAAGAAAGAACTTTATTTTATTTAACTTAAATTGCAAAATTTGGTTTTTTTAAATTTATTATTGAAGTTGATGTATAACATATTAAATATCTTGAATTATTTAAATTTTATACGTAAATATAATCTTTATATCAGAACCGAACATTCTTTGTTTCAGTTTTCCTTAATCTTTGGATAGAGAGAGGATCCAACCGGGCCTTTGTTTTTTTAAGGTAAAAAATTATCGGATCTCGGTGGATCTTAATAATTCTTTTAATAAAATTATTATTAATAAGAATTGAACTGAAATAAATTTATAAAATTCAAAATTTTCACCGATCGGACCAACTTGTGTTAATCTTTGTGGGCTTTTTTGTATAGTGCAAACCTTATTTCCCTAGTTTCTGGAAAATGAAAAATGGTAGTTGCTTTTTAATTAGGTACAAGATAAGATCATGAAAAAGAGTATTAAGCAAAGGTTTTCCTTTCACTTGAGTTGATTATGTGTTTGGTTGAAAACACCTTAATCGAGTTACGAAGAACTTAGAATGATAATAAAATTTTCCAAATAAATATTTAACATTGATATGTTCTCAAAAGTTTAAACCAAAAATCTCTAGAATTGCTTTTGTTTTAAAGGGTTGTTAAGATTTTGAAGATTATTAAACGATATTTTATTCTTCTAGTCTCTATTTTTTTTAGCCCCTATACACTAACCTGCAATGTCTTTATATTTTGTTTTAATCGAAAATTTTGATTTTTAATTATTCAAATAACCTCTCATAAAATAACATATAGGCATTGTTTTCAAAAATAACCCAGACACTCACTCAGATTTTGGTCCGACCACCGATCATACTAGACTTTAAAAAAAAATTATATGTAAACATATTATATATAGGTAAATATGTTATAACTTATACGCAATGGGAAATTATTTTTGTTAGTAGTTTTATAAATAATGTCCAGGTCCAAACCCCACTGTTTCTCCCGTACCCAGCCTTTAGCGATTCCCAACACAGACAAACTTAAACACCCCACTCTTTTTGAGAAACAAGTTGGACCCAATTACATTTAATTAACACATTACCGACGATCACATTCACTCACTGAATCAACAATCAACTGAATCATCAACTCTCACCTTCAAACAGCAAAAGAGCTACCTTCGATCACGTAGTTTCAGATTCAATTGAGACTACATAAGAGATGTCCATATAGAAGGGACTAAATTTGGACCCTCAAATTTGATTGTCTTTAAATCTGATGGTCAATAACCTACATGTGATAATGGTTTACATGTGAAGTGATATTAGTTTGCATGTGAGTGATATTGGTATGCATGATACTGGTTTGCATGTGAAGTGATATCGATTTGCATATGAAGAGATATTGATTTGCGTTAGTTCCCATAAGTGGAGATTAGCCCAGTCCCCACCAAATTCGACCCCCAATCACCTTCACACACTAAATCAACAATCAACTGAATCATCAAGCTTGAAATTAATGACAGCACTAGTAAATAATGACAGCACCAGTAAATAAACCAAAAAAATAAGGAGACGAGGGTTGAAGCCACCACCTCACCCTCTCCCACTCCATCCCCAACCTCCGTCCCTTCCAATACAATTAGATGAAGGGGAGCCCTACTACCCGCAAAATGCCGATTACAAGGAGACAAAGGGGAGCCCAACCACCCGCCACTCTCAGCGCGCACCCGTCACTCTAAGCGAGCTCCTGCCGCCCTGTACCCCCTAGGTCACGTCCCCCCTTGGAGAGAAATCTCGTGCCCAGACCCATTGAGGAGAAGAGAGTTGGGACCAATTTCTGAGAGAGATAGATAGAGAGCGAGGCCGTCCCGCTGCCACCATCGCCGTTGCCCAACAGCTTGGTCGAGCAAACGGCCTCAATCCTCAATCTCAATCTGAATTGGATTGGAGCTTAAGGTTTTTTTTAGTCTTATTTGGGCAAAATTCTGATGTATCCTGGTTAGAACCTAAAAAATTATCCTGGTTCGAATCTAACTAACCAGATTTTTCCTAGTCAACATCCTATGCCAACCACCTAATCCGACTGAAATTCATCCAGTTTGTGAGGTTCCCATTCTTATCATCTTGTCAAACATGGTGATTTATGGTCCAATTAGTAAGATTGATGGTCAGATACGTTTTTAAAAAACTATGTATATAGATTAATTTTTTGAAAAAAGTTAATTATACATAGAATGAAGGTCAAAGTTTTATACTTATACATGGTCAATGGTAGTTATAAGGTTGACCATCTCCACCAATCCTAGCATGTCAGCATTTAATATTTGTGTTTTCTTTGACTACTTGGCACTTATATATAGGGACTTTCCTTTCATTTTAAATCATCCAATCCAACCATCATTTGTAATTAAAAATTTGAGAAATATAAGTATTCTCTCACTTGTAAAACATACTTGAGTTTTTTCTCTCTTTCGAATTATGTCGAATGTGTTAGAGCGAGAAAGGTTTACTTAGGCTAAGAGACTCGGGTGTAGCATAAATTACTTGCGAGGAAAAATTTTAGTCTGTGACATCAGTTTGGTCTCACTCTTTTTTCCGATCCATGAGATAAAAATAAAAAGAAATAAATGAACAAGATGTAATTAATTTTTCTTTGAAATATTTTACCCAACTTGAATCTAGATTAGTCGTTCCAGTAGATATCCGGATATCAGGTAGTATAAAAAATTCTTTCAACGCTGATTGTTATGATTATCATATGATCTTTCATTTTTCTTCTATATGAGACAGTTTTTGTTTTCTTTTTCAAATAAGAAAGACAACCACTTGTGATATTTTTTGAGATTTGTTTCATTTTAACCATTTGTGATTTTTTATTATCAATACTATATTAACCTCTTGGGTCGACTCTATATATATGATTTTTTAATGTTAGTAAAATTATCTCAACGTATATTTTTATTGACTACAAAAGATGTACGCGCGATGGGAGTGCCATTCTATTTCAAAACCCGTAAAATATATTCTTTATTGATATTTTTTTAAAGATGTACAAGAATAAAATACTCTCATACATATTAAATTATAATATTATCTTTTTTGATTTACCTAAGACGCCATAAAAACTTCTTTGTACACGATATTTTTTGTAAACGTTCCAACTTTATTAGCAACAATACCTATTTTGAGTAACACATTAAAGTTCTTGCTTGAAACACCTCTTGAATATACAACTTTCCATGACTGAAGACATGCTCAGGCAAATAAATACCAGTATTTTCAATTATTTATCCTTGTGCTTCGTTGATCATGAATGCAAAATACATACCAACCAAAAATTGCTTGCATATCATCTTTTACGACATCCCAAGATTCTCCGGTGGGTTCAGTGGTATCCTATGGATCGATAATCTCTTACCCGCAGAATTCTCACTGAGGATCATTGCATCGATTTAAATAGACGAAAAGGGAAAAATATATATGTGATAGCTGGAGCTCACTTTTCTTCTCCTTATCTATCTTTCCTATGGTCCCCAATGCCGTCTCCATCTGCAGGACCCACATCCACAACCATGCCAATAATTTCCTCGTCATCCAGCAACACCGACATGTCGGGCGTGGGCTTCAGCCTGCCACTCATCGTCATGGTTGTCGTTGTGGCGGCGACCTTCCTACTGGTCACTTAATCTGACCTCCTCTTATGCCATCTCATCCTCCTCATCCATCAGTTCGATTGGTGGTGGCAGCGGCGGCATCTGTGCCGCAGGTTCCAGCTATCATCCTACTCCACGTTCTCCAACTTGGACTCGACTGCCCTCCTGTTCGAGTATTTCTCCCTCGACGGCGCCGATGGCTTCCAAGTGTAATCCCCTTACGAGCTCGATGACTTCGTCATTAAGACAAACCCTCTCTCCCTCTATAATCCATCATCGAATGATCCAGTTCTGTGAGACTGCACCATGTGCTTGCTGGCATTCGAAGAGAATGACTACGTGAGGACTCTCTCGGCTTGCTGCCACCCCTTCTATGTGGACTGCATCAACATCTGGCTTTGATAACACACCAACTGTCCTCTCTGCCATGCCGAAATATCCCTCCCCAATTACCCCCCCTTCGTTCCCATCATGTCTGCCAGGATCCATCCATCTCTCGAGGATGCCGTTCTCGTTTCCCTCATCGACCAGGCCAACAACATCACGATCATAATTTTCAAAACTGACTCGGAGTCTGAGCTAGAATTTCCCCATTCTGTGGGTCGACCGGTCCAATCGGATGGATAGAAAGTCACACTGGTAATTTTTTAATTAAAAATATATTTTAAATAATATTAAATTACCCATACCCATCTTCCCTCTATCCTTACTCTAAAAAAAAATTTGCTCCTTCTATTTTCTCGATGCTTTATTTATTTCGAAGTACCCCAACGAAACCTCACGTCTTAAAAAATCCTAGATCTTTCTAGAAAATAAACCTCAGGTAAGTAAATTTTCTTTTACATCTCATCCTCCCTCTGTTTGGATTTTTGCCCAATATGGTGTTTGTTAGCAAAAGTTTTACAAAAAAGAGTCCTTTTGAAAAGTATTGTGGATATGGTGTCCATACAAAATAAGTATTTTTTTCCCGTGGTGTGCTAGCATGTTACGGGTTTTTAACCCTTACTGAGCTTGACTCCGTTTTAAAAACTCGTAGTATGCTAGCACAAAATCTTTTGAATTTTTCTTTGACTCCGCGTTAAAAACCTGTACTGTGACACAGTGAGGGAAATAATCCCGTATGCTGACCCCGAGCTACTATCCAGATAACCCTATTTTGATATGCCATGTAAGCTATGGCACAATGTAATATAGGAAAAATTCACGTATTGTGCTTAAACCCTATCTTTTTTAAGTTATTAGATTTCATTCAGATAAAATTCTATCCGAAAATCTAATTTTATCCAAAAATCCCTCTATATATACCCATACAACTTCTTCACTCGTCCTTCCATTCACACCTTTAAACAATCCTCTTAAAAGCTATTAGCATTATCGCAATTCACTCGACACGTTCTTTAAATAAGGTACTTTGTTTAATTTGAACTAATAAATACGCACGCGTGATGCGAGTGCTGTTCTGTTTCAAAATCTGCAAAATATATCGTTGATTAATTTTTTTTAAAGCTGTACAAAAATTTAAAAAAGAACAGGTCTGGAGTCAGGAATTCCAGGGGGTTCCGGGGCTGGTGGTCTATGGTCCAGGGTCCGATCGTCCGAGGTCAGGGGTTCGGGGGTCTGGCAGTCTAGGGGTCCGTGGCCAGGTGGTCCGAGGGTCCAGGGTCTAGAGTTTGAGGGTTCGAGGTCTGGGGTCGGGGGTCTAACAGTCCGGTGGTCCAGCGGGTTCTGACAATCCGGGGGCTATGGCCCGGGGTTCCTTGTTCGGGGGTTTGTGGTCTGGTGGTCCAGGGGTTTGAGGGTCTGGTGGTCCAGTGGTTCAGGGCTTCGACGGTCCGGGGGTCTGTGGTCTGGTGGTCAGGGGGTCCAAGGTCCAGTGGTCGAGAGGGTCGGGTCTGGGTTCAGGTAGTCCGGTGGTCCCATGGTCAGGGGGTTAGGGATTTGTGGTCCAGAGGTCCGGGGTCGAGGGTCTGGTGGTCAGAGAGTCTGGGGTCCAATGTTCGGGGTTGGGGTTCTGGCGTTCCTGTTGTCTGGGGTCCAAGGGTCTGGGGCTTGGGGTCCGTGGTCTGGTAGTCCGAGGTCTGGGTTTCGATGGTCTGACGGTCCGGTGGTCCGGTGATCCAGAGTTTGGGAGTTCGGGGGTTGGGGGTCCTAGTCAAGGGGTACGAATGTTCGGGGGTTTGGCGGTTTTTGTTTGAGGGTTTGGAATTTGAGTTTTGGGATTTGAGATTTGGGTTTAAAGTTTTAGTATTTAAGGGAAGTTTAGACATTTCTATTTGTCGGACCAAACTGTCTAAAAATGTTGTTTCCTTTATTATAGTAAGATTAGATAAGAATATTTATTTTTAATGATAGAAATTAATTTATTAATATGTTATATATAAATACTATATATTTAGACTCTAGAAACTTATCATACCTTTCAAGCCCACCCACCAAAAAAAAAAATTCAAGCCCACCCACGTGGCCCTTTGTATCTCCCACCTATTCTCTTTATTTTTTTTCTCTCCACTAACTTCCTCCTCCACGTATCTCTTCCTCCCTCCATTTATCTCTTTCTCTCTCTTGTCTTTCTTTTGAACTAATTTCCCTTAATCCCTTTTTATCCTCTTCTTTCGTTAACCACCTTCAAGTCCTTCACTCCTCTTCCACCTTCTCTCCTCATCTTTATTTTCTCAGCAACTTCCTTTACCCCCTCCACGTCGCCGAAAGCTCCATCTTTATTTGATTTTTTCTATTGAAAATTGGATTGGAATTGGGAGTTTGATTAGAAATTGGATTGGAATTGAGATTTGATTGAATTTAGAAATTGGATTGGAGGGGATCGGCGGAGGAGGAGCGTAAGGCGCTTCCCTAACCTTGTGCTTCCTTTCCTCGACGCACCATCCCGTAAGATCCTGCGAGGTTGTTGTACTTGTTGGCTCATTTTTTTGGGGTAAGATTGTCATTTTTACGATGTTGGATCAAAAATAGAGGACCAAAAATAGAGATTCTCTTTATTATAATAAGATATCTTGTTGTTTCATTCACTTTTCATTTTGATATGAAATATTTTGATTTATATGAGCTTTAATTAACACTTTGTTTCTCTAAATTATGTTTAGTTCTGTAATTATATTTTGTTAATTTTGTAAGTCATTGTAAATATGTAAAATTGTTTCTCTAAATTATGTTTCCTGCAGTTATGTTTTGTCAACTTACCAAAATGGATTAAGTCACTCTAAATATGTGTCATGTGTCAATTATTTAACATTAAAGATTATTTAACTGCATTATTGTTTCTTTTGTTGTAATGTTAATAATGACTTTGCAGACTATAAGAATAACATTGAAATACAATGAAGAAATATACTACAATAGTCAAACCAATTTTGACTAAAATGGTGGAGAATAAGAAAACATGAGGTTTAGAGAAAATTTACCTATGCTGTGTTATTGAGAAAAGTAAATCATAAAATAATTGGTCTGAATGATGAGGTTGCTACACTGATATTTAGGTTTTCTATTGGTAGAGGGAAATTTTGTCAAATATTTTTGGGAAAAGTCCACTTTAATACCCTGTGGTATCGCCCAAAATTACTTTAGTACCCTGTGGTAAAAAATCGATCAATCGAGTCATACTTATTCCAATTAACATCAAAAAGGTCCTCGGGCAGCTGCCCGGACCTGCCCGGACCTGCCCGAACCCTGCCCGAACTATGTGGCCAGCCACGTCACCAAATTTTGATGACGTGGCGCCACGTGGACATCCATCTCCTTCCCTCCTCCTCCTCCCCTCCTTCTCCTCCTCCGCGTCCTCCTCCTCCTCCGCCTCCTCCTCCTCCTCCTCTCCGCGTCCTCCTCCTCCTCCTCCTCCTCCGCGTCCTCCTCTTCGCGTCCTCCTCCTCCTCCTCCTCCTCTCCGCGTCCTCCTCCCCGCGTCCTCCTCCTCCTTTGGTGACATGGCTTGCCACGTAGTTCGGGCAGGGTTCGGGTAGGTCCAGGCAGGTTCGGGCAGCTGCCCGAGGACCTTTTTGATGTTAATTGGAATAAGTATGACTCGATTGATCAGTTTTTTACCACAGGGTACTAAAGTAATTTTGGGCGATACCACAGGGTACTAAAATAGACTTTTCCCAATATTTTTTGGCAATGATCAAGATGTTAGGAATATGGTTTAGATAATGATCAACATTGTAGGGCCGTATAAGAATGTGCTCTATCTGGATATCATTGTGTAGAAGAGGGTGTTGAATGAATATCAACAGTTGATCATTCATGAAATTCAGTTAATGAGTTGTGGCGAAGTTGGTCCGTCTACGGGGACACCAGCTGAAGTTCTTCACGTAATGCCGGATGTTGCTAGTCCTTCCAGAAGGACGCATGTTACCGATTATGAAGTCCAAACAGATTGGTTTGAATATGATCCTAGAGAAGTATATCCATATGTAACTATAAATTTTCATACTGAAGAAGAAGAAGAACTACACGAATAACAACAACAACAGCAACAACAACAATACAGAGTGAACCAAGAAGAAGCGGACTATCGAGTCACTCTAACTGAGTCTGGTGAACAAGAATCGATGAGTTTATATGATGAAGAATGGCTTGCTCATAGTGCAACAGATGGAAGTTATGATGGTGAATTGAAAGAGGGTACAATTTGGAAGAGCAAAGAAGAGGCAATGAGGGAGATTGAGTTTGCCATTGATGAAATAAGACCCCACACTTACGTTGTGAAGTGTAAAAATATGGAAAGAGACGGGTGTGAATGGAAGATACATGTCTCTACAAAAAGAAGGGCATTAATGTTTAGTACTTAGAGAATAGTAAAATACACCTACCTGCATACGTGTAGTAGGGAACAAGCTTCGAAAGATCATCGACAACTCAGTTCTACTCATATTGCAGAAGTTATTAGGAATCTAGTTATGGAGCAACCAGACATTCTAGTTAAGCTTATAAGGTCAAAGATCAAAGACCACATTAGATTTGAGCCCTCTTACAAGAAGGCTTGATGGGCAAGAGATAGGGTGTTTAATGATGTTGGAAAATAAGATCGAAACGCGTAAAACATGAGACACAAGAATTACGTGAAAACCCCAAGACGGGGAGAAAACCACGGGCAAAGGAGAGTCGTCCACTATGTGAGTCCAATCGGTTATAAGGCCTCCGTGAGGGTTCTCTCTACCTCACAACTCTCAACTAGTACAAATAAGACCTAGGCATAGGCCGTATATATATATATAGGAGACTAGTACTCTATTCTGATCAGGAAATAGAGCCCTACTCCAATTAGGAATTTGGAACAATCCCTAACAAATCTCCACCTTGGACCAAATTCTATGACTCCAAAATCAACATTTCTCCACCTTCACCACCAGCCCCTAAGGGCTATCAGCATCAAGCACGAACACCTACCAAGTCCAAGCAATGCTCGAACTTAGTACCAGAAAGCGGCTTCGTCAACATGTCTGCGGGATTGTCCTTTGTACCCACCTTGCTCACAACAATGTCACCTTGAGCAACATGCTCTCTAATGAAGTGGTACCTCACATTAATGTGGTTTTTTCTCTCATGATACATAGCATCCCTCATGAGATGGATAGCACTTTGACTATCACAGTACACTGTACCGACCTGCAGCTTCTCACATATTTTACTGAAGAAACCTTTCAACCAGATAGCCTCCTTCACACCTTCAGTTATAGCCATGTACTCCGCCTCAGTGGTAGACAATGCCACTGTGGCCTGTAGACAAGCTCTCCAACTGATAGCACATCCTCCAAGAGTGAAGACATATCCAGACAAGGACCTAGACTTATCAAGGTCTCTAGCATAATCTGAATCAACGAAACCAACAACTCCATCATTGGTGCTTCCAAACTGTAGCCACACGCCCTTGGTACCCTTCAAGTACCTCATAATCCACTCCACTGCTCTCCAATGACCTTCTTCAGGATTTGCCATAAACCTGCTAACGACACTCACAGCATAGGCCAAATCTGGACGTGTGCAAACCATAGCATACATCAGAGAACCAACAGCATTGGAGTATGGAACACCAGACATGTAATCGACCTCAGCAGCTGACTCTGGAGATAAGGCAGACGAAAGCTGAAAATGTGTTCCAAGAGGAGTACTCACAGGATTACCAGTCACATCAAACCTGTCAAGTACCTTTTCAATGTAACTCTCCTAACTCAGAAATAACTTCCTTGCTCCTCTATCTCTGGCAATCTCCATACCAAGAATCTTCTTAGCAGGACCCAAAACTTTCATCTCAAACTCGCTACTCAACAGAGCTTTGAGCTTTCTCACCTCTCCTTTGTCACTGGCACCAATTAACATGTCATCCACATACAGGAGCAAATACACTTAGGAACCATCGCGTAGCTTTTTTAGGTAAACACAACTATCATACTTGCTCCTCTCAAAACCATGAGAAATCATAAAGGAATCAAACCTTTTATACCACTGCCTCGGAGACTGCTTAAGGCAATACAAGGACTTCTTCAACAAGCACACATGGTCTTCTTTGCCTTCAACATGAAAACCCTCAGGCTATGCCATATAAATCCGCTCCTTAAGCTCTCCATTCAAGAAAGCTGTCTTCACATCAAGCTGTTCAAGCTCCAAATCCTGCATAGCAACAATACTAAGAAGAGAACGAATCGAGGTATACTTCACAAATGGTGAAAATACCTCATTAAAGTCCACACCAGGAATCTGACTATATCCTCTAGCCACTAGCCTAGCCTTGTATCTAGGCTCTTCAACTCCAGGTATACCATCCTTCTTCTTGAATACTCACTTGCAACTGACAACCTTCTTATCCTTAGGTAGCTTAGTAATCTCCCAAGTCTTGTTCTTGTGAAGAGATTCCATCTCTTCCTCCATAGCAACCAACCATCTAGCAGAGTCTTTCGACTTCACAGCATCTGAGTAACTAGACAGTTCTTCACAGCTATCAACTTCTTCTGCCACATTCAGGGCAAAAGTAACAATATCAGTCTCACCCAACTTCTGTGGAGGCCTGATGAAGCTGGAATTTTGTGAGCACTGTGTGTTTGGCAAGCAGAAGAAAGTCACTTTTCAGAAAGGTGTGCACACTACAAAGGGAAAACTTGACTATGTTCATTCTGATCTTTGGGGACCGTCTCAAGTTGCAACAAAGAATGGTTCTAAGTATATGCTGACTATTATTGATGATTATTCGAGAAAGGTGTGGGCGTTCTTCTTGAAGAGCAAGGATCATGTCTTTGTCACTTTTAAGCAGTGGAAGACTATGATTGAAAAGCAGACTGGGAGAGATATCAAGCATCTCCGCACAGATAATGGATTAGAGTTTTGCTCTAGTTAGTTTGATGAGTTCTGCAAGAATGAGGGTATTATCAGGCATAAGACAATCCCGGGTACACCTCAACAGAATGGAGTCGCTGAAAGAATGAACAGAACTTTGTTGGAGAAAGTTCGTTGTATGCTGTCAAATGCTGGTTTGCCTAAGTCATTTTGGGCTGAAACTACTTCCACTGCCTGTCACCTTGTCAATCGTTCACCTCATGCATCACTTAATGGCAAGGTACCTGAAGAATTGTGGTCTGGAAATCCTCCTAGTTATGCAGGTTTGAAGATATTTGGGTGTCCTGCCTATGCTCATGTGAACAATGGCAAGTTAGAGCCAAGATTTGTGAAATGTATCTTCCTTGGCTATGCTTCTAGAGTGAAGGGATACAAGTTGTGGTGTCCTGAGCTGTCTAAGGTCTTGCTGAGTAGGAATGTTATTTTCAAAGAGGCAGACATGCTGAGTAAGAGGGAGGATATTTCTTCACCTGGTGTTTCCAGTGCTCCAAGTGTGGACTTGCAAAAGTCAAAAGTGCAGGTGGAGTTTGATGCTGATCCAAAAGCGAGTTCCTTCCGTGATGTTGATTGCCATAGTTCTACTCATGGTGGGTTGTCTAATGAAGCTGAGAATGTTGGCACAGTTGAGAGGGAGCTAGCGTATTCTATTGCTAGAGACAGGCCCAAAAGAATTATCAGGCCTCCACAGAAGTTGGGTGAGGCTGATATTGTTACTTTTGCCCTGAATGTGGCAGAAGAAGTTGGTAGCTGTGAAGAACCGTCTAGTTACTCAGATGCTTTGAAGTCGAAAGACTCTGCTAGATGGTTGGTTGCTATGGAGGAAAAGATGAAATCTCTTCACAAAATTCCAGCTTCCCAATCATAGTGTGCTTATCAATTCTCTCTTTCTGCAAGAGCGAATCATGAACATCATCCCAACTCAGAGTATCATGGCTGAACAATAAAGTATCTCTGAATTGCTTATAAGAAGCAGGCAACGAGCACAATAATAATAAAGCAAGATCTTCATCATCATATTTCACATCCAGAGTTCTAAGATCAGCCACTATATCCTTAAATTCATTAAGGTAGTCGTGAGCAGACTTATCTTCTTGCATCCGGATAGAAAACAGTCGTTGCTTCAAGCACAGTTTGTTGGTCAAACTCTTGGGCATGCACAACTTTTCAAGCTTTGCCCATAATGAGGAAGCTATTGTCTCCTTCAACACGTCCCACAAAATATAATCTGACAGATGCAATTGGATCTGACTCACAGCCTTACGGTTCTTTGATGCCTTCATCGCAGCATCCCAACTCAGAGGCATCGACTTCTCATCAAGTAGAGTCTCATCCAGCTCTAAATATGTCAGAATAGCGAGCATCTTGACCTGCCACAAGGAAAAATTAGTTTTCCTCGTCAACCAAGGAATCTCGTACTTCATCGAAGTCATCCTGAAATAACTCGAACTAAGAAAATCAGCCCAAAACTGGTTAGAAAACCAAAATCAGCCAAATCAGTTGACTTTCGGTCAACCAGTCAAACTATTGACTAGTCAAAATGTTGACCAGTCAAATTGTTGACGAAGTCAACTCGGGAATAGGTTTTTTTTTTCAACCCAAAACTCCCTCTTTCTCTCTCCCCATTTTTTTTCTCTCTCCTTCCACCGTCGGTCTCCTCTCTCTCCCCGAAAATGGTGAGCGGCAGAAAAGCTCCAGGGGACGACGAGCTCTCCTCTCCTTCCTCGGCGGCGCAGGTTCGTGGGCTCTCTCCCAGAGCTCTCTCTCTCTCCTCGAGCTCTCTCTCTCTCTCCTCGCGATTCCTTCTTCTTCCCTCTCTCCACGATGAACGAATAGAGCTCTGCCCCAGCGCGGCGATGGTGCGGGGGGGTGGTCGCCTCCTCTAGGCGACGTCGAGGACGACGGGCGATGGGGCTGGAAGGTGCGGCGGTCGGCGGCGGGCGATGGCGCTCCAAGGGTTTCAAAACCCAAAATCCCGATTTTCCCCCAAATCGGTTACTGTTCATAATTTTTTTTTGTCAATACTCGAAACTCAGATCCAGCTCTGATACCAATTGTTGGGAAATAAGATGGAAATGAGTAAAACACGAGACACAAGAATTACGTAGAAACCTCAAGACGGGGAGAAAACCACAGGCAAAGGAGAGTCATCCACTATGTGAGTCTAATCGGTTACAAGGCCTCCGTGAGGGTTCTCTCTACCTCACAACTCTCAACTAGTACAAATAAGACCTAGGTATAGGTCGTATATATATAGAAGACTAGTACTCTATTCTGATCAGGAAATAGAGCCCTACTATAATTAGGAATTTGGAATAATCCCTAACAAATGAGTTATGGGGGGTGGGGGTGGGGGGATTGGGATGAATTATACAATCTTTTTCCACACTAGTTTGCGGTATGCAAGGCAAAGAATCTAAGAACTGTTGAGCAATGGGAATATTATCACACGGTGCCTGACATAGACCATTAAGTGGCTCCTCTGGAACCTGGAACAAAGATCTTCAGGCAACTTCTCTGGAACTTCAAGCCCTGCATTGAAGCTTTCCAATATTGAATTCATGTGTTAGAGATTGACAGAACATTCTTATATGAAAAATACAAGCATGCCCTTTTGATCGCCACTGTTATTGATGGGAATAATGCTATAATTCTAATAGCATTTGCCTCATTGAGAGCGAGAACACCAGTAGTTGGTCTTGGTTTACAGAATAAATCATGTTGCATATGGTTCATAACCGAGGAGAAATATATGTTATTTCTGATTGGCATATGGCATAAGAAGGGCAATGGTGGACAACTATGGTTGGGGAGAATCATCAGATACTGCCCATCGATATTATCTTAGACACGTTGCGAGCAACCTTAACATGAAGTAGTTCAAAAATGAAGCCATGAAGAATGTGATAAAGATTGCAGGTCACAGAAAAAACTTATGCAGTCTAAAACCTAAAATGGTACCAGTTTATATATTGTTACTCCACAGTTAATTTATTACTACTTTTGTAGTAGGAATGCAAGCACAACCACAAAACTTTGGTGCTATGCTTCATAAGATAAAGAGCGTCAAGCAATTGGTATACGATTGGATCGATGAGTTGAAGAGGTATACAATTGGATCGATGAGTTGATGCTGCCCAAATGGACCTTAGTGCACGGTGGCGGATGACGTTATGGTCACATGATGACGAATGTTTTTGAGTGCGTTAATAAGGTCTTCAAAAAAAATTATCATTTGTCGGTGACTGCCATTCTCACAAAAACATTTAAAAAGCTAACCTTATACTTTAACAAGAGATCAATTTGGTGCATTCAAGAGAGTGGTGTCAGAGGAATAGTCTTGTTAAAGACGTTGGAGAAACTGTTAAAAGATAGGGCAAAAAAGGCCGGATGGAACCAAGTACGTGTGTGCAATCATCTAGTAGGCTAGTACAAAGTACTAATCAGATACAATCATGTACGAAAAAAGGGGAATAAAGAGCATGTAGTCTATTTGGTCAACAGAACGTGCGACTATGGAAAATTCAAAGCTTACCGTTACCCGTGTTCACATGCTATTACATGTTGTATTGCACTTGGAGGCATCAACTATAAGAGGTTTGTGGATGAGCATTATCACCTGAAAAGCATGTTACGTTGCTACCTATATAAATTTTTTCCTCTTGGCAATCCTTCGTATTAGCCAACTCCTGAAGACCCCACGTTTGTAAGGCTTATTCCTGACAAAAGAATCATGAGGAGTAGAGGACGACCACAGAAGCATTTGTTGCATAACGTGCAATATGTGGGTCACACTCGTCACAGTTGTATCAATATAAGAGGGACTGAAGTGGCTAGTACTAGTAGACGCCACCGTGGACGTTGAGGACTAGAATAGTGTAGTGTTGCATATGATGTATTCAAATCTTATGTATGGTATTTTTTCTCTTTTAGTGTTTATGCTTAATTTGTGTGTGTTGTCGCGTCGGTCATTGTGTTGTCATGTCAGGTGTGGCTGTATTAGTCACGGGTGTATTATTTTCTCATATAGTGGGAAAACAAGATACAGATATACTTTTTGGATTTTATCCAGATAACTCTATCCCAAAATCCAAATTCTCTATATATACCACACACACAACCATGTTTCCTTCATAAACTTTAGAAATCATCATTAAAACTACGTGTATTTTTGTCATTTTTAGGTGTACTAAATTGAGGAGGAGCGACAAAGAGCACATCTCGTAGGTTGACGAAGATATTGATCATTGGCTTGCTGAAAATTGGGATTATGACGAAGAATCCCAATAACAAACTCATCCAGCACCATATACTAAGTGGCCTCAAAGCAATTTGAAGGCGTTATATGCCTCTAAACATGGGGATATATTAAAACGATTAACGAGGCCATCAAACACTAGAGAGGTGGATCCTAAGCGGCCTCCTGATCCGACACCATATCCTGAGGGGCATCAAATTGATTTGAAGGAACTCTATGGCTCGAAGCAGTCTGAGATTATCCAACAACAAAGGAGGTCATCCATGCTGAAACGGGCCGCTAAAGCTAAAGCAGCGCGAGCTGTAGAAGCCATCCTAGCTGAAGAAGCCGTCACTACCAAAGACATTTTTAATACTGAACCGTGGACGTCAGTTATTGAATATGTTCAAACTCATGGTATTGTTTTGGACTTATATTTATTTTTAACAATATAATGTATTTAATAATAAAATTTTTCAGATTTGATGTATGGAGCTAATGTTGATGAGGTATCTATTGAGGATGTCAAAATTTTTTTGGCAGCACCACAATTTCATAGGTAACATTTGTACATTTATTAAAATGATCTAATTTTAAATAATATTTTATCGTTAATTTTTTAACTTATAGATGGTTCTGTTAAAAGAAGGAACGCATACACAACAATGGTTTTCTAGCAGTTTTTAGGTATTATTTGATTAGTATTAATCATTTCTTAGTTATTTTTTTATCATTATTAAAGACTTGATTTCTTTAAAATTCTGAAGGATCCTACCTACAAAATCAAGGGTACTTTTACATGACACTCATCGTACCATCAGTGCTGAATGTGTGTGTTGAAAGTAAAAGATGTAAGTATATATTATCATTATCCTACATTAGTAAATAATTTTAAAACAACAATTGGCTTATTTTATTATTTTCTTATCAGATTTATGTTTATCATGTCTGGAACCAAAGACATTTTGGTGTCGATCAACATAATATGATAAAGTATTCAAGAAACAAGATTAGCCTCACTATGGAGGCGTTACTGATAAGAATGTCATCAAAGTGTTCAAGAAACATGGAGAAACATCGTCAATAATTTAGCCTTGTTACGTGTTGTTGTTATTTAAGAATCATACAATATTTGAGAATATGCACTTGCTTTAATGTTCTTTCAATTCGGTGTTTTTAATATTTGTCAACTATGCACTTTCATTGTAATATTCGTCAACTGCTATTTTTAGTATTGTTGTGGTTTGTATTTTTAATTTTATTTGTTTCTATAATGTCATTTTATCTTGGAGAAGTGTCGTCCCTATGTATGAATGAAAATCTTGTCATCAAAATATTCAAGAAACGCAGAGAAAGATATAAAACAAGAAAAAAAACATAACGTCCAGGCACATCAAAGTTTTGTCCATCAACACAAACTACTACTTCTTCTGAGGCTTCTCCTTATAAGGCTTCTCCTGTAGATGCTTCCTCTTCCGAGGAACAATTTCCAGTGCCACACAGGATATAAGCTTCTTCAGCTCTGTGATGAAAATGTTGGCAGACCGGAGGTAAATTCTATTGCCCCGTGGTGTACATGCCTTGGCTGAACATCATTTGGAAAGTCATAGGTGTTACGTAGTACTACTGGTAAACTGTCTCCAAACCCACCTGACCTCTGACTAGCCGGAGTGAACTGTGTCAAGGCTGGATCTTCTCTAATCAGAGTATGGTAAGAGTATTGATTACTACCGGAACCCATATGCCAAAGAGAGGCTGCTTGCATGTTGGGGTCCACTTGAGGCTGGTAACCGACTAGAGTCTAAGTCTGGTAGGACATCTGATGCTAGAGGGAGGGAATGTCATATGATGCGAAGAGCATTCTGTGACGCATCTAATGCTGCCAAAAGGGGTCGCGCGGGGGGGAGGGGGTAGGGGGTGGCGCCATACGTGTACGGCATTTGGTGCCCAATTGTTCAGATGTCAACAAGTGCGATCTCATCGGTAAGCGTGAAGCTCTCGACGAGTAGGATGACATCGAAGAGTGCGAGGAGCTCTACAAGTGTGATGGAACATGCAACCTCGACTGATAATCTACCAATTCCATGGGCTGCATCTGAAAATATTGTGACAACTCTTCTCTCGACAATTTTTTCCTCCTGTTAAGGAGGGTCGTCCCACGTGTAGTTCGGGTTTTCTCTCTTCATCAGAAATCTGGTATGATAGGGCCTCTACATGTGTCACAGGTGGCTGGCAGTTGCAAACCAATGTACCATCTCTGCTCACCAGCTACTGAAAGGAAGGATTTTCACCCCTCTTTGCAATAATGAGTAAGTAGGGATTGTCGTCCCACAAGGACTAAGCTAGGCCGCAAACTCGACTCTACCACTAGTTAGGACTATAAGAAATGGAGGTGTCAATTTCAAACACAATATGCTACTTGAAATAAAATTGTAACTCGACAAGGCGAAGGTTTAAACACTTAAAACAAGAGTGAGCTTGGTACCAATGACAACCTAAATAACCAAATGGCTTATGGGGTTTATAAAGTTCATGATATGGTCCGGATGTTTCGAAGGCAACTAATCAACGCTCTCGCGACAAATTAGTCTAAATCGATTCTTAACTAGACTTAGATGAACTAACCACGCTCTCGCGACAAATTAGCCATCTAATCTAACTAAACACCAACTATAATCACCATCCTTTGGACAACTAGTCACCTAAGGTGATCTCTCATCAATAGGTTTCTACTCAACTAGTTAAATGGTCCGTTAATCCTAACCCCTCTCGGCGATTAACATTAACTTAGTTCATAATCAAGTTGATCAATCTAGATCAAGCATTAAGCTCATTAACTAGTACACATACCTAGGCATATTAACCCCCTAAACCATTGGCTAAGTAGGTGCCATCAAGGCACCAAACTCACTAATCAACTACTCACACATATTCACCAAACAACTCAACACATCCATTGAACAAAGCAAGCAAAGCAAGAACATTAAAAGAGAGAGTAAGAGAAAGCTCAAGATGGACTTTAAGCATCCATTATTCTTCCTTCAAGTTCCCTACACCAGCTTCAACAATAGCTTCCTAGATCCAACAATGGAGAGCCAAGCTATTTCTCCAAAGAAGAGAAAGTTAGTGGAGGAGTTGGTGAGTATTTTTAGCAAAATATCTCATATGCCTAAAGGAAAGCCAAGCAAAGGCTTTTATACAAGAATTTTCCCCCCAAAATGTGTAAGCCACGAAATTAAAATTAAAGCCCAAAACGGGCCCAAAACAAGCCTTCAAATTCGGCCCACTTGTGATGAAATCTTGACAGAATTGGACCACAACATTGAATCCAGCGTTCTCCCCTCTTAGACTCCGAATTTGAAGAAGACCATTAGAGACAAAGTTGTAGCCCCGGATGTCTTCTTTCTAGAGCCATCTAACTCGTCTCCATCGGACTTCGGATGAGAAAGTTATCAGCATTGGAGTCACAAGAGGTCCACCTCGCCCACGTCTTCGAGGTCTCGATTAAGCGTCCTTCCTCCCGGCAAATCAAATCGCATACGATGACCCAAGGTGACTTCACTTCCTCCACTTCACCTCACCAAATCTCCTAGCATGAAGAAAACACAACAAAAATATAAGACTACACTAAAACAAATAATGCACGATAAATGACATTACGACAATGAAGAACAAACAAAAGCAATAGAAACAACGGTAAACCTACTCTAAAATAAACACAAAAGATGAGTGTTTCCACACTCATCAGCTACCCCAAGTGCCGCCTCAGACAACTTGCGAATGCGAGAACCATCGGATGAGTGGCGTATAACCTCAACAACATCGGCCTATAAAAAATAGAGAAAATTACTCTCAAGTCCCTTGTGTTTGACTATATCCATTCTAAAGTCTCCCATGTTTCAAAAATGATTCTATTGCCCTGTGTGTTTGATTTTATTATACTTTCAAATCCCTAGCTGACGTCAGCAGCTATTTTATTTCATTTTTATTATTGAAATGACAAAAATACCCTTGTCCGATCAACTCAAGTCTCCGGTCATCCTCTTTGGTCATCTTGCCCGGCATAACCTCACGATGGCAACTCAATTTAATGGATGTTGAAAAAATAGGCAACTTCAATCATAATGCATCGTCGAAACGCCAGATCGGAGCAAATCCAAAACCTTAATCACCAAAAATAAGCACCAAAGGTAAAAATAAGAGACAAAGTTCTCTTCCTACTTGAAAACCACCCCAATTAAAATCCTTTTAATCTCAGTCATAAAAGCCCTAATAAACTCACAATGGAGATTGTTAATTGTTAACTGAAGGAGAGAAGAAGAAGAGACACTGAGCCATTTAAGATGATTGGATGACATCCCAAAGTTGCCATTTATACTCTCCAAGGCATCTCCTCTAACCTAAATTAACCCGACGGTGATAAAATAAAGACAAAACTGAGAAAAAAGTGGCAACATGATGTGAGTCGCTGGAGTAGAACTTGGGTTTCCTCAACTGTGTCATCATTAGTTTCCTGGGTTTCCTCGTCATCCTAATCTGGTATGTGACTTTCATCTACTTCCTCTTCCTTTAATTTCCTCGCTACAGCTCCACCGCTGGGCCGGTCGTCAATGGGGAGAGCGTCATAAAGATTTGATGGTCATCGGGGAGATGTACTGGCTACCGAGGAGATGTTCTGGTCGTCGGAGTAGATGTCCTGATCGTTGGAGGAGATGAAAAAAAGGAAATGGTATTTTTGTTTGTGCATCTACTCCTGGAACCACATAATCAAAGCAATGCTCCCACCATATTGTGACACGACCTATGTAAAATTCATCCAACTTCCGAGATGTCGGGCCACGGTGATCCATAGCACTATGTGTTCCCTTATCTTTCTCTGGAAGAGCCGGTATCATCTAGAAACATCCAAATTATCGGAACACCGGATCGGGATAGTGCCACTCAACGTAGAGAAAGCATATCAAAGGGACTCAAGCCAACTGCAAGACTTGATCCCGATGGCCTACATGCGGCAACTTGGCAAGGATATTTGTAGTATACGGCATCCAAATATGCATCCAAATATGCTGCAATACAATTATGCCATCATAGAATCAACAAATAATCACATTTGTACATCAAGATCACAAAAATTCTCAAAAATTAATTTAACAAATTACTTACATCCATTCCCTTCAAACATGGCCCTATAAATAGATACGCTCCAGACTTTTTGCATTTTTTAATTTATAGCACCGGTCCACCTGTAAAACATGAATAATTCATATATTATGGCAACACAACAATGTTATTTAAACTTAAAGCATATTAATAGTGATTTTGTACCTCACGCCCTGTGCCTGCTCTGGTTGTTGCTCCCGAGATGTTTTAAAGATAGGACGAGTTGGGATGATCCTTTCTCAAGCCCACATGCACACTAGCGCAAAAGCCCCACTAACTACTTCAGCATCTGGGTCGGTGGCTTTGCGTAACTTACTGAAAACATGTGCCAGACACGCAGTCCCCTAGCTATACTTGCTGATAGCAGCTACATCAATGAGAAGTGGCAACCAATAGCTTTGAACCCTCGTCTTAGTGACATCGGGAAATAATATATAGTCGATAAGTCGCAATATGTTTGCTCAAACATATTGCTTCATGACCTCATCATCGGTATCTCCTGGAGAATAGAAGGTTCAAAATTATCCTATAACCATTTCAGCACAATTGTATTCTCGTAGATACTATCGGGGGTATCAACCGGGCTTGCACCAAATAGGTGTACGCACACGTCCTTCCACTGGGGAGGTGTCTGCGCTTCTATGACTGGCTCTCCATCTATAGGCAGCCCAAAAAACACAGCAACATCCTGTAGAATAATAGTCATCTCCCCCTGAGGCATGTAGAATGTGTATGTCTAGAGCTACCGCCACTCTACCAAAGCGATAATCAATGGCGCATCAAGACTCACATGGTCAATGCACCACACATCCCAAAAACCGGCCGCCCTCATATACTCAACGAAACTCTCGTTATTGACTATTTCTAGGGACATCTTGCGTCGGTGGATGATCAACGTAGTTTCACTGGTAATGTTAGTTTCTCCACATATTTTGCAACATAAACAAAATAACCAAAATCTATGACTGAAAAAATAAGTAACTATTAAAAATATAATTGAATATATTACTTTTACCTCACGGTTCCATACAGCCTGTGAACGGTGGAATTGTTGATATACTAACAAGGAGTCATCCGAGGGTCCTCCGTTCCCAATATAAACAGCCCCGTCTAATTGTGGATCCATATTTGAACAACCTAATAAACATAATTCACTCCTCACAGTTTACCAAATTTTGAAAAAAAAATATTACTTACAAAATAAACAAATAAATTCACAATCAGTCCAAATATTTAAACAAATTCACAAATCTATGTGCACATTATTGAAAATTAACAAATCTTTTACAAAATTCACAATCAGTCCTACTATTTATCAAATTTGCAAATCATTCCTCAACATTTACTAATTTAAAAATTAGTCCTTCAAATTCAGTCAAAATTAGTCCTAATATTTTACCAAAATCACAAAACAGTCCTCAAAATTAGGGGTGAGCAAAAAATCCGATATCCGAGTACGATATCTGAATTTTTTTGGATTCGGATTTAGATTATCCGAAATTTTAATTTCGGATTCAGATAAAAAAATATATTCGAATTATCCGAATATCCGAACTTTTCAATAAATATGCTTAAAAGTTAGAAGTCCTAGTCTAAAAAGTGGGCCCGGCCGATCTGTTCACTAAATTAGAAACAGGGTGCGACCCAAAATTATTAATTTCCTTAGGCTCACTTCACCACCTTACCCTGAGAGAGCAACTACAGCGGCCTAAAATCAAAATCACTATGAAAAGTAAAACCCTAAAATATTCCAGGCTCGGGTCACCCCTCTTTTTTTAGAATAGTCACCCCTCTTTTGGTTGCTTTCTTTTGCAGTTTACTTTTGTTGTTTCTATTGGTGTGTTGGGTACTTGGGTTCTTAAAGAATCAGTGCAGTTGAGGGATGAGTTTTGTTTGATTAATTCTCTTGTTGGGTTACATCTAAATCTAATTACTTGTTTTGTTTTTATATTGACCATCATAGGCGAGAGCTAAATTGGGGATCTGAGTTGGGGATCTTGTCAATTCAAGTATTTTCGATTAATTTTCTTGTTGGTTTACGTCTAATTTAGGGATCTTGTTTAATTCTCTTTTTCGATTTGGATGATCAGTTGTCTAGGTTTTTAAAATTCGGATAATTCGGATGAATTATCCGAATCCGTATCTGAAATAATTTCGGATTTTGGATAATTCGTTATTCAGATTCGGATTCGGATCGAGAAATAGTAATTTTGGATATTTCGGATAATGAGAAATTTGGATAATTCGGATTCGAATTATCCGAATGCTCACCTTTACTCAAAATTTTGTAATTTACCAATTCACAACCAGTCATAATATTTTATCAAATTCACAAATCAGTCCTAATATTTTAGCAAATTCACAAACCAGTCCTTTAAATTCACAATCAATCCTAATATTTTAGCAAATTCATAATTCAGTCCTTCAAATTCACAACCAGTCCTTATAATTTATCAAATTCACAAATCAATCCTCACATTTAAGCAAATTTGCAAATCAATCCTCATATTTATGCAAATTCCTAAATCAGTCCTCACAATTAAAAAAATTTACAAATATGTCCTGCATATCCCTTACAATTTATCATATCAGTCCTGACACAATCCAAATACCCAATTCAATCCAAAATTTTATACAATTAACAATATCAGGCACAAAGTTTACCTTGTCTCAGACGAACAGCAGGATGGACGCCGAGGATGCCGGAACAAGGGCGAGGCAACGTCGGTGAATGGTCGATGAAGCTCTTTGACACCGGGAAACTAAGGGGCGATGGAGAAGAGGCCTAGACGATGACGACGGAGAAGAGGCCTGGACGACGATGACGGAGAAGAGGCCTGGATGGAGAATACGAGATTTAAATACCGGGAAAGACCGGCAGACACCCTTACCTCAATTGCCGCCGCATTTTAGATTTTAGGTTTTTTGGGCTATCTGGGTTAATAACCTGGATCCCATATTTGTAGGCCCAGGGTTAGCACACTACAGATTATTTCCCTTACTATGTCGTAGTACAGTTTTTAACGCAGAGCAAAGAAAAATTCAAAAGATTTGTGCTAGCATACTACAAGTTTTTACAACGGAGTCAGGGGCATAATTCGAAAAAAAACACTTACTGTGTATGAACACCATATCTAGAATACTTTTCAAAGAGACCCCTTTTTTGTAAAACTTTTGCTAAGAGACACCATATTGGGCAAAAATCCCTCTGTTTCCTTTCTCCATGGCTTCACCTATTCTCCCACTCTCTTCCTTTTCACCATGGCTCAACCTACTCTCTCTTCTCTTCCCATCTCATTCTCTTCTCCACCACCCCAACCTTGCAAACCCCATCTTCTCCATCTAATCCTCCTAAGTCGCCTTCTCCCCATTTCCATTTCCAAAGGCCCACAAAAATCATCCTCACATTGTTTTGTCATTTCCTTTGCCTAGTCTAAAAAATCATCTTCATACAATTTTCATCTCTTTTCACAAAAAACCACATATGTCTTCATCTCAGATTTTGCTTCTTCTGTCGTTGATTTTTGTTGAGTTTTATTAGATTTTTGGTCCAATTTTGCCTAATTTGGAAAAAAGGGGTTATATTTTGTCATTTCCTCGACCTAGTTCAGCTTCCACCTCTCAAAATGCACCAGATTCTTCGTAGGTCATGTACTCGGACTGGAGGCGGGTGGAGGGGATCAGTGGAGGAGGAGCGTAAGGCGCTTCCCTATCATTGAAGCGTCCGGTAAGATGCTGCAAAGGTGTTGTACGTGTTGCCTCAACCTCGAGGGTAAACCCGTTATTTCTACGTGTGATACCAAACCACATAAAAGAAGGTTTCTTTTATAATAGTAAGACGTGTTCCAACTTTATTACTTTTTTAAAGGTAAAATTTTACAATATGACAATGCTAGGATTTAAACCCTGGACCTCTAAAATATTTACAACACTTTGTGCCATTGGGCTACAAGCCCTTTTAGCTTATATTGTAGTGTAAATTTTATGTGCACTTGCTCTTTGAGAGTGCAAGGAAAAAGGAAATGGATCTCCTGTTCTACTTTTTTGACGATAGAACAGAAAGACAACTGTTATAATTATATTTATAGGAAAGATTAACCAAAGATATAAACATTTTGGATTTCTATTACCTTTATATAAACATTTGATAAAGGTGCCTATATAGGGGTGTTGCGTTAGCCCCTATATAGGCACCGCATTACCTTTATATTTTGTTTTAACAAAATCTTGATTTTATTTTACTTAAATTATAAATTAATTTGCGTGATTACTTCCAAGCTTCTCTTGAAGTGCCTTTACATAGGCACTATAACTCCCCGTGAGTTGATCGACTGTCTCCACAGACTAACACGAGTCTTTTTCAGTGTGTTTTGTTCTCACTCGCACGCATCCAAGAAAGAAGGTGCACCTTGTTGGTATGAATAGTACCAATAAAATTACTTAAGCATTTCAGACAGTAGATATCAGTACGGGGTATCACAGGCACTAATGCATGTGCTGAACTGCGTGCAAACAGGAAAGATGGCTCCTACTAATGATCAATTTAGTTTGCTACAGTCTTGTATCCATGGTACATATTGGGGTGAGGATCAAAGGCATTGGGAGAAGAAATATCATAGGCACACTCCTAACTAAATCCAGGAGCTTGAGAAGCATGTCTCCTTTCTCTTCTTGGCTAACAGTAGTGGTAGTGTTAAATTTTTTGAGTAATTAATATTACTCTAAGTTGCATAATTGAAACGTAGACTTTCGTTAATTCTTATATATTCTGTGCCATCTTGGAAAGTGATCCTTCATTGGTATTCTTATGTTATAGTTTCTTCAAAGAGATATCTGCACCCTAATGAGAAACAAAAAGCTGCATTGAGCATGAGGCTTAGCCTAAAAGATAGGGAGGTCAAGTTCTTCTTCCAAAATAACAGGATTCAACTGAAAGTGGTCTTGCTGAACTGATCTATTGATGCTTCAGTTTCTTTCCTTTGTTTGTTAAAATCCCATCTTAGTTGCTGATTTCCAAAAAAATTCTATCTGTTTCATTATCAGACCTAATTGAAGAAATACCATAGGCACACTCCTATCAAAATACAGGAGCTTGAGAAGTATGTCCTTTTTCTCTTCTTTGCTGCGGAAGTGGGAGAAGCTCAAAGTGGGGAATCTCAACTAAGAGCTGAGAATCATGGTCATGAAGAGTGTAAATGACCTCGGGGAACCAGTTGGCATAGTGATAAGTGCTATAACTTCTGTTTGGTTACCTATAGCACCAATATTGTTGTTTGAATACCTAAGCAGCGTCAGGAGTCAATAGGACATCATGTCTCTGTTCTTTGTTCAACAGTAAGTAATATGAAACCACTCCATTACCATATACGTTACTTACTTGACCCGTTGTTTATCTTCTTAATTGGACTCACCAAGTGGCTTTCTATTTTGTGAACTTCTATATTTCAGGGTGATGGTGATGTTGTAGATTAAGGCGACATGTTGATACCACAAAAAACTTGGACCGATATCTCTGGCTCGATGTTGTGTATATTGCTAAAATATTAGTCAACCATGGTTTTAACCCAAGTATATATAAATCATAAGCAATATAAAAGAGGAGGTTTAGAGAATGCTCACGATCACACTTGGGGCTAAGTGTGTTATACCGTCTTCTTTAAGGTAGAGGTTTCAGATTCAATCCTGGACGAGGCCACAGTAAACCGTGTGCCCTTAAACTCTTATTACTCACCTATGTGCTTCACGCCTCCATGAGTAATAGAGCTCCCAAGGTACAACGCCCAATCAAGAATGCTATAGGAAGCACTATAGCACACCTTTTGAACCTTTGATGGTGTAGAACTCCGACTCTTTTATGCAAATGAGAAATGCTATGCAAGGGGGAGAGAATTAGAGAGCTCAAGGAAGAGTGTGAGCTAAGGGTGATTTGGAATAGAGGAGGTGGGCTCCTTTTATAGGGGCCTAGGACTTCTAACATTCAAATTTGGATTTAATATGGCCATTAACTAGCCTATTCATTAGGTGAACAAATGGGTTGTTACAAAGGCGATAAAAACCCCAACTTTAATAGGCTTTTACTCATGAATTTAAATTTAAAATTTAAATTCAAATGGCATCTAGAAGGGGAAGAAGCTTCTAGAGCATGAGCCTGTCCAGACGGAAGCCCAACAGATTTTTGGGCCTAGAATCGCTTCAACAGGTCCGGCCCAGTTCTAAAAAGATAAGGCCCTGAAACCTGGAACAATTCTCACAAACTCACAAACTCGCAACTTGTAGTCATACCACCTTTAAGCCAATTTCTATTCACACCGAGAATTGATTTTTTTCTCGCAAGTGTTTTATATCATTACGAACCTTAGTCAACGAGCTTCGTATTGATCTCACAAACATCCAAAACCAAATGGTGTGACCTCTAATTAAATACTCATTTGCATTAGGCCATCTCTTCCTTGGTTATAAAAAACCAATTCTCCAACAATCCCCCACATGAATGCAATATGACTTATATGACATGAGCCTTCCAATGCTACATGCAACTTGGAGTTTCGCAAAAATTTGTTACATCAGGAGAGGTGGTTGAAAGCCTTGAACCTTCCTTAGTGAAATACCTTCGGATATACTTGCCAACCAGTGGACGCGATATCGCGCCTTGAACTGTTTGGTATTTTATATATACCAAGACAAAGGTATTCACACAACTCCTTCTCAAACTACTACTCGATTCTTTTGTTGTTGTCCATTTTGACCCTGGACTGCCTTGAAAACTTTATCGAATGCTGTAGAGATTTAGCCCTTAATTCATTTCATAGAAGCGGCCCCTTCACATTCGACAAAGGTGATCTCTTATAAGGAGTATCCTGCCATACTCCACTTATATATACTCGAAGTATAAGGATCATTAAAAGCATATAGCTTAACCTTCCGATGGACAGGTCTATCACTCTTTCATCATAGGAATAAGTAAGGAACTCAATTTTCCGAATGCTTTGTTTGACCCTAGCCTCACAATTCGGTTGTCCCATTGAACCTGCAGATCGGAGTTTACGATCGAGGTTGGGTTGCCATCATGGGTTTAGGTCATTTCGTGGGCTTTAATCCTATTCCCCTCGATGATACCTCCACTTGATCTCTCATTAGACCTTTAGTTAATGGATTTGCGATATTCTCTTTTGACTTTACATAATCTAAAGAAATCACACCCGTTCTCAAAACGTTCTCACAGATTTATGTCTACGACGTATGTGTCTAGACTTTCTATTATACACATTATTTTGTGCTCTTCCAATAGCTGATTGACTATCACAGTGCACGCTAATAGAAGGCACAACGGGATATCCTCCAAGAAACTTCGGAGCCAATCTACCTATTCAGGTGCTAGATCTAACACTATGAATTCTGATTCTATAGTTGATATAGCAATGCAAGTTTATTTGTATGATCTCCACGAGACTGCTGCTCCTCTAATTATAAATATGTATCCGCTCGTGGGTTTTATATTCTTGGAGTCCGAGATCCATTTCGCATCTGAATACCCTTCCAGAATGGTTGGATATCTCGTATAGTGTAATCCATAGTTAGCAGTATACCTTAGGTATCTAAGGACTCTAACTATCGCTTTCCAATGTTCGTCATTGGGATTACTCGTATATCTCAATAATCTATTTATCGAGTTTACAATATCTGATCTAGTACAGTCCATGAGGTACATTAGACTGCCTATAACCCTAGAATAATCTAGTTATCGCACACTATCTCCGCAATTCTTGGAGAGACTTGACACCACTTCCATAGGAGTTCTCGCAATTATATTGCTATCCTTATCGAATTTGTCAAGTATCTTTTCGACATAGTGACCTTGGAAAAGCGCATAACCTTCTGAAGTCTTGGTGATTTTCATCCCAAGTATTACATCAGCTTGTCCCAAGTTTTTCATGTCAAAATTTTGTGACAACATTTTCTTGGTAATATTGATATTATCATTATTACCAACAATCAACATGTCGTCTACGTAGAGACATACTATCACATAGTTTTTATTATCTTGTTTCACGTAGACACATTTATCACATTGGTTTATTCGAAACCCATTTGATAGCATTACACTATCAAACTTTTTGTGCCACTGTTTAGGTGCTTGTTTTAGTCCATACAAGGATTTTACAAGTTTACACACCGTATGTTCTTTACCTGGAACCACAAACCCTTCGGGTTATTCCATGTAAATCTCCTCTTCCAAATCTCCGTTCAGGAATGCCATTTTCACGTCCATTTGATGGATCTCTAGATTAAACAAAGCCGCCAAGACTATGACTAACCTAATAGATATTTTTCTAGAGACAGGAGCATACGTGTCAAAATAATCAACACCCTCAATTTTTTTTGTAGCTTTTAACTACAAGTCTTGCCTTGTACTTATCCATTGTACCATCATGCTTCATCTTCTTTTTGAAGATCCACTTGTGGTCTAGTGGTTTGCTACCTGGAGAGAGGTCCACTTATTCCCAAGTGTGATTATGTAAGATAGACTCTATCTCACTATTCACTGCTTCCTTCCAAAGAGCAGAGTCTGTAGAGGACATTACTTCTTTGTAAGTTATCGGATCATTTTCTAACAAATAAGTTAGGAAGTCAGATCCAAAGGACTTTTCTTTCCTAGCCCTTTTCCCATGTCTAGGTTCTTCAACTTTATCTTGAGGTTCTTCTCCTCCCACATTGCTCCTACTTTGGCCAACTTGATGGTCAACTTCAGTTTGAACTTTGTGAGGAAAGATTTTCTCGAAGAATGAAGCATCCCTAGCTTCAATGATAGTATTTACGTGAACATCAGTTTATCTGACTTATGTACCAGGAATCGGTATGCATCACTATCTTATGCATAACTGATAAATACACAATCCACCGTCTTGGGTCGTATTCTTGTCCTTTCAGGAGGTGGGATCGGAACCTTAGCAAGACATCCCCAAACCTTTAAGAATTTATAGCTAGGTGCATGACCTTTTCACAATTCATAAGGTATTTTATCCAACTTTTTGTGCGGTACCCTATTAAGCACATAGTTGATCGAAAGCACAGCTTCCCCCCACAAGTTCCTTGGTAACCTGGAACTAATTAGCATTGCATTCATCATTTCTTTTAGCATCCTATTCTTCCTTTCCGCAATTCCATTTTGCTCGGGAGAATAAGACCCCGTGGTTTGATGAATGATTCCATTCTCGGCACAGACTTGTGTAAATAGAGATTCATATTCAACACCTCGGTCACTTCGAAGATTTTTGATCTTCTTGCCAAGTTGGTTCTCAACTTCATTCTTATAATGAATGAATATGTCTATTGCATCGTCTTTACTTCTCATCAAGTAGACATATCAATACCTCGTACAATCGTCGATAAAAGTTATAAAATAATTTTTACCACCACGCATTTGTATGCATTTTAAATCACATACATCGGTATGGATTAAATCCAATGGTTTCGTGCTCCGCTCAATCGAGTGGAAAGATGTTTTGGCGTATTTGGCCTCAACACAATTCTTGCACTTATGTTTGTGATTGATGTTAAACTTTGGTAGTAGGTTAAATGATATTAGCCTTTGTAAAGACTTATAATTCACATGACCTAGTCTACCATGCCATAAATGTAACATCTCGTGAGAATAATCAACCTTCACTTTCTCATTAGTCTTATCGGCAATGTTCATTACATTATTGCTCGTGCTAGCCTTAGTGGCGGAACCCACATCAATCTTATCACTAGACTTTACCTTGGGAGCTAAAGTCATTACACTCATCTTAAAAAGATTGTTGGTCAAGTAGCCCTTGCCAACGAACATCCCTCCCTTGGACATGATGACTTTGTCAGACTCGAACACGAGCCGAAAGCCCTCTTATTGAGCACCAGTTCAGAGATAAGATTCTTCCGGATCTCAGGCACATGCAGCACATCAGTCAAGGTCAGCTCCTTGTCTGAGGTCATCTTCAGCACGACCGTCCCCTTGCCTTCAACCTTCGAGAATATAGAATTTCCATGTAGTAGTTCTCATCATCGACCGGTTGATAGGTCTTAAACATCTATTTGTTGGTAAAATGTGGTGGGTAGCCCTCATGTCCACCTACCATTCCTTCGAGTTCCCACCCACGAGGTTCATCTCGGACACATCGGCCGTGATGTGCATCTCATCGAGGTCGGAGCTCAAGCTAGCCTCTGCAATGTTAGAGTTGGCAGGCTTCTTCTTCTTGCCCTTGCTTGGTCCTGTCGTCTTCTTGCCCTCCACGGCTAGACATTTGTAGCAATCTTTGGCTCGATGGCCGGTCTTGTTGTAAATAAAATAGGCACCGGTAAAGCTCTTATTCTGAGCATATCCCTTGGAATCATTTGAGCGTTTCCGCTTGTTCCCACAGGAGCTCCCCCCGGTCTCGACCACATTGGCCTTAGCAACCATGCCACTTGATTTTTTTATCAATCTTTCGGTTGTCTTGCTCGATGCGCAACCTTCAGATAATGTCCTCGAGAGTCATCTTCTTCCTTTTGTGCTTGAGGTGCATCTTGAAGTCCTTCCAAGATGGTGGTAATTTCTCAATCACCATCGCCACTTGGAGAGAATCATTGATGGTCATTTCCTCCGTTGCAAGATCATGAAAGATCAACTCTTCGCATTGTTCTACAATGCTCTTTCCATCGACCATCTGATAGTCGTGGAAGCGCCTGGCCATAAATTTCTTCAGCATCTTCAACCTTATATTTGTGCTCTAACGATTCTCAAAAATTCTTTGACGTTTCTTTGGTATAGTACACGCCGTAAAGCGTATCGTCGAGAGAACCCAATATATAGTTGCGACAAAGGTAATCTTCATGTACCCATGCGTTGTGGATCGCAGTTTGATGCGGATCACTCACATTCTCTTTGGGTTTCTCCTCCTTGACATACCGGCTCAAGTTCAAAGCGGTCAAGTAAAACAACATTTTTTGTTCCCATTTATTGAAATTTCTACTCTTGAACTTTTTCGATTTCTCAAGATGAGAGTATGGCAGTGGCATTAGATGTCTATGACCCGGCATCACAGCCTCAGCGCCGTTAGCCATCACAACAGGAACCTCCTCGTTCAAGTTGTCGTTAGTGATATTCGTCGCACCGGAGTTATTGATTTCATGTGGGGGGAGTTGTTACCAGCCATGATGACACTATATCACCAAAAAATAAACTTCAATAAGTAACGGGTTTGAACCCTTTACGCTTTAAAATATAATTTCACAGTTTAGATACCCCAACAGTATCTTGAATGCTGTACTAGTTGTAGTAATTAAGGCTGGAAAACCGTTTCGAATGAGCAAAGAAACAGTATCATATCATTTACCCGCTTCTTGAAGCCGTAAAGTGGATTAAAAGGTAGTCTACTATTTTCTTACGTTTTTTTTCCACGGAAGCTAGTCAACAGATTGAAACCAAATAAATCACAATGTAACCGTAGGCAATTGATCATAATAATTTAATTTAGTCACAACTGAAAAGAACCCAATAAATTTCCAAAGCAAATGTCGTAACAGTTAAGAACTTACACCAGTATTCAAATATTAGGAAAAAAAAGCAATGACCAATTAATGTCACAGTGTAAAGGTTAATTAATATCCTGTTATTCTAATTATTTTCCAATATTTCCGAATCCGTAACAGCAAGTGTATGACTCGTAACTTTCTTTATATTAAAAAAAATTCCTTCTTACCACAACCAGAATACTAATCGATGGAAAGATTAATGAGTCCTATTATTAGATCAATTTATTTCCCTTACAGAAGCAAGCAGGTAGCAAATTAGTACAAAATGATTAACAGAGAACATAATTGGAACGAACCACGGATAGCAGATTACTAATTATGCAGAACGGTAAAAAACACTTTTCACAGTGATTATATATATGTTACAGAAACCGGTTTACTAATATTTCAAACTATTAAGAGTTTAAGATTGTTGCTAAAATATTAGTCAATTATAGTTTTAACGCAAGTATATATCATAAGCAATATAAAAGAGGAAGTTTAGAGAATGCTCACGATCACACTTGGGGCTAAGTGTGTATACCGTCTTCTTCAAGGTAAAGGTTTTAGATTCAATCCTGGATGAGGCCACAGTAAATCGTGTGCCCTTAAACTCTTATTACTCGCCTATGTGCTTCAGGCTTCCGTGAGTAATAGAGCTCTCAAGTTACAACGCCCAATCACGAATGCTGTAGAAAGTACTATAGCACACCTTTCGAACCTTTGATGGTATAGAACTCCGACTCTTTTATGCAAATGAGAAATGCTATGCAAGGGGGAGAGAATTAGAGAGCTCAAAGAAGAGTGTGAGCTAGGGGTGATTTGGAATGGAGGAGGAGGGCTCCTTTTATAGGGGCCTAGGACTTCCAACATTCATATCTGGATTTAATATAGCCATTAACTAGCCCATTCATTAGGTGAACAAATGGGTTGTCACAAAGGCCATAAAAACCCCAACTTTAATAGGCATTTACTCATGAATTTAAATTTAAAATTTAAATTCAAATGGCATCTAGAAGAGAAAGAAGCTTCTAGAGTATGGGCTTGTCCAGACGGAAGCCCAACGAATTTTTGGGCCTAGAATCGCTTCAACAGGTCCGGCCCAGTTCTAAAAAGATAAGGCCCTGGAACCTGGAACAATTCTCACAAACCTACAAACTCGCAACTTGTAGTCATACCACCTTTAAGCCAATTTCTATTCACACCGAGAATTGATTTTTTTCTCGCAAGTATTTTATATCATTACGAAGCTTAGTTAACGAGCTTCGTATTGATCTCATAAATACCCAAACTCAAATGGTGTGACCTCTAATTAAATATTTGAGCCCAAAGTTCAATACACTCATTTGCATTGGGTCATTTCTTTCTTGGTTATAAAAAACCAATTCTCCAACAGTGTATGCTCCGGTGGATGTACCATCCATTAGAGTTGTCGTTGGCGGAGGAGATCCAATTTATGTCCAACTCTTACCCTCAGGATTCGCAGCCACTTTCGATGGTTCATCTAATATTGGTAGCTCGCTTATCATCACTGAGGCACTATTTGAAGGATGGCTACGTTTTGGTCGATGGAGATGCATTGATCCTCACCATCAGATTCCAAATAATGGTGAACAGCCTTCCTTCGGCTCACCTCACTATTGAATCAATTCATATTGTCAAGGCCCTCATCATCTCCACAATTTGGTCCTGCGATTTAGCCTTTAACTGTCCTACAGTTTGTTTTTTTTTCTGATCAAGCATAGGAAGCAGAATGGTGTGGCGATGTAGAAAAGTAGCAAGAGAAATCAACTCGCAACGGAGTTGTTCTAGCCGACCTTGTCCTAAGCTAAGTAGGTCCCCATGTAGGGTAAGGAGAGGGGAGGAAAGGGGGAGGAGTGTTTAATCAAGCGAGCGGGTGGTAGGGTAGAGAGTAATGTTCAGATTTTGCTAACATCTAGAGTTCACCGGAGCAAACCAAGACATGAGACCAGGTGAGACGGCTAGTAACTCCGAGGCTGAGGCTTTGGCCGAGCAGACCTATTAGTTAACTTCGTCTTCGAGCAATAAAACAATGGAGTGAAGGGCGTTTTGGTGGAGGCTATCAGAGATGAACCTCGAGTCATCGTCGAGGAGGAGCTAGCGGCCGTAGAACACCAACGGCGTCCAAGAGGAAATTATTAAAATCGTATCGCAATAAAACCCCTTCTCCACCACCACTTAAACATTCAATAGCAAATTGAAGTTACATCAAGTTTTACATTTTACATTTTTTTTACAAAAGCTAATTAACTTAGATTTTTTTAAACACGCATAATACTTAGAAAAATTATAATACAATGTGCACGTGGTTGTATAAATAGATTGTACATAATAGATCGTCCATGTATTTTAGCGAGGTTTTTCCCATGGGTAGCGTAAGGCTGAAACCCGTTATATACAGATTGTACATAGATTGATGACTTCGAGAGTATAATAAAACTAAAATACGTAATCGATCTACATTTGTACAATCTATATATACAATTCAAAAGGTCAGGACCAACGTTTATACAATGTGCACGTTGTTGTAATCATGTACCGCGTTAAAATCTTTGCAATAAAACTCAGCGGGAAAAACCTATTACAGAAAAAAGAGTACATATAACAAGACATTTGGTTTTTTCTCCCTTCCAAAAAAAAGTAGTGCTCTTTTTTCCTTAAAAATATCTAGATATTTTTTCGTAGAATTTTTCTTCCTCCTTCTACCTCTCGGCATCGCCATTGCTTCTCTGGTGGGTCCGCTCATCGCCGTCGCTTCGCCTCTCTGCGTCACTGCCTCTACGTTCTCTGCCGCTCCACCGTCTGCCGCTCACCTCACAGCTATTTACCGCCGCTCACCTCTCAGCTTGTCACAGTCTTTCTCCATCGCCGCTCATCTCTTATAGTCCCTGCTGCCGCCATCGTCGTCTCGCCACTCGCCTCTCCACTACTCATCGTTGTCTAAGCGTCCGAGGCTCGTCGTCATCTCACCTTACAGCTGCTCGTCGTCATCCCTACCGCCGTCGTCGCCTGGCCGGGGGAGGCTCGTTGTCGTCGTCTAGCCACTCGTCTCTCCACTGCTCGTCATCGCCGGCGGTTTGGTTTGAAGTTGCTGGTGGTACTCGGGGGGGATGGACGCCGCCATCTCCCCCTGACCGGCTCGCTGTCCTTTTGCTTTCGTCATCTTTGTTGCTTTCGTTATCTATTTCTATCTTTGTGTATTGCTTTTACCCTCGAGTCACACCTGTTTAGTGGCTGCGTTGGGTTTTTGCGTTTTTATTTATGCGTTTGCTTTTTCTTGGATTGAATTTTGCCTGATCCGAGATCCTTTAGGATCTCGTTGCTTGTTCGATAGTTGCTAGCAGAGAACCTTGTCTTGGTTGATTTACGTCGACTTTGGCTCTCATCTGAGTGTATCTTGTATGCATTCAGATGCCCTCTTGACAGTTTCTTGAGGTTATTGGCCGAAGCTTGCTTCGACAGAAATCTGCCCCGGTCGTTAGCCTTCGTGCTTTGTCGACTGCCCATCGCTCCCAACCCAACCACCCCCCGCGTGCCACCCCGCTGTCATCAGACTGTTTTTCATTTTCTAATTAGATTTCTTGTCTTATGTCTGTATTTCTGCTTGTGTTTCTTGTCTTATATCTTGTCTTATGTCTGTAACTCATTTTTTTATATAGATTTTGCGGCACTTTTAACCCTAAAAAAAAGACTACATGAGTATTAGCGTTGTGAAAAATGATATTGCGAAAGCAAAGAAAGATTTGGGCCCACATAAGAGAGAATAAAATTCGGAGCATAGCACCATCATCGATCTTCACTCACTTTAGATAATACATGTGCAACAAAGGAGAAAATAAAGAACAGAGAAATAAGGTAAACCCGCCTCTCTATTTTCTCAAAGAGGAAGTCTCCCCTAGATCTCTTTTCTATACATTATAGTGATAAAAAATGAAAACCCTGATTGTGGTATATATTGTTTTTCATTTTTTTCCAAATCCCTTTTATGCTCTCTTCAATCTATTTTTATGTTCTATATTTTATTTTCTATTTCTTTATTTTACTTGGAATTGTATAGAAGTTTTAAGGTCAATTCATTATTCAGTTATCCATCATCTATCGCAATCTCCCCGCTGAGATCTCGGGCTTTTTTTAATGGGTAGTTTTTTTTGGTTTTATATGATTTTGAGACAAGAGATTTCATTTTTTGGTCGACTGTCGATTTTAGTTTTGGATTTGTTAAAAGGTTAAAATTGCACTTTAATATTATGTAGTTTTGTTTTGACATACCACTATCTATTGATTTTGAATATTTTGACGAGGTGATAGAAGTTTCACCAAATTGACAACCAAGTGACAAATACTAATTACAGTTTTTTATACGTAAAAATATTATTACCTATAAAAAAAGTTTGTCAGTTGTGCACGAATGAATTACACAAATAGTACATAAAAATTGCCTATAAAATTATTCAAAGATATTCAACAAATTAATAAAAAATTATACTAGATTAATTTATGGTCGAATATCCATTTTAGTTTTCGTATGCACTACACTATTAGTATTGTTAAGCACTATACTATTAGTATTGTTAAGTATTAAAATTGCCTATAAAATTATCCAAAGATATTCAACTATCTAATAACGATTGCTACTAGATAAGTAACATCTTTGACCTTAAACCACCACAATTTACACCATTTTATTCCTCCTTGGGCCCCGTGCTTCATGTGCCCGCTAGCCTCCTCCATCCCTTTTTAATATATTTGCCAACATGTTTTGTGGACTTGAATCATCACTATTTGAATGCTAATTGAGGTCAATTGAGCTATCCTACCACTTTATTAATTTTATCTGTATGTCATTCAACATCATTAATTTTATCTGTGTGGCATATTACTTTACTAATTTGAAGAAAATGAGTCAAACTCGATAGCATTAAGATTCAATCTAGACCGAGATGATTTTGATGGTGTCAGATTGTGGGCCATCGGTATGCCATGCACATAAAATTAGTAATGTAACATAACACACAAATAAAATTAGTGATACGACATGACATACTGATAAAATTAATGATGGGGCAGAATAGAGAATTCAAAACTAGAAAATAGTGGTGTGTCAAAACACGAAATCAAAGTGAATAAAATGGACTTTAACCGTTTTAAAACATTTAAATCTAAATAATACTATATTATCTTATTCAATTAATTTTTTCGAACATAATTAAATTATGACGCTGGTCCAGGCATGTTCGGCCTTGTTTTCGATGCGAGAGGAGGAGGAACGAGGATGGAGAGCGGTCTGGCTGTGGGGCATTTGGAAAGTAAGGAATGAGATAATTTTTAGGGCGGAATGATTCGAAGCAGCACAAGGGGTGCTTCAATCGGTCAAACGGCTTTGGATCGACTTCATAACTATACAAAGTCTGAGTCTCACCTCAAATGTTAGGCTGGCTGAGTTATGGCACCTTCCAGAGACACGATGGTTCAAAGTTAATACGGATGCAGGGATTAATACTAACGACGTTGCTCAAGTGGGCGCCCTTGTTCGTGATGAGTTTGGACATTTTGTTGCAAGATTTGTGCGTAGATATGGAGGCCATGTCTACCCAACAGTACTAGAAGCTCGAGGGATGCTAATAGCTGTGGAACTCGCACTCATCCTTGGTCTCAGGTATGTTTGTTTGGAATCTGATTGCTTACCCCTTGTGCAGGCTCTGAATAAGCAGGTGTCAGATATAAGTAATTTGGCCTTATTGGTAGCAGATTGCAAAGAAACTTGCCATGGCTTCCTGAACCATTGCTTTATATTTGTTCAACGAGATGGAAATAAGGCGGCCCATACTCTTACAAAAATCTCGCTGCAAGGTGACCTTCAATTCCAGTTCTTTTCGACACCTCCAAGGATAATCTCTGAACTGTTGGCGGAAGATCTGCGCGATGCTGTTGGAGAGGCTAATGGGGATTTAAGGGATGGGTAGGGTTCTTTCTGGGGTGGGCAATGGGGTTCATAGTTTTATTCTGGGAGATGGATGTAACGGGGGCAACACGTAGAATTCACACCTGATGCAGTGTATCTGCTAGAGTGAGTTTTCCCATGATGTGCTCTTTTCCTGATTCCAGTTTTTTTTCGGTTGGGACGAGTTTTCTGGACCAGGTTTTTACCGAGGCCGACGGCTGCAACCTCTTTTCAAGAGGAGAATTCTACGTGTTGGAAGTTATATTTTCATAGGTGGGTAGTGTTCGCGTGCTGTTGTGCATTTTTTGGACCCTAGGATAGGTAGGTAGAATAAGTCTTTGTAGGGCCAGGCGAAGGGTGGCGGGACTAGGTGGGTAGTATTTCTATCGTGCTGGTGTGCAACTTGAGTATTTTAGGTAACTTTATCAGTAGCTTTATGATGCTTTATTGATTGTAATATTACTTTCATGTGATTAATAAAATATGATGGCATGTTTACCCCTTAAAAAAAATTCTGTTGGTGTTCTATAAAAAGTATGTCTTTTCATTTTTTAGGGTTCTGAGGTTATTACTCTGATGTTTACACCCTTTTCTTTCTCTTAATCCCGACTTTCCCCTATCTTAGAGGATAGAGAAAGAGGAGTCAACTCGGTTCTTGTATTTATTTAAAAGCTAGTATATAAAAATCGACAACTATGTACCCCGTATTAAGGTAGCTTTCTTAATTAATTTTTATTATTAGTAAGATTTAATCCAAAATTTCTCACTCCTAATAATTTTTTGGGGGCTTTTCGGGGCAATACTTTTGTGGGAGCGGATTTGGTCATAGAATGCCAAATCTAACCAGGACCGTCCTGGACGATCCAATAGTTTACTTAGTTACGATCTAATAGTTTACTCAATTAAGATCTAATAGTTTACTCAGTTACGATCCAATGGTCCGTGTTTATCCTGTCTCGAATAAATCAGAACCGTCCCAGTTACCCAGTTACGATACAATAATTTATCCAGTTATGATACAATAGTTTACCTAGTTACGATTCAATGGTTGTGGACTTTTTTTATTTTGCCTCTCGTATTTCTGCATTTTTACAAAAAAATTCCTATGTATCTTTCAATAAAAATTCTCCAGTCACCAAATCTTGTCCCTACTTTTGTTTGGTTTTCCGCGAAGTCATATTTAGGTACTGGGAGAGAGTGTTAACGTGAGAGAGTAATAAAGGTTAACTTTTTCCTCGTATGTCATAAATCGTGAAATATAAACCTTCTATTTTCCCCCTTTTTATGGACACGCCTCAGCTGTTAATTTTTGGTCTTTTTTTTTCTTTTTCCCATCTATCCCACAAAAAAAAAGAGATATATGATTGATCAATAATAGTTATAACACAAGATGCAATTAATTTTTTATTAAAGATTCTGGCTCGAACATAAACTATTCGATATAGTGGATGTTCAGCTACCAGGTGGTATAAAAATAAATAAAAAATAATTTTCTCCTTTTCTTATTAAGATGATTGTTATGATGGAGTTTTTACTAATTATGGCATTTTTCATCAATAAAAAATAGTTTTCGATATTTTTGAGATTTTTATTCATTTTTACTATTGATGCTTTTTTATATATCAAAACTGCATCACCGGTAATTTAGCCGTCTAATAAGGGATGACGATTCAACATTTATCATAAGAGTCTAGCCGAATCATGATTTGTTCAGGTCTTAGTTCTAATGACTTTAACCAGATCTAGATTCGGATCTTGTTCAGAACCTTATTTTTCAAAAAGATATAAGCATGGGTATGGATCAACCACATCCTACCTGAATTTTGATGATAATATTAAAATAATTTATATAAATATATTAATTAGTGAATTTAATATCAAAACTTCAATCCTAACATACACAATTTGGAATTCTTTAGATTTGTTTGTTTGATTTTTTTATATTGACTTTTTAGTGAATGAATAAATTACATTTACATTTTAAAAATATCGCTTTGCTACTGCAAACAATTAATTGGGGATTTTTTTAAATAAAATAATTATTAAATAAGCTTAACTGCGGCTCACTTTGATCTTACCTGTATTTTATAACCTGAATCCAAATTGATTCTTATTTTTAAAGAGGGTAAATGTATGAATTTGGGTCTACCTTCGAAAAAGAGGGTAAGGATTTGGGTTATGTGGATCCTATCTTCATCTTCACCTTCAAATGTATGAATTTTTTAATGGTAGCAAAAAAATTTTAACAAATATTTTATATTTCAAATAGCTCGAACTCAAGATCTCTTATTTAAGATAGTTAGTTGAACTAAATATTTATTGGTAAATATGACAAATCATGATAAAGTTGTGAAGAAAGGCCTAGTGATATCCAATCTAGAAGGAAGGTCAAGGTATATTCTTATAGGGGTTCAAATTCAGTGGGGACATGGGTAATCCCCACTGAAAAGGATAGGGGCAATATTGGAAATATAATAATTAAAATAATTAAAAAAAATATCAAAAAAATAATACAAATTATGGAAATACAAGTATGGGAATATTGGTTTCCATTTTCTCAGATATTGGTTTTCATCTTCTATGCTATTGATTTCATTCTACTATGATATTGGTTTCATTCTACTATGATATTGGTTTCCATCTTCTATATTACTGGTTTCATTCTACTATGATATTGGTTTCATTCTACTATGATATTGGTTTCCATCTTCTATGTTATTGGTTTCATTCTACTATGATATTGGTTTCATTCTACTATGATATTGATTTCCATTTTCACGGATATTGGTTTCATTCTACTATGATATTGGTTTCATTCTACTATGATATTGGTTTCCATCTTCTCGGATATTGATTTCATTCTTCTATGATATTGGTTTCATTTCACCGTGATATTGGTTTCCATCTTCTCGAAAATACCCCCTTGCAAAAGTCTATTTAATAAATTTTATTAAAAAAAACTATTTACTTACGCATATGGTCATTATCAATTTATCATCAAAATCATTCCTATTTGAGCTAGTTCGGTTTGAATAGAAGTCAGAATTAAAATAGATAAAAATCAAACTAAAAAATATCTCGGATTTGCACACTCTTTCATTCCGATTTCAGTTAGTTGGGTCCTCCCGGACAGCCAAAGCGTGTCTGGTCGCCCACTTAAACCTACCGAACGACGTCGTCCAGAGCACCGCACAAGCACCATCACAGAGTCAAAAGGAACTCCCAAAAATTAAGCACCCACCCGCACCCAATCCCTGCCCTTCTTCTCTTCACTAATACCAACCCTAAAAAATCAAATCCAATTCCCTCTCCCGATTAACCTTCCCCCAAACATGGCGATGAAACGCCTCCTAACCCTAGCCCGGCGTTCGCACCGCCCCTCCACCTCAGTCCGCGCCGCCTCCACCGCGGTCTCCACTGTCGCGGATGACCTTCCTCTCCGCCCGCCTCCCCCGGACGCCATGCCCTACGACCGCATCTCGGAGCAGGTCAAGAACAAGATACGGATCCTGGAGAACCCGGACCCGCAGTTCCTCAAGCACGGGTCCCCGATCCCGACCTTATCCTCCTACACCCACATCCTCGCCACCCCGGAGACCAAGGTCACCACCCTCCCCAACGGCCTCCGCGTCGCTACCGAGTCCAACCTCGCCGCCAAGACCGCCACCGTCGGGGTGTGGATCGACTCTGGGTCTCGATACGAAACTGACGAGGACAACGGGGTCGCTCAAGAAAAAAAAATGAACGGGGGCGGCGGGAGGGGAGCGGCGGGGAAGGAGGGGGGAGGGGGGCGGCGGGGAAGTAGGGCTGATAGATGATGTTTTTTTGTGGGATTATATAGGAAAATGGTAGAACCCTAATGAGTATGTTTGGATAAAAACTCGAAAATACCCTCAACAGATTCTGACCATCAGATCTATAAAAAAAGAATTTGATCAAATCTAAAGGTCCATATTTAGTCCATACCATGGGGATGATTTTTATGTAGTCCCCCCTGAATCTAAATCCTTCTTATAGATGCTCAAAAAGAGCTACGAGGGTTGGTCAAAGGGAGTAATGAGGGTTGACCATCTCCACCAATCATAATTATCAATTATTATTTGTTCCTCTTATATTGCTTCGCACTTGTATATAACGGAGCTTTCCCTTCATTTTTAAATCATTTAACAATCATTTGTAATCCATTAATTGACCTATGCAATTATTCCTTCACTTGTAAAACATACTTGAATTCTTTCTCTCTTTTAGTTAAGTTAGAGTGTTAGAGTGAGAAAGGTTTATTTAAGTTAGGAGAGCTTGAGTGCTACACAAACTACTTGCGAAAAAAGATTTAGTCTATTACATGTTGCTAATTGATTTTACTCTTTTTATTTTTTTAAATGCAACGACTATCATATATAAAATTTATTTTATTTTTTAAAAAGAATGTTGAAATGTTGAAATGTGGTAAACAACGTTGAACACCAGTCGAATCGCTCTTTAGGGTTTAGCATAAAATGACAAAGTATTGGTATCGAGTCACAGTCCGACTGGCTAGACTATGAGTTTTTAAAATAATGGTTCTCCTACTCTAGAATTGGGTTACATATTAAGTATCGTACAATTGAAAACAATATTCGGTTGGAATTTATGTACAATCCAAATATGTAATTCAAAACCAAACTCACAAAATTTTTGGATTAAATTTACTCTTAAAAAATTCAAAGACATCATTAAAAAATAAAAATTCTATATATGATGGTCATTGCGATTTGAATTGGATATAAGGGTTGTACATAAATTCAAACAAAATATGTTTAGCCAATTGCATGATACCTAATATGTAACCCAATTCTAGAATAAGAGAATCATTATTTTAAAAACTCATGGTCTAACCGGTCGGACCATGAGTCGATACCAATATTTTGTCATTTTATGCTAAACCCTATAGAGCGATTAGACTGGTTTTCAAAGTTGTTGACCACCTTTTCAACATGAGACTATCTTTTAAAAAGGTAAAAAAGTATATATGGTAGTTGTTGCATTTAAAAAAATAAAAGAGTAAAATCAAAGAGCAATATGTCACAGACTAAATTTTTTCTTCGCAAGTAGTCAGTGAAGCACTAACACTTTCCTAACCTAAATAAACCTTTCTTACTCTAACAATCTCAACTTAACTAAAAGAGAGAAAGAATTCAAATATGTTTCACAAGTGAAGGAGTACGTAGACAGGTCAATTATTGGATTACAAATTATTGTTAGATGATTTTAAAATGAAGGGAAAGCCCCTTTATATACAGGTGTGAAGCAATATAAAAGGAACAAATAATAAGTTATAATTATTATTGGTGGAGATGGTCAACTCTCATTACTCCCTTTGACCAACCCTCATAACCCCTTTTGATCATCTAGAAGAATATAACTTAACCTTCCTTCTTTATTGGATGTCACTGGGCCTTCTTTAGAGCTTTGTCCTTATTGTGAGGTCTTATTTACTAATAAATACTTAAATCAATTAACTATCTTAAATAAGAAGTTTTGGGTTCGAGCCATTTGAAGTATTAAGTATTTGTTGAGATAATTCTGCTACAATTAAAAAATTTTACCCAACTCAAATTTGAATTAGTCATGGGATTGGCAGTAGGCCACATCTAGGTAGGATCCATAAGATCCAAATACTTACCCTTTTTTTTGAAGATGAATCAAGATCCTTACCTTTTATCTTTTTTAAATAAGAATCAGGTAAGATTCAAGTTCTAAAATATAAGTAGGATCAAGAGACCCACAGTTTATATCGTTTAATAATTATTTTTTGAAAAAAATAAACCCCACTTCAATCTTCGCATCAAAGAGGCATTTGAAAAATGCAAATGATATTTATTCGTTCAAAAAAAATCAATATAAAGAAATCAAACAAGCAAACCAAAAGAATTTTCAAGTTTGGTAGATTGGAATTGAAATTTTGGTATTAGGTTTAGTAATTAATATATTTACATAAATTATGTTAATATTATCATCAAAATTTGGGTAAGATACGGTTCATCCATACCCATGTTTGTATCTTATTTAAAACTAAAAATTTGAGCAAGATCCAGGTCTAAATCTGGTAAAAATTAACAGATCTTAAACCCTTCAAATCATGATTTTGGTAGATCCTCATGATAAAAGTTAAATTATCATCCCTAATTAGCGGTCATGTAGTTTTGATATAAAAAAACATCAATGGTAAAAACGAACCAAATCTCAAAGTACCGAAAGTGGTTTTTTATTGATAAAAAATGCCATAATCAGTAAAAACACCATCATAACAATCAGCTTAAAAAGTAAAAAAAAATATATATATATTTTTATATTTACACCAACTGGTAGCCGAACATCCATTATTGAATAGTTCGGGTTCGAGCAAGAATCTTTAATTAAAAAATGAATTGCATCTTGTGTTCTAACTATTATTGATCAATCATTTATCTCTTTTTTTTTTGCATGATATATGGGAAAAAGGAAAAAAAAGACCAAAAAGCAGCTGAGGTTTGTCTATAAAAAGGAGGAAAAGGGAAGGTTTCTGTTTCACGATATATGGCATAGGAGAAAAAAGTTAACCTTTATTACTTTCTCACGATAACACTCTCTCTCAGTACCTAGATATGTTTTATAAAAAAAACAAGTACTTAGATATGGGGTTAGATTGGATATAGAATGCCACTATTCTGAACTGTTTGGAATGAAGACACGCGGAGATTTTTTTACAAATTCGCTAAAATACGGAGACCAAAATAAAAAAAGTCACGCACAAACACAGGCCGGATACAATTGCCAGTATCACATAACTCTGCATGCCAGTATCACATAACTCTGCATGCCAGTGTGACTTTTTTGCAAAAATGCTAAAATACGGGGGACCAAAATAAAAAAAACTATTCGTGCCATTATTATCAATGGGGACTTGCCATTTTCACAAAAATAAATATCATTATCACATAACTGTGTTTGCCATTATCACATACCTGTGTTTGCCGCTGCGGTCCCCCTTCACTCCAAACTGTTCGGAATCAATTCTTTCACTCCGTACCCAATCTAAAGCCCCTAGATATGACTTCTCGGAAAACCACACAAAAGTATTGCCCCAAAAAGCCCCAAAAATTATTAGTTGTAAGAATTTTAGATTAAATCTTACCAATAATAAAAATTAATTAAGAAAGCTACCTTAAAACGGGGTTCATAGTTGTCGATTTTTAAATACTAACTGTTAAATAAATACAAGAACCGAGTTGATTCATCTTTCTCTATCCTCTAAGATAGGGAAAAGTCGGGATTAAGATCAAAGAAAAGGGTGTAAACAACGCAGGAATACCCTCAGAACCCTCAAAAACGAAAGACTTACTTTTTTATAGAACAACAACAGAAACTTATTTTTCACGTACAAATGAAGACTTTAAAAATTAAAGAGCAAACTAGTCATACTTTTATTATGTTCGAAAAAATTGATTAATTAAGATAATTTAGTTTTTACTTTTACAAAAGGTAAAAATCTACTTTAGTACACTGTGATTTCATGTTTTGATACACAATTATTTTGTGATTTTGGATTTTCTAACCGCCTGACATAAACTTTACATGATTGACAAGCAAGTGATAAATACCATTTTTGGTAAATTGAGCTATTCGGCGAGATCATTAATTTTATCTGTGTCATGTCGTATCACTAATTTTATTTATGTTTAATACTACATTACTTATTTTATCTACGTGACATATCGATGGCCTACGATCTGACACATCCGAACTCATCTCGGTCTAGGATTGAATCTTAATACTATCAAATTTGATTTTTTTTTTCAAATTAATAAAATGATATGCCACACATATAAAATTCGTGATGTTGAATGATATACAGATAAGATGATTAATAAAGTGGCGGGATAGCTCAATTAACCTCAACTAACATTCAAATAGTGATGATTCAAGTCTACAAAGCGTGTTGGCAAATATATTAAAAAGGGATGGATGAGGCAAGCGGGCCACATGAAGCACGGGCCCAAGTAGGAATAAAATGGTGCCAAATTAGGTGGTTTAAGCTCAAAAGGTGTCACTTAGTAATTATTATTAGATAGTTGAATATCTTTGAATAATTTTATAGATAATTTTAGTACTTAACGATATTAATTGTGTAGTGCATGTCAAACAATTCAAAATCACAAGGTAGTCTTATGTCAAAACAACAAAGTGGACTTTAACCTTTTAACAATACAAAAACTAAAATCGATAGTCGATAGTCGACCATAAATTAAATCTCTTGTCTTCAGATCATATAAAACCAAAAAAACTACCCATTAAAAAAAGCCCGAGGTCTCAGCAGGGTGATTGCGATAGATGATGGATAAATCAATGATCAATTGACCGTAAAACATGTATATAATTGCATGTAAAATAAACAAAATAGAAAATAAAATATAGAACATAGATTGAAGAGAGCATAAAAGGGGTATGGAAAAAATGAAAAACAATATATACCTCAATCGGGTTTTCATATTTTATCACTATAATGTATAGCAAAGAGATCTAGGGAAGACTTCTTATTTGAGGAAATAGAGAGGCATGTTTACCTTATTTCTCTTATCATAATTTTCTCCTTTGTAATTTCAGGACTCGACCAGGAATGAATGTTAAGGAAAAGAAAGTTGCATTGTATATATAGTATAAGCACAAGCACTTAAATGGAAGGAAAGTGGGACCCATAATAGACCCAATTTGGCCCGTCGACTGCCTAATTTAGATTTGAATTATACTAAAAATATTAAATTGGCCTGTCGAATGCCTAATTTAGATTTGAATTATACTAAAAATGTTAAAACATAAATGTATTTTTTGGGATTGAATCATAGTTAAGTTATAATAATTATTAAGCAATTGATCTATGTAGTTATTGGTGATTGGAAATACGATAAATTATTTTTTGAAAGGTGAAATAATTTTTATTGAAGGGGAAATCATGTTTTCTTTTCTTTTTTTAAGGATGAAAAACAGTTTTCAACTAATTATGTCTATTTGAGGATAAACTATATGAGAACCTTGTCAAGAACCAACTATGTATGCTTGTGGAGTAGTAGGTCGCTATGTCGCTTATATGGAATTTCATTCTATGAACAATTCGTTAATTTATGGTTTCGTCGTTCTTGGATTTCGAAATTTTAATTAGTGATTGCGACATTAATTTGAATCGAAAATAGACTCCATGAGCTATTTTATTGCGTTTTTGTCTGCAGTTCAGATTGCACATGATAGGAGTTGGAGAAAGCTTTGTCTTGCGACTGATTCTAGCTATGTGGCCTCTCTCTTTTGTGATCGCAAGTTGAGGGTCTCTTGAAAATTCAGAAATCGTTGACTGCAAGTTCTTGGGAAGCTTGGTGAGATGAGTTTTTTTTAAGGTAAATTACACCAAGAATATTTCTATGTTAAGGTTTGAATTTTTGACCTCTGTCAAATCTTGCTACACTTATACTATTAGGCCAAATTGTCTTTGGCAACTTGGTGAGATGAGTTTATTGTTACACATATATTTCGTGAAGGAAATGATGTTGCAGGTCCATTATCTAAAGTGATTAAGGATCGATGATCGTGCTATGCTCTGAACTTTATTATTAACGCTAATGCTCGAGCACTCTTTTTCTCTGCAGTAAATTTTTTTTAATGAATTTTAATGCGACATAGTTTCAACAAGGTATATGACTACAACTCGTACACAATGAGTTTCATTTCTGTTTATTTGAATTTCTCTCTTAAGAACCAGCATGTGGTAGTAACTTGAGAGGTTTTCGGTTGTTTTACATTCTTATACTTTTCTCCTTATATTTTTATAAACATTGATCTATTCATTAAAAAAATTACTCTATGAGTGCATTATGTGGAAGTGTACCATAATCTCGTAAAATGACAATATAGATTCGTCCAACATTGATTAGCCGCATCTTATAACATTATTAAATCACTCTCAATTTCACAAAATTTTCAGGTTAAAGTTACTCTTTAAAAAAATTCAAAGAAATCATTAAAAAAATCCATATATGGTCGTCGCTCTGTTTTGAATTGAATATATGGATTATATATAAATTCAAACTGAATGTCGTTAGCCAGCTATATAATACCAAATATATAACCCAGATCAATAGTAAGAGAACTAGTATTTTAAAAATTTATGATTTGCCTGGTCGGACCATGATCCGACATAAACACTGGGTTGTTTTATGCTAAATTCGGAGAGTGGTTGGTGATGAAAGCCATTGACCATCGATTCAACCGAAGACATTATTTTAAAATAAAAATCTGTATATGATAGATCCCTCTAAAAAAATCTATATATGATAGTCCTTGCATTTTGAATTGTATATATAGATTGTAAATTAATTCAAACTGAATATCGTTAGCTAATTGTATGGTACAAAATATGTAACCCAGTTAGGCGGTGAGAGAACACCAAATAATTGACTTACGATTAGGGGTGAGCAAATGGTAATTAGAATTCGGTAAATTCTGTAAAATTTTGGTAATTGGTAGTTCGAAATTGGTAAATCGGTATTTGGTAATCAATTAGGTAGGAAGTTTTTGAGAAATTCAGTAAATATCGGTATTCAGTAAATTTTGTTACATATCGATATTTTACCGAATTTACCAAAATGATAATCTATCAAATATATTAATAAATATATAAGTCAAATTATAGATAATTTATCAAAAATTTCCTTGGCCTCTTCAAAAAGTTGATGCTCTAAATAAATTTTATACTAATTAGACTTGATGGCTTGTACTTATTAGATTAAATTTGTGTTTATTGAAACTATGTTTGTATTTTTTGATTAAATATAATGATGAATTATAATTTTTCCAAAAAAATTGGTAAATTTGGTAAATACCGAATTTACCAAAATTTAATTCGGTAAATACTGAATTTACCGAATACTATTCGGGATCAGAATCGGTAGAACTTTTTTAGCATTTCGGTATTTGGTAAATTCGGTATTTGGTAATTGGGATCGGTAAATACCGAATGCACACCCCTACTTACGATATTTGATTCGAACATATTTATGATGAAAAATATTTATTAAAATTTTACAAATATGTTCTAATAGTACAGAAAAATGAGTAAAAACTGACACCACTTATGTGTTCTCTGTTTTAGGATAGAAATCATAGAGTGCCATGGAGATTCCGGAACATATGGCTATAGGTGCAGGCACCCACTACTTGGTATAGACTTCAGGGTATCACACATATCGAGAAGGAAATGCAGCTGCAGACATTTTGTCAAAGCTATGGAGGATGGTTGGTGGCCCAATGCGCCATCTTTTTTGCTGCAACATGTTGGGCGAGACTTGTCATTGTTGCTTTTTTTAATTTTTTCGAGGACACGCAACGTTAACGTATTTTTTGTGCTCTTTTTTTCTATTGCTAATTTTTCCCACGGGGTTTTATAGCAACAAGGTTTTTTTAGTGAGGCATGTGATTACCACCTTCACAGCTTTGTGTAAGGAAAAGATTCGAGCATTTGCTGTGGGTGCTCGGATCTGTAGTTGTTGTATTCATTGTTGATGGAATTTAGATCTTTCTTGACTAACCGCTTGTGGGTTAGCTTATTTTTTTAGCTAAATAGTAGAACCTTTATTAAACCAAGAAATGAAAATACAAAAAGAGGTGAGAAAAGAGAGGAAAAAAAACCAAACACCCAAGACCTATACAAGTAACTAAAAACTAGCTTGTTGGATATTTTCAAAGCTGTGATGACTCAGGGTGTCCTGAGGGGGGCAAAGCCCCCGTCCAAGAATGGGATCGACTTGAACCAGACATTGAACTGCCTGCAATGATTTGATGGTAAAAATTTCACTCGTTGGTAAGAGACAATGAAGTTCTTCCTTATCACCATCAAGTTGTGGCACATCCTTGGAGATGGCTTGAAGGAGATCCCTGAAGCAACCACGGAGGACAGTGACGAATTGAAGGCCAAACGCAAGAAACGTCAAGAAGAGAATTTCATGTGCCGTGGCCAGATCCTCAATGCTTTAGATACCAATGTCTACTACGCCCATCGAAACACCTTGACATCGAAGGAGTTATGCAACTTCATAGATTTCAAGATGGTTGACAATAAGTCAATTATCGCACACGTCAACGAACTTCTACTCATTGTCAACTATCTCAAGGATGCTGGTATTGATCTCTTAGACTCTTTTGTTGTTGGAGTCATAATCTTCCGTCTTCCTCCTTCATGGAATGGTTACAAGAAGAAATTGAAGTATGCTGAAACTAACTATGATCTTGAACGTTTGTAGTGTCATCTTCGTATCGAAGAGGACTCTCGTAAATGAGAAATGAAAGATAGTCAGCAAACTGAGAATTTTTCTAAGGCTAACAATGTTGAATTTCAGAATTCTTTGAAGCCAAAGAATGACTCTCAGTTTAAGAAGAAAAATCCTAACAAAAAAGATAAGAAGAAAGGTGATTACATCTGGTGTAAGAAACCTGGTCATTATGCTCGTGACTGTCGTCAATGAAAGAAATATTTGAAAGGGCAAACTTATTGCTGTAGTGCAAAGTGCCAATGCTATTGTTGAAAATGGTAGTACGATACTGTATCAACCATCCACATCTGTAAAGACAAAAATCTTTACAAGATATATGAGCCAATTATCAGAGAAGAGATCACTTCAGCAAACAACCAAGGCAATAAAGTCATTGGCAAAGGTAACGTGGAACTCCCTTTTACTTTGGGAAAGACTCTTACTCTTAATAATGTACTATATATTCCTGATATTGTAAAAAACCTTGTCTCTGGAGTCCTTATTAACAAGGTCAGATTCAAGGCTACTTTTGAGTCAGATAACTTTGTACTGTCCAAGAACGGGATGTTCGTTAGATAAGGATACACTTGTAATGGGATGATTAAACTCAATTTAATGAAGAATCATTCTGCTTATATCGTTGACTCCATTGATATTTGGCATGCTAGATTAGGACATGTGAATTATGGTTCCCTTAGAAATATGAGAAGATTGGGATTAATATCTGATTGTAATTTCGAAAATGTCTCTAAATGTCAAGTATGTGCACAAGCAAAGATACATAAAACGTCATTTAAATCTGTAGTTAGAAACTCTACTTTGCTTGAATTAATACATAGTGATGTGGGTGATCTTAAAAGTCATATGACTCGTGGTGGAAGTAAATATTATGTCACTTTTATTGATGATTGTACTAGATATGCATATATTTATTTGACAAAGTCTAAGAAGGAATTTTTTGATAAATTTAAAATTTACAAGAAAATGGTGGTGGTGCATACTTTCTAATGATCTGATCGTGGTGGTGAATAATTTTCTAATGAGTTTACTTTATTTTGTCAAGAACATAGTTTAGTTCATCAAGTCACCACACCATACACACCCTAATAAAATGGCATTACTGAAAGAAAGAATATGACATTAGTAGAGATGGTTAATGCTATGCTAATAAGTTCTAGTTTGACTAACTCTTTGTGGGGTGAAGCCATTTTATCTGCATGCTATATATTGAATATAGTACCTTTGAAAAAGAAAAAAAAATTTCCTTATAAATTGTGGTTTAAAAGAAACCCAACTTGAAAAGATTGAAGGTGTGAGGTTACTTAGAATATATTAGAAAGCCTGATTCTAAAAGACCAAGGTTAGAAAATAGAGCATATAAATGTGTATTTGTAGGCTATTCACATAATAGTACAACCTACAGATTTTTAATTATTGATACTTTTGAGATTATAGAATCTGTAGATGTAGAATTCTTTGAGAACTTAACTAGGAATAGTTCCCAAAATGAGCCCGTTGGAGATCTATTATTGCACAGTCTAGAATCGATAGACACTAACAACAATGATGATATTTTAGCTCCTACGAAAGACGTTGAACCTCAAAGTAAGAGAACAAGAATAGAGAAAGACCATGGTCCTGAATTCATAACATATATAGTAGAGGGTAATAAAAATGAGATTGTTAATATTGTTAAGTATGTTATGTATGTTGATGACGACCCTAAAACTTATTCTGATCCTATGAGTTCTAAAGATATTATCTTCTGGAAAGAAGCTATCAATGATGAGATGAATTCAATTTTATCAAATAGAACTTGGATATTGTGTGATTTACCTCCTGGTGCAAAGCCTATAGGATGCAAATAGATATCCAAAAGAAAGTTGAATGCCGATAGTACCATTGATAAGTTTAAAGCCAGATTGGTTGCCAAGGGATATAAGCAAAGACATGGAATTGGTTACTTTGATACATATGCTCCCGTTACACGCATTATATCCATACGGTATTTAATTGTACTTGCATCTATTCACAAGTTAATTATACATCAAATAGACGTAAAAACTGCATTCTTAAATGGTGATTTGGAAGAAGAAATATATGGAACAACCTGAAGGCTTTATACTACCAGGCCAAGAAAAGAAGGTTTACAAGTTAGTAAAATCTCTCTACAGTCTGAAGCAAGCTCCCATGCAATGGCATGAGAAGTTTGATAAAGTTGCATTATCATATGGTTTTATTGTTAATGATGCTGATAAATATATCTATAGTAAGCATGTTGACTTTGGATGCGTGATTTTATGTTTATATGTTAATGATATGCTTATATTTCATACTAACATAACTGTGTAGAAGAAACAAAGAAGTTTCTTGGCTCTAATTTTGATATGAAAGATCTAGAAGAGGCTGGTGTAATCTTGGGAATAAAAATCCTAAGAAATGGATATGAATTGGTGTTAAACCAATCTCATTACATTGAGAAGTTTCTCAAGAAGTATGGTCACTTTGATGACAAACCAGCCTCTACTCCTTCATATCCTAGTATCAAGTTAATGAAGAATGTTAGACATACACATGTACAACTTGAGTACTCGAGTGTCATTAAGAGTCTTAAGTATGCTATGCATTGCACTAGACTAGACATAGCTCAAGATGGGGGAGTGCTGTGTCGTTTCTCAAGTAACCCCAGAGTTAAACATTGGGGAACACTTGTAAGAGTGTTGAACTACTTGAAAGGAACCATAAATTATGGTTTGTATTACCAAAGCTATCTCGCTGTATTGGAAGGATATAGTGATGCTAATTGAAATAATGTGAAATCCAAGTCTAAGTCCATTACTAGATGGATTTTTACATTAGGAGGTGTCGCGGTATCTTGGGGTTCCAAGAAGCAAACTTGTATTTCTGATTCAACGATGTTGTCAAAGTTGATAGCATTGGTCGATGCATGTAAGGAGGCGGAATGGCTTAGAAACTTACTTGTAGAGATTCCACTATGGAAGATGATATACAAAAAATTGACAAGCAATAAAATGTACAAATAAATAGTATATTGGAAAGTAAGGTTCGTAACTGAGGGTTGGAACACGCAATCGAAATAATTAATTATGCAAAGCGAGTGAATCAAAAATTTATAAAGTAGGTAATAGAGTTTCAATAAAGTAAATGAAATTGAAAATGCAAATAAGAGAGTTGTTATTCAGTGGAGACAAACGAGCACGATACTCTATGAATTAACTACCTATGTCGAGATTATAGTTCTCGTAAAGTTCTAACTAGTACCCGGAGTGTTCTAATGCATTTCCCTAACGCTTTCGCTCATTAGAGAGATAAAATTAAGATAGTAACGGCCTAGATTACTAATCAATACTTTCACTCATCAATTAGATCTAGAACTAAACTAATCTCAATTATGAAAATTTCTCCTAGCGGGTTATTCTTACGATATCAAGATGTCTCATTAATAACTAAGAACATGTTAATTGATTCATCCATCAATTCGTGGACCTCATCAATTCCAATCATAACCTAAGTGATCAAGTTAGATTAAGCCTTAAGTATACTAATTAATAATTAATACGTAAAATATTCGAACCATAAACTCACATAGATAATCAATCACATATTAGGGTATCACACTCTAAGAGAACTACTCGCTAAGCATGGCAACAACGCAAGATAAATCAATAAAAAATATCATAACGAAGAGCATAAGTAAAGGGAAAGAGGAGGCTTAGTCGTTCGAGCAAGCCTTGCCAATCTCCTCCACAAAGCTAAGCGTAATTCTGACTTTATTGATCTCCAAAAGCTGCCTCAAAGTCGCAGTAGAAAGTATGTCTAAATCTTAAGTACTAATGGCCTATATATAGCTAAAGGTCTAGCTAGAAAATAGGAAAATTAAGAAATCTTGCTAGCCAAGTAATGAGATAAATAATATAATTATAGTCCTAGGGCCAAAATAGGAGGCCAAAAGTCGAATAAATCTGAAATGGGTCAAATTCCTAACTAATTAGGAAGTTTGGAAAATCTGGGCTCTAGGCAACTGGCAGCTGCTAGTGAACTTGCGGCTGCAAGTTGTGTCTTCACAAAATTCCCTGTATCCCCTCACTAGCGGCCGCTAGTTGACTAGCGACGGGGAGGCCTTCATAAGCTGAACTGGTGATCGCCAGTGAAGTAGCGGCGAGGAGTCCTTCAGGCCTTTAACTCGAGTTATCCTGTCGTCCGATCCTTGATCCAAATGCCCACAAACTGGTCCAAGTTCCTATAAAAATATGCAACAAACGGTAGAAGTCCATTCCCACTTACGAATGCATTAACCTAACAAAAGACTTAATGAAACAAGACTAGAAACGAACGAAACGATAATTAAATATACGAATCACATAATAAATAAATGAGTGTTTATACACTCATCACAAGAAGCCATCTCCAGCGGTCTTGATTAATTATGATAATCAAGCTACGATCTATAACATCTCTCACAAGACTTATAATGGGAAGTCTAGACATGCAAGTCTAAGACATCAAATGGTAAGACAATTGCTTAAAAGAGGAGTAATTGCGATTGACTTTATTGAAACAAAAAAAATTTTAGCTGACTCATTTACGAAGAGTCTACCAAAGGCGATATTTTTAATAAAATGTAAGGAAATGAAGCTGAGGTCCGTGAAAGAAGGTTGATCGCCAATGACGAAAATCTAACCTGTGTTTTAAAATAGATAAACAAGGTTCAATGGGTATCAATAAATCATTAGTGTAGTTATGGTGCACTAAGTCAAACTTTTCATTTCTGAATTAGTGCAGTGGTTCTGCATGAACGAGGGTGAATGCAAGTTATTAATAAGTTTACGTAGTTAAAGGTGTATCCCAGAATCACCTTAAGAGACTTACCTACATGAGTAAGAACATCAGGTCATTTCCTACGAGAGTAAGACCGCTCTCTAAAGAAGACTTATAAATTCAGGATATAAGCACATGGCCATTAATGTGCGAACTACAAAATACACTAGCTACTGAAGTTAGTATGTGTGGAGATTTCGATTTTATCATAAGGGTACTTGGTTCAAGACTCGTTCACCATAGAACCTCGATAGAGCTTTGAATTTCTTACACTAAGTGAAGGTTCAAATCTAAAAGATACCTATCACTTATGTATTGGCTTCTATGATGATGCTCATTCCTATCCTAGCTTGAACTACGTTGGCTTGATCCCTCGCGGGTACGTAGGCAGTCACTTAAATGATGCAGTCTCTCCATTTTATAAAATTTTTATGCTAAAGTTTTCTTTGTTTACTATTTTTAAAGTTTTGAAAATAGGGGGAGAATGTTGGATATTTTCAAAGCCGCGATGACACAGGGTGTCCCGAGGTGGGAGAAGCCCCTGTCCTAAATGGTACGTGTTGTTTGAATTCGGACGAACTGGCGATCGCTAGTTCATTGGCGTCCACCAGAAATTAATTTCTGAGACTTTTTTTGAGACTTGCGGCTGCCAATTAACTAGCGACTGCAAGTCTTGCCAGATAGATTCAAAAATGGCGTCCCTTGAGTTTAAACTCAAGGGATGTGTACCAACCCATAAGCCATCATTTAAGAACATTCCAAAAATATTTATGGGTGATGAAGAGGCTCCAATGATGAATCCAAACCCTATAAATATCAATTAACATGTTCACATTTTCTTCACAAAAATCATTCCTTCCTACATCCATTAAAAGTATCAACAGAAATCTTATAATGTGTTCTTGTTCGAATCAAGGTTGTACAAATCTTGAACTCGATTATAGTGTTAAGAGCGTAATTGTATCCTGACGGCAAGTGTTCGCTGACCTGCTGTACTCGTGAATTTAATCGGAGGGTCGAACTTTGTCTGAAACAATCTTCACAAGATTTTTCACGTTTGTGCTACACTAAAATTCATCCTCCTATCCAAATTATTGCCATCATAGCTTATCCGCTGCCATACCTAATAGTTCTATCCTACCTAGCCTACAGACTGGGTAGTCAAGAGTAGACAGTGGCCCAAAAGAAGTTTCTTATTTTTCCTTGCATTCCTCTTCATAGTACGAACGGATGGCATAGGAAGAGAAGCCTTGTCCACCACATCCACTAAATACTTGTGAGTTAGCTTGAGTATGGATGTTCCGCCTATGGGTTTTGGTGATTTCTAACTCTTTTCTATTCATTAATAAAGTTCTTCATTTATTCAAAAAAAATAGTTTCCAAAGAAAGATATTTATAGGTTCGGGTGATATATAATTAAGAATAATGAAAGGTAGAGACGAATATGATAGTATAGTTTGAGAGTTAGACTCATACCTACAAATTATTCTAGAAATTTTGTACTATTAGGCCGTACACTTATTCCTATGATTTTTAGGGTTTGCAAATTTTATAGGCCCGAGGCCCCCGACCATTGAACATTTATTTTATGATAATTTTTATACATCAAATTTTAATTTGACATATAAAATTCAGTTCAATTCATAACTACACATAAACATTCAATAAAAAATTAAAGTTACATCATATTTTACAAATTTGTATTTTTTAAACAAAATTTAATTAATTTAGAATTTCTTTTAAAACTTGCAGAATACTTAGAAAAATTAGAAATTCTATAAACGGTGGTCTTGATCTTTTGAATTGTATAAATATAGATTGTACATAAGTTCAAAACCAAATGCAGTTAGCCAACTGTATAGTACCAAATATGTAATAAAATTTTACGGTAAGAGAACACCAAACAATAGGGTTACAGTATTTGGTTTGAACTTTTTTAAAATGGCAAATATTTAGAAAAAAACTTACAAACTATAATTATTATTTAGTAATTCATCTACATGTCTATGGCAATGACCTATCTCTTATGGCAGTAGATGTGGTTCAGGAAGTAAATGACAAGGTTGGCTCCGATTTGGTGGGTTTTTCCCCAGTTACTATCAGCTCTACAGTGGCTAGCCAGCATTAGGACATGGAACTTTTGGACATGGTTTTTATTTTAGAATGACATCTTTCTGGACATGTGGAGTTCGATGCTTTGGACCAATGCCCACTTATAATCCGATGCCACTTAATAACTCAGCCAACCTCGGGTCCTAAACTGTATCATTTTCAGGCTATGTGCGCCCGGTATGAGGGATTTCTGGAGATGGTAAGGGCATCTTGGACAAAGCCAATAGCTGAATGGGAACGCTAGGAGGGTGATGTTTAAGCTACGGCGTCTGAAGGGGGATCTCCGGCAATGGATTTCTCAGGTTTTTGGGAATGTCAATGATCGTCTTGCGGAGTCTACGCGTCTATTAGAAGAAGTGCAAGCTCAAATCGGCCCAAATGAGGATCTGGTGCAAGAAGAAGCTTTAGCCTTGAAAGAGCAGTATACCGGATCAACATAACACAGTGTGTCATTGAGGCAACAAAGTCGCGAACCCTGGTTGAAAGATGGTGACCGTAATTCACCTTTTTTGATAAGAGTATAAAAGTGTAGATCAATGTTGATTTAACGGGGGACAGGGAATTTGATTAAATGCCATATCATTGATTATTATAAGAAGGGTAAATTACCCTCACATCCCTGTACTTTGGTCACCCTCCCCCTAGGATCCCTGGATTTTGGAAAATGATTTTCCCGTTCCTAAGTTTTGATGATAATAGACTCTCGGGTCCCTGGAGCCGGAATATTCCTTTTTCTCCAGTGAACTCCCACCTGAAATGACCAAAATATCCTTCCTTATTAAAAAAAATAAAAATTATCTTCTTCCCTTCCCTTTCTTCTTCTTCCCTGGGAATAAAAAAATAACTAATCAAAACTAAAATCAAAAAAATACCTAAACTAAAACCAAGATCAAAATACCCAAAAAGTTCATAAAATATGGATACCTTCGTCATCTTCCCCAACCTAAAAATTCAAACCCAACCTAAATCCATAAAATAAAATCGTCCACTTGGAGTCGCCGCCAACGAGCCCGTTGACGGGCGCGAGGAGCTTCCTCTCGATCCCGTACTTGTCGAGCTTTAGCAAGTTGAGGGATGCGATGGCGGCGTCGATCTCCGGCTTGGCAACGTTGGATGCCTTGAGGGCCTGGACGGCGTTCCCCTGGGCGTTCTTTCCCAATCCAATCTCTGGTCACAAGTAAAACAACACTCGAACCTCGGCCGATCCCCTTTCAATTATCATCCAACAGCCACTCTCCCTCGAAAAGGTGACGAAGCTTCTTCCCCGTTTTCCGCTTTTGGTAGGTTTCAAATCTGATTCCTTATTTTCAATCTCTGTTGCGGCTTCTATCATACCGTAATTGCTTCTGTGATTTCGAATCTTCCTTGTTCGTAGTGGTACTAATCTAAGGTTTCCCAATACTTGTAATTTTGGGTTTTAATGTGAGGTTCGGCTTTTGCCTTTGTGTTATTGGAAAGTAGTTAGTGAGAAGGGGAAAAAATAATAAAAGATCTACAGAGGATTTAATTGTGTTTTATTTCCTGGGATTCAATTATTTTTCGATGGAGATGAACAAGAAATTTTTGATTTGGATTTCTTTATTTTTGATGAAGATGAACAAGGAATTTTTTATATGAGTTTATTGATTTTCGATCTGGGTTTATTGATTTTTGAGTTGTGGTTGAAGGTTGGAGGATGGAGATGAGGTGGGAGGAAGAAGGAGGGGAAGGAAGAAGGAAAGAGATTATTTTTTTAATAGGAGGGGTATTTTGGTCATTTCAAGTGGGGGTTCACCGGAGAAAAAAGAATATTCCGGCTCCAAGGACCCGAGAGTCTATTATCATCAAAACTTAGGGACGGAAAAATCATTTTCCAAAATTTAGGGACCCTAGGGGGAGGGTGACCAAAGTAGAGGGACGTGAGGGTAATTTGCCCTTATAAGAATCTCTTTGCGAGGAAGGAAGTGGGGCCAGTTCCCACGACGGGAGTAGAACGACTTATACCTCAATCAGTTTCAGCTGGCATGAACGAGGAGCTGATTAGGGTGCCTTCGACGGCGGAGGTCAAGGATGATGTTTTCGGTATGGACTCGGATAGAGTGCCCCTGGATCGGATGACTTTGGGGCATATTTTATAGGTTTGCCTGCGACATCATTTGGATTAGAGGTGGTGGTAGCAGTGCATGGATTTTTTATGCGGAGATGCTTTCTGGAAGGGCTTAACTCCTGTTTCGTCTCTCTGATACCTAAGTTGCAAAGACCTGCTGTTCGTATTGAGCGTTACAGGCCTATTGTTCTCAGAAACTTTTTATATAAAGATCATGGCAAAAAAATTTAGTTTCTCGTTTTCGCCCGATTCTGGAGTCGTTGGTCACTCCTCTCCAGTTTGGTTTTAAGATCCATAATTGTATTGCACTGACATCAGGGGGAGTTAACTGCTTAGAAAAAGGAACCAGATATCGGAACCATGGCTGTAAAGATTGACATTAAGAAGGCTTTTGACACTATCAGCTGGGAATTCTTGATGGTAGTTTACGAAGGTGGGGGTTTTCAGAGTATTTTATAGGAATGATCTCGCACATTCTAAGTTCGGCAAGGGTGTCAATGTTGATAAATGGCTCCCCTGAAGGTTATTTTCCATGTTCTCGGGGAGTTCGGAAGGTTTTTGTGGTGTGATTACTTCTTTGTATTCTGGTAGAGGGATATGAACTAGCTGCACTCCCCCACGGTGCTCAATCTGTTAGGAATTCAGCAACCAAGAGAATAAAATGCGCAAAGAACACGAACACAAGAGATAACGTGGTTCGGCCTAGTGTCTACATTCACGGGGAGAAAGGAGAACTTTTATTGAAGGATACGAGTCACAAAGACATACAAGAACCTAGGTAACACGTCCTTATATAATGGACGACACCCTTGTACATCAAGTAATCAATCTAGATCGAATCTAGGAGTCCAAATCAGAGACCGAGCAAAATAGAAAATTTTTTGCAGTGCACCTCAGCGGGCGCTGTCCTCCCAGCGGTCGCTGGGCCTTCAGAAATTCAACATTATGTAACTCCCCCCTAGCGAGGGCTAGGGGACTAGCGGCCGCTGGGCCTTCGATTTTTACCATTTGCTTCTTTTCTTGACATATCCAACAATCTCCACCTTGGCGAGAAAATATCTCTTGCGAAGAACCATGAAACTCAATCCGAACTTCAACAAACTCCACCTTGATAAAACACCACCCCATGAAGAACCATGAGAACTTGAGAAATCAAATCGAGTCTACCAACTCCACCTCGAACCATAGATAACTACCATCAATAAGACCATCTTAACTTTCTCTCCACCTTTCGTTCAATCACTTGGAGCCAGCCCCCAAGCTCGAGTCTCTGAGCTCGCTTCGCCTATTTTCTCCAAACTTCATCAAACCCCAACTAGCAAGTCCACCTTTAACTCCTGGGCCTTCAGAAATTCAACATTCTGTAACTCCCCCTAGTTGCTGGGGGCTTGCGGCAGCTGGGCCTTCGATTTCCACCATTTGCTTCTTTTCTCGACATATCCCAACATAATCACACTATGGATAGCAGTTCAAGAAAAGCTACCTATGATGGATGTGTTCAAACCTCGGTTCGTTGATAAAATTTTCACCAACACAAATCTGATCATGACAGTATAATATAAAATATAACAGTATAGTTAGAGAATTTTTATAACTCGTCGTAGACCGAATTCTCAACTATAGTATCCACATTGTCTTCGTCTACAAACTTCTTGACAGTTGAAATCTTCGAAAATTCGCTAGAAGAATTCTTTTCGAAGAAAACCATAGAGAACTATGTGTATCTAGGTTAATGAATCGTATTAACCCTAAATGCCCATGTACATATATATTGAAAAATATTAACAACCTCCTAGCCTATTTAAGAGTGGTTTCGTTGGCAGCAAAGTTGGAAGTCCTTCCAACATCGACCTCCCTTTCGGCCCTTTGAGGCCCGAATTTATATTTTCTTGACCCAGTCAAACATGTCCAATATTTTACTATATATACTATTTAATTTAATTTAATTTAATTAAATAATTATAATACTATCTAATAGAATTATAATATTTCTCTATAGATTAAATATTCTGGACAAATCAATATTTAATCTAACCAACTTCAATTCATAAACTAAGACTACTTGTTGTGTGACCCATAGGCCCTCACACGTCAAGCGATTAGTCAAACTAATGATCTTCGTCGAACCCTAGACAATAAACCTGACAATCTTAACATATGAGGCACATTACGAGGATACTTTAACTACCTGTAATGTGAAGCTCACAGTGATACGGTACTTTCATTCGTGAATACTCGATTACGTCTAGAATATGATTAAAGTGTCTATTCAAATAACTTAATCATATTATCTCATTCTACTAATTTATCATATTGTCACTTTTAGACAATATTCCAAAAGTGATGTGCCAATAACTAACGATCCAACTAGTTATAAGAAGACAAGTATTCTCTGCGAGTCTATTTGAGGAATGAATCTTATTCTTGGCTCAACTACCACGCACATGTACTTCGTGATGTACCCAACACATGCCATATCTACCCCGTCAGGAGTGCAAGCGTTGGTCATGGTCAAAGCGCACCATCCCGTACATGTCGCGAGTATTGACCTAAAGTCAGAGGACTATTATACTATTTCATAAACCGATATTTTCATAGACACATAAATAGAATACACCAAACGGTTTCTCAGTTTGGCATGCCAATACTCTCCAAAGTATATGTGCATCTATCATGAAATACCTAGTATCTCGTAGTTGTGAGAACCACTACATCCTCTAAGGATATGATGCAGATCGTACACAAATCTTAATCGCATCATTGATATCACATTTTCGATGATCATTGATTGTGACTGTTTAAGAACTATGTTCATAATCATTGAGATCTCATATTCTCAAGGACAATACCAGTTTGTGAGAACACAAATATGAATATATGCAAACAATCAAAAATTGTATATTCAATAAATGTAATCGCGAGTATTATAAATCAATAATACAAAATAATTGAATGTGATCAAATATTATATCCTTATTTTGATTGTCTCTAGTACATGTTGTTTCATTCCGCCCCATATTCTTGGGGTCATTTTTTCACGCAGTGGACCGTCTTCGGCCTTACCTATTATCTTCGATTTGGCAGAGTTTTACTTCTTGTTATCATGATTTGCAAAATTCAACATTAAGGCTGGTGGGCGAGAATTCTTCTGTTCGGTTTCGACTGGATAATTGGCTTGGATATATTATTGCATATCATATCTCCATCCTCGAGCACTTACATTATCACTTTCAACAGCCAGTGATCGATTATTTGTGCAATGGTCGATGGAAGATTCATAAGGACCTTTATGAGGCGTATATGTTTGTAGTCGCAGATATGCTACGGTATCCAGTTGGCCCAGTAGATAACGATGCCACAATATGGTCGCATTCTACTCATGGTTTTTTTTCTTCGATGACATCATATAGACATTTAAGGCCCTCTTTTTTTTATTGTGCGTTAGGGAAAGTAGATTTGGGCACATTACATACCGCACAGTATTCTTGCACTGTATGGCGCGCGATTCAAGGGCGGCTTCCTACTTTGGATAAGCTGCAGCGAAGGGGATTTATTTGACCTTCCATTTGTGTTCTATTTCGGGAGGCAGGGGAGACGATTGATCATATCTTGCATAGTGCCCTTTTGCCAGGCTACGTGGGGGAAATTTTTTTCCATTTTTCATCTTCATTTTGTAGGTGGATCAAGTTTTATCTTCAGCATGCAGACATTTTTAGATACTCGAGAGGTTTTGTGCATGGTTATTTTGTGCAGACATTGGGAGTTTGTTATGCTTTTGAGGCGGAGTTGGTGGAGGTGTTGCTAGCGGTGGATGTGGCTTTCGGTAGGGGCTGGCGTAGGTTGTTGCTTGAAATTGATTCGCTTTACATATTTTCCCTCTTTCAAGATAGGCGGCAAGGTGCTCCGTGGAGATATCGCAACAACAGATGGTTGCAAGTGCAAGAAAACTTACAGGCAATCTAGTTTCGGGTGTTGCATATTTTTTGCAAAGGAAATGCTGTGGCTGGCACATTATCTTAGTTGCAGGTAGATAGTTGGTGGTGGTTTGCGCCAGACTTTTTGATTCATCATATTGGGCAAGATATGTCTCCACTACCTTACTTCTGGTTTCTGTAGGGTCATACACTCTGATGCTTGTACTGTTTCTTATTATAGCAGTATCAACGCATACGCTCTTTTTTCCTTGTCATTAGTTTTTTCCAATGAGTTTTACAACGATATGATTTTTTATTGAGGCGGCAACTAAAACCTCGTGATGGTTTATGTGAGGGAGTGATTTGGGTACCTGTTGTGGGTGTTCAAATCCATAGGTGTAACATATTTTATCAATGGGATTTACGTTACTCTTGACTACCCGCTTGCGAGCTAACTTGAATATGGTGTCCTGTCCGAAGTTTGAAAGTTACTTACGTTGATACTTTTCTTTTATTTTGATTAATACAAATTCTGATTTATTTTCTAAAAAAATCGTTTCCTTCGCGAAAAATACGCATAACAATAACTGCCATCTAACCAAGCTTCCAAAGAACTTGCAGCCAGCAGTTTCTGAATTTCAAAGTGACCCATATCTAGAATTATAAAACTTTCACCAACCCCAATCATGCGCAATCTCAACTGCGGACAAAACGACAACCAGCTCAGCCTCAAAAGCAAAATAAATACCAAAAGGTATGAATGACAAAACAGCCGAGAGTTATAAAACACACCTGCCACGTGGAAACCATCGGGTAGCAAGAATTACCATGAGTGTTACACTTCATCCAACCCGACAGAAAATAATGCCATCGAACCTCAAAAAAATTGATCATAGAATATATTTTCGATTCAAATTAATGCCGCAATCACTAATTAAAATCTCCAAATCCAAGAAGGACGAAACCATAAATTAACGAATCGTTCATAGACCGAAACTCCATATCAGCGACATAGCGACCTACTACTCCTCAAGCTGACATAGTATTGCTCGTGACGAGGTTATCAGATAGTTGAAAAACTGTTTTTGATCCATAAAAGAAAAAAAATGTTTCATCCTTAATAAAAACTATTTCACCTTTCAAAAAATAATTTGTCATATTTTTAATCACCAATAAGTACGTAGATTAATTATTATAATTTAACTATAATTCATTCCCAAAAATGCATTAATATTTTAACATTTTTAGTTTAATTAAAATCTAAATTAGCCAGTCGGTGAGCTAAATTGGGTCTATTATGTGGGTCCTACTCCCCTTTCCATTTAAGTGCTTGTGTTTATAATATATAAAATGCGTCTTTTCGTTATTCATACACATTCATTCCTAGTCCACTCTTTAATAGCGAGGATAGACAAAGGAGAAAATTAAGAGAGATAAGGTAAACTTGCCTTTCTATTACCTCAGAGGAGAGGATTTGGATTTAGGGGGGACTACATAAAAGCCATCCCTATGGTATGGACTAAATATGGACTCTTAGATTTGATCAAATTCTTTTTTTATAGATCTGACGGCCAAAATCAGTTGAGGGTATTTTCGAGTTTTTACCCAAACATACTAACAAATGAAATACCTCCTCCTAACAAATGCTAGAGATTTCTAGGGCTTTTAGTCCCTCATCTTTATTGTTTCACAATCCCGCCGCCTCCTCCCCCAACCTTTCTCCCTTCCGCCCAGTGACCCTCCACCACACACCTCCCACCTCCTCGTCGTCATCTTCATCCCTTTGCCTCCGTCCCGTCGTCCTTCGCAACCGCCGCTCCTGTCGCTCGCCTCCTTGCTTCGCCGCTCCGTCGCTCGCCTCCCCGTCATCTCGCAGCACCGTCGCTCGCCTCCCCGTCAACTCGCAGCACCGTCGCTCAACCGGACTTCGCCCGCCTCGGGTCGCCGTTGCTCCCCGTCGTCCTCGCTTCGTCGGACTTCGCTCGCCTCCCCGTTAACTCGCCTCACAGTCGCTCAACCAGACTTTGCCCCCGCCTCACCGTCGTCCTCCTTCTCCGATCGCCTCCCCCCCCCCTCCGATCTGCCTCCGATTCCCCCCCCCCTCTGATCCGCCCCCGATCCGCCTCCGATTCCCCCCCCCCCCTCCGATCGCCTCCCTCCCGATTCCCCCCCCCTCCCCCCGATCGCCTCCCCCCCGATCTCCCGATCCCGCCACCCTCCCGGTCGCCTCCCCTGATTCGCCTCCGATTCCCGCCCCCCCCCCCCCCCCCGATCGCCTCCCCTCCGATCCCGCCACCCCCCGGTCGCTGTGTTTCTTGGTTTTGATTTTGTCGCGTTTAATTTGATTAATTGAATTTTATTCTTTGATTTTTATTATTATTTTGACTTACGTTAATTGCCACGTGAGACGTGGAATGAAAACCAATATCACGGTGGAATGAAACCAATATCATAGAAGAATGAAACCAATATCCGAGAAGATGGAAACCAATATCATAGTAGAATGAAACTAATATCATAGTAGAACGAAACCAATAACATAGAAGATGGAAACCAATATCATAGTAGAATGAAACCTATATCACGGTGGAATGAAACCAATATCATAGTAGAATGAAACCAATGTCAGAAGATGGAAACCAATAACATAGTAGAATGAAACCAATATCATAGTAGAATGAAACCAATAGCATAAAAGATGAAAACCAATATCCGATAAAATGGAAACCAATATTCCCATACTTGTATTCCCATAAATTGTATTATTTTACTGATATTTTTTTAATTATTTTAATTATTGTATTTTCAATATTATCCATGTCCCTTTCAGTGGGGATTACCCATGTCCCCACTGAATTTGAACCCCAGAGGGGAAGTCTTCCCCAGATCTCTTTTCTATATATATAGTGATAAAAAATGAAAACTCAATTGGGGTATATATTGTTTTTCAATTTTTCCATACCCCTTTTATGCTCACCTCAATCATTGTTTTATATCTGTTTTTTATTTTTTATTTTACACGGAATTATATACATGTTTTACGGTCAATTCCTCATTCGATTATCCATCATCTATCTTGATCACTGAGATCTCAGGCTTTTTTAATGGGCAGTCTTTTTGGTTTTATATGATTTGGAGACAAGAGATTACTATCAATTTCAGTTTTGGGTCTGTGCAATAATCCATTTAATTTAAATTTTTTTAAGTTTAATTTTACTGATTTCATTTGGACACACCATTACTTTGTGGTTTTGGATTCTTTGACTAGGTGATATAACCAAATTGGCAACAAGTGACAAATGCGTATATAGGTTGATTGAACTGTCCCAACACTTCATGAATTTATCCACATGTCTTTCCACGTATGGTAGCAATCAGATTCAATCCTAGACCGAGATGAGTTAGATGGTGTTAGATCAAGGGCCATCAGTATGTCACGCGGATAAAATTAATGATGTGATATGACAAATAAATAAAATTGGTGATACGACATGACATGCAAATAAATTAATCACGTGCAAGGATAGCTCAATTAATGGAATTAGTATTTGTCACTTGGTTATCATTTGGGTAAAATTTATGTCACCCAGTTAGAGAAATCAAAATTACAAAGTAACAGTCTGTCATATCATCACACTGTACTAAAATATATTTTAACCTTTTTGAAATATTAAAAACAAAATAATACAATATTATCGTAATTAATTATTTTTTAAGAACATCATAAAATTATGACTAGTTTGCTATTTAATTTTTAAAGTCTTTGTTTGTACGTGAAAATTCAAGCTCCGGTTGTTGTTCTATAATAAGAATGTCTTTCTTTTTTGGGCTTCTTGGTGATGGTTTTGTCTGGTTTTCCGAGAAGTCATATTTAGGTATTGGGAGAGAGAGTAATAAAGGTCAACATTTCTCTCCTACATATATGGTGAAACAGAAATCTTCTCTTTTCCCCTTTTTGGGGACACACCTCGGGACACACCTCGGGTGTTGCTTTCTAGTACTTACTCTTTTTCCCGCCTATCATAAAAAAGGGAAAATAACCATAAATTTTTATTGTTTGAAGAAATTGATTAATAAGAATATGTAAATATTAATTAGTCTTTGCTATTTTAAAAATTAATTGATTAGTCTTTAAACTATAATTCGGTCACTTTTTCGGCGAGATTTTTTTAAAAGTACCAAAAATACCCTTATGTTTATCCAAAAATTACAAAATTGACATTTAAGTAAAAAACTTCCCATCTCCATGACCTTCATTGAGCATTCTTAAGAAAATATATTCTAAAACCCTAAAAAAGAAAAAGCGATGGAACCCAGATCCCAATATGCTAGTTTGCCTTTCCATCCATCTTTATCTTCACAAATTCATTGCTCAACTTCCTCTTCGTGGTACTATTCTCAATAAATAGGACTAACAAGGACGGGAGAGGCAACAGAGGGTGGGTGACTTTATTCGGAATCATCAAGCTACTCTTCTTCATCGCCCTTTTTTTAGTGTTTTAGAATAAAGGATGCGTAAGAGAGGTCATGGACATGGAAGGTCTTTTCACTTGAATGACAATCTTGTAATTTTGGGGTAAACTTAAGGGTATTTTTTACACTTTCAAAAATATCTCGCCAAAAAAGTGACTGGAATATGGTTTAGGGACTAATCAATTGATATTTAAAATAGTAGGGACTAATCAATACTCGCATGTCCTTATGAATCAATTTTTTCAAACAACGAGACCTATAACTATTTTACCCTAAAAAAACTAAATGATTGATTAATAATAGTTATAACACAAGATGCAATTAACTTTTTTATTAGAGATTTGGGCTCGAACTTGAATTATTCGAGATAGTGGATGTTCACCTACCAATTCGTATAAATAACAAAAATTATTATTTTTTTTTCTTTTAAAGCTAATTGTTATAATGGGGTTTTTACTAATTATGGCTCACTTTCGGTATTGTTTTGAGATATGGTTCATTTTTACTATGGATGGTTTTTTTATATCAAAACTACATGACTGCTAATTTAGCCATCTAATTAAGGATGGAAATTTAACCATTATTATAAGGGCTGCTCGAATCATGATTTGACTCGTCTAAAATCTGTTAAATTTTACTAAATTTAGACCTGAATCCTGTTTTAATCTTTATTTTTAAAAAGTATAAATGCATGAGTATGGATCAACTATATCCCAACCTACCCAACTTGAAATTTCTTTTGATTTACTTGTTTAATTTCATTATATTGATTTTTTCAATGAATAAATAAATTGCATATATATTTTTCAAATGCGTCTTTGTAATTGGGAAATAATTAAGTGGAGATATTTTTTAAAAACTAATTATTAAATAAAATGAATTGTGGGTCGCTTTAATCCTACATGTATTTTAAACCTGAATCCTACCTGATTCTCATTTTTAAAGAGGATAAAGGTAAGTATCTTGGTCCACCTTTAAAATAGAGGGTAAGGACATGGGTCCTAGGTTTGGATTGGGTACGGAGTGAAGAAATTATTCCGAACGGTTTGGAATGAAGGGGGCTCGCGTTGGCAAGCGCAGTTATGTCATAATGACATGCGCAGTTATATAATAATGACATGTGTATTTGTGACAGCGGCAAGTCTCGTTTATGATAATGGTGCGTGGCTTTTTTTAGTTTGGTCCCCATATTTTAACATTTTTACAAAAAAGTCATACTGGCATGCGCAGTTATGTGATACTGGCATGCACTGTTATGTGATACTGGCATGCGCAGTTATGTCATAATGGCATATGTTAAAGGCATGTGTTTGTGCATGACTTTTTTTATTTTGGTCCCTCTATTTTTATATTTTTGCAAAAAAGTCTCTGCGTGTCTTCATTCCGAACAGTTCGAAATCTGGGCATTCTGTACACAATCCATTCATAGATCTTACCTAGATCCTGCCTATTTTCAATCATACGACTAATTCAAATTCGAGTCTGATAAAATTTTTAAATGGTAACAAAATTCTTTTAATAAATATTTAATATTTTAAATAGCTCGAACATAATATCTCATATTTAAAATAATTAATTGATCTAAATATTTATTGATAAATATCACCTTCAAATGATGACAAATCTGCGACAAGAAGGCCGACTGACATCCAATCAAAAAAGAAGGTCAAGTTATATTCTTCTGGTTGGTCAAAAGGAATTATAGGGTTGGTCAAAGGGAGTAATGATGGTTGACCATCTCCACTGATCATAATTATCTTTTCTTATTTGTTCCTTCGCACTTGTATATAAAGGGGCTTTCCCTACATTTTTAAATCACAATCATTTATAATCCAATAATTAACCTATACAAGTATTCCTTCACTTGTAAATTATATTTTAATTCTTACACTTGTAGAGTATTCCCAATAGGGTTTTTTTAATGTTTTTTTATCACTCTAATATATAGAAAAAGAGATCTAGGGAAGACTTTTCATATAAAGAAATTAGAAGGCATGTTGATCTTATCTCTCTTGTCTTAATTTTCTCCTCTTTCGGTCGTTAGTAATTTTAAAATTAGATCAAGTGGAAAGTTAAGTCCCTTCCACTTGATCTAGTCCTAAAATTACTGAGGAGAGAAAAAAATTAAGACATGAGAAATAAGATAAACATGGATCCCTATTTCCTCAAAAGGAAGTCTTTCTTATATCTCTTTTTCTATATACTGTAGTAATAAAAAATAAAAACCCAATTGGATATATATTCATTTTTTTTCTTATACTCCTTTTATAATCTCTTCACTTTACTACTCGGAATTATATATTTATTTTACGTCAATTCCTCGTACGATTGTCTATCATCTACCGTGACCGTGTTGCGATCACGATCTTTTCCTAATGGGTAATTTTTTTTTGTATAGGACACATAGATTTTGAGATTATAGATTTTAGTTTTGGTCAAATAACTTAGAAATATTTTAGTACTTTTATTGTTGTCTCCTATAAAAAGCAATCAGGATCCGGATCTACAGATTTGTCAATTCAATTTAAAAAATATTGACAATAAACATATTATGGTTAATCAATTTTTAAACATTGTGAACTTATAATTATTTTGTCCTTTAATTTAATGTCTTCCATTGTACGTGAAAATAGTTGCGGGCTATAAAAAAAATTCCTTTTGTATGGTTTCTATATCTTTTACATCCATTTCTTTGACTCTTTGTTCCAACTTTTCTTTAATCTCTCTATCAAGTCAAGCTCTCTTTGCTTGATTTTTTCTCTATCTTAGGATAAAGAGGGTGGAGTCAATCATGTCTTTTTCTTTTTTAAGGTTAAAAACTGTTGGATCTCCTTGGATCTTATTTAAGAGATCATTGTTTTAATGTAATTTTTTCATTAACAAAGATTAAACCAAAGAATCCAAAATTTTCATTAATTGGTCTAACTCGTGTGGTCTTTCCGGGAAAATAATTTTGTCTGGTTTTTTTGGAAAGTCGTCTTCTTTAGGAGCTGGGCGTGAGTATTGACGTGGGAGAGTAATAAAAGTTGACTCTTTTTTCCCAGTTTCTTTCCCGTGCCTCTATCCATTTTTTATGTCATATAGAAACTCTCTTTTCCCCTCTTTTTAGGGACACACCTCAATTGTTCTTTGGTCTTTATTCTTTTCTTCTCTCGAAGGTCCCACATAAATAATAATTACCACAAGATACAATTAGTTTTTTTCTTTTTAAAATGATTGTTATAACATATGGTCTCTCCTTTTTCTTCTTTATGAGACCCTTTTTCTTTTTCAAATAAGAAAGACAGTCACTTTTGGTATTTTTCTTAAATTTGGTTCATTTTTACCATCGATGGGAGTTTCTGTCTTTTTAAACAAAACTACATGAACGCTCATTCGGCCGGCTTTGGAGAAAAGATTTTTAAATATTAACCAAGTTTTTTCAACAACTATTTAGTGTTCCAATGACTTTAAATTGAGAGTATAATTAAATTAGGATAACTTAATTATTAATTGATTAACGTGTTTGTTGCTAGATATAAACATTTAGCCTCTAAAGATCAAAACTTTATTAGAACGATGACAAAATTATTTAATAAATATTTTTATATTATATTTTTTTTAAGTTTCAAATTCTAAATTTCTTGAATTACTTCTAAAAATTTGTAGACATTTTGAGGATTATTAAACAATATTGTATGCTTCACTTCTCTATATTTTCTTACTATGACGTGGTGGTATCTGCTGTAGTTTCGTGACCAACTCGAGAGTGGAGTCAGCCCCCACCGCAATATCTTTATATTTTGTTTTAACCGAGTTTTGAATTGATTTCTATTATTCAAATCTAAGTCTCGTAAAATTAATATATGTGACATCCATCTAAAAAGAAAGATGGCTATTCCTGATGATCAATCGAGTTTGCTACAATCAGTAGTGCACCTTGGCGTGATGACCAGAGGCATCGGAAGAAAAAATGACATAGACCCTCTCCTAACCAAATCCAGGAGCTTGAGAAGTAGAGTCTCTTTCTTTTCCGACAATTCTTATCTGCCTTGTGCTATCTGGGAAACGTGAACTGTGACTTGTTTGTTCTGTATCAGACATGTTGTCGGCTGCCTCATCATCGGCCAACCATCTTCCTCCCTTCTCGAGCCCGAAGCCGAATCATGCTATTGCGGGAAATGACTTTGCAGGTTTAGGTGACATTGCGTCTATGTTGCCCATCAAACTTGATCATACTTCTGGTCTTTAGGTGCTGCGGATGAAACTATCAATAGATGTTCAAGGATATGACAAATCTGCACTTGTTGCTCTTGCAATGGTAGCTATGGATGAACTCATGAGGAGGATTCAGATTGACTTTCCACTTTGGATAACTTTGGGCGGGGAGGAACTTAGTCATTTGGCTTCTAGCGTTCTCTGTGTGGCTTCAATCGGAAGGCTAGCTTGAAATTATTGGACCGCATATGAGTTAGTCTATTAGGCTTGAAATGATTTTGGGCCCATCAATAAGAAAACCCTAAATTTTGATGGAAAGACATATGTGGGTTTAGTCTATTAGGCTTGAAATGATTTTCGGCCCACCAATAAGAAAACCCTAAAAAAGATGTAAAGACATAGTTTTTTTTTCGTTTAGACCACTTAATAATCGGCTTATCAAGCTGACTAATTTAAGTTCGAATTTGTAGAATTTTTAAAATGTGACAAAACTCTACCAACAAATATTTAACACTAATGCATCACAAACTCTCCCAACATAGATAATTATGATGTGCAATTCATATATACAATTCAAAATGCAAGGATCACCATATATAGAATTTCTACTTTTTCTAAAGATGTCTACGACTTTAAAAAAAAATCTAATTAATTAGTTTTTATTAGAAAATTATATAAGAGCAAATTACCCTCAGGTCCATGGTATTTGCTTAAATCACTATTTTTGTCCCTGCTGTTTCGAAATCGAAACTTTAATCCTCCTAGTTTATTTTTATTGTACTCTAAGGTCCCTGATGCCGGAATCGGAAAATTTCGCTGGTCAAGAGGGACCTGAAATCGGAGGAGGTTGTGGAGGAAGAGGAGGAGGTTGTGGAGGAGAGGGAGCATAAGGGTCATTTCAGGTCCCTCTTGGCTGGCAAAATTTTCTGATTTCGACATCAGGGACCTTAGAGTACAATAAAAACAAACTATGAGGATTAAAGTTTCAATTTCGAAATAGCAGGGACAAAAATAGTGATTTAAGCAAACACTAAAGACTTGAGGGCAATTTTCTCATTATATAATTGTAAAATTTGATGTGATCTCAAGTTACCATTGAATGTTTACTTGCATTGTATGAAATGCCTAGAATTCTAAAACTGAAATTTTAACCTTAAAAAATAATCATAAAGTTAAATGTTCAAGTGTCGTACCATATTTTTCAATAAATAATATTGATATTTTTTCTTGCAAACTAGAGGAAACATTTATATGTTTTTCATAAATATTTGTAATCTTACTATAATATAGGAAACATCATTTTTTGTTCGACATGGTGAAAATAACAAAACTATCCTCCACACCACTCCACTGACCATTCAAGCTCCTGTGACATTCAATTCAGCGAAAGCTGAGGTATCTTTGTTCCAGTCCCTTTGCGCGCTGCTCTAAAGGGCGGTTACGCGCGCGAGGAAGCTGGGGCCCACGAAGAAGACGATGTCCGGATGGCGGTCAACGTCCGGCACTGGTTGACTCTGAAGTTGGACCCGCTCTACCTCGGGAACGCGATCCAGAGCACTCCGACCTACACGGCGGCGGGTGACATCACCTCAAAGGACCTGCGGTAGTGCATGGGGGAGCTGAACCGGAGCATCAACTCTCACGACGATGCAGCGATGAGCCGTTTGATAAGGGAGTGGGAGGTGGAGCTGAGGGTGCAGCCCACCGATAATGCAATTCGTGGGGCGTCATGCAATTCGTGTCCTTCCGATTTGGGACATTAATTAGAACCAGAAAGAAATTGTAAGTGTTTTCTACTTTTGGGGTGGTGGAGCCCACCGATATATTTTCCAATTTGCAATTAAGCAATATCGATGTCCATATATATGACGTAACCTTCTATTACTTATTAATGCGTTTACTCATTTATATTGTTTAGTGGTAATTGAACTCCTAAGATAAGGTCACCTTCTTTTTAAAAACCAAAATTCTTTATGTGTCTTTAGCACTATCGTATAGTTTTTTATTTATATCATTTTAGATATGCATTGAATTGACTAATTCAAGATTCGAACATATTTTAAAAATGATAACTTTTTAGTATGCATTTAACATTGTTACGTTTTTAGTGATTTAATTCGAAATCTATGTATTTAACATTCTTAAAATTTTAATAATTTAATATAAAATATATGTATGATTGTACTTGGTATCGGAACAAAAGGAGGCAAAATTTGACATTTGTGGTGTTTGGAATTCGGGTTGGTGGTGTCTGGTTTGGTGTCACGGGAGATCGGACTCCCCTTTAACGACGGCGGTAGGATTTTGAAACAAAACAAGTTTTTATGACGTTTTAGATAAATCAAAAATAAAAATAAATGCTAATTATAAATAAGTTCAAGTGTTCTAATCTATTATCACATAGCCAAAACCCAGCGAACCAAACCAAAATTTGAAAGTCAAGTATTTTCTTTTACTTTAGAATTGGGTTACATATTTGGTACCATACACCTAGCAAACAAAATCTTTTTGTTTTTTTTTAATTTATGTACAATCTATATATATAATTCAAAACGCAAGGATTACCATATTTAAATTTTATATTTTTAAAAGATTTATGCATCAAAATTATGAGATAATAAAACATTCACAAGTCGGATCCTATAGACTAGAGAGTAAATCGTGTAAAAAATTCCTAGGAACGACAGTATGATATGAATCCAACAAATTAATATTGGCCCGATCACGTGTGAACAGCAACATGCTCGAGCTAGGATCGGTAGCTGAGGTGAGTGAATCCCGTACTTATTTTGTCTTGTATGTTCTTCATGTGACTATTTTCATGCAAGCAGCAAAAAGGCTCCGAGCTAGCCATTTGCTGTCGTTCTTTGAAGTTTAGTACTCTAGAATTGTATTTTGTTCTTCCCTTGGCCTCGTCATCCATGTCTTGCCGACCTAGGATCTGTGCTTTCTCGCTCAAGTGGGTATTGTTGTCTTGATTGTTGCTGTTTTTCTCCCTGCCTTTCTCAGTGCTCTTTTGTATTTTGAAATGGCCCCTCGGTTTTTTTTTTCCAATCAGACTGCGTGATATCTCTAAAATTGACCTTTGTGCATTCGCCTCTTCGCGGTCCCTAACGAATCCAAATTATGTGCTTCTTTTGGACAATTTTACAGGAACAAAATCATCGAGGATATTAACTTAGCGAAGAATTGACGTCTTCCATTCCAGGATGAAGGAAGATTGTCGATGAATATTTTCACCGTCCAATTATCGCAAAACCTCCCGGACCTTCCTTCGAAAGGAGGGTAGCCGGCGGTGGAACTCCTTTGATTTTTTCTTTTATGTTTGGGAGAGTTTAGAGAGGGAATGGTTTAAAGAGAATGTATGTTTTAATTTATAAAATTAAAATTTATGTGTAATTATTATAAAATATAATATTTAAGAATCGCACCCTACAGAACTTGTAGACATTACAACTCTCTGAGTAAGAGTATGCGGCTAATAATAAAAATTTTCTAAGAACAACAGAAAGGTATGAGCCCAACTCCCAAACTAGGATACTCATATCCTATCTGTCGCTATCTAAAATTATATATCTCCTGGGCCTGTCAGTTTTTTCTGCAAACTAGATGAACATATTGTTGAGAACATCACATTGCTAAGTGTAAGAATAGTGGGCATGTTAATAAGTGTGAAAAATCCACCAACACATTACCTTAAAGTTTTGAGTTGGATGTGAACATTCTGACATGGTATCTAAGCAGATGGATCCCGTGCCCATCGTTGTCCTCTCATGACCCTCATTTCATCGCACGTTGGTGAAATCAAAATTCGTGCAAACTTCACCCCACTGGATCTCGTTTGAGGGGGCGTGTTGAGAATCTCACTCCTAAGTGCAAAAGTGGTTGGCTTATTTAAAAGTGTGAAAAATTCACCAATTGACCATAAAATTTTGGGTTAGATATAGAGATTTCAACACATTTTTATAATTTTTTTTGAAATATTTATAATCAGAAAAAAGTTCAAACCAAATATCGTAAGTCAATTAAATGGTGTTCTCTCGCTGCTAAAGTGGGTTAAATATTTGGTATATACAGCTGGCTAACGGTATCTGCTCTGAATTTATTTACAATCCATATATACAATTCAGAACGCAATGACTACCATATATGGAACTTTAATTTTTATTTAACCACTAACAAGTACTTAGATCAATTACTAAATAATTATTATAACTTAACTAGAAATTACAAATTCAATCCCGAAAATGCATTTATATTTTAACATTTTTTAGTATAATTCAAATCTAAATTAGTCAATCTTCGGGCCAAATCAGATCTATCACGTGGGTCCCACTCACCTTCCTTATAAGTGCTTGTCTATATAATAGACATACAATGGGGCTTTCTTTTCCTTATTCACACACAGTCATTCCTGCTCTAATTCTGAAATTACCGAGGATAGAAAGAGGGAATTAACACAACAGACATAAGGTAAACCTGTCTCTCTGTTTTCTAAAGGGGAAGTCTTCCATAGATCTCTTTTCTAAATATTCTAGTGATTTTGAAAATCCAATTGGGATATATATGGTTTTCATTTTTTCAATACCACTTTTATGCTCTCTATGATCTATGATCTATGTTCTATATTCTTTTCTATTTTGTTTATCTTATCAGAATTATATATATGTTTTACAGTAAATTCGTCGTATAATTATCCATCATGCATCACAATCACCTCGTCGGGATCTCGATCTTTTCTGAATGGGTGGTTTTTTCGATTTGTATCCGAAGAAAAGATTTTGACGATAGATTTTAGTTTTTGGTCAAATAATGATTCAGAAAATTTTAAACTTATAAATATTTTAGTACTTTTACGGGTGTCTCTTAAGAGAAGCAATCATAATTCGAACAATACTAACTTGTGACAATTAATCAATTTGAACTTACAGTTATTTTTTCTTTTAATTTAAGGTCTTCTTCTGTACGTGAAACTAGAAGCTTCAGTTGGTGTCGTATAAAAGAAAAAAAAAACACTTCTTCCATTGTACTAATCTTTTAGATCCTTTTTTATGACTCTTTGTTCCACTTTTCCTCTATCTTAGGATAGAAATAGAGAGGAATCAAGTGGGTCTTTGTTTTTTTCTTGTCAAAAACTGTTGGATCTAGTTGGATTCCTTAAAATTCAACCAAAAGATACTAATAATTATTCAAATTTGTAACCAATCAAACCAACTTGTGTTAAACTTTTTGTTAAAATTAAATTGAAATTCTATGGTGGAAAATTGTTGGATCTGGTTAGATCCTATTGTTTTATAATTCTTTTTTTGTCACAATAGGTTTGAACCTTGTTCATTATAAGTCAAATCTTACCCCTCTTTTATATCGTTAGAACAAGTAGTCACTAGTGTCAGATCATATTTAAGAGATTTTTTTAAAATAATTTTTATTAATAAGAATTGAACCAAAATATACATAAAAAAATCAAATCCCTTATGAATCGGATTAACTCGCGTTAATCCTACTCTTTGCGGCAATAATTTTATCTGGTTTTTCAAAAGTTGTCTTTTTTAGGAACTCGGAGGGAATGTTGTTGACATGAGAGAGTAATAAAGTAAAGGTTGATTCTTTTCCCCTAGTTTCTTTCCCCGTCTCTATCCATTTCCTATGTCTTATGGTGAACTCGTCTTCTCTGGAATTTTTAATGGTTCTAAAGATCAAAACTTAGAAGACAAGAAAACATAAGAATCTCTCTCTCTCTATTTGTACAAAGCTTTCTCGAGAAATGGTGCAAGATAAGATCATGTAAGAGTACTCAAAGAACATCAAATGGTTATTGACATTTTTGAGTATTAGTAAACGATATTGTTTTCTATATCTTTTTTTTTACTATGACCCTCTCCTAACGTATCCGCTATAAATTTGTGTCCAATCTAGGGTGTAGAATCAGCCCCTATATTTATTCCAACCGAATTTTGATTTCTTATTACTCAAATCAACTCTCACAAATTAATTTCCTTACTACTTCCAAGTTTTTTCTAGAATTGGCTTAGTTCATCATATTTTTTGTTAATTTAGTTATTAATGTCTGTACTGAATTAGGTACATCAAGGGAAGATGGATGCTCTTAATGATCAGTCGAATTTCTTAAAGAAACAATCTTGCATCAATGGTGTATCTTCGGGTGAGCAAGAAGTTGCACGTAAGGAGTACTATAGACACGCTCCTGACCAAATCCAGGAGCTTGAAAAGTATGGCCCTCTTTCTCTTCTTGCGTGATAGTATTGGTACTAGTAGTTCAATTCTCATATGCCTTATTCCATCCGAGCAAGTGCTATTTGGTTGCTTAAATTTATCCATCTTTTTAACCTTGAAAAAACTTGTTGGTCTTATTATGTTTATAGTTTCTTCAAAGAGTGTCTGCACCCTCATAAGAATCAAATAGTTGCATTGAGCACGAGGCTTGGTCTCGAAATTAGGCAAGTCAAGTCTTGGTTCCAAAACAAAAGGACTCAGTTGAAGGTGGGTTTCTTGAATTGGTCTTTTGATGTTTCTTTTTTTTTCAAATCCCTTCTTATGTGCATGAAAACTTATATATGTTTCATTCAGACTCAATCAGAACGACATGAGAATGGATTGTTCAAGGAACAGAATAAGAAGCTCAAGGCTGAGAATGAGCTTTTAAAACATGCATATGCTAATCGACTTTGCCATAATTGTGGTGGCACTACATTGCCTGCTCCTGTGTTGTTCGAACATGAACAATTAAGGACTGAAAATGTGCAGTTGAAGCGACAATTACAACTTCTTTGTTCTATTTTGGACAAGTTAAACAATTCAGCTGCCTCATCATCAGCAAGCAATCTTTAAAGATGATAGAAATGCGCATACCATTTGGGTCAAATGTATATTTGGACAAGTTAGGCTACGTGGACGGTGAAATGTATATTTAAGTCCATATCTGCAAATTTGTATCGACTTGCAAAATACATGACCAAAATGACACATCTGGACAGGAAAATGAATTTTTTTTAAAAACAAGTCGGCCCAAGGCCTACATAATTAATAGGTAAAACCTTAATATTCTACCCAAAAAAAGTCCATCTTTAGTTTCGTGGTTTGACTTACCATACTAAGGTTAGATTAGCACATATTATTATCCTAGTGACACGCCACGCCATTCCTTCTACCATGTAGCGGTCATGTCATTCATTACATGTCATCCACTTTACTATTATGTGACATTGTGCCAATTCTCCGCCATCAAAATTAGGCTCCAACCATGATAACTGTAACATATTTCTTATCCGTTCTCTATACAATTCATACTGCCCCATTTACCATCAAAATTATAAGTAATATGTAACATTTCAGTCAGCTACAACTTGTATTTTCTAGGAAAAAAAAACAAGAATCCAAATGATAAGTAATATGTAACACCATTTGCATTCTAACATTCTAGGAAACCATAACAAGCAGTAAATAATAAGCAGAATAATGCCATTAACAAGCACAATAAATCAGTCCTAAAAAAAAGCACAATAAAAAAATAGACAGGTAGATTGGATCCAAACATAAAGTAAGCGGTAAAATGGAAATTTCCCTCATCTCCCAATTTCCCCCATAACACTACCCCAGACCAAGATGTCCCAGCAGGGCGAGGACGCTGACTACTACGCCTTAGAGGAGGTTGTCGAGCGCAAGAAGCTCGAGCTCAAGGCGCTCATCCAGTCCGAGCAGGCCAGAATTAGGGAGGAGATACCTGAAATTGATTATGCAGGTGATGTCTTTTCTTCCTTTCTATGAGATGCTTACCTGTGTGTTAAATCTGTTGGAATGAATTATGTGATCCCCTTTTGATGAATATATTATGAATCATAAAAAAGGAAGAAGCAAAATACTAAGAGCAGATTATGGAGAGTTGAAGTGATAACTATAACTGAGGCTTTGATCAGTTGGTTAGTCGGTCGGGTTTAGGCAGTTACCAATTGTTCGGGAAGATTAAAGAGGTCCATCTAGTGTTTCTTGTTGGTCTAGAAGCAGATGTGTCATTTAACTTATAAAACTAAGGATGATCCCTGGCTTGTCTATGAGATGAATGGATGATCCGTGGCTTACTGACTGTAATAGTAACATCCCCGATTGCCATCTCCGCCAAGAACAAGATCAAAACCAACATGGTTAACCTTCCGTGGCAGTTGCTCGCTTTCATGTTGAGCAGAAAAAACCGGTTGGACCTCTAGCTGTAGTTGGAATCTGTTGATGTTATGATTTCTAGTTACTTTCGTTACTATCTTTTACTAATTATTAACTAAACTTACTTCATCTCTCTCTTTTTTCAGGAGTTTGATTCCACAACTGATCCGAAGAAACTTACGGAGCTTGAAAAGAAGATCGCTGATGCGATAAACGATGACCCTTAGCTTCATCAGGGATCGCTGGTCGCTGATGGATAATATTATCTACACCGAACTCTTTTTTCTCATTATTTCTAAAAACTTTGAGTAGAACCTGAATTCCTTCTTCTATTGTCACCATTCCTAATCCTTGCTTCTATCATGATTTGAAACTAGAAAGTTGGAGTTGGAAGAATTGCTGTGGATGCTTGAGATTTAGTTATATTTCTCCACGTGGGCTTCTCACTTTTTTTAAGGGGACATCGGCTTTTACTTCTAACTTGACATGTTTTTCTTGTTCAAAATAAACTTCTAATTTGAGATGCTAAACATACATGTAACAAACTGTTATCTAATAATAGAGCTATGCTTAAATTATAATTATCTTCATAAAATACATGGAGAAAAATTTCTCAATCACGAGTATCAAACTTTCTCTACATTACTAGTTGATCTTTTGAAAAGGATCACTAGTTGATCTAAATGATTAGACTTGAATTCACTCATAGATCCCCTTAATTTTCAATGGCCCTTCTTCCTCATATCAGGCCCATTATCTTTAATTTTTGTTCTACCGGGTGATATCTCAATTCAATTGATTGATTTATCTACATTCAAATCGGATAAATTTTTTGAAAAAAATGATAAGGGCAAAAGGTTTGACATATTATAGGGCCGGTGTTGAAAATCATGAGACCTTGCGTGATATTTTAGTTTCTGACGAAATCATGAGCATAGACTCTTTTATTGAGTGATGTTACAATATCCTAAGAGAAACACACCTTTCTCTAGGAAACCAACTTAATTGCTATGTTAGGCAGTGGAAGCGTAAGCACAGATATGTAGAACACTCATAATAAATTGTGGTAGAGATAGGAAGAATAGAGGACACAGGTAAGGTTAAAGACCTATATCCATGGGGCCGAGACGATCATCACTTTATTATGTGCAGATACATAGTACAAAAGTCATAGGCGAGTGATACACCTCGAGCCTAAATCTCTGCCTATACTACCATGGTCAATTAAGCCAAGACCAAAGAATATCTAATCCCTACTCTCCTATATATAGAGGCCAAGCCAATATGCTTTACAATAAGAATAGAGTTCTACTCTAGTTACAATTCAGGGACAAATCCTAACAATCTCTACTTTGGGCCAAATTTCAAAATCAATCATCTTCTCAAGCTTGTAGCTCATCTTCCACATCAAACCATCTTCAATGTGTGCCTCTTCCATTAAGTTTCATGTTCAACATAACATCTGCCTCAATCTTGAAAACTCTACCTCGAATAGAATCTTTCACAAGTATCTTAAGAACACATATACTCACCTTGGGTCTTACACTGTGAAGAACCAACACAACGAGAGAAAATCTGTATCCGCGTAATACGAGAGTTTTTCATATTAGAAAAAACCACTCCAACGCCCACAATAATGCCTAAATCTCATAGGCCAGCTTCAATCCCAGAAGCTCTAGCACAACCAGTACTCAGTACTCTTCCTTAGTATGGTGTACTCTCACGGAAAACTCTCAAACTATTCCCCAACTGAACTAGCAGACTCCGCCTCCACGGAAAATCTCCACCTTCATGTGGATACCGACTGTTGGGGTTACATCGCAAAGCGAACACTAATCTCATTCGAAAAAGTGATGAGGACACCAGCTACATGACTTTATATCACCTTCACGTGAACACCTTCTGGACATCAATCATGAAATTTTCCACAAGCTGTAGGATTTTACATCACATTTACATGAACACCTTCTGGACACCAATCTTGATGTTTCTATTATACCTCACTCCTCCATCCTCGTGGGCAACCAGGAGATACACTACATAACATGTGAGTCAAAACAAAACTGATACTTGTACCAAATCTTCGCCTTCATCGTCAACGAGTAACTGGTCCAAACAATGCTCAAAGTCTTCACACGATCCACCACATGGTCCAATATGATACGGCAACTCCATGACCAATCAAAGATGAACTCAAACAGACCTGATCCAATTTCATGAAATAAGGGAGTCTCCGAGAAAGAAGTCGCCTATAACTTCTCTAACCTTCGCATTCCTCTCTCAACTACACACATATGTCCACTACATGCGTAGGAGATACCATTTGACCCGAGCTCAAAGTCCAATAAGATTTGGGTCAAACACTCAACAAGTCTCCACCTTGAACCAAATCACATGACCGATCTTCAATCGTAAATCTCTAAGACCTGAACCAATCCTCAACAGGACCCAAGTTAACCTTTCACTTGGTCGACTTCTTTAACTCAGACAAACAAAATCACCGCGCCTATCAAACCTGGCCCAAAACAACAGTCTAACCCAAATCAATCAGAAAAATATGTCAATTCCTTACAAATCAGCCAAATAGTTGACTTTTGGTCAAATGGTTGTCCAAAATTAGACTAATCAAACCCTTGTTGACCAGTCAACCAAGAATCACAAACTAGGGTTACTTCACCAAGGGAGACCAAATGGGTGGCACGACGAACTGAGCTTCCTCCTCAACGGCAGCGCAGAGCGGCTCAGCCTCGGACAGCCAAGCCTTGGTGGACACGGCGGCTACAGCGACAGAGCGGGGCCACTGTCCTTCTCTCTCCCTACATCTCTCTCTCTCCTCGCACGATTTCTCTCTCTGAGATCCCTCTCTTCTTGCGTGGTCTCGGGACAGCTATAGACGGTGAACAGGAGCAGTGAGACAGCTCTACAAGGGCTCCTTCTCTCCCCGAGGGCGGACAAACCTTTCCCCCTCTCTCTCTCTTCTTGTGACTATCTCTCTCCTAGATGGTATGCAGCTTTTCTAGACGAGCGATGGGTTTCTGCCTATCTTTCCTCGAGGCTTAAGTCGGGCGAGTCGACAACCGGCCACTCACGGACCAGCGAGGACAGCACTGGTATGGGTCTAGATGGCCGGCGGTGAGCTCCCCTTGCCAGCGGCGATGAGCTTCCCCTTCTTGGGCGGCTCCCCAATCTCAAAATCCTAATTCCAAAATTTCCCCCAATTTCAAAATAATTACCAATTGCCCCTGCTCTACTTCTGAAATTATAAATCAGTCCCTCCACAGTAGTTTTCACCCGGATACACACCAAGCTCTGATACCAGTTTATTAAGACAGCAGAAGCATAAGCACGGATGTGTAGAACACCCATAACAAATCGTGGTAGAGATAGGAAGAATAGAGGACACACGATATTACGTGATTTGGTTGAAAGACCTACATCTACGGGGCCGAGACGATCATCACTTTATTATGCGAAGATATATGGTACATAAGCCATAGTCGAGCACTACGCCTCGAGCCTAAATCTCTGTCTATACTACCATGGCCAATTAAGCCAAAACCAAAGAACATCTAACCCCTACCCTCTTATATATAGAGGCCAAGGCAATATGCTTTACAATAGGAATAAAGTTCTACTATAGTTAGAATTCTGGGATAAATCCTAACATGCTATTTAAAACCACCTTAACGAAATCATGAGCCCGAGCCAGGGCCATGAGGACTGGAGGGTCGTAGAAGAAGAAGGAGAGTCTGAAAATCCTTGACTAGACCAAGGTTGACGAGTGGACCACACTGCTTGGATTAAAATTTGGTTACAATCGCTGCACTATTAGGTAGTGATCAAAGATGGTCAAGGGCCCCTCTCTGAGAACTCTTTTGTGGTCAGCTTGGAGTTTAAACCTGTCCAAATAAAAGCCATTGAGTAGGTCGATCAGTGTGAAGTGGCCACGCGGCTGCCATAGCCCTCTCGTAGGCTTCTCCACTATTTGGAAAGCAAAGGATCTTTTGAGCTACTTCACAATGAGGAAGTTCGTCCATCGGCTGGCAAACTTTTACATGATACTGGGGTGGATGCTGAATTGAGATGGGCGCAGGGGGCCATCGGCTTTCCTGATGCGAACGAGTCCTTCATCGATGAGGTCTTACTCCTTGCTTAGTCCAGGTATCAAAATATTAGACGAGGTTAGGCAATCTTTGAATGATTTTGTGGCTTCGTCTGGTGGCTTGTCCGGCGGGTTTTTCAGTTGTTATCAAGGTCTATGGCCACATTGACTGGTGGTGTTAGAACCTGGTGTCACAGGCTAGAACTCTACCTTACAAGCTAACCTGTGCGGCACTCAAGCTCTTCACCTAAGTAAGCCTAACCCGCTCCAACACTCCCTACTTGTTATATGTTAGAAGATCTGAGGGAACACTTATTGTATTGCTCTCAAAATTGTTAGATGATTACAAATGAGTATGGCACCCCTATATATTCAACTCTAAGAAAGCCATAAAATAAATACTAGCTACCAACTACCATCGATCATCTACCAACTACTCTATAAATACAAAGGAATCCTCTAGGTTTTTACATGGAAGCTCCTAGAAAGCTTCTATATCGAACCAAAGATTTCTCCAGAACTAAGTAAAGTCGGCCTGTGATATTCTCCCTCACCTAATTTAGCGACTTCATCGTCGCATCTTCAAACTTGGCTATGTTGTCGCCTTCCTCGAACTAATTAATCTCCGCTCCGCAAGTCGCCCCATCTTGGAACATGAACTCCATCGCGAAAGGGATAAGCTAGCTCATCTTGTACCCAAAATTGGTGAGGCATAGCTGCCCACTCCTTGGTTGTGCACATTGCCACCAATTTGGCCATGCAACTAAGCACATCGGCTACCATATTTGCCTTGCCCGCCTTGTACTCCATCACAAAGTTAAACTCTACGATAAAATCTTACTACCTAGCTTGCTTTGGCGATAACTTCTTTTGCGTCAAAAAGTAGCTAGTGGTGTTGTTGTCCATCTTCACTATGAATCTTGGTCCCAATAAGTAGTGCCTCCAAGTCAATGCACCACCGCGGTCATCTCTTTTTCTTGCACGGTGTTATGACGTTCAATGTAATTGAGCTTGCTGCTTTCAAAAGCAATCGGATATCCATCCTGCATCAAAATGCCACCAATTGCAAAATCGGATGCACCTGTATGCACCTTATAAGCCTTGCAGTGCTTGGAGAGGGCAAGCATAACTTCCACACACGATCTTTCCTCAAGAGATTTGTCAAGGGTGTTGTGATCGTCGAATAGCCCTTGATGAATCTCTGATAATAGTTAGCTAGCCCCAAGAATGAGCGAAGTGCAAGCACCATCGCAGGTGGCTCCAAAGCTCGGATCGCCTTCACCTTGCTTGGATACATTCGAAGTTGGCCACGCCCCACAATATGGCCTAAAAAAGGCACCTTCTTTTGCACAAATATGCAATGCTCCCTCTTCACATAATACTCATTATCCTGCAATGCCCAAAAGACTTGTCGTAGATGATTGACGCGCTCCTTCATCATCTTGCTATATACCACAATGTCATCCAAATATACTACAAAAAACTTGTCAAGGAAGGGCCACAAAACCTTGTTCATTGCGGTACAAAATGTAGCAGGGGTGTTAGTTAAACCAAAAGGCATAACCATGAACTCATACGACCCATACCTTCTGACGCAAGCTGTCTTCCCCTCATCTCCCTCCACAATGCGCACTTGATAGTATCCTGACCTTAAGTCCAACTTGGTGAACCATCTCGCATCACCAAGCTGGTCAAACAAATCTGCAATGAGAGGGATGGAGTACTTGTTCTTCACCGTTAACTTGTTGAGTGCCTGGTAGTCGATGCACAATCAAAGCGACCCATCATATTTTTTTGGAATAGGACGGATGCACCATAAGGGGCCTTCGAAGGTCGAATGAACCCCGCCTCTAACAAGTCTCCAAGTTATCTCCGCAACTCTTCCAACTCTGGAGGGCCCATGCAATAAGGGACTACTGCGGGTGGCCTTGCACCGGCCTCTAACTCGATCTGATGGTCCACCTCTCTCCTAGGTGGGAGCTTCTTCAGCAGCTCTGCGGGCATCACGTTCTTAAACTCCCAAGGACACCGACGGCTGTCTCCGGGACCTCACCAACTTGCTCTTTCTTCTCCTCGAGGAGCCACATGTTGACTAGAAAGGTAGGCTCTTCCTTCCGCAATCCCTTTTTGACCTGCATAGCGGAGAGGACCTTCGAAGGCATCTTCCCTTCTCTCGCAATCACCACCATGCAAGTCTTCTCGCCCTCTACGATAACCATCTAGTTAGTAAAAGGGATCGGAAAGGCACAAACCTCGTCCATAAACTCGATACCAAGTATCACTGGGTAGTCATCCATTGTGAGCACCGATAAATTCACCTCTTCTTGCCAATCTCCTAGTCGCACCATTATGCCCTTCGTAACTCCGAATATCATGTTGCTTATTGGTGAGCAGTGGTCGCCAGTTAGAAGAGATTTTAGGTCACCGGACGGGGATGTTCTATTTGGTTCCAGAATAGTTTCCAAGTCAGAGGCAATTTTCGTCTATTTGCGCTTTCCGACGAAATCGTAGGAGACTTAACTTTCACCACTTCGACACTTCTAGATAAGCATAGTGAATATTCATTAGACTATCTCTATTGATGACCTAGCTTCACTAGATCACCAATAGGACAAAAGAGTTTTAATAAAAATTAGAAAAAGAAATGACCATCGGTAGGTGACTAGGGTCAGCTCCAAACAGGGCGGGAGGCACTTAAGTTTTAATTTTGGACAAATTATCCTCAGGTCCTTGGTATTTTGACACCTTACCTCTCACGTCCCTGAGTTTTCAGAAATAATTTTGACATCCTCCGTGTTTGGTTTTATTATACTCTCTGGTTCCTCGCTGACGTCATCCACTTCTTCATTGAATTTACTTAAATATTCTTTAGAAAATAAATAAAAAATTAAATTTCCCTCATTGAAACTACCGATGGTCGGCGTCCCTAAACGTCATTGTAATTGGGACCCGGCGTCCCTAAATGTCACCTCTTGAACTGAATCCATCTTCTTCTCTTCCCATTCTACCGCCACTACTTGAACTATTTGTTGTTTTTGGAGGGTTCGGTGTACTTGATTAGGATCTACGGCAGTCGAGGCAAGTGTTGGACACTTTTTCTGTAAGACGAGATTGCCCCGTATATTTTAGTGCGGTACGGGCTACGGCAATCGTCCCCAAGATACAACGACTGTTCGGGCATTTCCAAGAACGTTGCACACGTATCTCAAAACTTTCGGGCGAATCCTTATATACCCAGAACTTTCGGACGGACTATTTGTAAGTGAAGAATGGGGGAAGAGGAGAAGACAACAATGCTTATGGAATGCACTTGCTGCTGGGATGGTGTGCAAATGAGGGGGAGAGGCCTATTTATAGGTGCTGGAAGAGTGGCAGGCAGGCACTCCGAAGGGGCACGAGGCACTTCCGAAGAGATGCAACTCAGGCAGGCAGCCAGATCGCTCGTGGCTCTTCGGAGATGTCCCTTCGCTAGGCAGCCAGGCTGGCTGCGCTCGTGGCCCTTCGGTGTCATTCTGGATCCTTCCAGGTGCGTTCAGACTTTGCTGGCACTCCTTCACGAGGGATCTCGCAACCCTTCGGCCGTCTGGAAGTCTCCAGGGCGTTCTAGCCATTCGTGCCTCTTCGGTGGCCATCCTGGAAGGCGCTCGTAGCCCCTCGTCACTTCGGTAGCTATGCAGCTCTCTCCGGACTCGGATAAAATACTTAAGGCTCCTCCAGCTCCTCGCGACGATGAGCACGTGCAAAGTGCCAAGTGCGCCACAAAGTGCCCATTACGACCTGCGTCCAATGCGCCATGCGCACAAGCATATGCGCCATGCGCAGGCCCGTGCTCGTGCTCGTGCTCGGATGGTGCTTATCACCATCCTCGCAGGCAGCCTCGGTCAGCTCTTCAGGTAGAACATTTAATGTTACACCAGCTTGGAGCTTCTCCTTATAAACAGGAAAAAATCTCTTGCGATTTTCGATGTGGTAATCCCTTCCTCGGCTTGGGCTTTCCAGCTTTGGCCTTTCAGCTTGGTCCAAATGTATTAAATATGCATTCAAACCTAACAATCTCCCACATGTAGTTTGTGGTTTTGAACCTTCTCTAGTAATATGTTATCAGATTTATTCGCTGCTCGGTGAACGTGATGTCTTGAACCGTCAGCTTTTGGCGTAAACCAAGACAATAATATTTACACAATAATAACCCTAGTATATTTGGGTTCTCACGTTGTATCCGTTTCGGCCATGGACCGTATCTTGGATTCATAAGTATTTTTCCCATTTGAAGCGGCCTCACTTCACACTTACATAGGTGATCTCCTATCAGGAGTATCCTGCCATACTCCACCTTTATCAAGGTATAGGAATTATTAGAAGCGTAATGCTTAACCTTACTACACCTGTGTAGGTTAACACCTGGGCAGCTTCTGAAAATGAGATAGGTTCTAGGTGATTAACTGAACTCTCTATAACTTAGTTGTCTTATTGAACCAAGTTTATGGGATCTCCACTCATCATGGTTGAGTTACCGCTATGGACGTTCTTTAGTGTATGGATTTTAATCCCATTCCCCTTACTGCGTTGTACATTTGATCTCTATTGATTCCTTTCGTAAAAGGATCAGCTAAGTTGTCCTTGGACTTTACGTAATTAATGGTAATCACCCCACTAGAGATCAACTGTCTAACGGTAAAGGTCTATTCTGAGACATCTGTGCATTGTTGGATTTTCGATGTAACCTTGTACTTGTTAGCTGATATTTTTGTCATCAGTGGTTTGGTTTGACTGTTCTTTTTTGAGTTGCTTCTGGCTCTCGTTGTTGAGAATATTGCCATGTTCTCTTTCTTGTCCATGTTGCCTTTGTGATTCTTTAACACTTTGCTCACCCTATGTTGTTCTACGTCTTTGTTTTGTTTTGTCATCTATGTATTTGCTTTCATCCCTGTAATCCTAATCTTGGTTTATCCGACGTAATATATGTAATGTAGTTTTCCTTTAAAAAAATCCTAGGTTTGGAATATTCGTCTCTTAGATTCTTGTATTTTTGAAATATATTAAAATGTTCCTGCAGTTTGGCAAAATTATACTCTTGGGTCCCTCGTTGACGTCATCAATCAATTTTTTTATTTTTATATTTGAAAAGAGAGTTATACCCTTTCTCCGATCAACTAATACCTCCGGTCATTTTTCCGACAAATTCGAAATCCGATCATCTTTTCCGACCACCAAATTCAACCAACAAAATTTTAATTCATTCAACCATCGGCCAAAAACCAATAACTCCAAACCCAAAAACATTCCCAAAGAGAAAAAGAGGACAAAAACAATGAACCCCAAGAACTCCATCACCTACGCCCCGATCCCGATCAAACCAGAAACCAAAAAAGCGTCATCGTCGTCCGCGAGTACCTCCTCCACCACGTGCTCCTCCTCTCCTCAGGCCTCCTCCTCTCCCCTTCCTCCTCCTCCTTCTCTCTTCTGTTTTGAACCCTAAACCCTAAACTCCACAAACAACCACGCTGGAATAAAATTGGAACCCCATAAGCAGACAACCCAGGAACCCTACAAGCTCCCAGCAGCTAGGAACTCGACCATAGACCACAAAATTGGAACAAAAAGAAAGGGAAAAAATGAGGCGGAAGATAGGGTTTCCACATGATGGGGATAAGGGCTTGGGGATGCCTCCGTCGGCACGGGGGAGGGGGAGGCGGGGGCGGGGAGAACGGGCGTCCTTGTTGGCCACCACAGTCTTGTCCTTCTGGTCCCAGTTCCCGCGTCGGTCGAGGGAATCCACTGGTATGCTTGCGACTTCTGCCATTAGTTAACGATTTTAGGGGAGTAAAGAGGAGGAAGAGAACGAAGGTAGAGTGGTGGTCACGGTTTTAGATTTTAATCAGTTAATGATTTTAGGGGAGTAGAAAGGAGGAAGAGATCGACTGGTCTCGGGTCTCGGGTCCTTCGCTGATTATGATAGCAACGGATCAGCTATTGTGACCTTAGATGCTCACACCATGTTCCAAGTTGAGGATGCTTGCTATATATGCTCCTAACCCTAACACTTATGTTAACCCTAATCTTAACACTAATACTAACTCTAAGTATTAGGGTTAAGTGTCGTGTTAGGGTCAGTGTTAGAATTATTGTTAGGGTTTAGGGTTAAGATTAAAGTTAGGGTTAGGATTTAGGGTTAAGATTAAAGGCTAGGGTTATGAATTTGGGTTTAGTTTACCACAATAATTACATATAATGTTGAAATTATATTTTTCTTCTAAATTTTTTTTTATTAAATGTTTAATAAAAATTGTGAAGATGATCTGGTAGTCTTTTGTGGATTGTTGAATGTTGGTTCTTCACATTTTTGTTGAACTTGAACTACATCATCGATGTTTATCATTTCCTCTAGAATAGCATAAGAAGAAACTAGTGAAAACTACGATTCAATTGAATAGTAATGTGATTAATAATATGACTAATAATGTGACTAACATGTGACTAATAGTATGACTAATATAGCTAATTAGTAAATTTTGAGAGAAATTTATATATATTGATAGAGGAAAGTAGAAAATTGAGATTGAATTATATAAATTTTGAATAATGAAAGGGTGTATTTATAAGATTTAGAAATAAATTTGAATTATAAAAAATTAAAAAATGCAATGGCTACCTATTTTGTGGGGCCCAACCGTGGGCCCCACTTGAGAAGACAAGATGAATGGAGGATGGCGGTTAAACTAACGACTCGACGGCCTGAGCCCTGAGGCTACCATCAATGGTGCCCAAATAGCAACCACATTAGGGATAGAACAAAAAAAAATTTTAAAAAAAGCAAAACTAACTCATTGCTATAGTTTGGCAAATTAAACTCATTCCTTTACTAACTTTTTTCTAAAAAATAGGGAGCAGAGTGTCGAACACAGGGAGCTAGTGAGACAACCTAATATGGAACTAAGAGTTGTTCGACTTGTGTGTATTTTTAGTATTTTTGTGGAAGATTAGGTAGTTTGTGCTTTAGTTTGGGAAGAATGGGCTACGTGCCTATCAAGCTAGGATATTTGGATATGTGGGGTAAGGGTCTTGTCTTAGGCTAAGGAGCCCCTTGTCACGGCCGACACCCCTAAATGACCGATTTTTCGAACGATCACACTCATAATTACGCCTAAAAGTAATCGTGATAGAGTCCAACCGTGACGCCCCGTGATTTGACCGACTGTCTCTACAGATCAACACGGGTCTTTTTCAGCATGCTTTGTCCTTACTCGCATGCATCCCAGAAAATTTCTCAGGAGGTCACCCATGCTGATCCTACTCCCGGCCAAACGCATTTAACCTTGGAGTTCTCTCAGGATGTGTGCCGGAAAAGAAGGTGCACATTGTTGATATGGATAGTCAAATCAAATCACTTAAGCATTTCAGACAGTACAAATTATTTTCGGGGTATCACATTCACCCCTCCTTAAATATGCGACGTCTTCGTCGCGCCAGATACAGACAGTCCCAGAATCCCTCGGTTGCAGGTGCGTTCGATCCCCGAACCACACCGTACAAGCAGAGGTCGCTCTGATACCAAATGTGACGCCCCATGATTTGACCGACTGTCTCCACAGACCAACACGGGTCTTTTCCAGTATGCTTTGTCTCACTCGCATGCATCCCAGAAAACTTCTCAGGAGGTCACCCATGCTGATCCTACTCCCGGCCAAACGCGTTTAACCTTGGAGTTCTCTTAGGATGTGTGCCGGAAAAGAAGGTGCACCTTGTTGATATGGATAGTCAAATCAAATCACTTAAGTATTTCAGACAGTACAAATCATTTTCGGGGTATCACACTAACTATATGAGGTATCAGGAATTGTTTATTTTTTTTTACTTCTTTTGTGAAGCTCCCTTTTCACTTTTCTTTCAATAACTCCGGTGCCCAGTCATTTATTTTTTTATTTCTCCTTTTTTATCCTTTTCAACTTGCATCATACTTATACCTGATTTCTTTAACGTGGATACCCCCAATTTCTCTGATTTTTGTAGTTTCATTTTGTTCCTATTGCAGCATTGGGGAAGGGTAAGAGAACGAAAGACAGAGAGGGTAAAGGGAAGAGAACAAAAACCAGAGAATCTGGATTACCCGTGTGATTTTTTTTTAAAACCAGTTGAATTGGCAAAATTCGGTTCAACCAAGTGTATGAATGAACCGTCCACTTAGACCAAAATTAGAGTAATTTTGCACGTTACCCAAATTTTATTTAAAAATGATTTTGTAAATCTTCCAGTTAAACCATGACCACAAATTTTAAAACTGTTAGAAATTCAGCAACTAGAGAACAAACGCGTAAAGAATACGGACACAAGAAATAACGTGGTTTGGCCTAATTTTTACATCCACGGAGAGAAAGGAGAACTTTTATTGATGAATTTCCGAGCCACAAAACTATACAAAAAACCTAGGGTAACATGTCTTTATATAGAGACAAACCCTTGGTGTACAAGTAACCTATCTAGGTCAGATTAGGAGTCCAAAACCTAGTCAGAATAGGAATAGGAATAGGAAATAAGTCTTTCCTATTTCTCGCCATCCCAACAATCTCCACCTTGGCGAGAAATCATCTCGTGGAAGAACCATGAAGCTCCACCCGAATTTTAACAAACTCCACCTTGACAAAACACCGCCCCATGAAGAACCATGAAGAACCATGAGATCTTGCAAAATCAATCCGACTCCACCGACTCCATCTTGGGCCATAGATAACTGCATCAATAAGACCATCTCAACTTTCTCTTCACCTTTTGTCCAATCACTTGGAGCCAGCCCCCAAACTCGAGCTTCTGAGCTTGCTTAGCCTATTCCCTCCAACCTCCATCGAACCCCAACTAGCGAGTCCACTTTCTGAAGCAACCTTGCGACCAATAGACGTACCCTCTATTTTTCGATCAGCCCTATGCTCCGCAACCTCGAACCGCTCTTCCGTTGGACCTTTTTACCTCAAACCTATGCTACTCGCCATAGCATACAAAGGGTAACCTTTTGTTCTACTAAGTAGAACCCTCGACATGCCTCAAACTCTACTGTTCGGCCTTGAGTGAGATACCCGATTTGCCCGTGGTGCTACCAACGGCTTCGCATTTCCCATGCAAAATCTACCCAACACCTTTGACGTGCACGTCTCTTTAGACAACTATAGCGAGAACGTGCTAACTTTGTCTCCGCGAATCCCAACTCCACTCAAACCATTCATGTCAAGCTTTCGCTCCATCACACAAGAGCTTTTCTCCCCTCTATCGGAACCCAACGATGTGACTCCACCTACAACTGTGTTCCCCACTAACCTATAGGTGTTCCTAGCATTCCTTTTACCCTTCATCACCACCACAGCATCCTTCTCTACCTCAATTAGCCCGCCTACAACATTATAGTTGTACTCACTATAATCCAAGGCTCCTAACGAGATCAAATTCCTCTCTAACTTCGGAACATGCCTAACCCCACACAATTTTTTCTCAACACCATCCCACATCTTGATTTGGATATCACTTATGCCAGCAATTCTACAAGTAGAACCATCACCCATAGTCACCATACCTGAATCAACGAACTTGTAGGTGTCGAACCACCCTCTCTTGGGGGTCATGTGGAAAGAGCAAGCGCTATCCAAAATCCAGGAATTAGAATGCTTTGGACTTGAGAAAATAAAAAGAAGATCACCATCTGACCCATCCGAATGTGAGGCCACATTCACGGAACCTGATCCTTTTTTCTCGCGATCTCGAGTTTTTTTTGGACAATCCTTCTTCACGTGCCCTTTTTCTCTGCACTCGAAGTAATTTTCCTTGAACCTCCTTAACCACGACTTGGATCCCTTCCTGTCTTTTGCCCCACTACGATCACCATGGCTACCCCTCACAACTAGCCCTTCTGCTTGTTCATCGCCAATTTTCCTTCTTTAATGAAACCCTAGCAGAGCACTTGTGATATCTTCCAACACCAGGGACTCTTTCCCCAAAGTTAGAGTTGTAACCAAATTTTCGTAGGAGCCAGGTAAAGAATTCAGCAGCAACAATGCCTTGTCTTCTTCCTCGAACTTCACATCAACCTTTCTCAAGTCGCTCACAAGTTGACTGAAACTATTAATGTGTTGGCTCAAATCTGAGCCCTCCTTCAT